>CM074722.1:389480817-390183317 GCA_037306005.1 Rhinophrynus dorsalis
ATTGTGGTCTCCGGTGCATCGCACAGCACTGATACCACGCGCTATACTATGCATCTACAGTATATGAGTACACTACTACACAATTTGTTGACCAATAATTAATAGATCTATATACTTTTCTATAAGGGTTTACCACTGTTTATTATTATTATAGCTACTTGCTATTAATTTTCCTATTAAACACTCGATATGACCATATAAGGACTCATGACATTATAAGGTATCTACGCACGATCCTCTTTACTTCTTTAATAACACAGTATACAGTGTATCAACCATGATTTTGTTACTATTCATGACTTGCTTCGAGATTTCTAATGTTGTTACTATTTATGACTTGCTTCGAGATTTCTAATGTTGCCCTTAATGTCGGGTTGACACGGAGCGACTTATTATATAGCGCTTTGTGCAGCTCTGACACTTGGATGAACAACTGACACGATACGTTTGTTCCTGTTTTATTTAGATTTATTTCATGCATACGTTTTGTTTGTACAAATTTACTTAATTGGTTCAGTGAATAGCACGATCCGTTACTATGCATATACATGCAAATACAGCATTTTAAATTCACCTATCACAAGCGCTAATTTTGGCTCTATTTGGTGAGTGAGGGTTTATGTAGGGTTGTTTTTTTGTTACACATTTATCCTGACGAAGGCTGCCAAGTGCATCCGAAACGTTGATTGAATAAATTCACATTATTGACACACCATTCAGTTCGAAGTCCTGTGAGTGCTTTGTTCCTTTTGGATTTGTACTTTTGCTCCAACAATAGCACCCAGGCATTTGGCTGCAACATGAAAACGTGAGTGCCTCTGTTCTGGTGGATATATATATATATATATATATATATATATATATAATTCTGCTGTCAGTTTGATAATATATTGCCTCAATAGCAGTGTTTAGCCTTATATTTTGCCTGTAACATGTCTGCATCTAAAGAACCTAAGATGGATAAGCCCAAGGCTACTAACCAACCTAAGGAGGACAAATCAGCCCCCAAATTGAAAGCTTGCGGTAGCTGTGACCAAAAGATAGCGGCTTCTGATCCTGCAAAACTATGTACTGCCTGCCTGAAACTATCAGCAGGGAGTGAAGTACCGATCCAGTTTCAGGATTTCCTTTCATGGACACAGTCATCAATGCAGGAAACTTTAACCTCCCAATGTAGACGCCGCTATTGCTCAGACCTCACGTCAAACTACCATTCTCCTGGAAGATGGGATTACCTTTAAAGACCCTATAGAAAGAAGAACGGATAGTGTATTACAAAAACAGTTTACAGCCACAGGTCAAAACTTGAAAACGGCCACAGCCATTGCATCCATATTTCGAACCCTGCGCATTTGGCTGAATGAATTAGAAGAGAAAATTGAATCTTCTGTTTCTAGATCATGTATATTAAAAGACCTTTCAATATTCAAAGACGCCATAAACTATTCTTGTGACGCATCCCTGGACAACATTCGTCTATTAGCCAAGACTTCATCTCTTTCTGTCACAGCACACACAGCCTTATGGGTCAAGGCATGGGAAGCTGACCCTTCATTCAAGAATCGATTGGTGTCTCTCCCCTTCTCTGGTCTTAAACTATTCGGAGATCAGCTAGAAGAAATTATCCAAAAATCTTCAGGGGGAAAAAACTCCTTTTCACTGTCATCCAATACAGGTTACTGGTACACTGGGAGGCGATCCGCCCCTTTAAGTAGGCAGGAACATTCATCTTAATGTATGCAGGGGTCGGAGCCTCCCCTCCCTCTTAGGCTGCACCTCAGTCAGAACAAGCCAGAATGATTTGTTCCTCGGTGTGTTCACACCAGGCAGAGAACAGCTCTCTTCAAGTTTTAGTTTCTTTGTTATTTTTACAAATATGGAATACCACCATTAGGTGGGTTACCAAGGCTGTCAAATGCCCTATTTAAAGTGGATCGCCCAGCTTCCAGGGTACTTTTGGTGGATCTTTTGCCCTGAAGAGGGAATAACTTGATTTCAAGTATTTCCCTGGGGAATTATCCTCTGTGGTGATTCCTTTCTGATCTTGGTAACCTGAAGACAGAAGTCCTGCAGGAAAGGTGAGCCACCCTTTGAGTGCCGAAGGTCCACTTGTCCCTCAGTATCCCTTCATTGGGATTGTGTTTGGGAGTTCTCATTGTGCACTCCAGCGCTCATTGGGTGTTTTTATATATTTTGCTAATGCAATGTATATATGTCTGAGTTTTGGAGCAGTTTATGTGGGATTTAACCCTCTCTCTGCTGGGTTTCTCTATTTTATGGGCATTTGCATTGTTTGCCTTGGTTGGGTAATGTTTGCTGTTATAGTATATATGTTTGCTATGTGTTATGGAACTTTTATTTTAAGGGTAAAATTTATTAGAAATAATGTTCCGCGCCTTTAAGCGCGCTTTTCCCACATAGACGCCAGTGCTCCTTTACTCTCTATGGACTTACACTCTGTGGGACGTATCTCTGGAACCGCTTCACATAGCGACTTCAGAGAGGGCTCATTTTATTTGTCTTCCCTTGCTCTATCATCCGGTTGTCTGTTTGAGTGTGTTGGGGGACTGGGGGGACTTCGGTCCCTGTTTTGGGGTACTTTGTGAGGAAAACTACGCTTCCCATGAGCGCTCGGTTCACGCTCTTTTTCTGATTGGCTCCCGTCGCGGCAGCCATTTTGTGAGTTCTTCTCATCGAGTATACTACGCAGGGACCGGACCTTCTCTCTCTCCTCTGCTGATTAACCCTTTGCTTGCCAGATAAGTTTAGTGAAAAACGTTTTTGGGGTGAATATTTAATCTTTCACACTCTGCTGGGTTTCTCTATTTTATGGGCATTTGCATTGTTTGCCTTGGTTGGGTAATGTTTGCTGTTATAGTATATATGTTTGCTATGTGTTATGGAACTTTTATTTTAAGGGTAAAATTTATTAGAAATAATGTTCCGCGCCTTTAAGCGCGCTTTTCCCACATAGACGCCAGTGCTCCTTTACTCTCTATGGACTTACACTCTGTGGGACGTATCTCTGGAACCGCTTCACATAGCGACTTCAGAGAGGGCTCATTTTATTTGTCTTCCCTTGCTCTATCATCCGGTTGTCTGTTTGAGTGTGTTGGGGGACTGGGGGGACTTCGGTCACTGTTTTGGGGTACTTTGTGAGGAAAACTACGCTTCCCATGAGCGCTCGGTTCACGCTCTTTTTCTGATTGGCTCCCGTTGCGGCAGCCATTTTTTGAGTTCTTCTCATCGAGTATACTACGCAGGGACCGGACCTTCTCTCTCTCCTCTGCTGATTAACCCTTTGCTTGCCAGATAAGTTTAGTTTTAAACGTTTTTGGGGTGAATATTTAATCTTTCACACTTTAATCGGGTGATTCCTATCAGTGGGGTATATCTGACTCTGTGAGCATGTCTACTCCACTTGAGCCTGGGACTAGACCTAAGACGAAGGAGGCTGGGGTATCAGTCTCCCCCATTGTGTTTTGCTCCTCCTGTCATGCAGGGCTACCTAGAGAATTTTCTGGTCATTTATGCCCAACTTGTGTGGAAGGCCATGGCAGCAACCCAGGGCCTTCCAGTCACACTATTGAGCCAACATGGGTGAAAGAGTTCAAGGCTGCAACTAGGGATCTTAGATCCACTCTTCAGCTCTTTCCCTCTCAGGTACAGGGGGCTCTTCAAGTATGGCAGACCCCCTCCACTGTCAGGACCTCCCTGCCCAAGCCACAGGGGGCTCCTGATGTCTCTGATTCTTCTGAAGAAGAATTGTTGCAGGATTCTGATGTTGAGGATGGTACAGTTATTGAGTCTACCAGATCCATTGGAGACCCTTACGAATGTGACCCTGAACTCTCTGCTGAGGGTTTAATCAGGACTGCGCTGACCACCCTCAATCTTCCCTTGCGTCAGGAATCTACTCTTGACCCAACGGACGTGTTTCAGAAACCTTCTAAGGCTGTTACATGTTTTCCTACTAATCCTACTCTTGAACGTTTAGTCTCTGATGCGTGGAAAAATCCTGACAAGTCCTCTTCAGTCTCAAAAAAGTTTGCCAAACTTTATCCTTTTCCTGAGACTGAACTGGCTAAATGGGTTCATCCTCCTAAGGTGGATGCTCCTGTTTCTAGGTTGTCTAAATCTACTGCCTTGGCTGTATCTGATGCTTCTGCTTTACAGGATTGGACGGACAAAAAGTTAGAAACTTGTCTTAAGTCTGTTTTTGCCACTATTGGTACTGCCATGCGTCCAGCCTTTGCTGTGGCGTGGGTTAACCAGGCCATTGCGGTCTGGACTGAATAGCTTACTGTGGCGGTTCGCCAAGATGCGCCAGTGTCAGAGCAGTTGAAACTCCTTGCTAATATTTCTGAAGCTCAGAATTATGTTTCTGACGCTGCTTTTGACGCAGTTCGCATGATGGCGAGGGCCTCCACTTCTTCAGTGGTGGCTAGACGCGCTCTTTGGCTAAAAATTTGGTCTGCTGACACCGCTTCCAAGAAAGTGTTACTTTCTTTGCCCTTCCAAGGGACTTCCCTGTTTGGTTCAGAATTAAAGGAGCTGATTAGCGAGGCTACTGGAGGTAAAAGTACTCTTCTACCCTCAGTCTTTAAAAAGAAGTTTCCAGCCAAACGCAATTGGTCCTTTTGTTCCTTCCAAACTGAGACACGCTCTGCGTCCCAGGCGGTTCCGCCTGCTTCGCGCTTCTCCTCCAAGCCCAAACAGTCCTGGAAGCCCAAAGTTGCCCCCAAGGCCAAGGCCTCCAAGACTGCTTCGGCATGACTCGCCGAACCCGGGTCCGCATCCGGCTGTAGGTGGACGCCTTCACATCTTTCGCCGGACTTGGGAGGAGTCAGTGGCGGACCCTTGGGTTCTTCAGGTGGTGTCAGAGGGATACAGGATCCCTTTCTCCTCTCTTCCTCCTTTTCGGTTCCATTTTATTCGTCCTTCTCAGGAACCTACAAAAAGGCGTCTGTTCGACGACGCTATTCAGGATCTTTTGGACAAAGAAGTCCTGGAACCAGTTTCCACAGAGGACACAGGTTCAGGATTCTATTCCAACCTGTTTGTGGTGGCCAAAAAGGACGGTGGCGCTCGTCCTATTTTGGACCTCAAAGATCTCAATTCCTTGCCTCCCTGGATCTTCAGGATGCTTATCTGCACATCCCTATCCATCTAGAGAGCAGGCGGTATCTCAGGTTTGCCTGCCACAAAGGTCACTTTCAATTTTCGGCTCTTCCCTTTGGACTGACTACAGACCCGCAGGTTTTTCAGAGAGTCCTGGGTGCTTTGATAGCGGTGGTCCATCGAGATGGCATCAGGGTGACTCCCTACATGGACGATTTACTCTTGAAACTTCATCTGCAGAGATCCTTCACCAGCAGGTTCAGGCTTCCATTCAGACACTCACTCGACACGGGTGGATTGTGAATCTGGACAAGTCAGACTTGATCCCATCTCAGCAGATACTCTTCCTGGGTCTCCTGTTCGACACTCAGAGGTGCATGGTGTTTCTCCCAGAAGAGGTGGCTCATCAGATTGCTCTCCGAGTATCAAAGATTTTGGCTCTCGAGCAGATTCCAGTTCCGAAGTTGACATCTCTGGTGGGGAAGTTCATTTCCACAATAGAGGCGGTGCCATTTGCCATGACACACACCAGGGAACTTCAGAGGTTTGTGATCCAGACATGCAGAAATCATCCAGACCATCTGCGCCTGTCAGTCTCTCTGCCTCCTCATGTCGAGTTGAGCTTGGAGTGGTGGTTGGACCTGTCTCATCTCCTGAAAGGGAGATCCTTCCAGATTCCCTATTGGACCACAGTCACGACGGATGCCAGCCTCCTGGGATGGGGGGCAGTGTTGGGTCGCTTCAGTGCTCAGGGGAAGTGGGGATTGGAGGAATCTCTCCTCTCCATCAATGTTCTGGAACTACGTGCCATCTTCCTTGCCCTGAGACATTGGGAATCTCAACTGGGGGGTTGTCCAGTCAGAGTGGAGTCCGACAATGCCACCGCAGTGGCCTACATCAACAGACAAGGCGGAACAAGAAGTCTCGCCGCATGGTTAGAAGTCAAGGCCATTTTATCTTGGGTGGAGGGACATGTTCCCGTCATTTCAGCGGTACACATTCCAGGCGTAGACAACGTCATGGCAGACTTCCTCAGTCGTCACACAGTCGACAGCGGAGAGTGGGCTCTTCATCCAGAGGTGTTTCACCTTCTAACTCAGATGTGGGGGGTTCCTGTAGTGGATCTGATGGCAACCAGGCACAACAGGAAGGTGTCCGTGTTCTGCTCTCTGTGGAGGGATCCACTGGCCCTGGCAGTGGACGCCTTGTCCATCCCTTGGGACTTCTCCCCAGGCTACATCTTCCCTCCTCTTCCTCTGTTGATCAGAGTCATTCAAAAGCTGAAGGTGGAGCGTTGTCCTGTCATCCTATTCGCTCCAAACTGGCCTCGTCAGTCCTGGTATCCGGATCTGATGGAAATGTCTGTAGCGGAACCCTTTCCGCTTCCAGCTTGTCCAGATCTGCTGCTACAAGGTTACCTGTGGAAGGAGGATGTTCATCGTCTTCATTTGATGGCCTGGAGGTTGAATCCTCAATTCTGAAGAAAAAGGGTTTTTCCTCTTCTGTGGTGTCTACGATGCTTAAAGCTCGCAAGCCTGTGTCTTCCAAGATTTATCATCGAGTCTGGTCTACCTTTGTCGCATGGTGTGCTGATAGGGATCTATCGCTTGATTTCTATCTTCCTACTGTCCTGGCCTTTTTACAGGACGGGGTTGAGAAAGGGCTCAGCCTGAGTTCTCTCAAGGTTCAGACGTCTGCTCTGTCTGTCTTTTTCCAGGAGCGCATTGCCATCCTTCCTGATGTCAAAGTTTTCTTCCAAGGTGTGGCTCATGTTCGGCCCACTTTCAAGAGTCCAGCTCCTCAGTGGGACCTCAATCTAGTTCTGGGGGTTCTCCAACGACCCTCATTTAAGTCCTTAGCTTCCATTCCTTTACGCCTTTTGACCTGGAAGATGGCCTTCCTCTTGGCTATCGTATCAGTCCGCCGGGTGGCAGAGTTACAAGCCTTGTCTTGTAAACCTCCTTATCTGGTGTTCCACAAGGATAAGGCTGTGCTTCGCACGTCCAAGGAATTTTTGCCTAAGGTTGTCTCCGAATTTCACATCAATCAGGAGATTGTGGTGCCCTCTTTCTGCCCTATGAGGGATCTTCATTTGTTAGATGTTGTGCGTTGTCTCAAATTTTATGTTCATCGCACTGAGTCTTTCAGGAAGTCTGACACTCTGTTTGTCATTCCTGAGGGATCTAGGGCAGGGAGACCGGCATCCAAGGTGACCATGGCATCTTGGATCAAATCTACTATTCGTAAGGTTTACGAATTGCGGAATAAACATGTGCCCTTTCGGGTCACTGCTCATTCCACCAGATCAATTGGGGCCTCTTGGGCCTACAAAAATCAAGCGTCTGCTGATCAGCTGTGCCGGGCGGCCACTTGGTCCTCTGTGCACACGTTCTCTAAGCACTATCGTGTGGAAGTGCTGGCCTTGGCTGATGCCAGCTTTGGAAGGAAGGTCCTGGAGGCAGTTTTGCCTGTCTAGGATCTTTTTCTTCTGAGATTCTTAGTGCTTCCTTACTGTTGAGCCCTGTTGGCTCGGTTCAGTGCTGTGTTTTGTGTTTGGGGTCTGTTGTCACCCCTAGTTTGTGTCCGTTGACACTTCTGATTGTTGGGATCTCTGACCGGTTGGTTCATAGAGGTTCTGGTGACTCTGGGAGCCTTGCGCCTGGTCCTTGCCTTCTTCCCGCCTCTGGGAAAACTCAATGTTTGGACATCCCAGTGTACTAGTAACCTGTATTGGACGACAGTGAAAATAGGATTTTAGTCTTACCTGTTAAATCCTTTTCACTTAGTCCATACAGGTTACTGGTCTCCCACCCTGTCAAGAGACCATGCTTGGCTTTTCTGTGGCATGCTGTGGGAGTCCTTTGGGGCATGCTCACAGGGGTCTTCTTCTTCTCTCCTATCTCTGGTCAGTGTTAGTGTCTCAAAGCATTCTGATTGAGGTGCAGCCTAAGAGGGAGGGGAGGCTCCGCCCCCTGCATACATTTAGATGAATGTTCCTGCCTACTTAAAGGTGCGGATCGCCTCCCAGTGTACCAGTAAGCTGTATGGAATAAGTGAAAAGGATTTAACAGGTAAGACTAAAATCCTGTTTTTGCCACAGGAGAAGAGAGCCAGGAGATCTCCCGCCAGGATGGGGGAATGCCGTAAACAGTCCTTTCGGGAGGCAAAGAGCTACAAGCCAGCCAGAGCTTATGAGCAGTGACGAAGGGGCCCTCAACAGCCTTAAAGATCTGTAAATCTTACAGATTTACAGAAGAAGAGCCAATTTTCCCAATGAAGCCAGCATTCTCCCTGATATTCTTCCAGTAGGGGGGCAGGCTGGAGGAATTCCTTCACGCCTGGGAACATCAAGACAGGTGGGTGATGGAAATTATTCAGCAGGGATACGCATAGGAACTATAGACTGCCCATATACCTCACAGATTCAAGTCATCAGTCCCTAGAAATAAACTGACATCCATCAAATGAAACAGTACATTCAAGATCTATTGCACAACAAGGTAATTGAAATAGTACCCCAACAAGAGAAGTTCAGGGGCTTTTACTCTATTCTTTTTTCTGTTACAAAGCCTTCAGGGGATCTGCGGCTCTTTCTAGACCTCAAGGACCTGAATACCTGCCTGAGAACTTGCCATTTCAAAATGGAGACAGTGGCATCTACTCTAAAAGCTTTTCATCCACAGTCCTTCCTCACACAAATCGACTTAAGGGATTCACATTACCACATCCAGATCAGGAAGGATCACAGGCGGTATCTCAGATTCCACATATTTGGCCAGCATTACCAATATCGTGTCCTGCCATTTGGCCTGGCTTTGGCTCCACGAGTCTTCTCCAAGGTAATGGCAGTTCCAATGGTGGAATTAAGACAGCGCTTTCAGGTCAGACTCATACAATATCTAGACGATATTGTGATTATAGCCTCCTCATTCCAGAACTCGGTGTCTAGCTCCAGCCACTGTCTAACTCTTCTAGCAGAGTTGGGATGGATAATCAACCAAGACAAAAGTGAGCTAGCCCCATCTCAGAACCTGACCTTCTTGGGTATCCAGTTCAACAGGAAGCACGACAGAGTAACATTGTCACAGGATCGACAACTCAGGATTCTCAACCATGTAAAAAAGTTCCTCAGAGAAAAATCTCACACAGCCCACAGTTTCTCCAAGTTATTGGGTCACCTGTCATCAACATTCCAGATTGTCCCTTGGGCCAAGATTCATGCTTGCAGGACTCAGGAGAACTATCTCAAGTATTACAAAAAGAATCCATCACACTTGTTTCAAAAAACACCACTTCTGTCTCAGTCCAGGAAGGAGTTGTTGTGGTGGACTCAGCCACAGCATCTAGCAGCAAGCCAATCACTGTCAGATCCAGAGAAACAGATCCTGTACACAGACACCAGCAGTATAGGCTGGGGAGGCATATGGAACCAAAAGACCATACAGGGAAAATGGACAAGCCAGGAGCGTCAACTACACATCAATGTGCGGGAACTTCTGGCAGTGTTAAAATCCCTAAGACGCTTATGCCAAGACCTGCTACACACTGCAATCTTGATAAGGTCAGACAATACCACAGCACTCCAATACCTTTTGAACCAGGGGGGAACCAGAAGCCCAAAATTAAACAGAGCTGAAAATTCTATTTTGGGCCGAGGAACATCTTCTGTCCCTCTCAACGGCATACCTTTCAGGTCACCTCAACATTCAGACGCACTACCTAAGGTGGACCAGGGAGAATGGAGCCTAAACAACAGGGTCTTCCATCAGATAGTGGCACAACTAGGTCATCCATCCATAGATCTGATGGCCACGGTGCAAAACAGGAAATACCAGGCCTACCTATCAGGATGGTATGAGCCACAAAGCCTTGGCCAGGATGCCCTCCATCTTCCATGGCAGTATCCTTTAACCTACCTATTTCCACCTCTTCCTCTGCTATCAGACATTTCTAGAAAAATAAGAGGACCAGGCAGATGTCATTCTCATTGCCCCAAACTGGCCGAGGAAGTCTTGGTACACAGACCTACTTCAGATGTCAAGCAGACCCCCTGATTCAGTTGCCAGACATCCTAGATCTACTCATCCAGGTCCCTCTAGTACATCCACCAGCAGCTCTTTTCCAGCTCAGGGCCTGGAGGCTGACCGGCAGTCTCTTCTGATGCAGGGTGTCTCTGAAACAGTTGTTCAAACCATATTACAGGGCAGAAGACCAAATACGACAAAGATTTACTATCAAATTTGGTCCATCTTCCATCGATGGTGTCGGCAGCACAACTTGAACAGAGCAGATATATCTGTGCCCAAAATCTCCAGGAAGGTTTCCAGAAGGGTCTCAAGCCAGCCTCCCTAAACGTTCAGCTGTCAGCAGTTTCTGCAGTCATGGCTACCCCTTTTGCTGACAGTTACCTCATTCGGAGATACTTGGGGTCCATATCATGAATGCTGGTGAGATTCAGGCACTCCTTAGAATTCCACCATTTATGGTTTTCCACCAAGATAAAGTGGTCCTACGTCCCAGATCTTCATTTCTCTCCAAAGTGATTTCTGAATTCCACCTTAAAGGAGCAGTAAACTTTTATTTATGAAAACACATATTTTATAGAGTATTTCCTGCTGAATAAAACAAGGTCACTCCCACTGCTGTCAGATGTTTTATTCAAAATTTATAACAGTTCATATAACCAGGAAGTGAATTTACTGTGTTTTACTTCCTGATCGTTCTAACTGACAGGAAGTGACAGGCAGTTTCTATCACATTCTATGGAGACCTGTATGTCTCTGACTTTTCTGACTTTCCTCTCCATTAGAATCTAACAGGAAATCTAATTAGAATTTGAACACTAGAGGGCACTGCTAATGTAAAAAAAACATGGGTTTAAACTATAATAACTCTGGAAACATAAATCTCTCACCAGTTGGAGTACCCTTATCTTACTCAATAGGAAAATCTCTACAATATATATTTTTTCATAAAAAAAGTTTACTGCTCCTTTAACCAAGACATAGTTTTGCCTTCCTTCTGTCCTAACCCACAGAACAACTTGGAGAAGAGATTACACAATCTAGTTCTTCTTCATTGCCTTAAAATAAATCTTAACCTTCTGAAAAAATCTGATGCCTTATTTGTACATTTTTGTGGAAAGTGTAAAGGTACAGCGGCCTCTAAACCATCTATTTCCCGCTGGATTAAAGATTGTATTAATCTACCATATGAGTCAGCTGATAAGATTCCACCTCAGGGCATAAAGGCCCATTCTAGGAGGGCCATGTCTACATCTTGGGCCCAGAAAGTGGCTGCATCCCCTCAAGAGATTTGCAAGGGTGCCACCTGGTCATCTGTTTCTACTTTTTTAAAACATTACAGACTTCACATTCAAGCATCTGAAGATGCCAAGTTTGGCAGGAAGGTGCTTGAGGCAGCCGTTCCTGTCTAAAGTCTACCATCTACACCCCCCCTAACTTGGGGTACTGCTTTGGTAAGTCCCACAATATGCTGTGGATTGGACACAGAGGAAAAGGTGAAATTTACTCACCGATATTTGTTTTTCCTCTGTCCTTCCACGGTAACCCACCCTTCTGGTTTAATTGGTATTGGTATCGGTTCCATGTTAAGCTACCTATATCTGATCTATTATATAATATGGACTATAGCATCATTGTACCATTTTTTTTGCAACACTAACCTCTCCTATCTTTAAGCTTGGACAACTGTATAACTGCAGAAGGGGGGGTGAAGGACACAGAGGAAAAGCAAATATCAGTGAGTAAATATCACCTTTTTGCCACTGTACAAATCGTTAGTAAGACCTCACCTCAAATATAGGGATGTGCTAGAACTGGAGAGAGTTCAGAGAAGAGCAACAAAAAGAATCAAGGGAATGGAAGACTTAACATATGAAGATTGTCTAGACCAACATGGTTTATTTCCTCTAGAAGAAGACTACTAGGAGGAGATCTTACCATAATTTAGAAATATATGAGTGTTCAGTACAAGGTTCTCTCTGGTGAGCTTTTTCATTCCAAGGCCTGATCAAATAACCAGGGGCTCCCCTTATGATTAGAGGAAAGGGTTTTTCTTTTCTTTTTTACAGTAAGATCTATTAAATTGTAGAATTTCTTGCCTAAGGATGTGGTAATAACAGATACAATGGATACGTTTAAGAGAAGATGCTTTTTTTCAAGAGGGAACATCCAGGTTTATACTGTGTATTATTAGGTAAAACAGGAACTTCCGGAAAAGACTAATACTCATTCGGCAGCAGGAACCTAATTTACAATGTTACATCATCAGTCTGTCTATTATTTTAATACTGGACATTCAGCTTCTTCCCACTCATGCTACATACTAGTTGAGGGACGTTATACACTGTAGTTCTCTGCCTGTTTACATGCACTCAAGGACCAGTACAGATTTTTTTGCTTGCGTCCAATATGGAACACATGTACAATGGGTTTGAGTCCCTCCTTCTGGAGGACAGGACACATCTCACATGCAGAGTCTTTGGGGTGGAGGCTCCCTCCTTCTCCTCCAGCTCAACCCCCCCACCTACTAACTCCCAGAATTCATGTGTCCTGCTGAAAGCTAGATGGGCAAGACACAGGCTATTGTTTTTTCTTATTTTATTATTAGATATGGGGCTGTATATTGCCCCATTAGGTGGTTTGCCATCATTGTGCTTTCCTGGAGTGGACTGACCAATTCATGGGTGCTTTGTGGACCCTTTTTAGCCCTCTGGAAGGAATGTTGCTGCCAATTTTTCACTCATGACATGGTCTCTTAGGACTCTGGCTTCTCTCTGCTATGATAGCCTAAAGACAGAAGACTGGTTAGAAACCCTTTGAGTGTATTTGGTCCACTTTGTGTCCCACTCTGTGTTGCTTCTACATACAAGGTCTGTTGTGAGCCTTGGTAGGCTCTGGTGCTCATTTTGGGTATCTTCGTTATGATGCTTTATTCCATGAGATTAACCCTGTCTCTACCTTTATAACCATTTACAGTGTTTCAGTGCTTTGGGGTGTTTGTT
This sequence comes from Rhinophrynus dorsalis, assembly GCA_037306005.1. Lineage (NCBI taxonomy): Eukaryota > Metazoa > Chordata > Amphibia > Anura > Rhinophrynidae > Rhinophrynus > Rhinophrynus dorsalis. The sequence continues at coordinate 389,493,965 of CM074722.1, forward strand.
TTCACTCCCTCCCCCTCTACTTGTGCCTTGGTTTTATATTCCCCTCAGTTGTTCCCTTGGGGTTTAGGTCTTTAGGTAACTTATGAAAATTAGACCGATTTTAATGTGGCGGCCTCTTTAATAGCGGACTCCCACCCACTGCCATCTTTGCTCCATTGACTTGTTTGGAAAATGCTTCTGTGGGACATATCTCTGCAACAGTTTAAAATACAATGGTCAGAGAGGGCTCCATCCTTTTGTCTACTCATACCCTATCATCTGGTCCATATTCTTAGTGTCCAGGGGGTTTGTGGCAATCCATGAATGGCGTTGTAGTCTTTGCTAGGCAACAGAGAGAGGCTATGTTTCACAGAATGCCCGTTTCAAAGGCATTATTCCGATTGGCTTTCAGTTTTACAGTGGACATTTTAGTTTTTTTTTGCTTATCCTATGCAGAGTCAGACTCTTCCTGCTCTCTTTCTCCAGCTTAAGCCTTCACTTGCCAGAGAAGTCTATTTCCTGGATGCTGTATTGTTCGGGGGGTACTTTTAGTATTTTTAATAGTGTTAACCATGTCTATGCAGAATAGCTATGCAATAAGCCGTCTACAAGAGTGGACAATGAGCGTAGGCCAAACAAACACACGTAGCCTTTTAATGTGCATCGCACCTTTTTTTACCTCACCGTGTGTTAATTTCAGCCTCTTATAACCTCCAGATACATCAGCTTCAAAGGAAACAAGCTAATGTGTGATGTTATCTAGCAACACTAAACGTTGTCAAAATCACAGTCAGTCAAAACACATCAAAGTAACAAGTGCATTCAAATAAATGTACATATACCCTAAAATAACTGACACACACTGCCTGTGTTTGGAGGTTCTCAGAGCTACAGCACAGGGCCCAAGAGCGGAGGACAGACTTATGGACAGAGAGGGAGGAGCACACATTGGATACAGGTTGAGTTGGAGTGGAGAACGGAGAGCATTGCATTAAAAATATACACAAAATACACTTTGTCACATATTGTACACATTGTATACACACACAAACACACATATTTTGTTTTTCGACACACAACACATTTTTATTTTGATTTCAAACAGTGTGATTCAGTGAGTGGAAGAAAATGATTATGACCGAGTGCCTGTGTGAGTGACTGGGTGTTAGTGGCTGTGCGAGGGAGCTAAGAGAGTGATAGATGGCAGGGAGAGGAGTGGAAGCTTGAGGGATGGGGAAAGGAGCAGGATAGAAGGAAAGAGAGCAGGGAATCCCCGCTCAGGGAAGGAGGGGGAGAGGGAGAACAGGTAGGTGGACGGGGGTTCCCAGCAACAGTCAGGTACAGAGCGGCTAGGTACCGCAATGCCAGTGGGAACCGGAGTGGATGTAAGACAGGATCATGCACATCTAGGGACAGTACAGGCAGGGCCTGATGAACAAACTGCTTCATACAGTTAAGATACATTTCAGACTGGATTGGAGGAGGATAGACTGTGGGACCCTATGTACTCCCACGAGAAGAACATGGCCCTGGTGCAGATAGGAGCCCATACTGTTCACCACTGAAAAGGACAGAAGGATTACTGCTAGGAAGAAGCTTGTCTGGTGTCCGGTCCAGAAAGTAGTCAATGTGGTGCCCAGGTGTAAGTGCACCACTGCCTCCATCACGAAGCACTGGACAGACTGCAAGCAGAAAGTCAAGAACAAGATTTGATATCTGGCCCTGCATGCAAGAGGCACTGGAGATAGTCCACCAGCAAACATTAACCTTCAGTATCTGGGAGGAGATTCTCCACAGCAACCTATCCACTACTGCTGTCAAGGGGGTACAAGGCAACTGTGACAAAGGAGATGACAGCACCCTTCACACTCCTGGTAAGTCCATCAGTTCATAAATGTCCACCACACAAATTTTCTTAGCTAGAATGGCACTACACAGTGTCAGCCTTGAGCTGCCCAACTTGATAAACCTAGTGCTGATGTGGTTCAAACAAGATCCCAAACCAAAATGTGTAGATCCCAAACCAAAATGTGATTGGGTAAGCAGGACAAATCATGTCCAAGTACAAGCTGTAATACAAACATCTGTTATATTCTTCAACAATAACCTCATGGCCTCAAATCACACATTTGCACTGTTGACACAACCATGTCAACTAACTTGAATCAATGACAGTACACACACAAGCAAAGCAAATCCACAAAAACACATTGACGGATGAACACAGAAACGCAAGCATCCACCACAATAACCATAACACCCATCCAAAATGTGATGCTGGAACAAGCACTCAAACCTGGGTTAGCAACTAGTGGTATTTTAAATGGTTTTAATAAAGAGATTTGAAGATACACTTTAGCTTGCTTTCAGTTGGATTATTTGGAGTCCGTGTTCCGAGTGGAGGAGGAGGATAACTGAAAGATACCGAACAGAGACGGTAATATGATCTCTGAATGCTTATGAAGCTGTGTGCAGCATATGTTCACTACACAACATGTGTTAAATGTGAGTAAATTTGCTTTTATATTTTTTAAATACCTCATTCTTCGTGATGAGGCACTATTGGCACCACCTTGTGTTTTTTCTGTTTTTCTCTATATCTTTTGACCTCGTGAGTGGGGTTTTGCTGGGGAGAGCAGTCTATGTCTAGTCCTGTGATAAACAAGATGCTGTATAGGGGAATAGCTTACAGTCCCCTGGTCTGTACGTATGTATAATTCCAGCCATTGTTCCAAATGAGTACCAGTCTATGGTGGTGGTGTGGTATGTCATTGAACAGAGGATATTACACAAGAGGCACCTTCATTTTTGTGTTTCAGTAGGAACAGATGTGCTCTCATCAAGTCCCACCATATGACTCATCTCAGTGACATGACATTATGCCATACGGTATTAACATACAGTAGCACTAGGAAGGAGCAGGAGGACAACTATATGTAAGTGGAATCAGCGTTTCACCAAAATAACTTGTACATCCCTCTGTTCCATGATGGGTCATGCCATGGATGCTTGTAGGAAGGAATGACATGAGTTGAAACTGTACTGCATAAGGATTAACCATCATTATCCTATTAACCTTTTGAGTTCCAGAGTGGTATCCAAACCTTTTATTCTCAATGGGTTGTATACCCCTCTGGAACTCATGAGGTTAAGAATGAGGGGGGTGCTAACCAAGGGTTATATGCTTGATATGAATATGTTCAACTCTAAACCAGAATATTTGGTGTATGTAATACTTCAGGACAATGAATGACATAGGCAATCGGGTGTAGTGAAGAGCTCCCTCTGAGTGATCCAGGAGGCCAAAGGTGTGTTCGACTTGTCCTGACATGAGCCTCATTGAAGCGGGTCTTGTACAGATGTTTGCGGATTTAGGACTGGTGTGAGGAGATACGGGTTGCAACCATATCCTGCATCCCCTGTGGATGTAAAGTGACATCATGACACATGGATCACATGGCTACGTGGATGATGATGTGTAATCTGGACATACTTCTTGTGTGTCGTGTCCAGTCTAAGCTGGGTTTTCATTAATTGTGTGAGTGCCTCTGTGGATGTGGTGTGATGTGTAGCATGTTCACTAACTTAAAAGCCATCCTCCTGTATAGGTTCCATTCTCAAAGTCCTGGTAGATGGAGGAGTGTCTTTGCGTTAACAGTAAAGATTCAAAACTGGAGGGTAGACCACTCCACCCAGGCTTGACAACAGTGTGATTAAGAAAATCCATAGAAACTTCCAAGACTCCCCAAATGGAATTTTCTCTATCATCCATTATGGAACACTGGTACCATGGGGTTGAGTGTCTCCCAGCTCCTCCTTTAGCTCAACCCAGACCCACCTCCAGTTATGATGTGTTCTTCTTGGTGAAATGACAGCCAGAGCACTTTCTCTTCCATTTAGATTCTTTATTCATTTTACATGGATTAATTGAATTGAACAGTTGGACATCCCAGCATTGGAAAAAGTGTTTTTGTGTTTACATTCTAACCTGCAGTAAGAAGGTTAAAGGGTTAAAGTTTAAAAGGTTGTGCTTTTCTCTGGGAGTGTGTGTAATTAATTAAGGGAGGGGTTTGTGATCAATCCCCTGTGTAGGCCTGTATAAATCTAGGTACAGGACTCACAGAGCTTGCTCACAAATAGAGCGTGCTCTTTCCTAAGTGCTCTGAAATAAGTGTGCAGTTTGTGAAACACAGCAGTTGGTGAAACAGAGGAGTTAGTGCAACACAGGTAAATTAATTGCTTACATTTTAGGAACTCACATTTGCACCAAACATGATGAGCAAGATTGGAGATCTCACTCAGTGCACATCATGCCATATGTATGCATGCTTGGAACAGCAGTTCCAGGGTCCATACCGCTGTAGCAAATGTGAGCAAGTGGCCCTTCTAGAAGCTCAGATTGGAGCTCTAGAGAGTCATATTGCAACATTGAGAGACATTGACAACCTTGAGAGGAGTCTCTTGCTAACGGAGCAGAGTCTAGCTGGGTCACCTAGCAAAGAGGGAGGAGATCATCTAGAAGGGAACCAGGCACATAGCTGGGTGACAGTTAGAAGTGGTTGCAGTGGGGGAGGGAAGAGGAAGAGGGCAGCCAGTCCTGAGTTTTTCCATCCAAACAAATTTGCTCATTTAAGTGAAGATGTTGGGGAGGCAAACCCAGAAGTGGAATTGCTGGAGAGGACTGTTCTCCCTAACAGCCGGGAGAACAGCTCCTCTAGCACAGAGGGGATCCAGAGGAAAGTGAAGCCTAGGCAGGTTGTGGTGGTAGGGGACTCCATTATTAGGAGAACAGATAGGGTAATCTGTGGCTCTGATCGCAGCAAACTAATGGTTTGCTGTCTCCCGGGTGCCCGGGTTCAGCATGTTGCAGACAGGGTGGACAGATTATTGGGAGGGGCTGGAGAGGATCCAGCTGTCTTGGTGCATATTGCTACCAATGACAAAGTTAGAGGAAGGTGGAGAGTCCTAAAAGGTAATTTTAGGGATTTAGGCAGTAAGATTAGGAACAGGACCTCCAAGGTAGTATTCTCAGAGATACTACCTGTGCCATGCGCTACGCCAGAGAGACAGCGGGAGATTAGGGAGCTCAATGCATGGCTGAAGTCTTGGTGTAAGAAGGAGGGCTTTGGGTTTTTAGAGCACTGGGCTGATTTTGCTTTGGGGTACAATCTCTATAGCAGGGATGGATTGCACCTGAATGCAAGAGCGTCTCAAGTGCTTGAGGAGAGGATTACTAGACGGTTGGAGGAGATTTTAAACTAGGAAGGGGGGGGGGCAATAAATACTGGGATAGATAGTATAGAAAGGGAAGGCGATGTAGTTAATAACCAGGTGGGAGGATCTGGGGGCGGGGTTAGTACAGATGATAGGGAGAAGCCTATAAGCCACATCAAAATTAAATCACAAATGGAACACAGCAGTGGCATAAATTGTATGCTTGCAAATGCCAGAAGTTTAACTGGTAAAATAGGGGAACTGGAGCTGGTAGCTGAAATTGAAAACTATGACTTGATAGGCATAACAGAAACATGGTGGAATGACACACATGATTGGTCAATCAATTTAGAGGGCTACATGTTATTTAGAAAAGATAGGTCAAGCAAAAGAGGTGGTGGGGTCTGTCTGTATATCAAACCAGCATTATTGCCTCAATTGCGGGAAGATATATGTGATGACAGTAGTGAACATGTGGAATCCCTGTGGGTTGAAATAGTCACTGGGGATAAAACTGCCCAGAAAATATTAGTGGGTATTTGTTATAAACCTCCAAACATTGGTGACCTTGAAGAAACACAGCTATTAATTCAAATAGAAAAGGCTTCCCAAATAGGGAGAACTATAATTATGGGGGATTTTAATTATCCAGAAATAGACTGGAAAAATGGAACAGCTAACTCTGCTAAAAGCAGCAAGTTTCTGAACTTGTTGAATGACAATTTTTTGTCACAACTAGTGCAGACCTCAACCAGAGGGAATGCATGTCTGGATTTGGTAATAACTGACCATGAAGAACTTATCTCTAACATCCAAGTAAGGGAGCACTTGGGGAATAGTGACCATAACATGGTATCGTTTGAGATTAATTAAAAAAAACAAGTTGATATGAGTTCCACCAAAACACTGAATTTTAAAAAGGCCAACTTTAGCAGGTTTAATTCATCCCTTGGTCTCGTTGACTGGGATAAAATATTTTCAGGAAAAAACACAGAAGGTAAGTGGAATGCCTTCAAAATAACATTGCAAAAATACACATATAAATTTATCCCTGTTGGAAACAAATACAAAAGAAGCAAATTAAAACCAATGTGGCTAACCAGTAAAGTAATTCATGAAATAAATAACAAGAAAGCGGCATTTAAACATTACAAAGCTGAGGGATCAGCAGAGGCATTTGCAGAATACCAAAATGTCAACAAAACCTGTAAAAAGGCTATTAAATTAGCTAGACTGGAGAATAAAAAAAATATTGCTAAGGAGAGCAAAAGCAACCCAAAAAAATTCTTTAAATACATTAATGGCAAAAAATTAAAGTCTGATAATGTTGGGTCCTTGTTATCTGAAACGGGTGAGATGGTCAAAGGGGACAGAGAGAAGGCAGATATTTTAAATAATTTCTTTTCTTCTGTTTTTACCAAGGAACACCCATTGGACAAGAATCTGCAAACTACTTTTACAGAACAGTCACAGCAAGCATGGGACTGGCTAACACAAGAAAAAGTGTTAAAACAATTGAATGGTGTCAAGGTAGACAAAGCTCCGGGGCCAGATGGTATACACCCACGGGTACTTAAAGAGCTAAGCCAGACCCTGGCCAGACCGATATATCTGATTTTCAGGGATTCTTTTATTTCTGGTATGGTGCCCATGGATTGGCGTAAAGCAGATGTGGTGCCCATATTTAAAAAGGGATCAAAGTCCCAGCCAGGAAATTACAGACCCGTAAGCTTGACATCTGTGGTAGGGAAGCTGTTTGAAAGGTTGCTAAGGGAATATATTCAAGAATTCTGCTGGAAGAGGAATATCATTAGCAATAGCCAACATGGCTTTGTGAAAGATAGGTCTTGTCAAACGAACTTGATCGCATTTTATGAAAAAGTAAGTAATAATATAGATGAGGGAGCGGCGGTTGACGTGATCTATTTAGACTTTGCCAAGGCATTTGATACAGTTCCGCACAAGAGGTTACTGTACAAATTGAATGAAATAGGACTAGGGGAAAATGTTTGTGTGTGGATTGGAAATTGGCTGAAAGATAGAATGCAAAGAGTGGTAGTAAATGGCAAGTTCTCCAGTTGGATAAATGTGATAAGTGGAGTGCCTCAGGGATCTGTCCTGGGTCCTCTTCTTTTTAATTTGTTTATTAATGACCTCCCAGAGGGCATAGGAAGCCATGTATCAGTGTTTGCCGATGACACAAAATTAAGTAAGGTAATAAAGTCTGAACTGGATGTGTCTTCATTACAAGAGGATTTGGACAAATTGAGTAACTGGGCAGGCAAATGGCAAATGAGATTCAATATAGACAAGTGTAAAGTTATGCATTTTGGGTATAATAATAAAAATGCAACATATAGTTTAAATGGTGTTTCTCTGGGGAAATCTACTAATGAAAAGGATTTGGGAGTAATGGTAGACAATAGACTTAGTAGTAGCATGCAGTGCCAGCTGGCAGCTGCAAAGGCCAATAAGATATTGGCATGTATTAAAAGGGGTATTGACTCAAGGGAGGAAGATATAATTATGCCTCTTTACAGGTCCATGGTAAGACCCCACCTAGAATATGCTGTTCAATTCTGGGCGCCCTTTCTGAAGAAGGACATTATGGAACTAAGCTCTCACGAGCAGGGCCCTCTGATCCTCCTGTTCTACACATCTGATTGTACTATTTAATACCACTGTATGTCTATTCCCCAATTGTACAGCGCTGCGGAATTAGTTGGCGCTATATAAATAAAGAATAATAATAATAACTAGAGAGAGTGCAGAGGAGGGCTACAAAACTAGTAAGGGGAATGGAAAGTTTTAGTTATGAAGAGAGGCTAGAAAAGTTAAACTTGCACACACTAGAGAAACGTCGTCTTAGAGGGGATATGATAACACTATATAAATATGTTCAAGGCCCATACAAAGGGCTTTCAAAAGACCTGTTCATTAACAGAACAGTACACAGGACAAGGGGCCACCCGCTTAGACTTGAGGAAAGGAGATTTAATCCACAACAGCGGAAGGGTTTCGTTACAGTAAGGACAATAAAGGTATGGAATGCACTTCCGGAGGAGGTGGTGCTATCAAATACATTAGATGCCTTTAAAAGGGGCCTGGATACTTATTTAAAAGAGCATAATATAGAGGGCTATGCACGTTAGTATTGGGATTAATATTTAGTTAGGGCTTGTTTATCCAGGGAGAAATCTGATTGCCATTTGGAGTCAGATGCCTTCTTTTGGGTCAGAGATGGTAAACAGGAATAGGAAAAGGGTTGAACTGGATGGACCCAAGTCTTTTTTCAACCTAAATTACTATATGTAACTATATGTAACATTAGATATAGGGTTATTGAAATAACCCTTAGGAGGGTAACCATTACTGGCCTTCCCCTGGATTGGATTGACCAGTGTGCAGGTGCTGTGTGGACCTTTGCAGCCCTATGGAGAGAATCTTGTAATAGAGATTTTGTCTCAGAGGCTCTGATTCCTTCACAATGGGAACCTTGAAAAAGAAGATTTGAAGGTTGGTGAGTAACTCTTTGTGTGTCCACTTTGTCCCTACTTGTACCTCTTTGTACTGGGGTTTCCTCTGAGTCTTGAGGCTCTTTGCACTCATGTTGGGTATTTTATCTGTTGTTCCTGAGTTAGGGAGCATGGATGCAGTATTGGGACTAGTTAATCCCTTTCCTGCTGTTTTATCCAGGTTGGGGGCCTTTCCGGGCCTTTTCCCTTTAGGGGCCTTTCTCTTTGGTGCCCACCACATGTTCCCTGGGGTAATTGGGTAATTTGTGGTACCTTTAAAATTGTCAGTGTTTTGGGTGTGCGTCTCCTTTAAGAACGTTTCCCGTGCCACCACCATCTTTGCTTCACTGACTTCTATGTGAGAATTCCTTTGGGCCATATCTCTGCAACTGTTTTGTTGTACAGAGGTCAGAGTGGGCTCTTTCATCATGTCTCTTCATGCCCTTTCACCCGGTTTGTGTCCCTTCATGCCCTTTCATCCGGGTCGTGTCCCAAGTGTCTTGAGGGTGGGTGGGGGGCCGCCGAGTTGTAGGCATTGTTAGGCAACAGAGAAGACTACATTACCCAGAATGCCTGGGCCTTCTTCTGATTGGTTGCCTGTTTTACAGCCGCCATTTACTCCTCTTTTGCTTATACTACGCAGAGGCAGAGGCATCTCTGACCCCTCTTGCTTACTGTTGTTCATGTCAAGTGTGGCTCCCTAGGGAGTATTCTGGATCTCTCTGACCCTCCTATGCTGTGGCTCCCACCACTTCACCGTGCCCCTCCCGCTCTGAACAAGAGCCAGCTTGGGTCAAATCATTGTGTCCACAATGGCCCAGTTTCTCTCCAAGAGGTTCTTCAATCTTGTAAGTCCCTACTACTTTTAAATATATGGCCTGTAGATCTCAGAGTATGCTTGCGCTTATAGGGACCTGCTCTGAGGAGGAATTTTATGAGGGAGAATGTGAGGAAGGGGAATATGAAGATATGTGTTCTTCCTACTCCTGTGAGAACTCTTATGTGTTGGATCCCCTTCCTTCGGCTGAGGGGTTTACCAGGGATGTTCTGGAGACCCTTCAGGTCCCTGATGAGGGAGTCATCCCCAGTGTATGCTTTCCAGAGGTGTTGGAAATCATCTACTGTTTTTACCCCTAATGCAACTCTTGATCAGATAATTCTGGATGAGTGGAAGACTCCTAATAAGAGGTTGCCTATCACCAAGAGGTGTTGTAGGCTGTACCCCAGAGGCAGCTCTGGCGAAGTGGGTTTCTCCCCCTTCTGTGGATCCCCCAGTCTCCAGGCTAACCAAGTACACTGCTCTGCCTTTGGTGCATGCAGCTGAGTTGAGGCCTAATTTTGCCTCTGCCTGGGCCAACAGGGCTGTTGCTGTTTGGGGTGAAGAGATGATGGAAGCTGTCCATGGATATGCTTCCAGGGAAGAGTTGTTGGTCTTTTTGGCCAGTATGAAGGAGGCCAACACATGTTCAGTGACCTTGTTTGAGTTGGTCAGGCGATCTGATAAAGCCTTCGCCTTCCCTGTTCCTGCGCAACGCACCATGTGGCTTAAGATTTGGAAGAAGTCACTGGTTTTCTACCTTTTCAGGGCAAGTCTCTGTTTGGACCGGAGCTAAAACAGATTATTAGCAATGCTGCTAGGGGAAAGAGCACCTTGTTGCCTCAGATGCCCACTAAACTTCCTTTAATGGCAAGGAAATTGTGTCTTTTTTGTCCCTGTCAAATGGAGATGCCAAGGCCACAAACTTCACAGGCCTCCAACTCGTGCCCCCCCCCCCTCCAAGCCCAGACAGTAGTGGCTGCCCAAGTGAACAGCTTCAAGGGCTAAGTCTTTGAAGCCAGCTTTCTCAAGACTCATGAAATCCTGGTCTGCAGGTTCCCGTAGGCGGGCATCTTTATTTTTTTCAGGACACCAATGGAAACCTGTGTCGTGGACCAGTCGGTTTTGCATGTAATTTCAGAAGGATACAAAATAGGTTTCAAATCCCTTCCTCCCTTTCATTTATATCTGTCCAGAGTACCTACCTACAAGATGAAGTTGTTCTGGTGTGCAGTGCTATCACTGCTGCACAAGGAGGTCCTGGTTCCAGTACCACCCCAAGAGCAAGGTTCAGGTTTTTATTCCAACTTGTTTGTGGTTCCGAAGGAGGACAGCAACTGCCATCCCATTCTGAACCTCAAGTGTCTCAGCATCCATATGGAGACGCTTCAAGATGGAATCTTTGAGCTCTGTCATCGCAGCAATATGCCCAGAGCAGTATTTGGTGTCTCTCGACCTTCAGAATGCTTACCTACACATCCCGATCCACCTGGACAGCCAGCTCTAACTGCATTTTGCCTTAGACTCAGAGAGCTACCAGTTCATCTCTCTGCCTTTTGGACTGGCTTCAGCTCCTCAGGTGTTTACCAGGGTCATGGGGGCCTTATCAGCCTTCATTCATACCCAGGGGCATTTCCATGGCTTCTTATCTGGACAAAAATTTGATCAAGATTCTTTCAGAGGAGTTCTTGGTCCGGCATGTCCAAGAGTGTACTTGACTCCTGGTCCACCATGTGTGGATTCTGAATATGTTGAAGTCTTCTCCTGTGCCATCCCTGGAGCTGGTGTTCCTAGGCATGAGATTCGAAACCTGCCTAAAGAAGGTCTTTTTGCCAGTGACAGGATTCTGCAGATCATGCAGGATGTGTCTCAGGCTCTGGAGTGGCCCTCAGCCGTGGCCATGGAGTACATGAGAGTTCTGGGCTGACTTTTGTCTACTCTAGAAGCGGTATCTTACTCTCAGGTGCACACCAGGGAGCATCAGAGACTTGTCATCCAGAAGTGGCACAGGAATTCAGCTCTTCTGGATCAGCAGATCTCCCTCTCTCCAGAAGCTAGACAGGATGTGCAGTGGTGATTGCAATGGAGACATCTGGACCTGAGGAAGCCATTTGTGATTCCGGAATGGACTCTGATCACAATAGATTCCAGCCTGAGCAGCTGGGGGGCAGTGCTGGGTCACCTGGGGATCCAGGTCAGTTGGACTGTGGAAGAATCTCTTCAGTCCATCAGTGTACTCGAGCTCAGGGATACCTGTACAGGAACTGTACAAGTCCAGTCAAACATCGCCTTCAGGGGGGCACTCACCTGGTACAAGATGATGTACATTTTGGGCTGGGCAGAAGCCTATGTTCCGGCCATCTCCGCCGTTCACATTCCAGGGGTAGAAAACATTCTTTGTAAGTCACCATGTTGTACAGTTGTAATCAAAATTATTCAACCCCCATTGCAAATCAGGCTTTGTCAAAATGTACAGCTGTTTGAAATGAAAAAATCAAGCAAAAGCAATTGAAAGAGCTCAACACAACTAATGCTTCAAGTGGTTTCCCCAAATTCAACTGAAAATGCAACTTATAATGACTTCTGTGCGTGTGCCACAGAGGGGTCCAGAGCACTGCAAAGCACTGCCTTGAACCCCCTGTGGTGCACACAGCGTATTTTTTTTTCGCGGGGAGGGGGACAAATCTTTTTTAATATAAACCTTATTGGGGGGGCATCAGGGCCCCTCCTGATGCCACCCCAATGAGGTCTAAATAAAATAAATAATGAAAAAAATCCTTTGTCTGCTACGAGGGTGTCCAATAGCCACAGACACGGTTATTTTTTTTTTTTATGTTTTTTTTTTTATGTTTTTTTTTTTGTTTTTTTTTTATTCATACCTTCCTGGGTAGGGGCATTAACTGTGAATAAAATGTAATGAAAAATAAAATCCTCTGCATTGGGGACAAATCAGCCCCCCCTTGCATACTCAGAGTTATTTTATTTATTTTTTCACTATTACTTTTTTTTTATTACAGACCTCCTGATACCACCATCCCCCCATGAGGTCTGAATAAAACGATAGGTGCCCAAAATAAATATATCCCTGTGGCACTCACAATTTATTTATTTATTTTTTTTAATTCTTAGTTTGTTATTATCCAACCTCTTGGGGGTACATCAGGACCCCTCCTGCTGCCGCCTCAGTTATTGATCTCCCAGCGATTCATGCTGGGAGATCAATATGGCGACACACGAGAGCAAGAAGCTCTCCTGCTCTTCCCTCCTACCCCCGGTAGGAGTGAATGGGATCGGGGAAAGCTTTCTAACGTTACTGGGGACCATGTCACCAATGATGTTAGGAGGCTTACCCCGATCCCGCCCACTCCTACCCAGAAGTTTTGGGTAGGAGAGAAAAAGCAGCTGTGCTGCTCCTTCTTAAATATTGATCTCCCAGCACGTTCGACTGGGGAGCATCAGGAGATATCCTGTTGCCCCCACAAGAGCTCTGAGCTATTTTTTAGGGGGGAATGCAGCCATATCATGCCACTTTCCAAGCTCATACAATGTAGCCACCTGGCTCTCTAAGGGTTAAAGTGGAGTTCAATGGCTTTTTATTCTAATCTTTTTATGGTATCCAAAAATAGAGAGAGGAGTCCTTCCTTTCTTGGAGCTGAAAAAAATGAAGTTCAAGATGGAATCTATGAAATCCACATGGATCCAGTGACATCTTTAGACATCAAATATGTGTACCTACACATTCCTATATGGCCAAAGCACTGGAAATAGATCAGGTTTGCATACCAAAACCAACACTTTCCATTTGTGGCTCTGCCTTTCAGCCCAGCAACAGCTTTGAGAGCTTTCTCTTTACAAGAGTATAATAGACAGGGTTTGGTCTCCTCTGCTCTTCTCCTCAGGTTAACCCTTCACTTGACAGATAAGTATATTTTAGGCTTTCTGGGGTGAAATCCTTAATCTGGGTGGCAGTATTTGGGTCTTCCTTTACTGTTTTGACATTTTTCTCCTGTTAGGATGTCAGATCCACTAGGTCACGGGGCTAGGCCTAAGGCTAAGGACTCAGGGGTGACTTTGACCCCCCTTACTTACTGTTCCTTATGCCAAACAGGGCTTCCCAGAGAGTACTCAGGTCACTTATGCCCTTCATGTGCTGTGGCCCCCGATTCTCTTCCAGAGCTTTCCAGCGATGAACAAGAGCCACCTTGGGTCAAGGACTTAGTCGTCTATGACACAGTTTCCTCTTTCTATTCAGGGGGTTCTTCGGTCCTGGAGGCCCCTCACTTCCCTCAGGTTTGTGGCCTCTAAGGCCCCTGGCATTCCTGATCTGTCTGACTCCTCTGTGGAGGATTCAGATGGAAAATCTGAGGATAGTTTGTATTCTGAAGGGGCTTTGTCACAATTTTATGGGGAACCCCTTGAAGCTGACCCTGAACCCTCTGCTGAGGGTCTCATTAAGTTTGTGTTAACTACTTTGAACATTCCCTCTACTCCTGTAGAGCTGCAGTCTACATCTGACGTCTTTCAGAGGAGCAAGAAGTCCTGTACTATTTTTCCACCTAATCCCATTTTGGATGAGTGGAAGACTGACAAGCGCCTATCTCTGTCTAAGAGATTCTCTAAGCTGTATCCTTTTTATGAAGCTGCTTTGGCTCAATGGGCTACTTCTCCTCAGGTTGATTCTCCCATTTCCAGGCTTTCTGATTCCACTGCTTTGGCAGTTGTGCATGCTTCAGTTCTTAAGCATTTGACAGATAGGAAGCGTGATGCTATTTTGAAGTCTAATTTCACAGCCATTGGCGGGTCCTTGAGACCTACCGTGGCTTCTGCCTGAGTCAGTAGGGCTATTGCTGTTTGGACTGAACAGTTGACTGACTCTGTCCTTAAGGGTGACCCTAAGGCTGACCTTTTATCCCTTTTGGTCAACATTTCTGAGGATCAGCACTATGTTACTGGTGCTCGCTTTGATGCCGTTCGGCTTGAAGCTAAAGCCTCGGCCTTCTCTGTGACTTCTAGGTGTATGCTGTTGCTGAAGATCTGGTCTGCTGACTGGATTTCCAAGAAATCACTGATTTCTCTTCCCTTTCAGGGTACCTCTTTTTTTGGCCCAGAATTAAAGAACCTAATCAGTGAAACCACTGGGAAAAAGAGCACTTTGTTGCCTCAGGTTCCTAAGTGAAACCCTCAGGCGAGGAGGCTTTGTCTTTTTCGTCCCCGCCAAAGTGAAGTGCATAGGTCGAACCCAACAGCGCCTTACGCCCTTCGTTCCACGCCCAAGCAGCAGTGGAGGTCTAAACACACCTCCACCATACCTAAACCCACCAAACCTCCTTCGGCATGACTCGCCGAACCTGTTCCTCACGCACCAGTGGGTGGTCGCCTGCATCAGTGTTTGGAAAGACTCTGTTGCGGATCAGTGGGTATTATAGGTGGTTTCCAAAGGTTACAGGATTCCCTTCAAATCCCTACCCCCTTCAGGTAATTCCCTTGTCACTCCCCTCAGGGACAGGAAAAGCTCAGGCTTTTCAATGGGGCTGTCCAGTCTCTCTTGGACAAGGGAGTTCTGGCCCCGGTTCCTCAGCCCGAGAGAGGTTCAGACTAAGAGAAAAGGATTTAAAAGGTAATACTAAAATTCTCTTATCGGTAAGTAAAAAAACATTTTTTCTTTTTACCAAATAAAGCAAAATTGGAAATTGCTTTATTTGATACTAGTTGAACAGCCCGTTACATGGGCCACAGTGCCTCTGTCAGCTGGTCGCGGGGCAGTCACGCGCAGTAGAGACTGCCCGCGCCACTGCTAATACAGAGCTGGACGCTCCTTCGGAGCGCCCAGCTCTGTATCAGCCGCGGCGCGGCCAGTCCGTACTGCGCATGACTGCCGCACGCGCAGCAGTGTCTACTGCGCATGTCGGGCGTTACACACAACTTAGCGAATTATTATATAGGATATTATTCACCTTCCTCTTGATCAACAGAAAGAAAGAAATTTGAAAAAGTGTTCAAACTGGAGACTCTATTTTTTCAAGATTTTGCAGTTCTTGCTATGTTACATTGTAGCTAATCTTGGGATATATGCAGCAGTCATAGCTGACTTTACATAGTATTTTCACTTACTTTCTAACTTTTATACATATTCTCATGCTTTCTCTAATCCATTTTGCATCTGTGTTTCTTTCACATTTTCTTATACTTTCTTCATTCTTTTTGCAGCAACCAAACATTAAACAGAAATTTGTGGCACTACTGAAAAGATTTAAAGTCTCGGAGGAGGTAAGTGACTGAATTTATTTACCAACCTTAGAAATATGCTTCATATTTGATTAGAACTCCCCTAACTTCTAGTTCTAATAATCATGCATCTTTGTGTCTGGTGTGTTGCATTCATTAGACACAAAAAGGTTTGCACTAACTTAGATATTTGTCAGATGGCAACATATGATTACAGAATGTTGAAAGCAGATATGACATGCATTTCTGATGGTTTTAACAGAGTTTATGGGATATATTACATTTTTGGAAGATAAATCTTGACGCTATTACAGTAGTAGTAGTAGTAGTAATACAGTATGTCATCCAATGTGTCTAAGTGAAATAAAAGACACACTTTGAAACCCTGTGTACACTCTTACACTATGAGCCATCTACGAAGTTTGAAAAACATGCTTATTAGTTTGGTAAACAAAATAATTTCTCAGTAGGAAAGAGGTTACCCAATTCCTAATAGTCCCTTTAATTCTCTGGCAGAGACCTCTGATGTGAATTAGAGCCTGAATTAGCATTGTAACAGCTGATACATCAAAATCAGAAGAATTCAAGCTAGAATTCAAGCATGATTTGCAGTCTCTAACTTATTACGGGGGTAGAAGATCATGTTAATTATATTGAAAACTGTTGCTTCCCAATACTGAATGAGCTCTAAATATCAAACAGCAACCAGACGTCTAATAGTTCAAAACATTATTATAAGTTTACTGGAGAATTTTGAGGGCTCAGAACCTGAAGAATTTGTAGAAACAAGTCTAAAAAGAAACATTTTGAGTAGAAAAGTTTTGTCTCACCTTGTTGTTGAGATTGTTCATCTCATACTGTTTTGGGGACCCCTCATGGCTCCACATCTTACCCACTTTTATCCAGTCTCCATAACAACACATAAAGGGATGCAGCACTACCTTTGGAGCAAAGTAAATATGAAGACATATAAGTCGATTTCAATACGCCCAGACATCTATGCTGAAATCCAAAAGCAGCAAGCCTCATTCACAGCTCTGAAGAAACTCTGGGATATGCATGTTCTGAATTTCATTGCTACCAGAGATTCTCTTTTGTGCAGTGTCAGTGAAAGTTTCAACCTCCACCCCCTGGACCAGTAACCACCAACTTGTTGTTCAGTTAGGCTTCAGATACATTTGTAGTGTTCAACAGAGAACATAGTTTATCTAACATATTAATTTGATCCTACTTATTAATTAACAAATATTGATTTAGTTTGAATCACTAGACCAAGCATGATCATATGACAAGTTGTTATTGTGAATGCCAGTTTCCAGGGCCAGTAGAAGGTTTTTCAGTACAAAATCTTGTAAAGCACAACAGCTTAGAGTTGATAGGTCCATGTAAAATCAGGCTCAGCCTCAACAGCTGCTTATAAAAGTCACCAAAGGTGATCCAGAAGTGTAAAGGAAATTCAGAAGGTAGCCAAGACCGATTCAAGAGGTAGCATGATCCTAGCCATCTAAGAGGTATTATTTCTCAGAGTAGACAGTTGAGAAACCAACTGCCACTAACTGGATCCAGTGGAGTGATTTATACATGCAAACCTACTTGTGTCCATTATAGACTAACTTGACACTATAAACTAACTAAACACCGTGCAAGAACATATTTGAAGCATTCCTTGATGACTTAGTCGTTGAATGAGAATTGAGTGTAGTATTCCTTTTTCCTTAATTCGTTCTCATACCGATCAATAAAATAAAGCAAGAATGATTTCATTCTCTTTGCACCATTGTGGTGAAGACAAAATTGCTATTCAGATTTGTTGAATATGTCCATAGAGCAACATTGTAATTTACCTCAGATTCCAGATCTCATAACTCCAGGACCATTACCATGCTAAAACCTCGAATTTAAAGTCTCCGTCCCAGCCAAAAGGTTACATTTTTTTATCACCAGTTACTATAAACCTGCTTTTTTATCAAGGATTTTGAATTAATCCTCAATACCAATGAGACCCTCAGAGGTGCTTTGCAGAGTGAAACAGTGAGGGTGGGGCCTCTGCTCTAAAATGTACAATCTAAGGTGAGTAAAGGAGACAGGACTTTATGTAAAAAAGTGGAGTGATGCAGTTTTGGGGTAAGCCAAGTGCACTAAAGGGGGCCACATGAACATTCCCCAGATTCCCATTGATTTAGATTGGGCTTTTTAACCCTTGTGATGCTAGAGACGTTTTAGAAACTCCTCTAGCACTCAAGAAATTAAATGTTTCATTTTTATTCGTTCCCTTTGTGGAAGATGGATTACCCCAGTATTGCACCGCTGCACTTTTATGCATAAGGCCCATAGAGTATATAAGCAGTAGGAGCAGAATGCAATGTTGAAGTTATGGTCAAGTTTTTAATAAAAATGGTGCCCATGTCTAAATTAAAGCACATTTGTAAGAATATGTAAATTCTAATAATATCACAATCTCTCATTTCTCTTTCTTCATCTACACCCCCATCTCAGACAACTTCTCATTTTCTCTTTTTTCTCACATTCACTTTCTCTAACCCTTTAGGTCGGATTTGGTTTGGATCATGTTTCACGGGATGAGATCCGGGAAGAAGATCTTGATGATCTGTATGACAGTCTGGAGATGTTCAATCCTAGTGACAGCTGCCCTGAGCTAGAGGAGAGTGAAAGTGTTTTGAGCACTCCCAAACCCAAACTCAAGTGAGAAACCTCCCAATGAAGCAACCTGAATCATTGTTTGGTGTCAGCGGGTCTTATACACTGAAAAAAGAGGACTAATTGCCCAGTAGGGAGAGAGAGACAGATTCCCAAATCATCCATTGATTTAAATGGGCCATTTAACCCCTTACATTTTGTAGCGATCTCTGACACATTGCGAAGCAAAGTGTTGAAGAACGCTAACATTCTAAAGCTTAAAAGCCCCTTTTTTAAATCAATGGGAAGTTCCATTTGTCCCAAATGGAGGTGTTGACTTTCTTCGGAGTTGCTCCTCTTTTGTGACTAGGGCCCAGTGTCTCCAGATTACAGTAATGTACAAAAGTTTTAAGCAGGTGTGAAGAAACGCTGTAAAGTAAGAATGCTTTCAAAATAGACATGTTAATAGTAGGTACAGTTGAACAATTCACTGATTTTGTAGGCATATAGTCAGGTGTATGTTTAAACAATTCTACCAATCAGGTGCTAATGATCATCAATTTAATATGTAGGTTGACACACAATCATTAACTGAAACAGAAACAGCTGTGTAGGAGGAATAAAACTGGGTGAGGAACAGCCAAAAAAGGCTAACAAGGTGAGGTTACTGAAGACAGTTTAATTTCAAAAGTCATAAAACATTGATAAGACTGAACACAGCAACAAGACACAGTGTAGTTATACTGCATCTACTGTCAGGAGATGTTTGGTCAGAGGTGGTCTTCATGGAAGACTTGCGGCCAAAAAGCCATACCTCCTACCTGGAAACAAGGCCAAGCGACTCAACTAGGCACTAAACCACAGGAACTGGGGTGCAGAAAAATGGCAGCAGGTGCTCTGGACTGATCAGAAATATTTGGCTGTAGCAGAAGGCAGTTTGTTCACCGAAGGCTGGATAGCAGTATAAGAATGTGTGTCTGCAGGCAACAGTGAAGCATGATGAAGGTTCCTTGCTAGTTTGGGGCTGCGTTTCTGCAAATGGAGTTAGGGATTTGGTCAGAATTACTGGTATCCTCAATGCTGAGAAGTACAGGCAGATACTTATCCATCATGCAGTACCATCAGGGAGGCATCTGATTGGCCCCAAATTTATTCTGCAGCATGACAATGACCCCAAACATACAGCAAAAGAGTAAAGAAGAACAAGTATTCTTGGAGTGATGGTATGGCCCCCACAGAGCCCTGACCTCAACAGCTGTCTGGGATTACATGAAAAGAGAGAAAGAATTGAGGCTGCCTAAATACACAGAAGAATTGTGGTTAAATGATGTGTGGAACAACCGACCTGCAGAGTTCCTTAAAAAAACTGTGTGTAAGTGTACCTAGAAGAACTGATGATTATTTTGTTAATTGATAAATATAAACTATTAACACTTCTATTTTGAAAGCACTCTTACTTTACAGCATTTTGTACACCTGCCTAAAACTTTTGCACATTACTGTATTTTCTGTCAAGTTCTACTCAGTAAAATGGTTTTTGGCTTTCTCTTTAGACCATTCTTTGAGGGAGTTTCTCAGTCCAGTTCTCAAACAGAAATCGGTAGTTTGAACAGCAAAGGGAGCCAGGGAAAAGACATCAGCAGCCCGGTAAGAGAGCATCAGTATCTGACAGAGAATGTATGAGGAAGAGAGAAAATGGAGAGTGGTTACTTACAGCTCATATTCAGTAAATATCTCTAATTGATTGTTTTACTTTAGCCCATCACGTGTGTGTGTGTGTGTGTTTGTGTGTGTGATATGAAATGTTGTACTACTATAAATTGCAGATGGTTATAGTTTGCCATTACACTCAGATACAAGAGAAAAGGTGATTTTTGTGTACATACAGGTAACTCCTTTTCTCTCCAATATGACATACAGGTACCATGGCGAAGCAACTCCCTTCCCAGTAGGCTGGAACATTTCAAAGACAAAGTCTTGGAGGTGGCGCCTTTCCTTTTTATCAAGCTACCCTAGCCCCGCCTATCCAGGTTGACATGTTCCAGACAAGAGTGAAGGCTAGGAACTTTTCTGATTTAGTTTTTTTAGATTTCTTTATTATTTGTTTCTTAGATATGGGGTGTCACAATTACCCCATTAGTTGGGTTACCATTCCTGGCTTCCCCTGGAGGATTGTCCAGCTTGCAGAAGCTGTTGTGGACCTTTGCATCCCTGTGGGGAGAGAGAGAGAATCTTGCAGTCCAAGTTTCTCTCTCCTTACTGGGTCTCTCTGAAGCACTGGTTTCTCATAATGGTAACCTGAAGACAGAACATGAAGATCGGTGAGTAAACATGTCCTTCCCTCTATACAGGGGTCATCTTGGAGTCCAGAACTCCTGCATTCACGTTGTGTTTTTTTATTCAGTTTAGTCCCTGGGTTTTTGGCGCTTGGATGGCTGCAATTTGTGTAGTTAACCCATTCCCTGCTGGTTTAACTGGTTTCAAGGGCTTCTTCCTGGGTTTTCTCCACAGGGTCATACATTTTTCATTACCCCCTACATGATCCCTTGTGTATTTGGGTATTTTTAGTGTATGATGCCTTTAAGGCATGCTTTCTGCAGGGCCGCACTTGCTCCATTGACATCTATGGGACAAACTGCTTTGCGCCATATCTCTGCAACCGTTTGTCATACAAAGTTGAGAAAGGGCTTATTCTTCTTGCCTCATCATGCTCTACAATCCGGTTCACATTCTCAGTGTCTTAGGGGCCATTGGGGCCCCAGGAGAGCAAGATCAAGCATTGCTGGGATACAGAAACTGGGAAAGACTACAACTCCCAGAATGCCTTTTTTCCGGGCTTCCTTCCGAAATGGCTGATGGTTTTTGCAGACGCGATATTATCCTTGTTGTTTATCCTAAGCAGAGGTTTGACTCTCCTTGCTCTCCTTCTCAGATTAACCTTTCACCTGCCAGATAAGTACCTTTTTGGGCTTTCTAAGATGAATTATTATTCTGAGAACAGTATTTGGGTTTTCTATACTGTTAAGACACTTCTCCTGTTAGGATGTCGGATCCAAAGGGACATGGGGCTGGACCGAAGGCAAAGGACTCAGAGGCATCTCTGACACCCCTTGCTTACTGTTCCTCATGCCAAACGGGGCTCCCTAGGGAATATTCTGGATCCATATGTACCTTATGCGCACCACTCCTCCTGGGTCCTCCAGCCTTGAGCCAGTCTGAGTGAAAGACTTAAATACCTCTATGGCACAGTTTTCTCTGTTTCTCCAGGGGGTCCTCCATTCATGGAAGCCCCCTACCACCTACAGGTTTGTGGACCCTAAGGCCCCAGGTATACCTATTCTGAATGAATCCTTTGAGGAAGATTTTTTTGACGGTGATGAGGAGGAAGGGGAGTGTGAAGAAGGAGATTCTACCTACAATTTTGGTGATCCCTTTGAGGCTTACCCACTCCCTCTGCTGAGGGTCTCATTAAGGCGGTTTTAACGAACCTTCAAGTCACCAACACCCTTGTTGAGGGTCAGTCTTCTTCAGTCATCTTTCAAAGACGTAAGAACTCTTCCACAGTGTTTCCACCCATTGCCACTGTGGACCATATTATCTTGGATGAGTGGAAGATGCCTGATAGGAGACTTTCTCTTTCTAAGAGATTTCTAAGCTGTACCCCTTTTCTGAGGCAGCTTTGATGCAGTTGGCTTCTCCCCCATGGTTGATCCCCCTATTTCCAGGATTTCTAAGTCTACAGCTCTGCCCTTGGCAGACGCTATGGCTTTTAGTCGAGGCCTACACATTAACTTTGTAGTGTTTTGTGTATGTGAGAAGGGATGACCATGTCACCACTATACACAACTGATAAGCAGAATACTGTTTTTTTGTAGTTCCAAGATGCAGCCACCCAAAAGGGTACTTTCTAATGACATAAGCCTGGTGAATGGTCACCTTGACCCAGGAGCTCACTGTCACCACATGCAGGCCATTGAGAAAACAAACAGCATATCTGACCTGCTCAATGTTTCAGTGCCATGAACCATAGTAGCACATAACAATGTCCATACAGTGTAGAGCCCTTTCTTGCCTAATAAAAGGATTACGACAAAGAAAAGGAAGAACAATCTGCTGATTAATATGGAAATCAGAAGCCAGCTTGGGATGAAACCCAAATCAAGTACACAGAATCACCTTATCAGCATGAAAAGGAGTTTTACATGACAAGGCCTGCAATTGCTAGATGGTACATGGTCTTAAGGGTAATGAATCGAAGAGACATAGAAGACAATAGGTAAAAACTATCCTTCTGAAGCATTATAAGGACCAGATGAAAATCTCTTGGAGTTGTTGGATTTCTAAAGATGCAGTAAGCACACTCCACCACCTGAAGAAATGGTTGAAAATCGGGAGCAAATCTATATGTTCCTGAAAAACAACCGTCAAGGTTGAGATTTGATGGAATTCAGTATAAGACCCTTGAGGAATCTGTCCTGGAGAAAGGCAAAAAGATCATTGGTGTGATCCATGTTCTTCACACAACTTGAAAAACAAAGATCAGGCCCTTTGATGGACAAAACCGACTTACAGGCTTGAAGCATAGTCACAATGACTGTCCCAGAGAAGCCCTTCTTTCACTCTTTATAATTATTTTTCTTTATTCATATAGCGCCAACTTAATCTGCAGTGCTCTACAATAGGGAATAGACATACAGGGATAATAAATAGTAAATCATATGTGAAGAACAGAAGGATCAGAGGGCCCTGCTCGTGAGAGCTTACAATCTAGAGGTTGGACACAGAAGGTATAAGTGCTATTGGGTGTAAGTGTCTCCTACCCACTAAGCTGCCGGTCAGTGGGTGGGAATGAGAAGTGCTGTTGAGTGCAGTGGTCCAGGTAAGGGATGGTTCTTGATGATAATGTTTATGGAGGAAGTTGATAAGCTTCCCTGAAGAGGTGAGTTTTCAAGGAGCGTCTGAAGATCCGAAGGCTAGGGGAGAGTCTGATGGGGAGGGGGAGGAAATTCCAGAGCTTGGGTGCAGCATGGGAGAAGTCCTGTAGGCGGGAGTGGGATGATGTAATAAGATCTGTGGAGAGGAGAAGGTCATGTGCAGAACAAAGATGGAGAGAGGGAGTGTATTTGGAAATGAGAGGAGAGTGCTGTTGTAGAGAGCAGTAGTTTGTTCTGGACAAGCAAGTGTGAGGATGGGGTTGAGAAGGGGTTGCAGGGAAGTGGAAAAATTGCTGCAAGTCAAGAGAATGGAGATTTCTATGCATGCTCTTGGTCATGGTGGGAGGGAATCTATTTGCATGGTATGCTGAGGTTTCCGGAGAGGAGGTGGTAGTCGGAGAGGGGATAGGGAGCATTAGAAAAGTTAGAGACCGAGCAGAGGTTGGTGAAGACCAAGTCAAGGGAGTGACCGTCACTGTGTGTGGGAGAGCAGGTCCATTGTGATAGGCCAAAGGAGGTTGTTAATGAGAGGAGTTTGATGGCAGGGGGATGTTATGGTTGTCAACAGGGATGTTGAAGTCTCCCAGGATGAGAATAGGGACATCAGAGGACATGAAATGAGGGAGTCATGAAGTGAAGTGATCAAGGAATTGTGCAGTAGGACCAGTTGGTCTGTATATGACAGCGACACGCAGGGGGAAGGTAGAGAAGAGGCGAAGTGTGTGAGCTTCAAAGGTAGGGAAGGAGAGAGAAGGAACAGTGGGGATTACCTGAAACGTATGGTTAGGGGACAACAGGATGCCTACTCCACCCCCCTGTCTGTTGCAGGCCTAGGTGTGTGGGTGAAGTGAAGGCCACCATGTGAGAGTGTGGCAGTGGAGGCAGTGTCTGATGATGTGAGCCAGGCTTCATTGATGGCAAGGTGGTTTAGGGAGTAAGAAATAAACAGGTCATGAACAGCTGTTAGTTTGTTACACACAGAGCGGGCATTCCAGAGGCCAAAACAAAAAGGGGGGGTAGGATGTTAGGTGACGTGGTACAGATATAAGATTGTGGATGTTGTGTGTGTGTGAGTTGGTGTATCGTTACAGGAGAGAATAGAAGGGGGGCCTGGGTTAGGTGAGTTGTCACCTGCAGCGAGCAGGAGGAGAAGGGACCGGGACATAAGGTGGGAGTGAGATTTGAAGCAGTGGGGCTTTTTGGCAGCAGTTGAAGGAGATGGTGGTGATAGGAACTGGAGGAATGAGAAAAATTCATGGGAACAGAGAAGTGGTGAGGGAAAAAGTGAGGGTGCAATGTGGATGGAGTGACACTTAATGTGGACACAGGAGGAGGAGAGTCTTAAGCAGGTGAGAATGGCAATAAAAAAGAGAGGAGCCAAACTGGTCATGGTGGGGTTAATGTGTGTAGGTTGAGGAGTTTGTGTAACAGTTTGTAGTCCAGGGGAGTGCAGGTGACTTGCCAGTCAAGGGTTAATCCAAGGTGCAGGGGTGTAGATTCCAGGGAGGGTGAAAAGAGTCAGTTGCAAAATTGTGAAGTATTTGATGAGGGTAGGAGTTGATGCAGGGTTAAATGATGTAGTCCATTGATGATCAGTAGAGGTAGATGTTGTAGTGGATAATGGTGGTTGGAGAAGAATCAGAGACAAGGTTTTTTCCCACTTCAGCGGTTTAGTGGGTAACTGAGCTGTTTGCAATGTCAGTCCTGGTAGTTCTGGTTACTTGCATCAGGTGTTCAGCAGTTTTGATAGAAGGTGCAATGTCAGTGCTTTGTTTAGGTAGATGTTTCCCTGCTCTGAATCCAGTGTGAGTTGTTTTGTTTTGTAGAAAGCAGGCTGTCCTCAGTCCATCCTCTGTCCAACTCAGTATGACTCTCTTATGGAGATTTTGAAACCAGGACTTGAAAGCAGGAACACTGTAGCAGCTGAACACTGCTAGGGTGGAGCCCTTATATAGGGAAACCTAGTCCATGTCAGTCTGTACAGCTGAATCCAGTCCAACCAAATTAGCACATCAGAGAGAGCAATGAGGTAAGCACAGCAGGAAGAGAGAAACTTACCTGGACAGAGAGACCGATGGTTACAATCCACAAACAGGTCAGAGATGGTATTCCAAGATAATAGTAAGTAGTTTAAAATTAATAACTGAGGTATAATAACTCAGTCTAACTCTCTTATGGAGACTTGGAAACCAGGACTTAGAAAGCAGGAACACTGTAGCAGTAGCTGTTTGACAAAGCAGACCCTGAGAGAGGAGAGTGAGAGTCCGAAGCTTGTCTGCCGCCAGGATGATCAGGTCTGTGGACCAAGCCCTGCGAGTTCAGTGTGGCACAGAATTAAGTGTGCTTGCTTCATTCTTGGGTGAGGAATGGAGCAAGGAATGCCCTTTTTGTCAGCTCTGTTTTAGTGCCTATTCCCTTTTTTACGCTGCTAAACGAGAACTAACTAACTAAAGCTGTGGAAAGGGGGAATAACCACCAGGAAGTGGAAGGAGTTTTAATCAGGGTTCCCTGCCTCCTAAAGGCACATTCCTAAACCCCATGGTCCCTGTATCCCTCAATAGATAAGTAAAAAATACCCATCTTTCCCATTACCCAGGATCCAAGCTCTATCTGAGATTGTCCACTGCTGGTGTCATAGTCATGTCTGGAGATTACCTGCTGCCTGATATGGTATTCAGTTCAGCTCTTGGGATCACCTAGTCTCCTTTATAGAGCAGCCTCTTCCTTGCAATGGTGCTTTGTTTACGGCTTATTCCTGTATTGATCTGCAGTTATGTACCTGAACCAATTCCTGCCTTTGCTACCTCACTGTGTTTGTAGCAGATTTGCCTGCAGCTGCTGTACTGGACCTGTGAAGACAGGAACTTACTCAGTTCTGTAACTGCAGATCAATATAGGAACATGCAGCAAACCATTCAGTGGTCAGGAACAGGACTGGTGCAACAACAGTACTGGTTCAACAACAGATGATCAGTACAGGAACAGGAGGGAAACAATACTGTGGTTAGGAACAAAGAAGGTCAGTAACTGGAAAGCATGAGCAAACACTGTACACTGGAAACACAAAACAGGAAACACTATTGCAAGGAAGTGGTGGCTCTATAAAAGAGACCAGGTGATCATAGGAGCTGGAGAAAATACAGATCAAGCCACAGGTAGGGCAACATGTTATCTCTAGATTGGACAGGTAGATTGTTAACTACTGGAATATGAATCACTAATATTGCTGGAACATGAGCTTACATCAATGAGGGGATCAGTTGAACCTGGGTCCACAAGGCCATTGTTCTGGTCCTTTCCTGAAGATTGACATAAGTCATTGATGTTGTATTGTTAAACTGGATCTGAACCGGGGCATCCACAAAGCAACTAGGACCAGTGCTGAAGAGCTAAACAGATCACACAAAGTTCCAGCATGTTGATTGAAAGTTTGATATTGTGGCTGGTACAAAGACCCTAAGCCACCCTTTGATCGAAGTTGCCCCCTACAAGTCTGGCAGACTGTTAGCCTTCGTCACTGAAGACCATAGAGATAGCAAAAGGGCCCCTATTAGATGGCTTTCCAGATTAGAGGAAAAGAGGTTTAGACTTCAGCAGAGGAAGGGGTTCTTTACAGTAAGGTCTGTTAAATTGTGGAATTCATTGCCCAAGGAGGCGGTTATGGCAGATACAATGGATATATTTAAGAGAAGATTAGATACATTTCTTTCAAAAGGGAACATACAGAGTTATACTGTTTATCAGTAGACAGATCAGGAAGGTCTGATAAAGACTAACTTAATTGGTAGCAGGAAAGCTGTAAAATTATCAGTTACTGGGGTATGAGGAGAAGGTTGAACTTGATGGACTTGTGTCTTTATTCAACCTAATTTACTGTGTTACAATGTTACTATGTAGATCCCGCAATGACATTATGATGGCACTGTTTTCTGGACCATTTCCTTTGAATGTACAGCTGAAGGCCCATGTGTGAAACTTGAGCGATATATACTGTCTCTTGTGCAAAAACCATTGTTCCCAATACCTTCATGAAATCCATCACCAGTGCTGATAGACGGGCAAGGGCCTGAGAGACAAGCAAGAACGGAGTCTGAACTTTGTTCCTTGTCCTGCAGAGAGGGATTGAGAAGGGACAGGAAGGACTTCTTGAGGATGAGCACCAACTGGGGTGCTCCAGAACAGACATACATGTCTGCAGATGTAGAATGTATTCGGAGGGAGCCATCCATCAGCAGAAGATTGTCCACATTAGACATAAGAGAGATTCCCTGCTCTTGGATATGGGCAGGCAAAACCGCCTTAAGTTTGTTGAATACCCACAGAGCGGATGGCAGACCAAATGGAGGAGCTGTAAATTGGAAATGGCGATCTTGAAAAACAAAGAGGAGAAACCTCTGATGCTTCATGTCGATGGGAAATGACAAAATACATTTTATGTCCAGGAAAGTCATACTGAATGTAATTTCCTCCTGAACCTTGACATATTCATGAAACAATTGAGACATTTCATATCTGGCACCGGGTGACAGCCCCCATCCTTCTTGGGGATTACAAAGAGGTTGGAGTAAAATCCCAGAAATCTTGGTTGATGTGGGACTGGGACCAAGACTTCCATGTCCACCAAATTTCGTACATCTTCCCGTAACCTAAGAGCTCTCATGGGGTCTTTGAAAGCTCTTGACATAAATAACCGGCACAGAGAAGGGTCCTTGAAGTCTATACAATAGCCCACTGAAACCACCTACAAAATCCCAGGGTCCGCCACAGAGATGGCCTGCTTATCTCAGCACTGCAGCAAGCATTCTTCTATCGCCTGGGGCAACCGCACTCGCAATGAGTCATTAAGAGGGAGACTTGTCAGTAGGAGACTTATGCTAATGCTTCTTAACTATCCAGGCTTACTTGTACTTTCTGGGAAACCAAGCTTGGGTTGAGGAGGGAATGAGAGCCTTGGTCACTTGGGAGTAGTAGAGCAAAGAATGAAAAAAGTGATTTCCACAGGAGAAATGTACACGAAGGCATGGATTGGGCTGATAGAGAACTCTTGCCCCCTAGTGGCTTGCCTAAAGACCTTATCCAATTAGGGGCCAAAGAGCTGTGTATCCTAGAGATATACATGTATGTATTCCATAGCTGAATCCTCCCTGACTGCCTGAAGCAAGATTTCTGCCAGTCATCCATATAGGACACTTGATCATAGGGGTCATATCCGAGGAGGTTATAGCTGACCTAGCTAACACTTAGGTAGATTAGACTGACAATATAAACAGGTGTTCACTGCAGACAAAGCTGACACAGCTCTAGAGGTCTCAGGTTTCCCAGCATGCTCTGACATGGCTGTGTCCCCCCAAGAAATGCACCATATAGTAAGGAAAGTAAGACAAAGTAAAGTAAAAAATGTATCTGCACCAAACAAGGAGAGTAATCTAACCACCTGAGGAGAGAACCCATAACAAGGTGCCTTTTAGGTGAGCTTTAGCATGGAAAGAAAGGAAGGAAAGGAGAGATAGCTCCCCCACTATCTTTGTCAGAGCCTAGGAAATGAGGAAATGGTGCATGTCAAATAACAGAACAAGAAATGTTGAGGTGGCCGTCCAGTGAGATGACTGTACTGTGGAGGGGGACCCCAACTACGGGTATTTTCCTCATGTGAGATGTAGTCTCCCCCTATCTGAGAAGCCTGAGAGTCCGGAGCACAACCGAGCTGCTGAGTAACACCGCCTGTGCACCTTAATTTGAATGCACCTCAACCCCAAAAGAACGTAAAGTATCCCCAACCTTAAAAAATTAAGAGAGAGAAAGAAAGAGAGAGAATGAATAAATAGTAATTAACTAGATAATGAATAAATAATAATTAATTAATAATGAAGGGATAGGTAGTGCAACATGAGTAGCTTCCCACAGGGCTGACCACAGAAGGTGGCCAAATAGACAGACAGACACGGGGGGCAGAGAAGCGTACTCACGACCTATGAACCCTTGGCTGTTTTGTGATGGTACTGGAGAGTGGTAGCTTCCCACTGGGCAGGCCCCCAAACAAGCAGGCAATAAGCCTTTGTACCCTCTTCAGCTCTGCATGGAAAGGTAAGGACACAGTGGGAGCATCAATATTTATTGTGGAAAGGACTTCCCCCTTAAAGAAGTAAGGTAAAAATAAATGAAGAATACAAGAATCTAAAGTCACTTGCACCTCCTTTTAGGCAGGCCACAAACAAACTGAGGCAGCTGCTGCTGAATTAAGTGGAGCCAGAAGGGTGTTTCCTCCTCCAGAGAACTTTATCTACAAGTGCCGTGCTGTCTAGTGGTAGCTACTTAACTTCATGATTCTTGTGTTCCACAGTAGTTGAAAGAGAAATGTTAATTTATTCTTTCTTGAGCACAACTGACAGTCCAGTGTATTACTCAGCAAATCAAAATGCCAGGCTCTAAAATCAGAGTTTATGAAACAGACTGTTTAAGAACTTGTCATTGTTTAAAATCAACAACTGATAAACATTGGTACATGTTCTATTTGTATAAATACCTGTCAAATAACTTCTAGTGTTAGAGGTAGATCATGGGCACTGAATCTGATTGAAAAGACTGTTTGGCATTATGTTACAGTTTCTCTATGTTACAGGGAGATCTTTCAATTGAAGTGAAGATATCTCATCGGGAAGATTCTATGGATATGGAAAGCCAGGTATATTGGACTCACTCTTGCATAGGAAGTGTTCTCTAAGACTATGGACCTCATTCATCAAGCAAAAAACTTGCAGTTCAGAGTTAACAAACTGTGCATGGGATAGAAATAAAAATTCAGCAAATTTGGCTTTCAATCAATGTGAGTTTTCATTTCTTTCCCAGTGGTGCAGTTGGTTTGCTCCAGAATTGCAACTCCTTAGCTTCATTCAGTCCAGTTATTGATGTGCTGCAGAACAATAAGCCTTGCTAGGTATGAAAAATGAAAAAGTTTCCTTTAGCAATAATATAAAACAACATTATATTTAATGAAAAAAGCAATTTTGAAGTATCTCTCAGAAATCACCTCTGTGTTACATTGGCTATTTTTTGCCAACCTTTTAAGGACCAGTGGGAGTGGTGTGTGTGTGTGTGTGGGGTGGGGGGGGGCGCAACACATTGCAATGCACATTGCAGCCCCTTCTGGTCCGTAGGGGGTTAAGGCATTTCAAAAAGGAACTCACGTCCTGTTTTATCTATACTTATTAGCCTTCAGTGGCTTTAACCACATCAGGGATTGTGGATCTCTGTCTCTATGCTCTCCCTAGTCCTACAAACCCTATTTTTGTTATCCTGAAAAATTATTCTGAGCCATGTGAAACAATGTGATGTTTGGATGCAGGACCCAGAAGCTGCGACTACACATCCTATATAATAATTCACTAAATCGTGTGTAACGACGCGACATGCGCAGTAGACACTGCTGCGCGCGCTACAGTCATGCGCAGTAGAGATTGCCTGCGCCGCGGCTGATACAGATCTCGGCGCGTGACTGCCCCGCGAACAGGTAGCAGTGGCACTGTGGCCCGTGTAACGGGCTGTTCAACTAGTCTTACATAAGGAAGATGCATAGAGAACATCTCTATGCAACCTCAAATAAAAAAAATCTGCAAAGTGTTGTGTATGGGAGAGGGTAAAAGCATTGGCACTACTATCTTTTATTCAGTAAAACTCAACCACAGTTTCAGCACTTCTATGATAATGCAAGTCTGCTAAATAGACCTCTATTAGTTTTATGGGGTTGGGAGGCACCACCAGCTTTCAAATCGCATGTTGGGTGGACACAGAGTGGGAGATTTGGGGCCAAAAGTTTGACATGGCTGTTGCTGTTTTGGTGATAGAGAGTGGTGTAATAGACTCCCTATGGGGTTGACTATGTCTGCATCATACTAGGAGATTTTAAATCAGATGCATTTTGGGGAGGGGCTACAAGGTGGGAGAAGTGGGGCCCCATGTTTAACTTGGCTGTTTTGGTGATTGAGAATAGTCTGATAGACTTTCTATGGGGTAGGCTGTCTGCATCCATTTTAGGAGCTGATCATAGCTGAAACCACACCTAACACATTATATTCCCATAGGTGTATAACTATTGTGTCATATATCAGAATATTTTAATTCCATATTAGTAACATTAGTTTTGGTGATGTTAGGGTGTATCCATAAACCAATGGTATTTTTTTTTAATTTGTATTTTATTTCTTTATTTGTTTAGTTATTTATTTATTTTTAAATAACATGATCTGTGGGCAGTGAATTCTGTCTCTCTGTACTGAAAGAGTGAAACTCTGTATCCATATAGTGCCACAGAGTTATAAACACTACAGCAAAGGCAATCAATTGCTGCACCTACATCTGTTGGGGACTGCAACTCCCACTATACCCAACAATGTATAACTTCTAGGAGGAGATCTGCACATTGACTTGGTAAACAATAATGCAAGTACTGGACTACAAGAAAATTGCTCCCAAGCGTTAAGAAGCACATCATTCCCATGTATATGTGCAGACAGATATACAGATATATACTATAACTACATATAATAATTTATTACAATGACAGCTAAGTAGCATGCAGCAGCCTTACACTAGAATAAATATCTCTGTAGCTTAGGTTTGGCATCAGGTTGAAGGGGTCAGATCAACCTCTAGTGGTTAGAATTATATGTGCTTTGTGATCAAATGTATGTTTCTTCATGTGCACAGAAAGCTTTAAGTGATAGTTTTTTGTGTAGTAAAACGGCTCTATCTCTGCCATAGAGTCTGCTGGTTCAAACTCTAGTAGGCCATGCTCTAAGAGACTCTGTGACCAGAAAGACAGGGATCCATGATCCCTGTTTGATTCTAATGTAGCTATAGTCACAGGCGACCAAAAAATAAGAGAGGTGAAATTGGGTACACCTCTTCCTCTCTATGATTTGTGTGTAAGTTGAGTATATTGAAGTGAAGCATTATTACATTTACCCCTTTGAGTGCCAGAGCATTATCCTACCTGCTGGCACTCAAGTTGTTCAAAAGTAACACACTTAGAATTCAATATACTAGCAAGAGGAGTCCTCTGGATCCCCTCTGTTGAGGTACTAAACCATAGTGGGAAGGAAGTAAGGAATATGCGTTACAGGGGAGTTAGGGGGTCATAGCTTTAGTTACATTTGCCATAAGATAACCTAACTTAATAAAAAACAAAATAGCTAACACAAAATCTAGGGCATTTTAGAAGCTCTTTAAAAATCATCTATGTTGTTATAATTTAATATCTCTTTTAACTCTAGTGTTTTGCAGGTCTCTGATAACAAAACAATAGGTCAGGGTTCTCAAACTGCATTCATAAAAGTTTGAGGCAGTGCAGGATTTGGTGATATCCTGTATTTTATATAAGTGCCAAATAAGTTTGATAATTCTCCCTGTGCAAAATCAAGTACTTTATATCTCAAAAAATGGAACCCTTCTGTGTCATTTAGGAATACCTTTTGAAAACCCTGTCCTAGCTAGAGCACAAAACTACTCACGATTCTTAGGCTTCTTGCTTGGTTAATGACCAGGGGAGCCCAGCGTAGGACAGAGAAACTAGTTTTCCAAGTGCTGACCTCCTAGTGGCAGAATGTAATCACAGGTATTGATTAAGAAGCTTGTGTCTGGATTCTCAGCATCCATATCTACAACTTGTTAACGTTTCTACCTGCATCTCTTTGTCTCACACTCTGTACTTCAGTCTATCAAAGTTTTTCAAATATATAAATAGCAAAAAAACTCATTCTCATTCAAAAATGAGATGGGTGAGTTGATTAGTGAGGATAAGGAAAAGGTTGAAATTCTAAACACTTTCTTTGCGTCAGTATATACAAGGGAGCAAGGAATGGTAGAAGAGCCTCAACAAGTAACTAATAAAACAAGTATCAGATATTGGGTTAACTCAAAAAGATGTCATGGGTAGATTGAACAAAATTAAGACTGACAAAGCATCGGGTCCTGTTGGTATACATCCAAGGGTTCTTAAGGAACTCAGTGCAGTGTTGGCAAAACCCCTATATTTACTCTTTAAAGATTCTCTCACCACAAGATTGGTGAAGAGCCAATGTAGTGGCTCTATTTAAGAAGGGAACTAAAACAGAACCTAGAAACTATAGACCTGTGAGTTTGACCTCTGTAGTGGGAAAACAGCTAGAAGGGATAATAAGGGACTATATTCAGGATTACAACACAAAAAATAAGATCATTAACAGGTATCAACATGGTTTTATGAAGAATAGATCATGCCAAACTAACCTTTTCAGCTTCTATGAGGAAGTAAGCAGCAACCTTGATAATGACAAGGCAGTTGATGTGTAATATATCTAGACTGCAAAGGCATTTGATACAGTGCCACACAGAAGGCTGGGGTATAAAATAAGGAAATCGGGTCTAGGAGATAACCTTTGCAATTGGATACAAAACTGGTTGAAGTTTAGGGAACAGTGTGTGGTTGTAAATGGACAATTCTCCAATACAGTTAAGAGTGGAGTACCACAGGGTTTAGTATTAGGCCCGCTGCTTTTTAACATGTTTATAAATGACCTAGAAATAGATATAGAAAGCAAATTATCAATATTTGCAGATGACACTAAATTATGCAGGGTAATTAATTCAGAACAGGATAATTGCTCTCTACAGAGGTATTTATATAAAATGGCAGATTGGGCAAACAAATGGAATATGAAGTTTAATGTGGGGAAGTGTAAAGTCATGCATTTGGGAGGAAATAATCCCAAGGCTACTTATAAACTTAATGGAATCATTTTAGGGGACTTGTTGCTAGAGAAAAACCTGGGTATCCTTGTCAACTACAAACTTGGAAACAGTGACCAGTGTCAAACAGCAGTAGCAAAGGCAAACAAAATCCTGTCTTGCATAAAAAGAGGTATTGAAGCAAGAGTGGATAACATTATTTTGCCATTATACAAATCATTGGTAAGACCTCACCTTGAGTATGCAGTGCAGTTTTGGGCACTAGTTCTGAAAAAGGATATACTAGAACTAGAGAGGGTACAGCGAAGAGCAAGAAAATTAATTAAGGGAATGGAGGACTTGACATATGAGGAACAACTAGAGAAACTTGGTTTATTTACTCTAGAGAAAAGACGACTAAGAGGAGACCTTATCACATTGTACAAATATATGAGAGGTCCATACGAGGATCTCTGCCGTTAGCTGTTTATTCCAAGGCCTGATCAGATGACCAGGGGACACCCCTTGACATTAGAGGAAAGGAGGTTTAGACTTCAGCAGAGGAAGGGTTTTTTTTTTTACAGTGAGGTCTGTTAAACTGTGGAATTCTTTGCCCAAGGAGGTGGTTATGGCAGATACAATGGATGCATTCAAGAGAAGATTAGATACATTTCTTTCCAAAGGGAACATACAGAGTTATACTGTTTATTAGTAGGCAGATCAGGAAGGTCTGATAAAGACTAAATTATTTGGTAGCAGGAAAGCTATAAAATTACTGGGATATGTGGAGAAGGTTGAACTTGATGGACTTGTGTCTTTATTCAACCTAATTTACTATGTTACTATATCTTTATAGATATTTCCCTGTATTATAAGGTATTGTCTGGTTCAATCCTTACAATGTTTTGCTTTCTTCTTCTGTTACAGGATGTATCTCTTGATATATCACAAGACCTTGATACTCTATCTGATACACTCAGTTTTTCTGTTCATGAGAAATCCAAGTCTGTGAAAAGCCCAAAGTAAGAGACCCCTGAACCCTGATCCCATTGTCTGACTCTAACAATAATATGAGCTATGGCCTGTGTGGTAATGTCTTAGCTCAATGCCTTTTCCTTTACCACAACCTTTGATGTCTACCCTCTGACATTTTGTAGTGTGACTCCTCAGAATAGGAAGAGTGCTCCTGTGAGAGAGAAACAGTCCAGCAAGGGACTCTGTGAACGAGCACAAAGTACGGAGAGTGAGAAGACACCAGACATTGGGCAGAATGCACAGGTGAGAAATAGGAGGGGGTTGAAAAGAAAAATCTGAGCTATAGCTCTGTTTCTGATAGCCTTTCTTTGTCTCTGATGTTTTTCCTGCCTTCTGGCTGTTTTGCTGTCTTTGTCCCAGGTTCCCCGGAAGCTACTTCTGGATCAGTTAAATCAGAATCTCTCAGATCCAGCTCTTCCAGAAACAGTTATCATTGTGCAAACGTCAGACTGGCAGGGTCAGGTGAGAGAGAGAGAGGTTGCTCATTCTCGACCTTAGTCATCAAGCTAAAGAGGCACAGATTTGAAGTAAACCAACTGCACCACAAGACTGAAGCAAAATATCTGAAATATCCATTTGATTTAACTTGGGCTTTACATTCTTTGAATGCTAGAGAGGTGTTTCATTGTATTCAAGGGGATAAAAATCCCTTTTAAATCAATGATAACCCCCCCCCCAGTGAAATTGGTTATTGGTTTCCAGTATCAAACCTCTTGGTGAATAAGGTCCTCCTTCTGTCACTCTCATACACTACTTCTCTGTCTCCCTTCTTCCTCATATGCTCCTTTTTTCTCTATATTGAGCTCCGAGATCTCTCATACTTTGCCTTCTGTAATCTCACCTAATCTTTATATTTTGTTCATTCTTTTTACCCCATAATTCTTTTACTTTCTGTATCGCTTTGTCTTTTGCTTATTTAAACTCTCACACTTTGATTTTCTGATGCTTCCCAAAATGGTCTTGAACAATGTTACTCTTTCTTTTGCAGTTTGTCTCTAGCCTCTTTCAGCAGCAGCATAAACCTTGTGTGTGTATAACCTGCTCATCAGATGTACAGTGTGCTCTGACTGCGATACTGACCCGTATACAGAGACAGTGAGCATATATGTATATTATGTATATATATTATGTAACAGTGTTGTTTTTTAGTGAGACATCAAACTACTGAAACCTAGAAAAGTCAGTTACTGACAATCCATATTTTAACTAATGACATGCATTATTATTCTCAATACAAGTATATTAAAATTAAACAGTTAAATAGAATAATAATTTTACCCTAAATGTCATTTATTTGTCTTTAAACATATGTCTTATACACTATACATTGTGATAACCATGACTATTATCATTACTGTTTGTATTTTCATTTGAGTATAGATTTTTCTCTTACATCCAATGTGGAACAGAGGTGTACCATGTGGTTGAGATGCTCATCCTTGAGGGAAGGGCACATCACAAAAGATAGGGTCTTTAGGGTGGAGACTCCCTCCTCCTCCTTCAGCTCAACCCCCCCACATGCAAACTCCCAGAATTTATGTATCCTGAGAAGCAGTTGGATGTGCAGTGGCCATCCTGTTAGTGTTTCTTAGGTTTTTATTATTTGTTTGTTTGTTTGTTTTTAAATATATTTGGCTGTATAATCCTCCATTAGGTGGACTCTCATCACTGGGCTTCCCTGGAGTTGGATTGCCTGCCCATTTCACAGGTGCTTTGTGGACCCTTCTTGCCTTGTGGAGGTTGACTTTATGACAAGTTTGTTCCTTATGGATTCTGCCCTCTTCTATGATGGTAGCCTGAATCTAAGTAATGCTTTGAGTACCTTAATCCACTGAATGTCCCATTCAGAGCCATCTCTCACATTCTGTGTACTTATTCTCTGCTTTGGCACTCATTTTCTCTCTCTATGGACTTTGGAAGTACAGATAATGGCTTTTCTGCTAATTAACCCTTTAACTACTGTGGTTACTATAGGAGGGTGTTGGGGATTTTTGGAGGCTTATTCCTGCTCCCTCGGTACTATGACTTTATTTGTTTTTCACTCCCCCGGGGTTCTAGTACTTTTCTTTTATTCTTTAATTTAGATCACTTTTATTGTAGTGGTTCCTTTAAGAACCGGAGCCCGTCTGTGGCCATCTTTGCTCCATTGACGTCTATGGGAAGATTTTTCTGAAACATATATCTGCAACTGTTTGGGCTATAATGGACTGAGAAGGCTCTATCTTCATGTCCCCTCATGCTCTGTTATCTGGTCCACTTTCTGAGTGTCCAGGGAGCACTCTGTGGCCCATAGTAACAGGCATGTCTAGGCAACAAGCAAGTGAAAAGACTACAGATCCCATAATGTTCTTTTTTGGCTTTATTCCGATTGGCTGTCACACTTCTGGTGGCCATTACTTCTCTTTTGGTTATCCTAGCCAGAGGCTGACTGTCCTTGTTTTAGTCTCCAGTTTAACCCTTTGCATACCAGATAAGTGCATTTTCTTGGTATTTTTGGGTTTTCTCTTTATTCTGGGATCATTTAATCTAGTTTCACAAAATTTTGGACACACTCTTAGGACAGATCTGACATTAAGGGGCATATGGTGAAATCCAAGGTTCCTCACGCCATATAGGGCTTCCAATGGAATACTCTGGGCTTCTATGCCCCTCTTGTGCTGTGGCCCTTACCACTCCGCTGGGCCCCTCTAGCACTAAACAAGAGCCTGCTCTCTTCTTCAGTTCAAGGGTTTCTCATTCTTGGAAACCTATTCCCACCTTAAAACAGCTTGACCCTGTATTTAAGGGGCACACTCAGGTTAACGGGGTATCCACTGAATAAGAATTCACCTCAGAGGATGATGAGGAATATGAGGACATGGATTCTTCCTATTCTTATGGAGATCCCTATGAGGCTGATCAGTTCCTTCAGCTGAGGGGCTCATCAAGGCTTATTTCAGGTCTCTGATGCCGCAGATGGGGGGTTGTCCCTCTCTGGACATTTTCCAGAGGTGCAGGAAGACTTACCCTGTTTGTCCCTCAATAACACACTTGATCAAATCCTTAAGAATGAATGTAAAACTCCTGATAAGAGACTTTTCCTTAATAAATGTTTCTTTAAAGGGATAGTAATACTTCATTTTAACTTTATTTTATTTTGTAGGCATTAAGAAAACATGAAGAACGATATAAGTCTTATCTCTCAAACCTTTATGGTTTGAGAGATATTCACAAGCAAAGTTTCCCCTCCTGCCCCTTTTACCTAGTGTAAGCCTCAGATGTGAAATCCAGTCCATAGACCAGACAGATAACAGCAGGGGACAAGCTTCTTTCTATTAGAACAATGAAAGCCCTGCCCCCCTTGACAAGTTTTTCAGGTTTTTCCCTTATCTTAATTGAAGATTGTCCCTCTCTGCAGTCTACCTGGGCACCTCCCTTCTGGTCTGGCTGAGCAGTGTTACATTAGTAAAAAGGGTGGGAGGGGGATATTTTATCATTGAATTACTCCTAAACTACAACTCTGACAGAATTGAAATAACACTCTCCATGGCCCAAATACTATGAAGATTAATTAGAGCTGCTTTTATTATGAAACATTACTATCACTGCTGAGACTCTGGCATAGTGGGCTCCTCCCCCAGCCTTTGACTCCATACCTCATGCTTCGCGGAGAACATTGCCCTTCCCCTGGCAGATGCTGTGGGGCTTAAGGACCAGCTGATAAGAAGCCTGTAAGAGGCTTGAGACTACTAGGGAGGTGTTGAGACCTGTTTTTGCCTCTGCCTGGGTCAATAGGACTGTTACCATTTGGAGTGAACAGCTGTCAGATGCTAAACATGCTGATGTACCTAAGGAGGACATGTTGATATTATTTGCCATCGTTGGAAGCTAGGGCTATCATCGATGGGGATTTTTTGATGCGGCTAGGTTTTCTATCAACTCTTCAGCCTTCTGTGTTTTTGCTCTCGACACCTTGTGGCTCGAGATTTGGTCTGTGGACCAATCTTCTAAAAAGTCACTGGTGTCCTTGCTTTTTCAGATCAAAGCTCTGTTTGGGCTTGTCCTGAAACAGGTAATTTTCACAAAGTGTTTCTTTCTTCCGAGGAAAGTGTGTGGATTTTGTTCCCCTACCAAGCCGGCGGTCAAAGGGTGCAAACCCCTCAGATCTGTCAACAGCGCCCTGTGCAAAGTCCAGACAGACCTCGTCATCCAAGTGAGCAGCTGCAAAGTCTTAAGTATGACAAACAAACCTCAGTATGAGTCATGGAACA
Source organism: Rhinophrynus dorsalis (assembly GCA_037306005.1). Classification (NCBI taxonomy): domain Eukaryota; kingdom Metazoa; phylum Chordata; class Amphibia; order Anura; family Rhinophrynidae; genus Rhinophrynus; species Rhinophrynus dorsalis. Next base: position 389,533,272 of record CM074722.1, read on the forward strand.
CTGATCCACTATTGCCTGTCTGAGGCCGTTTCCAATGTTTTCAAGACTCCTAGGCATCTTCCATGACTGACCAGTGGGTATTGTGGGTACAGCATAGATTTCATATCCCTTAATAATAATCATAGTAATAACTAGTATTTATATAGCATCTTTCTCCCAGTGGGACTCAAAGAGCTTTCAGCGCACGCTCTTGGAATTAACCAAATCGGTAGCTGAAATAATAGATGTTATTATTACCCAATCAATGGTACTCATTTCGAGACCTCGGAAGGATGAAGCGCTGAGTTGACCCTGCTGGGATTCAAACCTGCAACCTTGAGGTTTGAACAGGCTCCATAGCCAAGGACTTTACCCCCGAGCTATTTCACCAGCATTCCTTCATCTTTTCCTCTACTCAAAGTTTCCAAGGAACCCAGAAAGGGCAGTTCCATGACACAGTGGCCACTTTTCTTGAAAAACAGGTGCTGGCTCCACTCCAAAAATTCTTTCCAGGTTTCTATTCCAACCCTTTTTTGGCTCCCAAAAAGGATGGTGGTAGCTGTCTTATTCTGGTCCTCAAGTGCCTCAAACAGTACATGGCTGTTACACGTTTCAAGACAGAATCTTTGCATTCTGTTATTGCAGAAATGTGGCCAGGGGAGTGTCTGGCCTCTCTGGATCTTCAGGATGTATACCTACCTACAGCCAACACTACCTTCATTTTGCTTTTGGCTCCAATCACTACCAGTTCACAGCTCTGCCATTTAGCCTGGTTTTGGTAACCATAATCTACACAAAGATCTTGGCAGCGTACATCCATACACAGGGCATTTCTTTGACTCTATAGTTGGGTGATTTGCTACTCAAGACTCCTTCAGAAGAGCTTTTGGCTTGGCAAATCCAAAACAGAGCCCACATTATGGTGCATCATGGCACCAATCTCAAGAAGTCTTCTTCAATCCCATTCCAGGTTTTGATGTTCCTGGGAATGAAGTTTGACACTCTTCAGGGGAGAGGTTTTTCTCATGGAGGACAAGATTCAGATTCTGTTCCAGGATGTGTCTCTGGCACGGTAGTGGCAGTCGGCCATGATCAAGAACTACAACTGGGTCAGTTGGTGTCCACTCGGGAAGCGGTCCCTTATTTACAGTTCCACACAAGGAACTTCAAAGGGACATCTTCAGGTCATGGTCCTGGAACCTGGAGCATCTTTCTCATCAGATGACTCTGTCTCCGGAGGCCAGGTTGGACCTTCAGTGGTGGCTGCATCAGCCACACCTGACAAGAGGGAGACCCTTTGTCATTGTGGAGTGGACCTTGATGACCACAGAGGGTAGCCTAAGGGGCTTGGGTGCGTTTCTGGGGCACTTCAGTTACCAGGGCAGATATATAGTGTAGAAGAGCCTGCTGTTCTTCAACATTCTAGTGATTTGTTGGGTTCTCTTTCATTGGTACCAAGTTCTCACTGGGATTCCAGTGTGAGTGCAATCGGACAGCGCCGCTGTGTGGCGTACATCAATTGTGAAGGGGCGACCTACAGTGAGACAGCATGGAGGGATGGGAAGGATCTCCTCAACTGGCGAGAAGCTCGTGTTCCAGCCATCTTAGCCATTCACATTCCAGGAGTGGAAAACATACTTGCAGACTTGATAAGTTGTCATGACTTTGATTCAGGAAACTGGTAGCTCTATCTAGAGGCATTCTACATGATAGTTCAACACTGGGGGATCTCAGATCAGAAAAAGGGACAATATTGTGTCTATAAGTATAAGAAAAGTCCTGTCCCCCTTGACGAAGGAGGACCGTTTTTTCCTTATGCTGATGCAAGATTGTCCCTCATGTCAATCTGTCCAGACTGGCTTTCTTATCTGAAAAAAGAATAGTGACATCCGTAAAAGGGGCGGGAGTGGGGAACTTTAAAATATAATTACACAAAAACAACACCGATAAGAACTTTGCCGAATGTTAAGTTTTATGTGCACAGTACTAAGCCTTTTAATAAGGCTGACTCTGTTTGTCATCCTTGAATGTCCCTTGGTGGGTAATGCTGCTCCTGAGATAACCATTGCCTCTTGGATTAAGGCTACTATATTTCAAGAGTATGAGATTAGGAAGAAACTGGTTCCCTTCAAGATTACAGCACATTCCACCAGATCAGTAGATGCTTCTTAGACTTACAAGAACCAGGCCTCTGCTGAACAGCTGTACAAGGTTGTGAAATGGTCCTCCTTGCATACTTACACCAAGCATTACGGCGTTAATATCTTTGCCTTAGTTGAGGCCAACTTTGGCTGGAAGGTCCTTCAGGCAGGTTTGCCTGTTTAGGGACCGGTCTTTTCCTTTTCTACTGCCGGTTTGTTGTTCGGTAGTTTTTTGGAGCCCTTTCGGCTTTTGTTTGGTGCGCTGTGCTAGTTCAGTGTCCATTAACACATTAAGGTTATTCAGATCCTGAATTGTCCTAAGGAACTCTCGTATTATAGGGAGGTCTTTTTCTCCTTACCCTCCCCATAAATCTTGGCTTTGGTGTATCCCCATGGTACCTGGTTTCCATATTGGACATAAGATAAAATAGGATTTTTTTTTTTTTTAAATATATTTTATTATCAGATTGTTCCATATATACCACAAGTACAAACAAGTACAAAGAATTATGCAAATGTATCAAAAACAAATAGGTTCTTATGACATGGAAAAAAAAAAATCACAGTTACATGAGTAGAAAATACAGAAACAACCTGAGGTTGTAATGTTATTACTAGTCTAACAACCACTACTCTCAACAATTAACCATACTAAAACACTAAAACCCCACCTTCCCCGAGTCCTCTCTCCCCCAAACCCGCAGCGCCCCCCTCCCCCGCCCGCACACAGCAATCACACGTCACAGGCAACCAGGAATCCAAAAGAAAAAGCCTGACTCAACCATCGCTGGTAACCAGTCTGTCATCAAGTGCCACATTATTATCCGCTCTGTCTGTCCACCATATCTGCCATTTTCCCCAAATCTTGTCGGACTTGCTCGGATTACCCCGGTGTAGATAAACTAATATATATTGTGGGACACACTGCGAAACCAAATTTATTCACGCCTTGCAGATGGGAACTCTGTTTGACAACCAATTCAAGGCCACCACCTTTCTCGCCATTACCAGGAGCTCACTCAGCAGAAGTTTGTCAGCAACACCCTCAATTTCATCAGGGAAAATAGATAAGAGACATATCTTCGGTGTCACCGGAATAGGTCTCCCCAACACCTGGGCCACAATACGCATGACTGCATGCCAGAACTTCTCAACTCCAGGACATCCCCAGATCAAATGAAAATACGTACCCTGTATATCAGCACATCGAGGACAAGAATCAGATCTGGAACTGCCCATTCTACACAGTCTAACCGGCGTATAATAAATACAATGCAGAATATTCATCTGTATCATTTGGTGCCTAGTCGACGTCGCCACCGATGTAGGACCCACCTTAGCCATATCCCATTCCCAGTCTTCCAATTGGCCCAAGTCCAATTCCCACTTGGCCCGAGAAGGGTGTTCTCCACTACCCACACAGGAATCTAACAACGATAAATAAAGGATATAGGTCGCGGAGGCTCAAGAAATATCATCCTAGTGAGCAGCGGAAGCCTAGAAACCACCTGAGTCCGATCCTCCCATTGAGCACGTAGAGCGTGTCTGATACATAAATAAGAATAAAATAGGGTATGCGGTATATGGAATTCTTTGTGCAATTGCAAAAAAGATTTCAACTGATTATCATGGTATAGTTGTCCGAGGCAAGTAACACCATACCTGGTCCATAAGGGGACAAAATCGGTGCTAGATAAGTGACTTAAACCTGCATCACCCCACAAGGGAGTATTCGGGTCCATGGAATTGTATCCCAACATCCCCTTCAGTTCCTCCCACGCCTCATAAAGAGTCAGTATTAGTGGGATTCGAGTCACATAAACCGCAGGGCCACCATGCAAGAACTGGGATAAAGTATATGTAGGGTGCAGCAATAAGACATCCACCTTGGTAGTCTGATAACGAGGGCGGGAGGAGACAAAATCCAATGCATATCGACATTGTGCCGCTAAATAATATCTATAAAAATTGGGTAATTCAATTCCCCCCTCACGTTTAGATCTCATGAGTGTAGTCAGTCTGACTCTAGCCTTTCCCCCCCACCACAGAAAGCGTGTAATAATTTTGTCTAATTGTCGAAAATATTTTTTAGGTATGGGAATTGGCGTGTTTTGAAAAATATACAAAAATTTTGGCAAAAAGATCATTTTAATGAGATTAGACCGACCAATGACATTCACGGGCAAGGAGAGCCATGCAGTTGTTTTATCGTGAAAATGCTGAATACTGGGTATCAGATTCAACTCCAAAAAGGAGTCCAACGCCGCCGTCGCCCTAATCCCCAAATACGTACATTCTTCCACATATTTAAGTGGAACTGCGGGCGCAGCAGATCCGCTTGATCTGTCATCAATTGGAAGCAAAGAGGACTTAGCCCAATTGATTTGGAATCCAGAATACGAACCGAAATCATTTACCAACCTCAAAGTGGTCTCCAGAGAGCATCCATCATCTTCCAAGAAAAGCAAAACATCGTCAGCGTATAGAGCAATCTTTTCCTCTCTATCCTTCACCCTCAATCCCTTAATTAATGGATTTGCACGGATAAGAACAGCCAGAGGCTCCAAGGCCAAGGCGAACAAGCCGGGCGAGAGCGGGCACCCCTGTCTAGTACCGTGCTGTAAAGAGAAATACTGCGAGCTCATACCTCCCGTCACCACAGAAGCTCTGGGCCTACTATATAAAATATGTATCCAGGTAATAAAGGAAGGGCCAAATCCAAAACCCTTGAGCACATGCCAAAGATAAGGCCACTCAACAGAATCAAATGCCTTAGAGGCATCCAGAGAAGCAATCACCCTAGACCCACAGGTGTCATGTGTAAGTTGCAGGTGCATAAACAATCGTCTGAGGTTATGGGATGTCGATTTCCCCGGCATGAAGCCAGTTTGATCTTCATGTATTATCGTGTCCAGCACCGCATTCAGTCTAGTAGCCAAAATCTTCGCCACAGTTTTAGCATCAGTAGTCAATAAAGAGATGGGCCTGTAAGAATCGCAAATCTCCAGATCTTTCCCAGGTTTAGGCAAGACAATAATAGAAGCATCGTTCATAGAATCTGGAAGGTAGCCGTCATCTATAGCAGCGTAAAAAGTATTCAGCAAATGTGGGGCCAAAACATCCACAAATGTCTTATACCATTCAGCAGGAAGACCATCCACCCCAGATGCCTTACCTGCCGGCAAACTGCGGATAGCCTCCACCACCTCCCTCAGAAGAATGGGAGCATCAAGCATTTGTTTATGCTCAAAGGAGAGCTGTGGAAGGTCACACCGGTCTACAAAACAGGAGATCTGAGAGTCGGAGCGGGCCAGTCAGGATTCGTAAAGACGAGAATAAAAGCATCTAAATTGCAAATTAATCATTTGGGGATCAAGAAGAAGCTCCCCCCCAGGGTCCCGAAGAGAGGAAACCGACGAATTCCCCCGGCTTTGAGAAACAAGATGAGCCATTAATTTACCAGCTTTATCTCCATTTTCAAATATATTCTGTTTCAGATAAAATACATGGCGAGCACTTAAATCAGACAATTTCATGGAATACCGTAAGGAGCAGGAAACAAATTTAGCATAAGATGCCGAATCTTTTTTTTCCACAAATTGCTTTTCGGCCTCAGCAGCCTCTGTCTCCAGATCCTCGACCTCTCTAGACCCTGACCTGTTTTTCATAGATATAAGCGAGATCAGGGATCCCCTTGCGGACGACTTAGCTGCCTCCCAAACAATGCCCTGAGCTGCAGTGTCAACATTGTTAACAAAATACTCATTTAGATTATCCCTGTGCTGGGCCACCAACTGGGAATCATGCAACCAAACAGGGTTTAGCCTCCACACCCCACACCTAGGGCTCCAATCTCGCTGTATTAGCAAAGAAAGTGGGGAGTGGTCAGAAGCCACCCTAGTCAGAAAGGTACATTCCGCAACCAAGTTCAAGACCAGTCGATTAGCAAACACATAGTCAATTCTAGATAATGTTTTGTAAGTAGCTGAGTGGCATGAATATTCCCTGGTCTGCGGATGGAGAGCCCTCCATACATCTACAAATCCTAAAACGTCTATGAGATTGACAAAGGTGTTTCTATGCACCTTGGAATCAACAGCCACTCCACCCAACCGATCCAAGTCAGAATCAGTAGCAATATTAAAGTCACCCATACAGACAATAAAATGTTGTGGTTTATCAGATATATACAAAAGTGCGTCCCTAAGGGTAGATGGGTCAAATATAGATATTCATTAGGACAAACAGAGCTCCCTGCAATTTTCTTGTCAAAAAAAGGTAACGTCCCTGGGGGTCCGATTTAAGATCTATAAATTCAAAGGACACCAGTTTGGTAATAAGAATGGAAACTCCTCTGGCATATGTTGAATATGTGGCATGATAGTGATTCTGAATCCACGACCTCCGAAGAGACAAAACCCTGCTCGAAGCAAGATGTGTCTCCTGCAACATGACCACCCCTGGAGATTGCTTTCTAATGTGGTTCAGAAAAAGAGAACGTTTCACTGCGTCATTCAAACCTCGTACGTTCCACGATAGGAACCTACAGTTAATCGCTGTCATTACAGAAACTTCAAGTTACTGCCCCACCCGTACGGTCAAGCGCACTGGGGACAGGGAGCACCCGATCCAGAGGAGAGAAGAACCCAAGAAATCTAATCCCTATCCAAACATCCCACCCTATCTCTATCTCCCCCAACCTGACAGAGCTCTCTTCCCAAAACCAACCTAAACCTGCGGCCTGGCAGCCAAAACACCATCCCCCACCCTCCCTCCCAACCAGTATGAACATAATAAACAGTAAGCAACACAATGCAGGCGAACCCGTCCACACCACCCGCCCCGCATATCAACAATATTAAGCAATCAAGCGGTATACTGTCACAGCATATCAGCAGAGAAGGACTGACATACATATGCAGCACACCACCACAGTCTCCCCTAGATCACATCAACACCCATAGAACAATGAAACATTCCCCAGCAGTCCCCCAACCTCACCCCCACCCATCCCCTCCGCCTCAGCACCCCCCGAGCAAGGCAAATACGGCAGCATTCAGGTGGACTCCGACAGCCCCAAGGGCCCAAATGCCAGAGAGAAAAAAGCCTCAAGAGCAACCAATCCTTGCCCAAAGCTTGCGAGGTGGAGACAGCCCAAAAATAACATATCAGGTTCCAAACCCACGGCCCCAGCCCAAATTACATAAATATTCTCTAAAGTAAACAAGTATAAGCTATCAATAACAGTATCAAACTTAACAATAAAAGAGGTCTCATTTAGGCTACTAGGCCTAACCCCAGCCCATCCATGCCCCCCCGGCGCACCCCAGGCGGAGCGGAAGCATCCCAAATCAGATAAACACATTTTAGGTACGCTAGAAATTGTGTGGCAATACTCGGCCAGAAGTCATCCAATCACCGCCCAAGGCGCGCGGCAGAACCTGGTCCCTCAATAGCCACATATCAGGAGGGTGAAGGAAATGAAAAAAAAAAAAAAAAAAAAAAAAGGGAGGCACCCCCACCACCTCCCCCCCCCCGCATCTACAGACAAACATAAAAGCCCATACTTATGATAGGATGAGAGGTACTTAAGCAACATTACAGTGATACAGCAAGTTGATCCCTTCCCCCAACTTCCCTGCTGTAGCGGAAGTTCCAAAGTGGTGCATCATGGAACATGAGCCAGGGGTCCCAACGATACCAATGTTCATCGTCCACCAAGAGTTAAGACCAACTTCATATGTTGCGGGTAATAGCCATAAGCTGCCCGAGGGACCACATGGAGCAGCAAGGGCGAGGGACTGAAGACTCAAAATAGTGAGGACTGTAGCAACGGTGTTTTAAGGTGGTGAATCAGGGAATCATATTAATGAGAATCCACCCATTCTCCAGCCTCCGACTCTGATGTGAAGAAGATAGTATTGCCTTCATGAATCACTCTCAAGCGAGCCGGGAACAACATAGAGTATGAAATATTTTTCTCTCGAAGCCTGCGCTTCACCTGAAATCTACGCCTCTGACGCTGGACATCAGCTGAGAAATCTGCATAAAAGGAGATACGTTGATTCTCAAAGAGAATTTGATCTTTCATTCTGGTCATGCGAAGAATGGTATCTCGATCTCTATAATTCAGAAGTTTGATAATCAACTGTCGGGGAGGAGATCCAGGAGGTCTGGGGCCCGCCGGTATACGATGTGCCCTTTCAACAGTAAAGGTTGGCGAGAGACCCTCCGCGCCAACATGTTCCTTAATCCATGCTTCCATATATTGCTCAGGAGCATGACCCTCACGGCCCTCCGGCATCCCAAGTATGCGGATATTACTGCGCCTTGATCTATTTTCAAGATCATCCACTTTAGATTGCAGGGAGCGTACCTTGCTCCTCAATTCCTCCACCGTGTTAACCACGGGGGGAAGCGTGTCCTCCACAGTAGATATTCGTTGTCGAACATCAGTAATACCTTCACGCATATTCTGTTGGTCTGCACGTAAGAGATTTATTTCCACCTGAACAGTATCAATCTTGTTGGTCAAAACTGCCTGACAAGTAGCAATTGCAGACATTATTTCCGTAAATTGGGATTTTGCGTCGTCTTCCTCAGAAGCCGAAGACTGAGCCGGCGAGGCAGCCACAGAAGGGGCCTCCAACATGGCTGTAACCTCCTCCGCCGCCATAGCTCTCCTAGCAAATTTACTTAACTTCTTCCTATATTCTGATGACTTTTTAACCATACTGGAGGTGAGGAGAGAAGCGCAGGCCAAATTAGTGGAGCTCAAGGCTAGCACAGGGTGGACATCAATCGCTGAGACAGGCAGGTGCAGACAGGATCGCCCACAATTCAAATGACATGCATATTCCTTCTCACACTAAATAATTGTAATGTTGAATCATACATGGGAGAGCAGGGGAAACATATAAAGGAGAGGAGACAAACCGGGAGCCAGCAGCGCAAGGACTGCAGCAGCCAATATCCGAACAGAATAATTTGATTCACATCCATATAATGGCACATCAATGAGAGGATCTCCAGCTATGTCCTCAGACGTACATGGGGCAGAAGGGAAGGCAACAAACAGGGAGTTTTTACAGTCCAAATCTAGACAGGTAAAGAGGTGTATAAGATATCATCAGACTTGGTACGTGAAGAGAAGTAATCAGGCAGAATATAGCAGCAAACTTTTTCAAATTCAATAATACATGGGGCGGCAGGGGAGAACATGAAAAGGAAAGCAGACAGACAGGGGAATTAGCTGCATATAGTGGAAAAATGGTCAGCTGATGAACAAAGTTGAAAAGTGTGGTTCAAATCCAGGGAACAGCACAGCACTGGGAGGCCCTCCAGCTGTTTCTTCAATCATACATGGGGTAGCAGGGTGAACAAATACAGGAATGGTAACAAACAGGGGGTTCTACAGTCCAAGACTGGATAGAAAATGAGCTTTATAAGTAGAGGAGCCCCCCAGAGGGGTCAGCAGTACAGGGGCGGCCAACCAAGCTAATGGCAGGGAAGGGGACACTGGGATTAAAAATAATAAACGGATGGTGTGCTAAGGAGAAATGGACTGTGGTTTGGCCAAACTATACTCAGTGGAAACAGATGAAGTAGCGAGGTTATCCACTCAGCAGGTCCCAGACCCTGGTCAGACACACAGAGCACACACCTTCAGGGGTAGCATCAGATATCATCGGCAGGCCCTGCACGCCAATCTCCTCCACTGCTGTATGACAAGATGAGAATTCCACACAGCGAAGGACACCCCAGTTGTATCGGTAGGTATCAGCAAGCGGCTCCAGTCAGGACAATCCCTCAGATGTTTGTGCCGTCCTCTAACATTCAGCACCCCGCCGGGTGGAAGCAACAGCCGCCAGATTGCAGAGGATTAGGCTGCAGTTTATCGGAGCCACTCCATCTTGCGTCCGACACCGATGGCTGCCAGAGCAGGTCACTTCTTGATCCGTCAGTACAGTCCCGGACGGGTAATACGCGAGGCCGCGGACCTGCGGCCTGTGCCTCAGACCGCTATACTCAGCAGGGCGTTGGTGGAACACAACAAATAATGATATCCCCAGGCAGTCCCAAGTGCAGATAGCATTATCCCATATAAAAATTATTAATAGGACAAATCTGAGCGTGCAGATGACTATAGATTATCCTCCAAAGCCACGGAGCGACTTCAATGTGCATCCGCTCAGCTTGGCTGCCAGGCCACGCCCCCCGATAAAATAGGATTTTAGTGTTCTTATCAGTTAAATCCTTTTCTCTTTAGTCCATATGATACACAGGTCTCCCACCTGGAGGAAAAAAAATGTCTTATGTTGCTCTCCTGGGCAGCAGAGTCTTCTTATGGTCTTAGACCTGAGAAATTTTCTTTTCTTGTTACCCGTTTATTTTCATTTACTGTGTTTTTTTTTTGGTTTATTTTTGTCACCTGAATTCTGGGAGTTTGTAGGCAGGGGATTGAACTGGCGGAGGAGGGAGTCTCCACCCCAAAGACCCTGTCTTTTGTGCTGTGCCTTGCCCTCCAGGAGGAGGTACTTAACTCCATGGTACCTGTGTTCCATATGAACTAAAGAGAAAAAGATTTAACAGCTAAAAACACTAAAATCTTATTTTTTTGGCTGCAGCTGCCACGTATCTTTTATACAGGGCTGGTAATAGCCACTAGCATGTGTGAAGGGGAAAAAAATGTGGAACACAGGTACTTTGGGATTTCTTTAGATTCTGGCACTTCTGAGAGGTAATGCATGTATTATGAAGCTACTCGCCATATGTTTAATTATTAAAGGGTGACTTTATACCATGTGCAAGTTCTGCTTTAAGGTTAGATCTCAGCAGATCTCCAGATAGTAAGGTTTTTCTTCAGGGGTGTGGCTCATGTCTTTCCTTCCTTTTAAGTCTCCCACTTCTCAGTGGGATCTTAATCTGGTTCTGGGTGTTTTGCAGAGGCCTCCTTTCCAGCCTCTTACTTACATCTCCTTGGTTCAATTGGCATTCAAGATGTTTTTTCTCTTGGCAATAGTCTCGTCCGGAGAGTTGCTGAGTTGCAAGAGTTGTCTTGTAAATCACCTTTACTGGTGTTTCATAAGGAGAAATTGGCTTTTCGAAAACTCTCAGGAGTTTCTTCCCAAGGTGATCTCTGAGTTTCACATCAATAAGGAGATTGTTATTCTGTCCTTTTGTCCTGAGCCTAAGTCTGACATGGAGAAGTATCTCCATTTGTTAGACTTAGTGTGTTGCCTTAAGTCTATGTGCATTGCACTGAGACTTTTTGCAAGGCTGACACTCTGTCATCCCTGAGAGACTTACATAGTTCCATACTTACATAGTTCCATTTGGACACATTTTCTGGGACTGTAGAGTTGTGGGGTAAGGATACTAGGCTGAAATTTGATACCACATTTTTAAAGGTATAGTAATACTTGAAAATAATATTATTTTATATTGTAGCCCTTAAAAAACATGAAAAATGATATGTCTTATCTCCCAAACCTTTATGGTTTGGGAGATATTCACAAGCAAAGTTTCCCCCTGAGTGACGTCACCGTTCTAGTTCTCAGATTTGGAATCCGGTCCCTTGACCAGTCGCGGCTCTCCAGAAGTGCTGAGAACACAATCTTTAAAAAGAATTTCTTCATTGGCATGGTCTACAAAGTGTGCTTGCAAGCCAGGCAAACTTTGTACACAGTTCCAATTAAGTAGTTAATTTTAGCACTGCTAAAGAGCTGCCAGTTGATCTGTGGACCGAATTCCAAATCTGTCCACTAGATGGCAGACATGGCTGAAACAGCCAGGAAAAGGGAACTTTATTTGATTTGTGAATATCTCCCAAACCATTAAGGGCTACAATATAAAATAAAATTATTTTCAGGTATCACTATCCCTTTAATCACCACTTTCTCTGTCATCCAATATAGCTTACAGGTAACACTGGGAAGGCAACAGCCTCATTAAGTAGGCAGGAACAATTCTGGGAAAGAATGCAGGGTGGAGCCTTCCTCTCTTCTTTAGCTGGTTGCTAGCTCCCTCTCAGTTAGATTTGTTCATTGTAGGAGAAAGGCAATAGAATAGTTCTGCTTAATTTTAGTTTCTTTGGTTATTTTCTTGTTAGTTATGGAGTATAGAAATCCCCCATTAGGCGGATTACCATTACTGACTACCCAGTGGATTGCTCAGTTAACAGGTGCTGTTTGTGGACCTTCCAGCCCTGGGGGAAAACCTTGCGTGCTATGTCTTAATGGTAATCTGAAGGCTGAAGACATGCAGAAAAGGTGAGCAACCCTTTGAGTGCCATGGTCTACTTGTCCTACTATTTCCCCTCCGCACAGGGGTCTCCTTTAGGAGTTCCTCCATGTATACTCCTGCACTCATTTGGGTTTTATCTTGTGTCTACTTAGGGTCTTTGGAGCATTTTGGGTTTTCTATGGTGCTTTAACCCCTTCCCTGCCATGTTAGGTGCTTTGGAGGACGTTTTTACACATTTCCCTTTGGGGTTTTCTATTAATGTGCATGTGTTCTCTATGTGTTTTGCGACTTTTGGGACACTTGGAAACATTTGTTAAAGGCGTTTTTTACCGCATTACTGCAACGCTCCATTGATCTCTATAGGACCGTTTCATTTGGGACTTATCTCTGCATCCGCTCCACATACCGAGTTCATAGATGGCTCATTCTTCTTGTCTGCCCTTGCCCTACAGCCTCAGTGTTTTGGGGGGGAACCCCCTGATTAAGTCCCATTCAGGACAAAACGCATTGGGATATAAAGAAATTTTTATATTTCCATTTTAATATATGCCATATTTTATGTGTTACTTCTCCAGTAAAGGAGGATATTAAATACCTTACTCATAGTTTTAGTCCTTTTGGGCAACCAAGATTTGAATCCAGAATAAGTAGGCTGGAAATCTGAAAGATATAGAAGACTACAGAGTGGTATTTTAAAGATGTCTTCATGCCCATAGACTGGCCTAACCTCTTCTTAGAGTGAGTACCCATTGCTGGGGGAAGGTTCAAGTGGGATATTTATCTAATTATAACATCAGTCTGCACTTAGAGGCGCTTTTGCTTTGTTTCTTTTGTATATTTTTTTGGTACTGCGGCTGTTCGTCAGGGTGCCCCTAAATCTGACCTTTTACATCTTTTGGTTAACATATCTGAGGCTCAGCATTATGTTACTGATGCTATTTTTGATAATTTCAGGCTAAGGCCTCTGCTCTGTCTGTGGTTGCCAGGCGTTCTCTTTGGCTTAAAATATGGTCTGCTGATTTGGTCTCCAAGAAATCCTTGGTTTCCCTTCCTTTTCTGGGCAGTCCCTTTTTGGCCCTGAGTTGAAGAATGTCATCAGTGAGGTCACTGGGGGCAAGAGCACCTTGTTGCCTTTGATCCCCAAGAAGAAGCCTCAACTTTGCAGGCACCGTCTTTTTAGTGCATACCAGAGCGAGACATGTGGAGCAACCCCGGTGGTTCCTCAGGCCCAGCGCTGCTCCTTCAAGCCCAAACATCAGAGGAGGCCCAAGCAGTCCTCCAACAAGCCCCAACCAACCAAATCTACTTTGGCATGACTCTCCGAATCCTGAACCGCACACGCCAATGGGTGGTAGTCTGCGGCACTTTCTCGGTGTTTGGACAGACACCGTCATTGCCGATCAGTGGGTGTTACAGGTGGTTTCCAAAGGGTACAGGATTCCTTTCACATCTCTTCCTCCCTTCAGGTTCTTCCCTTCTCACTCCCCTCAGGAACCGGAAAGTCTTCATCTTATCAACAGGGCTGTCCAATCTCTCTTGAACAAAGAAGTTCTGGAGCCGGTTCCCAAACCAGAAATAGGTTTGGGCTTCTATTCCAACCTATTTGTGGACTCCAAGAAAGATGATGGCTGCTGTCCTATTCTGGACCTCAAGGATCTCCATTACTTTGTGGTCAAGACTCATTACCGCCAGGAGTCCTTGAGGTCAGTCCCTTTTGGTCTGACCACATCCCCGCAGGTGTTTATTCACTTCTTGGGTGCTCTAATTTCTGTCATGCATGAGAGGGGAATTTTGGTAACTCCATACATGGACGACTTGCTCTTCAAGGCCCCGTCCGGAGAACTCTTCCAGCAGCAGGTTCAGGACTGCATTGACACTTTCTCACCCATCACGTTTGTGTTCTGAATATGGACAAGTTGGACCCGGTTCCATCTCAGAGATTGGTCTTTCTGGGTCTCCTATTCGACACCCTGCAAGGCATGGTCTTTATGACGGAGGATGTTGTTCAGCAGATCACCAGCAAGGTTTCCTCTGTTCTGGCTTGTGAGTACATTCAAGCCAAGAAACTGACCTCTCTGGTGGGGAAGTTGATATCCACCATAGAGACGATGCCATTTGCGATGGCTCACACAAGGGAAATACAGAGGTTTGTGATTAAGGTTTGTAAGGGAAACCCAGATCTCTTGAAGCTGTTGGTGTCTCTTCCCTTGCATTTAGAACTGAGTCTTCCTTGGTGGCTGAATCTCTGCAGCCTGTGGAAGGGAAAACTGTTTGTTATCCCGTTCTGGCCCAAGGTGATGATAGGTGCCAGCCTCTCCAGTTGGGGAGCGGTCCTGGGTCCCCTGAATGTCCAGGGTCGTTGATCAGTGGAGGAGTCCAATCAACGTTCTGAAACTCCGGGCGATATTCCACGCTTTGAGGCACTGGTCGTCTCATCTCGAGGGCTGTCCAGTTTGTGTCCAGTCTGAAAATGCCATGGCCGTGGGTTACATCAACAAGCAAGGTGGCACCAGAAGTTTTGCAGCTTGGTTGGAGGTCAAGGCTATTTTAACCTGGGCCAAACAAAATGTTCCCGCCATCTCCGCTATACATGTTCCAGGCGTAGACAACGTCTTGGCTGAGTTCCTGAGTCGACACACTGTGGACAACAGAGAATGTGAGCTTCACTAGGAGGTGTTCGGCCCAGATGGATCAACCTGATGGCCATCAAACAGAACAGGAAAGTTTCCAATGTTTTTCTCCCGCTGGTCAGATACTGCAGTAGCAGTAGATGCCCTGTCAATTCATTCACACAGTTTCCCCTGGCTTACATTTTCCCTCCTCTTGCCCTGCTACCCGGGATGCTGAAGAAGCTTTGAATGGAGAAGCCTCAGGTCATCGTAGTGGCTCCTTACTGCCCTGGCAACCTTGGTTTCTGGAGCTACAGAACCTGTCTGTGCGAACTATTTCAGCTTTCACGCAGACTGGCTCTTCTCCTGCAAGGTTACCTGTAGAAGTGTCAAGGTTTTGCTGAGCTGCTCTTTCTCTGCTGCTCGATTCTGCTGTCTGAGCTAATCTAGTGCTCTGCTATCTCTTGTTACTGCCTTCCCTGTTCTGAGCCTGGCTGAATTGGCTGACCTCTCTGTGATTGCTCACCTGACTGGTATCAGCCAACCATCCCAGGGTATTTAAAGTAACTTGGCTCACTTCCTAGTTTGCCCTTGTGTTTGCTTCTGGCTGCAAGAGTGCTCTACTGCATTCCTTATTTCCTGTGCATGACCTGGCTTCCTCTGACGTCCCTTCTGGTTCCTGAATACCGGCTTCTTCCTGACATCGCTGATCTCAGTATTCCTGACCCTGGCTTGGCTGAGTTCCTCTTGGTTCCTGACCCCAGCTTGTCTTTTGGTTTACGTTTCTGGATCACGATTTTGCTTTATTTGCTTTTGTTATTTTAATAAAGGTGTTTTTCACTTTACATTTTTGTGTCTTTCTGGTTCCTGGTCCCTAACAGTACACAAGTGCCATGAATTCAGATGACACATGCAATCCACCGAATGTGTTTTTCAGGCTGGACCAGGTGGACCAGTTTGCATTAGCCCTCAGGACTTTGTTGCTCCGTACAGTGCATCTGGCTCCACCACCTCAGCAACCCCCAGCACAGGGTGCCCCTATAGCCTCTGCCACTCCTGCTCCGACTGCCAATGGTGATACCAATGTTGCTAGAAGCATCACTGGGTCCACCCCGCTTCCCCAGCGTTATGGGGGTGACCCTAACCAGTGCAGAGGTTTCCTGAACCAGGTCCGTATCTAGAGATGGTACCACAGTCCTTTCTGTCTGATAGGATTAAGGTGGGTCTTGTGATTTCCTTACTCTCTGACAGTGCTTTGGCATGGGCTAACCCCCTTGGGGAGACGCAGAAACCCATAGTGTACAATTACCTTGAGTTTGTGGCATCCTTTAAAAGAGTATTTGATGTACCGGGCCGCTCCACCTCGGCAGCCAAGCAGCTAATGTCCATCCGGTTTCAGATTATGCCATAGAGTTTCGTACCCTGGCAGGCGAGGTTTTTTGGAATAATGAGGCTCTCGTGGCTGCTTTCTCTATTGTGTTATTGGATACAGTTAAAGATGAGATTGCAGCCCAGGGACCTCCCCAGAGATTTAGAAGAACTGGTTTCATATTGCATAGTGATTGACTCCCGTATCCGTGAGAGACCTTCCTTCAGGGAGCACCTGTGGAGGCATCCCGTCCGTTTACCCCATAGCTTTATGTCCCCACCTGTGCCTCCCTCTCCTCCCGCGCCTTCTAGTCTTGAGATCTAAGGTGATGTGGAGCCCATGCGGCTTGGGTTAACTCACCTTTCTGTTGCTAAAAGGGCCTTTATGAGGAGGAGGGGCCTGTGCCTTTACTGTGGTTCTGCAAAAATTAAGTGATAATAATCTCTCTTGCAAATTAGAAAAATGTGAGTTCCACTGCAAACAGGTCACCTTCTTGGGGTACGTAATCTCAGAGGTCGTTTTCACTATCGATCCTGAGAAACTCTCGGCTGTTCTCCAATGGCTGCGATCTGTAGGTCTCCGCTCCCTTCAATGCCTCCTCTGGTTCGCTAATTACTACAGGAAATTTGTCCCCAATTTTTTCTTGATTGTAAAACCCCTTACCAACATGACCAAAAAAAAGATGGTAACTCCACGCATTTGAAGCATTAAAAGTCACCTTTACTGCAGCACCCATTTTGGCACACGAGAAACCCGAGCTTCAATCATCCTTGAGGTCGATGCGTATGAGACAGGAGTAGGCACCCTCCTGTCTAAACATCCTACTTCTGAGAGCCATTTGCACCCATGTGGGTATTTCTCGAAGAAGCTAAGTCCTGCTGAGTGCAACTATGTGTAACGGATACTCAGACTCTCAGACCAGAGGTAAAAAATAAAACACAGTTTTATTGAGAACAAATAAAGAACATGGCCCCCTAAGGGCAGAAATAGGTAATTACACGAAACTGCAGGCAATATGGTAATACAGCAGACACAGAATAGGTAAGGAGCAATACTGTACAAACAATGGAACAGTGGAAAGCAAGGGTTAAGTCCAATGTAATAATCAGTCTCTGAGGTGGTGTGTAAGCCTACGCCTAGTAATGGATAAGAGCAGCCAAAGGCTGCGGTGCAAGATGGAAGCACCTGGTAATGAGTCCACACAGTAGTACTCAAGGACTGGCGATTTGCAAGACCAACCACTTATGCTAGAGCCACTTAAGACAAGAGCCAAGGGCACTGTGCCGTGCGTAATCGGATAACCACACTGCGTGAGCTGAATGGAATCAGAGTCAACCGCACTCACTGTGTAGAATGGGTTAATGACACTGGGTGAGCTGAATGGAACCTGAGCCAGCAGCACCCCTTGGTGCATCAACGGATACCCACACTGCCAGAGCCGAACGGGACCAGAGCCAGTAGCACCCCGTGGTGCGTAACGGATATACCAACACTGCTTAGAGCTGAGTAGGACCAGAGCCAGTAGCACCCTTCCGGTGCGTAACTGAATCGCGTGAATGGCAAGAGCACTAGGTAGACAGTAATGGAAATCACCACGGCTCTGCAAGTGAACGGACAGGCTCAGTAACGATGGCAATGAGCTCAGCAAGTGTTAATGGAGAGGCTCGGTATCTGAGGCAACAAGCTCTGCAAGGGTTAATGTACAGGCTCGGTAACGGAAGCAACAAGCTCAGTAAGAGTTAACGGATAGCTCAGAATCGGAGGCCACAAGTACTGCAAGTGTCAGCGAGCAGGCTCGGTAACGGAGGCAACAGACTCAGCAGGTGTTAACGGACGGCCCTTAATCTGAGGCAACAGGCACGCCAAGGGTTAATGGACAAGCTCGGTATCGGAGGCAACAGGCTCAGCAAGTGTAAATGGAGGTTAGCAAAAGAGGCACAGGCCTGACAGTTCACAATGTCGCCAAGCGACATAGACGAAGCCTCACTGAAGCCGGATCACTGGAAACTGGAACCAAGCAGGAAAGTGGGTCAGGCCAGATCACACACGGAGCAGGAACGTCAGCCAGGCCGGTTCATACACGGAGCAGGAGCGTCAGACAAGCCGGATCAATCACGGAGCAGGAACGTCAGCAAGGCCGGGTCATACACGGAGTAGGAACCAGGAGAATAGTCAGACAAGCCGAATCGGTACACAGGAACGCAGGAACACAGCAACGGAAGCACTGGTACAGGAACACCACAAAAAGGCACCTGACAGGTGCCAAATTCCCGGTATAAGAAGGCCATACTGGGCGGGCATAACAGGTACTGCCAATAGGAACACACCACAGCAGAGAGTGACAGGTAATCACGGGAACCGTGATAGTACCCCCCTTTCAAAGACCCCCTCCCCTGGTCGAGGGTCTAGGTTTCTGGGGATATTTAGAGTGGAAATTGTGCAATAATCTCGGAGCATGAAGGTCCCCATGGTCAACCCAAGAGCGTTCTTCAGGACCATAGCCTTTCCAGTGGACCAAATATTGCAACTACCCTCTAAATCTCCTGGAATCAATAATGCTCTGAACTTCGTACTCCTCTTGGCCTTGAACATCCACCGGCCCAGGAACCACCGGGGTGGTAGTATAACGGTTGCAAACCAAGGGCTTTAACAGAGACACATGGAACACATTATGAATGCGCATAGAGGCTGGGAGTTCTAGTGCATACGAGACGGGGTTAACCTTGCGAATTATCTTAAATGGACCAATGAACCGGGGAGCCAACTTATTAGATGGTACTTGTAAGTTGAGATTCCTGGAGGAAAGCCATACCCTATCCCCAACCTGAAAAGAGACCGCTGGGAGCCGTCTATGGTTGGCATGCTGCTGATGTCGCTGAAACGACTGGCTGAGGGTCCTCTGAACTTGTGCCCAAGTGGAGCGGAGCTGCTCCAAATGCTCGTCCAGAGCTAGAATCTGCTGTGACTGAAATGAGCCCGGGAGCAGGCATGTCTGAAATCCATAGTTAATAAGGAACGGAGAGCTCCCGGACGAGGAATTAACTGCGCAGTTCCTGGCAAACTCTGCCCATGGCAACAGGTCGGCCCAATTGTCATGATGATCGGTCACAAAACAGCGCAGGAACTGTTCCAGTCCCTGATTGGCACACTCAGCGGCCCCATTGGTCTGGGGATGGTAGTCAGAAGAAAAGGACAACTGAATGCCCATCTGGCCACAGAATGCCTTCCAGAATCTAGACACAAACTGGCTCCCACGGTCCAACACCACCACTCTGGGAACTCCGTGCAAGCGGAATACCTCTGTAGCGAAAACCACCGCCAATTCCTGAGCCGTCGGAAGACCCGAGAGGGGCAGGAAGTGAGCCATCTTAGAAAACCTGTCAACCACCATTAGGATAAACGAGTACCCCCTAGACACCGGCAATTCTTCCAGGAAATCAATAGATATATGAGACCATGGGCGTTCCCCATTGGGAACCGGTTGTAATAAGCCCACCGGGAGGTGTCTGGGGGTCTTGGCACGGGCACAGGTGGCACAGGCTGCCGTGAAAGCTGAACAATCGGCTCTAAGAGAGGGCCACCAAAAGACTTGGGACAGTGACAATATTAATTGATCCCTCCCTATGTGCCCAGCCGCTTTAAATGAGTGGTATGTTTCTAGGAGACGGGTACGGAATGGCTCATCCACAAAACACTTGCCCACTGGGGTCTCAGGAGGTGCCCTGGCTTGGGATGCCAAAATCTCCTCCCCCAGCGGCGAAGTGATACTGGTACGTACCGTAGCCAGGATGCGATCTGGCTGGATAATAGATACAGGGTCTTCATCCCTCTCAATGTCAGGGCTGAATTGTCTGGATAGAGCATCCGCTGTAACGTTCTTAGAACCTAGTAGGTAGGACACTATGAAATTAAATCGAGACAAAAACAGTGCCCACCTAGCCTGACGAGATGACAGTCTTTTGGCCTCTGAGAGATAAGTCAAATTTTTGTGATCCGTAAGGATTAATACCGGGGTTCTTGTGCCCTCCAATAGATGGCGCCATTCCTTTAATGCAAGGATAATGGCCAAGAGTTCTCTGTCGTAAATCTCATAATGGCTTTGGACATTAGTGAGCTTCTTAGAAAAGAACCCACAAGGTCTCAAGGTACCACCCCCCGCAGGGCTTTGGGAAAGTACTGCCCCTACTCCAACTTCGGAAGCATCAACCTCCAATGTAAATGGCAGGGCGGGGTTAGGGTGGGACAGTACAGGAGCAGATGCAAAAGCAGATTTTAAGGTCTCAAAATCTTTACCAGCTGCCACCGACCATTGAGAGGGATTAGAGCCTTTATGCGTCAGGTCAGACAGGGGTTTCACAATTGTAGAGAAATTCTTGATAAATTTTCTATAATAATTGGCAAAGCCCAAAAAGCGTTGGATAGCTTTTAACCCCTTAGGAGGTGGCCACTGTAGGACTGCTGCCAGTTTCTCTTGGTCCATAGCAATGTCATCTTTGGAAATTACAAACCCCAGAAAGGGTACTTGGGATCTCT
Source organism: Rhinophrynus dorsalis (assembly GCA_037306005.1). NCBI lineage: Eukaryota > Metazoa > Chordata > Amphibia > Anura > Rhinophrynidae > Rhinophrynus > Rhinophrynus dorsalis. The sequence continues at coordinate 389,554,148 of CM074722.1, forward strand.
GAAACTCAGATTTTTCAAGTTTACAAAATAGTTTGCACTTTCGTAAACGGAGTAAAACTTCAGACATATCCTTAATGTGTTGGGTTAGATTAGTAGAGTGAATTAAAATGTCATCGAGGTATACAACCACACAAGATTGTAAATCACGAAGGATATCATTGATAAGCTCCTGGAATACGGCAGGAGCATTGCATAACCCAAATGGCATAACTAAATATTTGTAATGCCCAGACCTAGTACTGAATGCCGTTTTCCACTCATCTCCGGCCTTGATTCTGATCAAATTGTATGCGGCCCGGAGATCAAGCTTCGTAAAGATAGAGGAGCCCTTCAACCTGTCAAATAGCTCCGTAATGAGTGGGATAGGGTAGGCATTCTTAGACATGAGTTTATTCAAGCCCCGGTAATCTATACATGGTCTTAGCTCTCCACTTTTCTTCTTTACAAAAAAGAAACTGGCACCGGCCAGTGAGGTAGACTTGTGTATGATTCCCCTCCGGATGGCATCCTCAATGTACTCCTCCATGGCCCTGTTTTCCTCGCAAGACCGGGGGTACGTCCGGCCCCTAGGAGGCACCACCCCCGCAGGCAAATCAATACGGTCTATGCTGCGGAAATGCGCTAGCCTCTCCCTTACTGAATACGTCACTGAATTCCTGATATTCAGCTGGCAATGAGGGAGAGGTACATAAAATCTTAACCGGTTGCGACAGACAATGTTTAGCACAGTACTCAGACCAAGATTTAACCTCACATCTCTGCCAGTCAAACTGGGGATTATGTAGCAGTAACCATGGGAGCCCCAGAATGACCGCATGATGGGGTGAATGAATTATTTGAAAGCATACTTCCTCCCTATGGAGAGCCCCAATAGACATATTGATAGGAGTCATCTCCAAGGTGATAAATGCTGATTCCAGGGGTCTCCCATCAATGGCTTCAATGGCTAGTGGAGTGTCCCTCTTGACCAAGGGAATTTTGCGCAGTTCGGAAAAAGCCTGATCCATGGAGTACCCTGCCGCACCAGAGTCTACCAGAGCAGACACCTCCACAGCCTGATCAGCCCAGGAAAATCCTACCTGGATGGTGGGTTTCATTGTACAAGAGTCTGGGGACTGTTGTACGCCACCTAGAGCCTGTCCCCCAAGGTACCCTAGGTGCGTCCGTTTCCTGGCCGTACCGGACATGTGCGTAAAAAGTGCCCAGCCTTGCCACAATATAAACATAACCCTTGCCTCTTACGGTGTGCCCGTTCCTCCTTAGTGAGTCTAGTGAATCCAAGCTGCATGGGTTCACTTGTTTCAGGTGTTCGATCAGGAGGAATGGGAGGTGAGGGTGGGTTAAAAGGACTGCCGTGCCCAAAACCTCTGGCTTTTGCCCTTTTTGCCAGGCGCCTCTCACACGAGAGTCAATAAGCATGACATAATCGATATACTCATCTAAGTCACTGGGTACATCTCTGGCAGCTATTTCGTCTTTGATAGTGTCAGACAACCCCTGAGCAAATGCTGCCACAAGCGCTTCGTTATTCCATCCTACCTCTGCTGCCAGTGTCCGAAATTCTATGGCATAGTTGCCCACACTACGCTCGCCCATTTGTATCTCCATCAATTTTTTGGCAGCAGAGGCGGCTCTACCAGGTACCTCAAACACTCTACGGAACTTTCTTATGAACTCGCTGAAGTTCTGAGTGAAGGGTTTAGCGTTTTCCCACAAGGGATTAGCCCATTCCAGAGCTTTGCCCGTTAACAATGAAATCGTGAACCCAACCTTGCTACGGTCATTAGGAAAAGCATGAGGTGTGAGTTACAGAAATATCTCCAACTGATTAATAAATCCCCTGCATACGGTAGGTTTGCCATCGTATCTTAACGGTAACGGCGCTGCCGCCGTTAGACCTCTAGGGGAAGCAGCAGACAAGCCAGAAGGATTATCCGGTGTCAGAACTGGGGGGACCATCGGATTCAGGTTTGGTTTGTCAAGGTGTACCGTTCGTTCAAGTAATGTCTGTATAGCCAGTGCCAACTGGTCCAAGCGTTGCTCGTGCATATCCATCCTCTAATGGAGGTTTTGTGTATTACCTTCACTTTTGCTGTCTGAGGTCATGGCCCTTTTGTACTGTAACTGATGTTCAGACTCTCAGACCAGAGGTAAAAAATAAAACACAGTTTTATTGAGAACAAATAAAGAACACGGCCCCCTAAGGACAGAAATAGGTAATTACACGAAACTGCAGGCAATATGGTAATATATCAGACACAGTATAGGTAAGGAGCAATACTGTACAAACAATGGAACAGTGGAAAGCAAGGGTTAAGTCCAATGTAATAATCAGTCTCTGAGGTGGTGTGTAAGCCTACACCCAGTAGTGGATAAGAACAGCCAAAGGCTGCGGTGCGAGATGGAAGCACCTGGTAGTGATCCACACAGTAGTACTCAAGGACTGGCGATTTGCAAGACCAACCACTTATGCTAGAGCCACTTAAGACAAGAGCCAAGGGCACTGTGCCGTGCGTAATCGGATAACCACACTGCGTGAGCTGAATGGAATCAGAGTCAACCGCACTCACTGTGTAGAATGGGTTAATGACACTGGGTGAGCTGAATGGAACCTGAGCCAGCAGCACCCCTTGGTGCATCAACGGATACCCACACTGCCATAGCCGAACGGGACCAGAGCCAGTAGCACCCCGTGGTGCGTAACGGATATACCAACACTGCTTAGAGCTGAGTAGGACCAGAATCAGTAGCACCCTTCCGGTGCGTAACTGAATCGAGTGAATGGCAAGAGCACTAGGTAGACAGTAACGGAAATCACCACGGCTCTGCAAGTGAACGGATAGGCTCGGTACGGATGGCAATGAGCTCAGCAAGTGTTAATGGAGAGGCTCAGTATCTGAGGCAACAAGCTCTGCAAGGGTTAATGTACAGGCTCGGTAACGGAGGCAACAAGCTCAGCAAGAGTTAACGGATAGCTCAGAATCGGAGGCCACAAGTACTGCAAGTGTCAGCGAGCAGGCTCGGTAATGGAGGCAACAGACTCAGCAGGTGTTAACGGATGGCCCTTAATCTGAGGCAACAGACACGCCAAGGGTTAATGGACAAGCTCGGTATCGGAGGCAACAGGCTCAGCAAGTGTAAATGGAGGTCAGCAAAAGAGGCACAGGTCTGACAGTTCACAATGTCGCCAAGCGACATAGACGTAGCCTCACTGAAGCCGGATCACTGGAAACTGGAACCAAGCAGGAAAGTGGGTCAGGCTGGATCATACACGGAGCAGGAGCATCAGACAAGCCGGATCAATCACGGAACAGGAACGTCAGCCAGGCCGGTTCATACACGGAGCAGGAGCGTCAGACAAGCCGGATCAATCACGGAGCAGGAACCAGGAGAATAGTCAGACAAGGCGAGCATAACCGGTACTGCCAATAGGAACACACCACAGGAGAGTGACAGGTAATCACGGGAACCGTGATACTATGAAATTGGTGACTGTGATTTGCTGGCTATAATACTTGCTCTTAAAGAATGGAGGCATTTGCTTGAAGGAACATCAGTGCCAATCCTAATCCTCACTGATCATAAAAACCTCACATACCTGTCTGAAGCCAAGCACTTGAGTCCAAGACAGGCCCGATGGGCCTTATTTCTGTCCCGTTTTAATTATGTGGTCTCGTACCTGTTGGTCACCAAAAATGTCCGAGCTGATGCCTTATCCTGACAGTTCTCTGGCACTAAGGAGGAGAGCCCTCTTAGTCCTGTTATCCCTCCGGACTGAGTAAGGGCCACCATACGTACAAGCATTACATCTCCACTCAGGGAGAGAATACAGGCACCCAAGTAGATTCACCTGCTGAGACTCATTCCGGGCGCTGTTTCGTACCTAGTAACCTCTCTACCAAGGTACTCCCAACATACAATAATACGAAGTCAGCAGGGCATCACGGTAAGAACCATCGCCTCTGGTCAGTTTCCCATCTTTTCTGATGGCCAGAACAAAGATATTGCTGCCTTTGTCGATTCCTGTCCAGTCTGTGCACAGACAAAATCACCCTGTCACCTTTCAGGGGGCCTTCTCCAACCCATACACACCTTGCCGTGGACTTCATAGTCGACCTCCCTTTGTCTAACTGTAACACTGTCATCCTCATGGTTTTTGATCGATTTTCCAAAATGATTCAATGCATACCTTACAGAAAACTCCCATCAGATAAAGAGTTGGCTATGTCTTTGTCAAAGAGGTCTATCGGCTACACAGGGTTCACAAAGTCATAGTTTCCAACTGGGGTAGCCAGTTTGTCTCTATTCTGGAGGGCCTCCTGTGCGCAGCTAGGTATCCAACTCTCCTTCTAATCGGCCTATCACCTGCAATCAAATGGGGCCGCGGAAAGGACTAATCAGGCCTTGAAGCAGTTCCTGCAGTGTTGCATCACAGATCGTCAGAATAATTGGTCAGACCTGCTACGTTGGGTAGAGTTTGCTCATAACAGTGCTGTCTCGGCTTCTACCCAGCTCTCCCTCTTCATGGTGAATTATGGGTATCAGCCCTCTGTGATTCCAGATTTGTTCTCTCCCCAGGGGATTCCGGCATTGGAAGATCATCTCCAGCGAATCAGTTCCACATGAGCGCAGGTCCAAGAGTCGTTGCAACTCTCACAACAATCCCAGGAGCTTCAGGCCAATCGTAAACGCCTACCCACACCCACCTTCCAGGTCGGGGAGAGGGTCTGGTTGTCTTCCAGAAATCTCCACCTCCGAGTGCCCTCTCAGTAACTGGCTCCCCACTTTGTGGGACCTTTCAGTATCCTCTGACGTTTGAACCATGTGGCCTATGCCCTAGACCTCCCTCCCAATATGCAGATACACAGTATGTTCCATGTCACGCTGCCGAAACCCCTGGTATGCAATCGTTTCACTGCAGTCACTCCTCGACCCCATTGGGTGCCCATTGACGTAAATGAGGAGTTTGAGGTCCATTCCATAGTCAACTCTCGTAGTTTCCGAGTAACTCTTACAATTTGGTCCATTGGAAGGGGTACGGTCCAGAGGAGCGCTCATGGGCTCCAGCCACAGATGAGCATGCCCCCCCTACTCCTTGCTTTCCATGCACACTTTCCCTATAAACCTGGTCCTGCCTCGTTGAGGGGGGGGGGGGTACTGTCAAGGTTTGGTTGAACCACTCTTTCTCTGCTGCTCGATTCTGTGGTCTTAGCTAATCTAGTGCTCTTCTATCTATTTCTACTGCCTTCCCTGATCTGAGCCTGGCTGAATCGGCTGACCTCTCTGTGATTGCTCACCTGACTGCTATCAGCCAATCCTCCCAGGGTATTTAAAGCAGCTTGGCTCACTTCCTAGTTTGCCCTTGTGTTTGCTTCTGGCTGCAAGAGTGTTCTACTGTGTTCCTGCTTTCCTGTGCATGACCAGGCTTCCTCTGATACCCCTTATGGTTCCTGACTACTGGCTTGTTTTTGACATCGCTGATCTCTGTATTCCTGACCCTGGCTTGGCTGAGTACCTGTCTTGGTTCCTGACCCCGGCTTGTCTTTTGGTTTATGCTTCTGGATCACAATTTTGCTTTGTTTGCTTTTGTTGTTTTAAAGGGATAGTAATGTTTCATAATAAAAGCAGCTCTAATTAATCATCATAGTATTTGGACTTTGGAGAGTGTTATTTCAACTCTGTCGTAGTTGTAGTTCAAGAGTAATTCAATGTCAAAGTGTCCCCCTCCTGCCCCTTTTACTGATGTAACACTTTTCAGCCAGATCAGAAGGGAGGTGCCCAGGTAGACTGCAGAGAGGGACAATCTTCAATTAAGATAAGGGAAAAACCTGAAAAGCTTGTCAAGGGGGGCAGAGCTTTCATTGTTTTCATTGTAAGAAGATTGTCCCCTGCTGTTATCTGTCTGATCTTACAACCAGATTCCCCATCTGAGAAGAGATGGCTTACACTAGGTAAAAGGGGTGGGAGGGGGAAACTTAACTTGTGAATATCTCTTAAACCATAAAGGTTTGAGAGATAAGACTTATATCATTCTTCATATTTTTTTAATGCCTACAAAATAAAATAAAGTGGCTTGGCGATTGAATCCTCTATTTTGAAGATGAAAGGCTTTACTCCTGAGGTGGTAGCCACCATGATTCAGGCTTTGAAGCCTGTTTCATCAGAAGCTTACCACTGGATTTGGTCTATCTTCCACTCTTGTCGTGTGGACAGGGATCTGTCCTCACAGGAATTTGATCTGCCGACTGTCCTGTCCTTTTTACAGGATGGAGTGGGCCTTAGCCTGAGTTCCTTTAAGGTTCAGACTACAGCTCTCTCTTTTTCAGAGATACATTGCTGTTATTCCAGATGTCAAGGTTTTCTTTCAAGGTGTTGCTCATGCTTTCCCTGCCTTTAAGCATCCTCTCCTCAGTCGGACCTTAATCTGGTTCTGGGAGTCTTGCAGCAGCCTTCTTTTGAGTCCCTGGCTACCAATCCTCCTTGTCTCCTGACTTGGAAGATGTCTTTACTCTTGGCAATTGTCTCTGTTCACAGAGTCACTGAATTGCAGGCCTTGTCCTGCAAACTGCTTTCCTGGTGTTTCATAAGGACAAGGCGGTTCTTTGTACCTCCCATGAATTTCTTGCTAAGGTGGTTTCTGAGTTCCACATGAATCAGGAGATGTTGTGCATTCCTTTTGTCCTGAACCCAGATCTGACAAGGAGAGGGATCTCCACTTGTTGGATATGGTTCAGCTGCCATAAGTTCTATGTGCATCGCACTGAGTCTGTCCGTCAGACTGATGCACTTTTTGTCATCCGTGAGAGTCCGAGGACTGGTAAGGCGGCATCCAAGGTGACTACTGTGTCTTGGATCAAGTCTACCATTCACGAGGCTTATGAACTCAGTAAGAAACCTGTTCCCGTTCACATCACACCGCATTCCATTAGGTCTGTTGGGGCCTCCTGGGCCTACAATAATCAGGTCTCTGCTGATCAGCTATGCAAGGCGGCCACTTGGTCGTTTGTGCACACCTTTACTAAACAATACCGTGCTGATGTTCTGGCTTCGGCCGAGGCCAGCTTTGGCAGAAAAGCCCTGGAGGCAGCTCTACCTGTCTAGGATTTTCTTTCCTGTGTCATGGAGATCTTTTCCTGTTGAGTCCGGTTGACTCTTGTTCAGTGTGCTGTGTTTACAGTTACTGGTGTACTTTGTTATGGTTCAGTGTCCGTTGACACTTTGTCAGTTGGACTATTCTATGTTCTGATTAATCCATGTAGCTCTGGTATCATGGGGACCAGCACCTGGTCCTTGCCTTCTTTGCCACCACTGGTAACTCAGTGTTGGTACATCCCAGAGTTATCTGTAAGCTATATTGGAAGACATGGAAAGAGGATTTTAGTCTTACCTGTTAAATCCTTTTCACTTAGTCAATATTACTTGCAGGTAACTCCGGGAAGGCAACAGCCCCTTTAAAGGGGAACTACCACCCCGCAATAATTTAACTTTGATTGATTCTTCATCTGGCGACTAGCGCTACTATTACCCGGTTCTGAAGATTTCGGCATTTTACGGATACTCACAGGAGCAGGAAGCACGGACATCTCGTCACAGTGACGTCCGTGCGCCTGCGCTGTCAGTCCCTTTTGAGCCGGCCGAAATCTTCAGAACCGGGTAATATTTCTGGCGACTAGCGCTACTAAGCAGCTAGTCGCCAGATGAAGAATCAATCAAGGTTAAGTTATTGCGGGGTGGTAGTTCCCCTTTAAGTAGGCAGGAAAAATTCTGGGAAAGAATGCAGGGTGGAGCCTTCCTCTCCTCCTTAGCTGGTTGCTAGCTAGCCCCCTCCCAAATGAACTTCAGCAATATTGCTGCAGTTGGCCTGGCCCAGATTGTTAGTTTATTTTTGTTGTTGAGGAAGTGGTCAGATATTTAACTTTCTAATACTGAAAAGAAATTGAATTCAACAATGCCGTTGGACCAGAGAGAATCTGCCAGAGACTGTACACATTTCTACTTACACATTACTTTTGTTTTTGGAAATGAGAGAGGTGGCACATCCAACAAAGTAGTTGTTGAATGCATTAGCTATTGATATGTACATTATAGTGTTTCATTGCCTTTCTTTTATAGTTACTATTCAAGTTCAAGCTTTAGCTAGTTTTGTTTGCTTTGTGCAGGTATTCTACAGTTGCCTGTAGACAGTGTGATCATCAGTAAAGACCATTTTTTAAACTGAAGTAGGTCAGCGGAAACTTAAGATAGATGGGCCCTACTTTCCTTAAATTTCTTTAATAGTGCATGAGTATTATAGCCCTGCAAGAAATTTAAGTAAAACAGTCAATTACTGAGTGTAGGTCAGGTATTAAGTTTATTCTATGTTATGGGCAATTGCTTAGCTCATTTAGGAAAGACTGGAGATTAAATTTCCTGAAGGATCTGGTAACTTTTACTTTGGGATGAAATTTGATGACCTTAATTTTTTGATTGCAGAAGATTATGAAGTATATCCAGTTGGCTCCTATGTTCCACATAGGATGAAAGACAAAAGGAAATTTTCTCTGTCGTCCAGTACAGGTTACTTGTAACTTTGGGTAGGCAATCTGCCCCTTTAATTGTAGGCAGGAACAATTCTAGAATTGTATGCAGGGGGTGGAGCCTACCTTCCCTCCTTGGCTGCAGCTAGCCAACCAGCTCCATAAATATTTGTTCCTTGGTGAAGACACAGGCAAGAGAACACTTCTGCTATAGTTTTAGAATTTTTCTTTATTTTTCTGTTAGAAATGGAATACGACCATTACGTGAATTACCATAACTGACAATGCCCTTAGATGTGGCTAGCTCAGTAACCAGGTGCTTTTTGTGGACCTTAAGCCCTGGGGGAAAAATCTTGGTTACAAGTTCTTTCCTCAGGAGTTGCCCACCAAGGCTTCTTCTTAATACATGATAGTCTGAAGACAGAAGATCTGCAGGAAAGGTGAGCAACCCTTTGAGTGCTGCAGGTCCACATGTCCCACAGTGCCCTTTCCGCACAGGGGTTTACCTTTGGAGTTCTTATTGCATACTCCTGCAGTCACTGGGTCTATCTGTATGTCTGTTGGGTGTTTGGAGCAGGTTTATGTGGTAATTTAACCCTTTAGCTGCTGCTTTTGCATCTATTGGGGGGTTTCTGACACTTCCTACTGGTTCAGTGTTTTTTGGGTACCCTGAAATGTTCTAGTGATGTTTCGTGCATTTTTATTTTACTGTTCCAATTTTGTAAAATTTGAGTTCCGTGCTCTTTACCGCATAGGCGCCATTTCTCCATTCACTCCTTTGGGACTATACAGTTTGGGACATATCTCTGCAACCGCTTAACCTAGCGACTTCAGAGATGGCTCATTTTTTTGTCTGCCCTTGCTCTATCATCTAGTTCATGTTTCTAGTGTGTTGGGGGCTCAGGGGGCTTCGGGCACTGTTTGGGTACTTTATCTGGGAAAACTACATTTCCCATGAGCGCTTGCTTTGTGCACTCGTTTCTGATTGTCTCCCGCTGCGGCAGCCATTTTATGCTATTTCCAGAATGAGTATCCTACGCAGGACTTGGACTCTCCTTCTCTCCTCTGTTGATTAACCCTTCGCCTGCCAGATAAGTCTAGTTTAAAGATTTCTAGGGTGAAACTTTAATCCTACACATTGTACTTGGGTGATTTATTTTATTAGAATGTTATTTGACACTGTGAGAATGTCTATACGATTGGAGCTTGGGGCCAGACCTAAGGCTAAGGATGCTGGCGTCTCTGTATCCCCTTTTGTGCATTCCTCTTCCTGTCATTCAGGGTTACCTAGAGAATTCTCAGGTCATTTATGCCTAACATGTTCTGATGTCCCTGAGAGTCTCCAAGGATGAGAGCCAGTTTGGGTGCAAGAGTTCAAGGCTGCTACTAGGGACCTTAGGTCTACATTGCAACTCTTTCCATCCCAATTACAGTGGGTCTTCCATTCCTAGCAGATCCCCTCCTCCATCAAGTCTTCCCTGCCAAAACCACAGGGAGTACCTGAAGTATCAGATTCCTCTGAGGAGGAACGCCTCGGCTGAGGGCCTGATCAGGGCTGTTTTGACTACTCTAAACATTCCCTTAGCTAAGGAGGTTCCTTCTGATCCCTCTGATGTGTTTCAGGAGCCTAAAAAGCCCCCTTACTTGCTTTCCACCTAACCCCACTCTTGACCGCTTTGTGTCTGAAGAGTGGAAATCTCCTGACAGGAAACCTTCTGTGTCCAAGAAATTTGCCAAGCTCAGTGAGTTCATCCTCCCAAGGTGGATGCTCCTATCTCCAGGCTATCTAAGTCTACTGCCTTGCCAATTTCTGATGCGTCTGCTCTGAAAGACTGGACTGACAAGAAACTTGAGGTCTCCCTCAAGTCTGTTTTTGCCACTGCTGGTACTGCCATGCGTCCAGCATTCGCTGCAGCATGGGTGAACCGGGCCATTGTGGTCTGGACTGAACAGCTCACCCTGGCTGTCCATCAGGTGCTCCTACTTCAGATATGTTGCGCCTTCTTGCCAACATTTCTAAGGCACAGCACTATGTTTCTGCTGCCTTGTTTGATGCCATCCGTTTGGTGGCCAGGGTTTCCACCATGTCTGTGGTTGCCAGACGTGCTCTTTGGCTCAAGATCTGGTCTGCTGACACTGCTTCCAAGAAAGCATTGCTCTCCTTACCTTTTCAAGGTACTTCTTTGTGTGGGCCACATCTTAAAGATCTGATCAGTGAGGCCACAGGGGGTAAGAGTACCCTTCTACCTTTGGTTCCCAGAAAGAAAACGCAGCTTAAGCGTAATCGGTATTTTCGTTCCTATCAGACGGTTCCCTCAGTTCCGCATGCCGCCTCTAAGCCCAAACAGCAATGGAAGACCAAGGTCTTCTCCAAGCCCAAGGCTTCCAAGCCTTCTTCGGCATGACTCACCGAACCCAGGTCCCCACTCTGCTGTGGGTGGCTGTCTGCGTCACTACCACAGCATGTGGGAGGATTCAGTGGCTGACTCATGGGTTTTACAGTTGGTGGCGGAAGGATACAGGATCCCTTTCATCTCTCTTCCTCCCTTTCTCTTCTTTCCTTCTCATACGCCTCAGGGCGTGGAGAAACGTCAGCTGTTCAGTGGCTCTATTCAGGCTCTTCTGGACAAGGATGTTCTAGAGCCGGTTCCAGTTCAGGACAGAGGTGTGGGTTTTTACTCGAATCTCTTTGTGGTCTCCAAAAAAGACAGCAGTTTGTCGCCCTGTTTTGGATTTGAAGGATCGCAATTCCTTTGTGATCCGGACTCATTATCACCAGGAGTCTCTATGGGCGGTGATTACTGCTATGTCCCGGGGGAATTCCTTGCATCTCTGGATCTTCAGGATGCGTATTTACACATCGCCATTCATCCAGAGAGCCGGCAGTATCTCAGATTTGCTTGCGACCGAGGGCACTTTCAGTTTTCAGCTCTTCACTTTGGTCTGATTACAACTCCTCAAGTTTTCAACCGTGTCCTGGGATCCTTAGTGTCCGTCCTCCACTGGGACGGCATCAGAGTTACTCCATACATGGACGACCTGCTTCTGGAAGACCCCTCTGTGGAACTTCTTCATTAGCAGGTTCAGCTATGCATTCACGCTCTCACCCATCTCGGGTGGATCATCAACATGGACAAGTCAGATCTTTTCCCATCCCAGGATCTGGTCTTCCTGGGCCTTCTCTTCAACACTCAGAAGAGCATGGTGTTTCTCACAGGCAAGGTAGCTCACCAGATCACCCACAGGGTTTCTGCGGTTCTGGCTCAAGATCCAGTTCCAGCCAAGAAGTTGTCCTCTCTAGTGGGGAAATTCATCTCCACCACAGAAGTGGTCACGTTTGCCATGGCACACACCAGGGAACTCCACAGCTTTGTGATCCAGGTGTGCAGTGGTCAGCCGGACCTTCTGAAGATGTCAGTGTCCCTCCCTCTTCATGTGGAACTGAGTTTGTCATGGTGGATCGACCTCTCCAGTCTGCTGAAGGGCAAGTCCTTCCTGGTATCCTTCTGGACCACGGTGATGATGGACACCAGCCTCTCCACCTGGGGAGTGGTCCTGGGTCACCTGAGTGCTCAGGGTCAGTGGTCTCTGGAGGAATCTCTCCTTCCCATCAACGTGTTGGAGCTTCGGGCGATATTTCATGCCCTTCTTCATTGGACATCTCAGCTGGAAGACTGTCCAGTCCAGGTAAAGACCAACTATGCCACGGCCGTGGCTTACATCAACAAGCAGGGTGGAACAAGAAGTCTCGCCGCTTGGTTGGAGGTCAAGGCTATTTTGTCCTGGGCAGAAGAACAAGTTCCTGCCATATCCTCAGTGCACATTCCTGGCGTAGACAACGTCATGGCAGACCTCCTCAGTTGACATACAGTGGGAGGAGAGGAGAGTGGGAGCTTCACCCAGAGGTGTTCACCCTTATTGTTCAGAAGTGGGGTCTTCCTTACATTTACTTGATGGCGACAAGACACAGCAAGAAGGTTCTGAGGTTCTGCTCTCAGTGGAGGGCCCTCTAGCTCTGGCGGTGGATGCAGTGTCCATTCCTTGGTTTCCTCTGGCCTTTATCTTTCCTCCCCTCCCAATGTTGCACAGGGTGTTACGGAAATTGCGACTGGAACACTGTCCAGTCATTCTGATTGCTCCGTACTGGCCTCGCCAAGCTTGGTTTCCAGAGTTGCTGGATCTGTCAGTGGAGGAGCCATTCCGGCTCACTTGCCATCCGGATCTTCTTCTACAGGGTTACCTGTGGAAGGAGGATGTTAATCGGCTAGCTTTGACGACTTGGAAATTGAATCCTCTTTGTGTCTGGTCGACCTTTCTATCTTGGTGTGCTGACAAGGAGCTGTCTCAGGAATTTTATCTGCCTACGGTCCTAGCCTTTTTGCAGGACGGTGTGGATAAGGGCCTCAGTTTGAGTTCCCTTAAGGTTCAGACTTCTGCTCTCTCTGTTTTCTTTCAGAGGAGCATTGCCATCCTTCCTGATGTCAAGGTTTTCTTCCAGGGCTTTGCTCATACTTGTCCTGCTGTCACGGTTTATTATGACTCTCAGACACAAGTTTTAGGTAAAAAAAAATCAATTTTATTGAAATAATAATTTGATAACTTAGGATGGCAATAACATATATATATATATATATATACAGAATATAGCACAGACAGAAGGCAGACTCTACCGGTCCTGTCAATATACCGGACAGGACAGTCTTTAGGCTCTACCGGCCTTGCCAATACCGGGTAAGGCAACCTGCAGATGGAATAGCATAACGGTTTTACCGGCCTTACCAAATTACCGGGCAAGGCAGCCTCAATGGATACACAATGTAGGCTCTACCGGCCCTGCCAATACCGGGTAAGGCAACCTCAGATGGAATGTGGCAAAAGGTTCTACCGGCCTTACCAATACCGGGCAGGGCAGCCCAGAGATAATAGCAGCAGTCAGATGAAACTGGCAAATAGCAGAATCGTTAAGCAGCAAGGCTTTGGAGCAAACCAGCGTCCGCACGCTGGGAACAACACTGAATAGTATAGCCGTTAGGCTTTGCGAGCAAACCAGTGACCGCACACTGGAGTAACAAGTGAGTAGTATAGCCGCAAGGCTTAGGAGCAAACCAGCGTCCGCACGCTGGGACCAACACAGAATTGTATAGCCGATAGGCTTTGGAGCAAACCAGTGACCGCACACTGGTGTAACAAGCGAGCTTGTATAGCCGCAAGGCTAGGAGCAAACCAGCGTCCGCACGCTGGGACCAACACAGATTTGTATAGCTGATAGGCTTTGGAGCAAACCAGTGACCGCACACTGGTGTAACAAGTGAGTTTGTATGGCCGCAAGGCTTAGGAGCAACCCAGCGTCCGCACGCTGGGACCAACACAGATTTGTAGAGCTGATAGGCTTTGGAGCAAACCAGTGACCGCACACTGGTGTAACAAGTGAGTTTGTATAGCCGCAAGGCTTAGGAGCAAACCAGCGTCCGCACGCTGGGACCAACACAGATTTGTATAGCTGATAGTCTTTGGAGCAAACCAGTGACCGCACACTGGTGTAACAAGTGAGTTTGTATGGCCGCAAGGCTTAGGAGCAACCCAGCGTCCGCACGCTGGGACCAACACAGATTTGTAGAGCTGATAGGCTTTGGAGCAAACCAGTGACCGCACACTGGTGTAAAAAGTGAGTTTGTATAGCCGCAAGGCTTAGGAGCAACCCAGCGTCCGCACGCTGGGACCAACACAGATTTGTAGAGCTGATAGGCTTTGGAGCAAACCAGTGACCGCACACTGGTGTAAAAAGTGAGTTTGTATAGCCGCAAGGCTTAGGAGCAAACCAGCGTCCGCACGCTGGGACCAACACGGAATTGTAGCAATGTCACCAACGCGACCAGGCAGAAGGTCGCCAGGATACTGAAGACAGGTGATGAGATGACAGGAACCAGCAACCATCAGTCAGGTCAGGAAACAGCAAAGAAGAAGTTCAGCAGTAACTGCAACACCAGAGACTAGGCCGGAACCAGGACTGGAGTAACTCAGCATCCAGGAAACACTGGAACAGTGGAGATCAGGAACTCAGGAACACAGGAGATCAGGAACTCAGGAACACTGGAACAGAGGCCCAGCTATCACTAGCATAGTGATAGCAAGAAGGTCAGAAACAACACGAAAGGGCACTCAAAGGGTGCCCAATCCAGGTTTAAATAGTCAATAAGAGGCGGGCTATCTGCAGACAGCCAATAGAAGCCCCCCTACTGGTGACAGACAAGTAACTGCAGCAAATCACGGGCACCGTGATAGTACCCCCCTTTCAAAGACCCCCTCTCCTAGAATAGGGTTTAGGTTTCTGCGGGTAATTGGCATGAAAGGCCCTAGTTAACCTAGGTGCATGAAGGTCCGTACTATCCACCCATGATCGATCCTCAGGACCATACCCTTTCCAATGTACCAGGTACTGTACCCTTCCTCTAAGCCTACGGGAATCAATAATGCTCTGAACCTCGTACTCCTCCTGGCCCTCGACCTCAACAGGTCCTGGCACCACAGGTGTGGTAGTATAGCGATTGCAAACCAGAGGCTTAAGAAGGGACACATGGAACACATTATGGATACGCATGGATGCAGGTAGGTCTAGTGCATAGGAGACAGGGTTAATTTTGCGAATAACTCTGTATGGACCAATAAACCGAGGAGCCAACTTATTAGACGGAACCTGCAGCTTGAGATTTCTGGAGGAAAGCCATACTCTATCCCCAACCTGAAAGGAAACCGCTGGAAGCCTTCTGCGATTAGCATGGCGCTGATGACGCTGAAATGACTGACCAAGTGCCCTCTGAACTTGTGCCCATGTGGAACGGAGTTGCTCGATATGCTCATCCAGAGCTGGAATCTGTTGCGTCTGAAATGAGTCTGGAAGCAAACAGGGCTGGAACCCATAATTAATCAGAAACGGAGAGCTCCCAGATGAAGAATTGACCGCACAGTTCCTGGCGAACTCTGCCCAAGGCAACAAGTCGGACCAATTATCATGATGGTCAGTAACGAAACAACGGAGAAATTGTTCCAAGCCCTGATTAGCTCGTTCAGCGGCTCCATTGGTCTGGGGATGGTAGGCAGAGGAGAAGGACAGCTGTATGCCCATCTGTTGGCAAAATGCCCTCCAAAATCTAGACACAAACTGGCTCCCCCTGTCAGACACCAGTACCCTAGGCACTCCATGCAACCGGAATACTTCTCTGGCGAACACCATTGCCAATTCCTTCGCTGAAGGAAGACCACGGAGGGGCACGAAATGAGCCATTTTAGAAAACCTGTCCACCACCATGAATATAAAGGAGTACCCCTTGGACATAGGCAACTCTCCCATAAAATCAATGGAAACATGAGACCAGGGGCGTTCGCCATTAGGCACCGGTTGAAGCAAGCCCACGGGGAGATGTCTCGGGGTCTTAGCGCGGGCGCAGGTGGCACAGGCATTCGTAAATTCGGCACAATCGTTTCTCATGGAAGGCCACCAAAATAACTGAGAAAGGGACCATAACAATTGGTCTCTACCAATATGTCCCGCAGCCTTAGAGGAATGGTAGGTTTCGAGCAGCCTAGTACGAAATGATTCAGCGACAAAACATTTGCCCACTGGGGTTTCATGGGGAGCGGACCCCTGAGAGGCCAGGATCTCCTCCCCTAGAGGAGAAGTGATACTCGTGCGTATAGTAGCCAGTATTCTATCAGGTTGGATGATAGGTGCTGGTGCTTCCACTCTGTCACTGTCGGCCTCAAATTGTCTTGACAGTGCATCAGCCCTGATATTTTTTGACCCTGGTAAATATGATACAATGAAATTAAATCGAGACAGGAACAGTGCCCACCTGGCCTGACGAGAGGACAATCTCTTGGCATCCGAGAGATAGGTCAGATTCTTATGATCTGTTAGGATTAAGACAGGATTCTTAGTACCTTCAAGCAAATGACGCCATTCCTTAAGAGCGAGGATAATGGCCAATAATTCTCTGTCACCTATCTCATAGTGGCTTTGAGTGACAGTCAACTTTTTAGAGAAAAACCCACAAGGTCTGACAGTTCCACCTTTCTCGTGTCGCTGCGAAAGTACTGCCCCGACCCCAATATCTGAGGCATCAACCTCTAACGTAAATGGAAGTAGAGGATTGGGGTGGGATAACACAGGAGCCGCAGCAAATGCCAGCTTCAAATTCTCAAAGGCTTTCTCAGCAGATACCGGCCAACAAGAAGGATTAGCACCCTTGTGCGTAAGATCGGACAGAGGTTTGACAATGGAAGAAAAGTTCTTAATAAACCTCCTATAATAATTAGCGAAACCCAGGAAACGCTGTATGGCTTTAAGACCCTTGGGTTTTGGCCATTGTAGGACAGCTGACAACTTTTCTTTGTCCATGGCAATGCCATCATTGCCAATTATGAACCCCAAGAATGGCACACTGGTTCTATGAAACTCACATTTTTCCATTTTACAAAATAATTTGTTCTCACGGAGTCGTAGCAATACTGCGGATACATCTTTGATGTGCTGTGCCATGTTTTGGGAGTAAATCAGTATATCGTCGAGGTACACCACAACACATGTCTGTAACATATCTCTCAGAACATCGTTTATCAGTTCCTGGAAAACTGCGGGTGCATTACACAGCCCAAAAGGCATTACTAGATACTCGTAGTGCCCAGCTCGAGTATTAAAGGCAGTTTTCCACTCATCACCAGCTCGAATGCGAACCAGATTGTAAGCGGCCCGTAGGTCCAATTTGGTAAATATCGAAGCGCCCTTAAGCCTGTCAAAAAGCTCGGTGATGAGTGGTATTGGGTATGCGTTTTTTGCCATTAGTTTATTCAAGCCCCGGTAGTCAATGCATGGTCTTAATTCGCCATTTTTCTTTTTTACGAAAAAGAACCCAGCCCCAGCTGGAGAGGTAGATTTTCGTATGATACCTCTAGCAAGGGCATCAGAAATGTAATCCTCCATAGCCTTATTTTCATCACAAGATAATGGATAAGTGCGTCGTTTTGGAGGTACTGCACCAGGCTGCAATTCAATGCAACAATCATAAGGTCTATGCTGGGGTAGCAAACTAGCCTCTCCTTTGCTAAAAACATCGCCAAACTGTTGGTACACATCCGGTATAGCAGAGGAGGTGCACATGACCTTAATAGGCTGGATGACGCACTTGTCCATACAAAACTGGGACCAAGCAGCAATTTCACACTTTTTCCAATCAAATTGTGGGTTATGTAACTGTAACCATGGAAATCCCAATATTACCGCATGGTGCGGAGAATTAATCAGTTGAAACTGCTGCTCTTCTCTGTGAAGTGCCCCAATAGTCATAGACAATGGCATAGTTTCAAATATAACCTGAGGCGGTTCTAAGGGTCTACCATCAATCGCTTCAATAGTCAAGGGGTTTTCTCTTTCAATGCGCGGAACTCCGTGCAATTCAGCAAAGGTATTATCCATAAAATACCCTGCTGCACCAGAGTCAACCAAGGCCAAAACCTCCACAGAGCGTTGTGCCCAAGACAATACCACCTGTATGGTGGGTTTAATTATGCCCGACACTGGGGACGATTGTACACCACCTAGGGCCTGTCCCCCAAGGTACCCTAGGTGTGTGCGTTTCCCGGACGTACCGGACAGGAATTTAGCAAGTGCCCTTTTGTACCGCAGTAGAAACATAACCCTTGTTTTTTGCGATATAGTCTCTCTGCCTTGGTTAGTCTAGTGAAGCCTATTTCCATAGGTTCACTTGTTTCCCGTACTGGTTCACTAGACTTCAATGCCAAGGGAGGGATGGGTGGGCAAAACATGCTACTAGGCTCATTATTTTTTGACCGTAACTTACGATCTCTGGCAATTGATCTCTCACGTATTCTGGAGTCAATTATCATAACATACTCAATGTAATCATCTAGATCAATAGGTAGATCTTTAGCAGCGATTTCGTCTTTAATGTGGTCATTCAGGCCTTGAGAGAAGGCTGCCAATAATGCCTCGTTATTCCAACCTACCTCTGCTGCCAATGTGCGGAATTCGATGGCATAGTCGCCCACTGTACGCCTGCCCTGTTGTATCTCCATAAGGCGTTTGGCAGCAGAGGTGGTTCTACCAGGAGGCTCAAACACTCTTCGAAAGGAACGCACAAATTCACTAAAGTTCTTAGTACAAGGTTTAGCATTCTCCCACAAGGGGTTAGCCCAAGCCAATGCTCTGCCAGTGAGCAGTGATATCGTGAACCCCACTTTACTACGATCATTGGGAAATGCGTGTGCCGTCAATTCCATAAAGATTTCGAGTTGGTTGATGAACCCTCTGCAGAGACTAGGGTCACCATCATATCTTAGCGGCAAGGGTGCAGAAGCCGTTAACCCTTTAACAGTACCCCCTAGGGGTCTGGTATCACTTTCCGGTGTCTGACTTGGCGAGACCACCGGGCTAGAGCTAGATTGGTCAGCAGGTACCGTGCGTTCAAGGATCGTTTGAATTGCAACTGCCAACTGATCCAAACGTTGCTCGAGCACATCCATCCTCCAATGGATATTCTGTGCGTTACCTTCACCCTTGCTGTCTGAGGTCATGGCCCTTTCGTACTGTCACGGTTTATTATGACTCTCAGACACAAGTTTTAGGTAAAAAAAAATCAATTTTATTGAAATAATAATTTGATAACTTAGGATGGCAATAACATATATATATATATATACAGAATATAGCACAGACAGAAGGCAGACTCTACCGGTCCTGTCAATATACCGGACAGGACAGTCTTTAGGCTCTACCGGCCTTGCCAATACCGGGTAAGGCAACCTGCAGATGGAATAGCATAACGGTTTTACCGGCCTTACCAAATTACCGGGCAAGGCAGCCTCAATGGATACACAATGTAGGCTCTACCGGCCCTGCCAATACCGGGTAAGGCAACCTCAGATGGAATGTGGCAAAAGGTTCTACCGGCCTTACCAATACCGGGCAGGGCAGCCCAGAGATAATAGCAGCAGTCAGATGAAACTGGCAAATAGCAGAATCGTTAAGCAGCAAGGCTTTGGAGCAAACCAGCGTCCGCACGCTGGGAACAACACTGAATAGTATAGCCGTTAGGCTTTGCGAGCAAACCAGTGACCGCACACTGGAGTAACAAGTGAGTAGTATAGCCGCAAGGCTTAGGAGCAAACCAGCGTCCGCACGCTGGGACCAACACAGAATTGTATAGCCGATAGGCTTTGGAGCAAACCAGTGACCGCACACTGGTGTAACAAGCGAGCTTGTATAGCCGCAAGGCTAGGAGCAAACCAGCGTCCGCACGCTGGGACCAACACAGATTTGTAGAGCTGATAGGCTTTGGAGCAAACCAGTGACCGCACACTGGTGTAACAAGTGAGTTTGTATAGCCGCAAGGCTTAGGAGCAAACCAGCGTCCGCACGCTGGGACCAACACAGATTTGTATAGCTGATAGTCTTTGGAGCAAACCAGTGACCGCACACTGGTGTAACAAGTGAGTTTGTATGGCCGCAAGGCTTAGGAGCAACCCAGCGTCCGCACACTGGGACCAACACAGATTTGTAGAGCTGATAGGCTTTGGAGCAAACCAGTGACCGCACACTGGTGTAAAAAGTGAGTTTGTATAGCCGCAAGGCTTAGGAGCAACCCAGCGTCCGCACGCTGGGACCAACACAGATTTGTAGAGCTGATAGGCTTTGGAGCAAACCAGTGACCGCACACTGGTGTAAAAAGTGAGTTTGTATAGCCGCAAGGCTTAGGAGCAAACCAGCGTCCGCACGCTGGGACCAACACGGAATTGTAGCAATGTCACCAACGCGACCAGGCAGAAGGTCGCCAGGATACTGAAGACAGGTGATGAGATGACAGGAACCAGCAACCATCAGTCAGGTCAGGAAACAGCAAAGAAGAAGTTCAGCAGTAACTGCAACACCAGAGACTAGGCCGGAACCAGGACTGGAGTAACTCAGCATCCAGGAAACACTGGAACAGTGGAGATCAGGAACTCAGGAACACTGGAACAGAGGCCCAGCTATCACTAGCATAGTGATAGCAAGAAGGTCAGAAACAACACGAAAGGGCACTCAAAGGGTGCCCAATCCAGGTTTAAATAGTCAATAAGAGGCGGGCTATCTGCAGACAGCCAATAGAAGCCCCCTACTGGTGACAGACAAGTAACTGCAGCAAATCACGGGCACCGTGATACCTGCCTTCAAGAATCCCACTTCTCCATGGGATCTTAACTTGGTTTTGGGCCTTCTTCAGTGCCCCCCATTTGAGTCCTTGGCTACTATTCCTCTACGCCTGTTGACTTGGAAAATGGCTTTTCTCCTGGCGATCGTGTCCGTTTGCCGTGTCGCAGAGTTACATGCTTGTAACGGAAGCTGAGAAGGGACCGCGTCACCTTCCGCCGTCGTTCCTGGTTCTCGCCTTCTCAACGCCAGATATGCACCGGTTGAAGTATGGACGGTCACTGGAAACAGTCACAGGATCGCTGGAAGCAGGGAAGTAGAGAATGAAGTCTCTACTCCCAGGCACGAAGAACAGGGAAAGTGTCGCAGGAACAAAGGGTAGCAGTTGCCAAGCCATTCAAGCACTCCGGTGCTCGAATTGAAGGTTCTACTGGAACTGAAGCAAGGCAGAGTCCACATCGCCGTCTGACAGTCCACGAAGTTAGGTCGCAGGAAACTGGCAGCAGGCGGTCGACGATTCAAGATACTTGGCGCAGATGGTTATCAGAGTGGACACTATAGACCATAAGCAATACAAGACTCCAGGACTCCTTGTTCACTCCAAACATAACTCACTTTATTGGCAAAGATCACAGATATTTATACACTGATGGGTGAAACCAAATACAGAAGGGAGTGATCCAATCATAATACATCAGACAAAGGCCAACAACAGATGGTCTTAACAGATACAATGACTCAGACATGATTACATTTCAGATACAAAAGGGTTTGATTGAACAAAGACTTGAGGGGCGTGAATTGATTAACACACAGCAGGGAGTCTAACCACAATTCACAATGGCTTAATTAACACACAGCAGGGGGTCTAGCTACAGTACACATAGTCAAATGGCTGGAGTGGCTGCAATATACATCTTAGGCTGTGGAAGATATTTGCATGCCTACTCCATGGTTCTGAATGACCCAGCTTTCACCTCTTGCCCCCGCCGCTGAGCATTCGATCCGGTGGCACTGATCACACACCGCGCCAGTCCCCGCCGACTGGTAATTGGTGTGTGTGTAAACCCTCGAACATACTAAAACGTTCAGCATACATTAAACATAGTATATGATCCAAAGTCTATGAATTTACGTCTTTCTCTTAGGGAATAGCTGGCCAGTTTGTACGCCAAGGCACAGCACAGAGTCCAAACAGTAATAAATGTCCATAGTCTTTGGATAAATAGTTTGAGGTCCAGACAAGGTTCAAGTAACCGATAAGATCCGTTACATTCTCTGTCCTGTAAACCACCTTTTTTTGGTGTTTCACAAGGACGAGGTGGTGCTTCTCGCTTCTCAGGAGTTTCTTCTGAAGGTGGTTTTGGAGTTTCTCATGAATCAGGAGATTGTGGTGCCTTCTTTCTGCCCTGACCCCACCTCTGACAAGGAGAGGGATCTCCACTTGTTGGATGTGGTGCGTTGTATCAAGTTTTATGTCAGGCAATCTGACGCACTGTTCGTCATTCCTGAGGGTCCCAGAGCAGGAAGACCTGCATCCAAAGTGACTGTTGCTTCTTGGATCAAGTCCACTATTCATAAGGCTTACGAGCTGAGGAAGAAACCTGTTCCCTTGCGGGTCACGGCTATTGAGGCTTCTTGGGCTTACAAGAATCAGGCCTCTGCTGATCAGCTGTGCAAGGCTGCCACTTGGTTGTCTGCACACCTTTTCGAAGCACTGCCGTGTTGATGTGCCTGCATCGTCTGATGCCAGCTTTGGGTGAAAAATCCTGGAGGCAGTCTTGCCTGTCTAGGATCTTCTTCGGTTCTTGGTGCTTCCTTCACTTTTGAGCCCTTTGGCTCTAGTTCATTGTTTTGTTGGGCTATCTCTGATCTGATGGTTCATATCTGCTCTGGTGGCTTTGGGGGTCTTGCGTCTGGTCCTTGCCTTACTTCCCGCCTCTGGGAAACTCAGTGGTTGGACATCCCAAAGTTACCAGTAACCTGTACTGGATGACAGAGAAAAGAGGATTTGAGTCTTACCTGTTAAATAATTTTCTCTTAGTCCATACAGGTTACTGGTTTCCCACCCTGTCAAGGGACCATGCTTGGCTCTCCTGTGGCAGACAGTGGGGGGCCTTCGGGGCCATGCTTACAGGAGTCTTTCCTTTCCACTATCTATTCAATAGTTAGTGTCTCAAATCTTTTTGGATCTGATTGGCTATCTGCAGCCGAGGAGGGAAGGTAGGCTCCACCCCCTGCATACAATTCTAGAATTGTTCCTGCCTACATTTAAAGGGGTGGGTTGACTACCCAAAGTTACCAGTAACCTGGATGGACTAAGAGAAAAGGATTTAACAGGTAAGACTAAAATCCTCCTTTTGTGTACTTTTAGATAAATCCTTCTCTCTTAATTCATGTGAAACACAGAACTTCTCACACAGAGAAAAAACAGTGGCTCGATTCCCAGGCAGGGGGAGTGGTTCTCTTTTCATTGCATTCCCTGTGTTATTCCTCTTCTGTTTTTTGCTTTCATCTCAGCTTTGCTATACTATGCATGACTGGGAGGGGAGACGTGGTGCAGGCTGAGAGTCTTCACCTCAGAGAGCTCTTTTGAAAATGCACTTCACTCTTGCGATGGGGAATTCACCTCATGGTTCCCGTGATCTACATAAGCTAAGAGAAAATTATTTTTCTTTGTCGTCAAATATGTCATACAGGTACCATGGGGAGGCGACAGCTCCTCCCAGTAGGCTGGAATACTTCTAGAAAAAAAATTTGTGGGTGGAGCCTTCCCTCCTCCTTATCAGGCTATTCCCTAGCCCAGCTTTCCAGTTAGACTTTTTCTACATCTTATGTGAAGGCTGATAATGTTTCTGCTTAGTTTTCAGGTTTCTTTATTGGTTTTCTATATTTGATATGAGGTGTCACAATTCCCTCATTAGGTGAATTACCATTCCTGGTTTCCCCTGGAAGTCTGTCC
This sequence comes from Rhinophrynus dorsalis, assembly GCA_037306005.1. Taxonomy (NCBI): domain Eukaryota; kingdom Metazoa; phylum Chordata; class Amphibia; order Anura; family Rhinophrynidae; genus Rhinophrynus; species Rhinophrynus dorsalis. Next base: position 389,577,825 of record CM074722.1, read on the forward strand.
AGCTGACAGATGCTGTTGAGGACCCTTGCAGCCCTGTTGAGAGAATCATGCAACCCATGTTTCTCTCTGCAAAACTTTGTCTCTCTGAGGCTCTGTTCTTGCAATGGTAATCTGAAGACAGAAAATCAGCTTTGGTGAGCAACCCTTTGAGTGCCCTGGTCCACTTGTCCCATTGTTCCCCTCCATACAGGGGTCTTATTGGAGTCTTGAACTCCTGCACTCAAGTTGGTTATCTTATTGCTGTTTGATCCCAGGGTTTTTGGAGCTTAGAGGGCTGCATTAATTTAATTAACCCCTTCCCTGCTGGCTTGATTGAGTTAAGGGGGCTTATTTTGACTTTTCTCATCCGGATTGGCCATTTTTATTTATCCCTACATATTCCCTTAGGTATTTAGGTAAATTCAGACACTTTTGTATTTTTTGTGTTCTGTGCCTTTAATGTGTGTTTAACAGGTGACCGCACTTGTTCCTTTGATGTATATGGGACAAATCTCTGCAACCGTCCTGGGAGAGGGCTCATTCTTCTAGTCTCCTCTTGCCCTACGTTCGGGTTCACACTACGAGTGAAAGTTCAAGTGCTGCTAGGTTACAACACTGAGAAAAGACTACATTTCCCAGAATGTCCATTTCGCTGGCTTTCTTCCGATTGGCTGAAGCTTTTACAGACTCCATTTTCTCTCTTTGCTGGAGTATTCTACGCAGAGGCTTTTTTCTCCTTGCTCTCCTTCTCAGATTAACCCTTCACCTGCCAGATAAGTACTTTCTTGGGCTTTCTGAGGTGAGTTATTAATCTGGGAAACAGTATTTGGGTTTCATATACTGTTTAGACACTTCTCCTGTTAGGATGCCGAATCCAAAGTACATGGGGTTAGACCTAAGGCAAAGGACTCAGGGGCTTCTCTGACCACCTTGCTTACTGTTCCTCATGCCAAGCGGGGCTCCCTAGAGTGTACTCAGGAAGCTTATGCCCCTCATGTGCTGTAGCCCCTACCACACCTCCTGGGCCCTCTAACCTTGAACAAGAGCCATTCTGGGTCAAGAACTTAAAGTCCTCTATGGCACAGCTTCTTCTATGCCACTAGGGGGTCCTCCATTCTTGGAAACCCCCCCCCCACACACACACTACCTTCAGGTTTGTGGCACCTAAGGCCTCTGGTATACTTGCTCTAACTGAATCATCTGAGGGTTTAATCAAGGTGGTTCTAACTACCCTACAGGTCACTAATACCCCTGTGTCACGGAGTGACTAAAGAAATAAAGACACTTGACGAGTACAAATAAAATTAAATAAAATTTATTTAAACACAATAGTAGCAGCAATGATCATACACTTTCACAAGACCAAGGAAGAACAGTGTAAACGCTTTCTTCACCCTTCACTAGGCAAGTGTGATATGACTCACGTCTGTACCCTAACTCTAGGGTAAACCCAAGCAACAGGAGCGAGGAACTCCAGAACACTAGAGCAACACTGTATTGACTCAAACTCCACCACCTTCTCGAGGCCAGGTGTGAGGATAGTGCAAGACACTTCCTCATCCCTTCACTAGGCAGGTGCAGTTAGTATTCGGACGGCCCTTAGTAACCTTTACAAGACTAGATAGGAGGACAGTGCACGGCACTTCCTCGATCTTTCACCAAGCAGGTTAAGAATAGCGCAACTATACCCTACCGCTAGGGTATACCAGAGGCAAGGTAAAAAGGCACCTAGAATGCTAGGTGAGGCAACAACCCAACCGGACTTAGACCACAGGAGGTCAGTGACACGGACTGACCGACAAGCACTGCTACAGGGGTAGCGAGCGCAGTGATAACGGTAGGCCCAGACAACAAGGATATCGATAGCCAGGGCTGGGTAGCCAAGGCTAGTAGTAAACAAGCCGGAGCGCAACAGAGGAAGAGTAGTCAGATGAAGCCAGTAGTCTGAGCCGGATCGGGTAGTCATACGAAGCCAGGAGTTAGAGCTGGATCGGGTAGTCAGACAAAGCCAGGAGTCAGAGCCGGATCAGGAGTCAGAGCCGGATCGGGTGTTCAGACAAAGCCAGGAGTCAAAGCTGGATAGGGTAGTCAGACGAAGCCGGGAGTCAGAGCCGGATCAGTTAGTCAGACGAAGCAGGAGTAAAACACAGGAACTAGCAAATGGACCAACACAGCACTAGGCTCAGGTACACCACAAAAGGGCACTGGTAACTGGAAATGCTGAGGCCTTTAAGGCCTAGTAGGTGGGCGGAGAGATGACATCACTAAACCAGTGACCTATAAGAACAGCGACTTGCATAGAGCAACAGCCAGGAAGTAACAAGGTCGCTGTTACAGCATCTAAACACTGGAGGTAATCACAGACACCGTGATACCCTGATGAGGGCCAGTCTTCTTCTGATGTCTTTCACAGGCGTAAGTAGTCCTACACAGTGTTTCCACCCAATGCCACTCTAGATCAAGTTATTTTGGATGATTGGAAAATGCCTCATAGGTAGCTGTCTATCTCTAAGAGATTCTCTAAGCTGTACCCCTTCTCTGAGGCAGCTTTGTGCAGTGGGCTCTCTAAGTCTATAACTGTGCCCTTGGCAGATTCTACAGCTCTTAAGGACATGACAGATAGGAATCTTGAAGCTATCATCAAGTCCAATTTTGCTGCCATTGGCACTGCATCGAGGCCTATTCTGGCCACTTCCTCGGTCACCAGGGCTATTGCTGTCTGGGGTGAACAGCTTACTGAGGCTGTAAGAGACGGTGCCCCTGAGAACGATCTTTTAGCCCTCTTGGCCAACATGTCTGAGGCTCAGACATATGTCACTGACGCTCTTTTTGATGCTGTCAAACTTTAAGCTAAGGCTTCTGCCTTCTCTGTCACTGCTGGACGCACATTGTGTCTTAAGATTTGCTCTGCTGACCTTTCGTCTAAAAAGTCACTGATTTCGCTCCCCTTTCAGGGATAAACCTTCTATGGGCCTGAACTAAAGCAGATTATCAGTGAGGCAACTGGAGGCAAGAGCACCCTGTTGCCTCAAGTCTCCAAAATACCCTAACATTTCAAGGAAACAGTGTCTTTATTGTCCCCACCAAAACAAGGAGCAAAGGCCAAATCTGAGCATGTCTGAAACCGGCACCCTCTGCCCAACCACCAATCCCAGACAGCAGTGGCACTCTAAGCACTCCACCACTAACCCCAAGTCTGGGAAGTCTTCTTCTGCATGACTCATAGCTGCCTGTGGGTGCCTGCAACATTTTTCAGCTGCCTGAGCAGAGTCAGTGGGGGACTAGTGGTTTCTGCAGGTTGTTTCGGTAGGGTACAAGATTGTCTTCAAATTCCTTCCTCCCTACAGATTTTTCCAGTCCAGGACTCCTCTGGGCCAAGAAATGTTGCATCTTTTCAAAGAGGTGGTGCAAGCTCTTGGACAAGAGAGTTGTGATTCCTCAAGAGAGAGGTTCAGGTTTCTATTCAAACCTGTTTGTGGTGGTCAAGAGGGATGGCAGCAGTCATCCTATCTTGGATCTCAATTCTTTTGAGGAGACTGCACACTTTAAGATGGAGTCCTAGTGATCTGTCATCACAGCTATGTGTCCAGCAGAGTTCCTCTCATCTCTGGATCTGCAGGATCTCTGTTTCGCTTATAACTTGGGGTGCTTCCAGTTCACTGCTCTGCCCTATGGGCTTACCTCCGCTCTTTGGGTATTTGCCAGAGTCCTAGGAGCATCGATTGTCTTCCTTCATGCCCGGGGGATTCAGGTGACTCCCTATATAAATTACCTTCTCCTGAAGGCTCCATCAAGGGAACTCCTTGACCAGCATGTCCAGGTCTGTGCTCAGATTCTCCTCCACCATGGGTGGATTCTCAATATGGAGAAGTCTGCTCCAGTCCCTTCTCAGGTCCTGGTCTTCCTTGGGCCTCAGGTTCGATAATCGTCAAGGGAAAGGACTCTATTCATCAAACCATGCATCTGGTGCATGGGGTGGCCTTCTGCTCTGGTTCGCAAGTTTATGACACTTGAGGGTTTCATGGTGTCCACCATGGAGGCAGTTCTGTACTCCATGGAACACACCAGGGAGCTCCAGAGATTCACTATCCGCTCTTGGCATGGGAACTTGGATCTATTGGCTCTCAGGGTCTCACTTCCCCCAGTAGTCAGACAGGACCTGCTCTGAAGTGTGGACAGGTCCAACCTGGAGCAGGGAAAACCCTTTGTGATCCAGGATTGGATCTTTGTGAGGACGGACGCCAGCCTACGGAGCTGGGGAGCAGTCCTGGGTCACCTGGGAGTCCAGGGCAGGTGGACATTAGAGGAGTCCCTTCAATCCATCAATGTTCTGGAACTCCGGGCGATTCAGCATGCCCTGCGTACTGGTCCATTCAGTTGAGGGGTTATCCAGTTCACGTCCAGTCGGACAACGCCATGGCCATGGCATGTATCAACAAGTAAGGAGACACAAGAAGTGCTCCCGCTTAGTCAGAGGTCAAGTCCATCTTGGCCTGGGCAGAAGATTGTGTTCCAGCCATTTCCGCCATGCACATTCCAGGGGTGGACAACGTCTTGTTGCACTTTCTCAGCTGCAAACGGGTGGACCCCAGAGAGTGGAATCTCCATCCAGACTTTTTTGACCTGTTGGTACAGCGATGGGGTCTTAGACCTGATGACCACCAGGAACAACAGGAAAGTAAAAATGTTTTGTTCCCATTGTGGTGTCCTCTGGCTTTTGCTGTGGAAGCTCTGGCGATTCCATGGTGCTTTCTTCTGGCTTACATCATCTCTCCAATTCCTCTCATCCCCAGGGTGCTTCGTATATTTGGATGGACGTCCGGTGGTTATTTTGATTGCCCCCTGTTGAATCAGAACTAGTTGCCCTATCCATTCGGGATCTGTTTCCACTACCACTCAGACTGGATCTCCTTCTTCAGGGGTAACTCTGGAAGGAGGACGTGGCGCGCATGGCTTTTACGGCATGACTGTTGAAGCCTCCATCCTGAGGAGGAAGGGTTTCTCTCCTGAGGTGATCTCCACTATGATCCAGGCTAGGAAACCTGTTCCTTCCAAGGGTTTCCACAGGGTTTGGTCCATTTTCCAGTCTTGGTGTGTAGACAGGGATCTGTCTTCAGAGGAGTTTGATCTCCCGGTGGTCTTGTACTTTTTGCAGGATGGTGTGAACAAAGAGCTCAGACATATCTCCTAGAAGGTTCAGACTTCGATTCTCCCTTTTTTCCAGAGATGCATTGCCATCTTGCCAGATATCAAGGTTTTCTTCCAGGGAGTGGCGTATGCTTTCCCTGCCTATAGGGCTCCTACTCCCCAGTGAGCCCTTAATCTGGTGTTGGGAGTCTTGCAGTGGCCTCCCTTTGAATCCCTGGCTACCATTCCTTTGCGTTTTCTCACGTGGAAGATGTTTTTTCTTCTGGCTGTGGTCTGTGTCCGCAGAGCTGCTGAGTTGCAGGCCTTGTCCTGCAAACCACCTTTCCTGGTCTTTCACAAGGGCAAGGCTGTTCTTCGTACCTCCCAGGAATTCCTTACTAAGGGGGTCTCTGAGTTTCACATCAATGAGGAGATTGTTGTGCCTTCATTCTTTCCTGACCCAAAATCTGACAAGGAGAGGTATCTTCACTTGTTAGATATGATGCTCTGTCTTACATTCTAAGTACACCACACAGAGTCTTTGAGCAAGACTGATGCTTTGTTTGTCATCCCTGAGGGTCCTAGGGCAGGTATGGCATCCAAGGTCACTGTTGTGTCCTGGATTAAGTCAACTATTCATAAGGCTTACAAACTCGGGAAGAAACCTGTTCCCTTTTGTGTAACAGCACAGTCCACCAGGTCTGTCAGGGCCTCCTGGGCCTACAAGAATCAGACGTCTGCTGAACATCTGTGCAAGGCTGTCCATGCACACCTTTGCCAAACACTTTCGTGTTGATGTTCTGGCTTCGGCTGAAGCCAGTTTTGGCAGGAAGGTCCTTCAGGCAGTTCTGCCTGTCTAAGGTCCTACTCACTCCTGTGCCTTACTGTTCTTTATCTGTTTTGAGCCCAGATGGCTCTTGTTCTTGTGAGCTGTGCTATTGTTCAGTGTCTGAACACCCTGGGAGCGGATATCCCCATGGTACCTGTATGTCATATTGGACAACAAAGAAAAGAGGATTTTAGTCTTACCTGTTAAATCATTTTCACTGTCGTCCAATACAGGTTACTGGTAGCTCTGGGAGGTGAAGCCCTCTAGTGGTAGACAGGAACGATTCACAAAGTGTATGCAGGGGGTGGAGCCTCCCCTTCCCTCCTGGCTGCACCAGCCAATGAGCTTCAGATTGAATTGTTACTCATTGGAGTAACAGGCTACAGGAACAGCTCTTCAATAGTTTTAGAAATTTTTCTGTCAGATATGGAATACCATCATTAGGTGGATTACCAGGACTGACAAATGCCCTCTCCAAAGTGGCTAGCTCAGTGTCCAGGACTTTTTCAGTGAACCTTTAGTCCTGAAGGGGAAAATCTTGGTATCCAAGTGCTTCCTAGAAGTTACCAACTGAGGTAATTTCTTAACCCATGGTAATCTGAAGACAGAAAATCTGCAGGAAAGGTGAGCGACCCTTTGAGTGCTGCAGGTTCACTTGTCCCCCGGTACCCCTCCGCACAGGGGTGGACGTTTGGAGTTCTCATTGGGCACTCCTGCACTCATTGGGTGTATCTGTATGTCTGTCTGGGTGTTTGGAGCAAGTTTCTGTGGTAACTCAACCCTTTAGCTGCTGGTTGGCACTTTATTAGGGGGTTTCATGACACTATTTCTAATGGATTGGTGTTTTTATAGTATTCTTACATGTTCACTTGCTGTTTTACATGTTTTTATGCCTTACTTAAAGTTTTACTTTATTTGAGTACTGCGCTTTTAAGGCGCGCTTTACCACATAGACACATTGCTCCATTCATCTCTATGGGACTGCACTGTTTGGGACATGTCTCTGCAACCACTTGACACAGTGACTTCAGAGATGGCTCATTTTACTTGTCTATCCTTACTCTTTCATCCGGTTTACAATTCAAGTGTGTTGGGGGGCTCAGGGGGCTTCGGGCACCGTTTAGGATACTTTTTTGGAAAAAACTACATTTCCCATGAGCATTACTTTTGTGGGCTGTTTTGAGCTAGTATCCTTCACTGCTCCTGGAATTCCCTTCTCTCCTTCGAGGATTAACCCTTCGCCTGCCAGATAAGTTCAAATTAATGTCTTCTGGGGTGAAACTTTAATCTTTAACACTGTTTCTTGGGTGATTTTTTGTACAGTATGGTTATTGACACTATGTGAATGTCTATACCGCTGGAGCTTGGGGTTAGAACTGTGACTTGGGAGGCTGGGGTCTCTGTATCCCCCATTCCACATTAATCTTCCTGTCACTTAGAGCTACCTAGAGAGTTCTCAGGTCCTATTACCCAGCATGTTCTGATGTTCCTGACAGCAACCCAGGGCCCTCCAGCCATGCTATTGAGCCAGCTTGGATGCAAGAGTTCAAGGCCGCAACTAGGGACCTCAGGTCCACACTTCAACTCTTTCCATCCCAGATCCAAGGGGTCTTCCTGGTTTGACAGGCCCCTTCTGGTATCAGATCTCCCCTGCCTAAACCACAGGGAGCACCTGATGTCTCTGACTCCTCGGACAAGGTATTGCTCATAGACACTTATGTGGAGGATAGTACTGTGTTAGAATCTACTTGGGATATTGGGGACCCCCTTGAAGCTGACCCTGACCCCTCTGCTGAGGGCCTAGTCAGAGCTGTATTAACCAATTTTAACATTCAATAGGCCCCTGACTTATTTTCCTCCCACTCCCACTCTGGACCTGCTGGTCTCAGAAGAGTGGAAATTCCCTGATAAGGCTACTTCTGTAGCCAGAAAGTTTGTTAAGCTTTATCCATTTTCTGAGGTTGCGCTTGCTAAATGGGTTCATCCCCCTAAGGTGGATGCTCCTGTCTCTAGACTGTCTAACCTACTGCCTTGCCTGTTTTTGATGCTTCCTCCTTTAAGGATTGGACTGACAAGAAACTTGAGGTTACTCTCAAGTCCATTTCTGCGACTGCTGGCACTGCCGTGTGACCTGCCTTTGCTATTGTGTGGGTTAACCGGGCTATTGCAGTCTGGACTGAACAACTCGCCACAGCTGTCCGTCAGGATGCATCTACTTCAGAGAAATTGCGCTTGCTAGCTAATATATCTGAAACATTATGTTTCTGCTGCTGCCTTTGGTGCCGTCAGCATGATGGCTAGGGTTTCCTCCTTGTCTGTAGTGGCCATATGAGCTCTTTGGCTCAAGATCTGCCCTGCTGACACCGCTCCCAAGATAGCTGTGTTATCCCTGCCTTTCCAGGGTACCCCTTTGTTTGGGCCTGATCTTAAAGAATTGATCAGTGAGGCCACTGGGGGCAAGAGTACTCATTTGCCTTTAGTGGCTAGGAAGGAAGTACCGCTTAAACGCAACCGGTATTTTCGTCCCTTTCAGGGTGAGACACGACAGGCGAACCGGACGGTTCTCTCAGCTCCGCATCCCTTCTCCTAGCCCAAACAGCAATGGACGCCCAAGGTCTCCACCAAGCCCAAGGCTTCCAAGACTGATTCGGCATGACTCGCCGAACCCAGGTCTGCATTCCGCTGTGGGTGTGTCACGGTTTAAGACTCTCAGACGTTAGGTTTAGGTAAAAACATAACTTTATTGAAAAGTTAAGGCAATCCCATAGAGTTTTCATACACATACAAACATCACATATATATAAGCAATTGACAATTGAGAGAGGTTCTACCGGCCTTGCAAATAATACCGGCAAGGCAACCCAAGCGATACTGAAAGAATAGAGATAAGTAGGCTCTACTGGCTCTGCCAATACCGCGTAAGGCAACCGTAAGATGGTAACATACTGGTTCTACCGGCCTTACCAATACCGGGCAGGGCAGCCTGAGGAATACACAAGGAATAGGCTATACCGGCCCTACCAATACCGGGTAAGGCAACAGTGGAGTGGCAACGCAACAGGTTCTACCGGCCTTACCAATACCGGGCAGGGCAGCCCAGAATATATACCCAAGGATAGGCTCTACCGGCCCTGCCAATACCGGGTAAGGCAACCTAAAGGTGGCAACGTGAAAGGTTCTACCGGCCTTACCAATACCGGGCAGGACAGCCCAAGAAGGGAGACACCACTAAGACCAGTGACTGTCAGATGACAATGACAGTAGGACGGTAAATAGAGTATGCGGTCAACCTGACTCACCCAAGGAGAGGCTAGTGTCGGTACACATCTGAAACAAGTGCTGCTAGGACTGGACAGCTCCAGGACCCTGACTGCAAGTCAGGGAGTAAACCAGCGTCCGCGTGCTGGGGCCAACAGCTGTACCTAGAGCCGCAAGGCAAATGGAGTAAACCAGCGTCCGCACGCTGGAACCAACAGGCAGTAGAATGAGCCACAAGGCCAATGGAGCAAACCAGCGTCCGCACGCTGGGACCAACTGACAGTATTGTGAGCCGCAAGGCTAATGGAGTAAACCAGCGTCCGCACGCTGGGACCAACAGACAGTATTGTGAGCCGCAAGGCTAATGGAGTAAACCAGCGTCCGCACACTGGGACCAACAGACAGTATTGTGAGCCACAAGGCTAATGGAGTAAACCAGCGTCCACACGCTGGGACCAACAGATAGATTGTGAGCCGCAAGGTTAATGGAGTAAACCAGCGTCCGCACGCTGGGACCAACAAACAGTATAGTGAGCCGCAAGGCTAATGGAGTAAACCAGCGTCCGCACGCTGGGACCAACAGACAGTATTGTGAGCTGAAACAAGTGCTGCTAGGACTGGACAGCACCAGGACCCTGACTGCAAGTCAGGGAGTAAACCAGCGTCCGCACACTGGGACCAACAACTGTACCTAGAGCTGCAAGGCAAATGGAGTAAACCAGCGTCCGCACGCTGGAACTAACAGGCAGTAGAATGAGCCACAAGGCCAATGGAGCAAACCAGCGTCCGCACGCTGGGACCAACTGACAGTATTGTGAGCCGCAAGGCTAATTGAGTAAACCAGCATCCGCACGCTGGGACCAACAGACCGTATTGTGAGCCGCAAGGCTAATGGAGTAAACCAGCGTCCGCACGCTTTGACCAACAAACAGTATAGTGAGCCGCAAGGCTAATGGAGTAAACCAGCGTCCGCACGCTGGGACCAACAGAGCGACAGGAGAGAAATATCGCCACAGGAACTGAACACAGGAAACAGCAGGAACAGGCCGGCAACCGGAACGACAGCAACCGGAACCGGACTGGAACTGACAAGCAGGCAGGAACACAGGAACAGGTGAACTCAGGAACAGGCCCAGTAGCTTCAGCAGACAGGCAAAGTGAATGCTGTCAGAGACACCAGGAAAGGGCAACTAAAGGGTGCCCAGACTAAGTTTAAAAAGGCAACCAGAGGCGGGCTGACTGCAGACAGCCAATAGGAGCCCCCTGCAGGTGATAGACAGAGAACTGCAGCAATCACGGGCACCGTGATAGTACCCCCCCTTTCAAAGACCCCCTCTCCTAGAATAGGGTCTGGGTTTCTGAGGGTACTTGGCATGAAAAATCCGCAGTAGCCTGGGTGCATGAAGGTCCTTACTATCCACCCAGGATTGATCCTCAGGACCATAATCTTTCCAATGCACCAAGTACTGTACCTTTCCTCTAAGCCTAAGGGAGTCAGTGATACGCTGCATCTCATACTCCTCCTGATCCTCGACCTCAATGGGCCCTGGCATCACGGGTGTAGTAGTGCAACGGTTGCATACAAGAGGCTTAAGGAGAGACACATGGAATACATTATGAATGCGCATGGATGCAGGTATGTCCAAGGCATAGGAAACAGGGTTAATTTTGCGAATGATTCTGTAAGGACCAATAAACCGAGGTGCCAACTTATTAGATGGGACTTGGAGCTTAAGATTCTTGGAAGAAAGCCATACTCTATCCCCAACTTGGAAGGAAACCGCTGGAAGCCTTCTGCGATTAGCATAGCGCTGATGGTGCTGAAATGACTGGCCCAGTGCCCTCTGAACTTGTGCCCATGTGGAACAGAGTTGCTCGATATGCTCATCCAGAGCTAGAATCTGTTGTGTCTGAAAGGAATCTGGGAGCAAACAGGGTTGGAAGCCATAATTGATCAGAAACAGAGAGCTCCCGGAAGAAGAGTTGACAGCACAGTTCCTGGCGAACTCCGCCCAAGGCAACAAGTCGGCCCAATTGTCATGATGGTCAGTCACGAAACAGTGCAGAAACTGTTACAAACCCTGATTGGCACGTTCAGCGGCCTCATTAATCTGGGGATGATATGCAGAGGAGAAGGATAGCTGTATGCCCATCTGTTCGCAAAATGCCCTCCAGAACCTGGACACAAACTGACTTCCCCTGCCGGACACCAGTACCCTGGGTACTCCATGCAACCGAAACACCTCTTTAGCAAACACTATTGCCAATTCTTTAGCCGAGGGAAGGCCACGGAGAGGCACGAAGTGAGCCATTTTAGAAAACCTGTCTACCACCATCAATATGAAGGAATACCCTCTAGACCTGGGCAATTCTCCCATAAAATCGATGGAAACATGAGACCAGGGGCGTTCACCATTAGGGACCGGCTGAAGCAAGCCCACTGGGAGATGTCACTCCAAGTAAAACCTCAAAAACAGCGCAAAACATAAAAAACATAAAAAGAATCTAAGTGTAGTAGTCTTTAATAAAACATCTCATAAAGTATAAAAGAAATGCACTTACAATAGCCCTACTTGGGCTTTATGCGTTGTATAGAGGTCCTTATTCTTGTAGTCCCAAACCGTGTTCACAGTCGCTCCTTAGTGTTTCTGTGTCTTTAAGAACTCCTTCTTTTCAGTGCAGGATTCGCCTGTTGGTTATAGCGCAACGATTTGCACATAAATTTCTTCTTTCTGCATATTAGTCCATCCACACAGTCGGCGTGGAAGAGTAGACCGGAACGGTCACTTCGTAGTTGGCTGAGCCCGCCCGAAAGCTCGTGGCGGCTACAGCATCCAAATTTGCCGACACTAAGGATGGAGAAACAGAGGCGGAGCAACGAGTCTCTGTAGGGACGTGGGAGGGACCTAGTGATAGCGAATAGAGTGTAGGTATGGTGCGCCCAAACGTTTTCGCAGGCATACAGTCTGCTTCTTCACGGGGCAAGGGAACCATCAGATTCGCAATAGGGGGTATATATAATGTATTCTGCTCTCTAATTGGTCATAGAGCGAATATCACAATATATCCTAAGCCGTAAGAAGAACAACTAAAAACAACACCATGTACTAAATACACATAAAACATTAAAAACATATTAAATACAATTGACTGATATGTATTTTCCTGATATTTAAATAACACCAATGAATGAAACACATTGTGTGTATAAAACTACCAGAACAATTGATTGAATGAGAGTATGGAATGTAATAATTAGATGAAACTTACAAAATCTGATAGATTTGGATGATAATTATGACTTATATCAAACTATAAAAAAACGTGAATGGAATGTGATTGTGATGCTAATGGTATATGAGAAAAAAGTAAGAAGAATTGACTTTTGATGAATGTGTGAGGGGACGGAAAGTGTAACTAAATTCAAGTGCTAAGTGATTAATGTGTGTGAGGTGTGAAGGATGTGTATTACAAATAAGATGTGAATATTTACAGTGAAAATGAATACTTCTATTCTAAAAATGTTTGTCTCTAATGTTGCATGGAAGGGTAACTGTTGCATTAAAAGGTGTTACTTATCACAATATAAACAGTTGCCACAATTGTTGCTCAGTTGTGATTATTTAATGCAACATTTTGACCTAAAGATCCAAGACAGTGTGTACGACCATAACCTAACAAAAAATCAGGTGATAACTAAACATTGTTCCTACTCCACAACCAGTAATAAAATAAAACCTATATGTTGTATATTAAGGATAAAAATTAAGGATTTTTATCCCAACAATTTCTTAAGAATAAGAAATATTAAAAAAATATAAATATTCTAAAAATGTTAAAAACTATTGTAAAAAAGAAGCAAAATCAAAATCTATATTTAACCCATTTGGATGTAATGTGTGTAACTCGTGTATCCAATATGACTCTCTTTGCCTAAGTTTTAAAAGTCTATCTCCACCTCTATGACCAGTCTTTACTTGTTCTATGCCTAAAATTTCTATGTTTTGGTGATCACACTGGTGTACTTGTTTAAAATGTTTTGATAAATTATGACTCTCAAGGCCTTTTTTGATGTTATAAAGGTGTTCATTAAATCTAGTTTTTAGTTTGCGTTGCGTTGTATTCAGGGAGCCTGTGATTCCATGAAACCCGTTTTGAAAATCACGTCTTCAGGTTTAAACCATAAAAAAAAAACCACAAGTCTAGCATTCTTTACATTCTGTGTAGTATAAATTTGGCTTAACAGTTCTGATTGGCAGGTTTTGAAAGATTTTAAGTTGCCCATACATGGGCAGATTTCCATTTTAAACAGTCAGCAATTATATTGCTGAGAAATCAGTTTGCCAGTATTACTTTACATTGCATTGTAAATTTCTTCAGAATCAAAAGTGTTTTTCTCTTATTTCCTGTGTGAAACACATGAACCATAGGGTATAGTATTATCCAGCAGGAGGGCAGGATACTTGAAAGGCAGAGACTGCCTTCTGAACCACTTCCTCCAACTCAGCCCCGCCCCTAGTCCAGATTCATGTGTTACTCCTTCCAAGAAGGAGTGTGCAGAGAAACTGTTCTTTCTCTTATGTCCTCTGTAGAACATTAGTACCATGAGGGGGTGAGTCCCTCCTTTGGAAGACAGGACACATCTTAAAAGATGGGTGGATACTCCTACTCCTCCTCCAGCTCAACCCTCTCATGCTCTATAATCACCAGTATGAATGTGTCCTTTTTTGTGAACTCTTCGTTTTTAGATTATTTTATTATTTTCTGATAAATTCAGGCTGCCACAATTCCCCCATTAATTGTGTTACCATTACTGTGCTTCACCTGGAGTGGATTGACCAGTGTGCCAGTACCTTGCACCCCTGTGGAGGGACTCATGCACCCTGTGGAGGGGCTCTTGCTACCAAGCTTTCTCTCCCAGTATAGTCTTTTGGCAGCTCTTCCTGCTCTTAGCTACTGTCAAGGATCATTATCCAGGTGTCCAAGTGTCTGGACCCTAATGTAGCTGGAGAGCGGTGCTGGGGAACGTAGTTTGGGAACTTTGACAGTGGCACTTATCCGTTGCTGGGGTCAAAGCTGGATAAGGTGCTAGCTGCAAAACCAGATGTTTGATCCTGGCTGATCTGGGACCCTGACCAGTATGGGAGCAAATGCAAACTAGTGTTGGTCTCGGACAAAGGTCCCAGTGAGGACCCCAGATGCAGACCCTCAACCGAAAATGATCTGCCCAAGATAGCAGGCTGAGAGTGCTTAAGGTTTGCCAGTAGGGCTTTAAGGACCGGTCCTTTAAATGTAGCAGGCTGGGACTGCTTAAGGTTCGACCATAGGGCAATAGAGACTAGCCTTTTAAATGTGGTAGGCTGGGATTGCTTAAGGTTCCCCCAAAACAAGTAAGGAATATCTCTCATTATACCGTGGTGAAGGAGATGAAGTAAGACAGCTAGACAGACAGAGTAAAGAGGAGCACTACCCCCACCAAGTGATTAACTAATACTAGTATGACTCCTACACCACAAGTACCAAAGGAATATAGAGCAACAAAGACAAGGTAACAGATCGACAAGGAGGATAATTATACTCACCCCTGCTACCTCTGACACCTAGGCCAGGACCACAGGTATAGTAGAGCACCCCTGAACACTAAGAGATGGGAACGGTGAGCGACGCGGCACACCCAGCGTACACTTGCCCTTCAGTGGAAAACCACTGTTGAGCTGAGTTGTCCAGAGGCCACTTAGGTGGAGGTCCAAATCAAAGGTAAATATATGGGTCTGCAGTATCTAAGAGCGCAAACAGAAACAAGAACAAGAGAGAGATAAAATCTGAACTAAGTATAGTATTTAATAATAAAGAATAAAAGCAAAGATTCAGTGGTTACACTCACATTTTGCCCATCTTGGGCTATATGCACATAAGAGGCCCCAACCTATATTAGCCAACGAACTGTGTCCCTGGTTCCCTTTATCTGCCAAATCCAAAATTCTTGAACCTTGGTTCCTGAAGTAGATCCACGGTGCTGCTCCCGATGTAAAATAATTCAGTCCATAAACCAAAGATCCAGGTGTATAATACTAGTAGAGTCATTGTCTATGATCTATCTAGGACTGGGTTGCGGGGAACATAAATGCGCTAATGCCGCTACGGAGGTTCAACCACTTCGTGGTTACAGGCCAGTGCTATAGCTGCTGACTAGTTGGACCGGGTATGGGAGGGGGTGGGAGTCTCACAGGGGGCATAGGCGGGGCCTGTACTAGTGAGCGTAGTGAGAAAGAACTAACCCAAAGTGTATCGTGCAGTTAGCACTCCACTTCATCAGGGGTATGTGAATAACAGTAACAGCACCCAAGAACAAGAGCCAACAGGGCTGAAAATGTTAAAGAGCTATAAGGCACAGGAAAGTAGTCCTAGACAGGTAAAACTGCCTCCAGGACTATCTTGCCAATGCCAGAACATCAACACGGTAGTGCTTGGCAAAGGTGGGCACAGAAGAGCAAGTGGCCGCCTTGCTCAGCTGTTCAGCAGAGGCCTGATTCTTATAGGCCCAGGAGGCCCCAACATACCTGGTGGAGTGTGGTGTAATGCCGAAGGGAACAAGTGTCTTTCTGAGCTCATAAGCCTTGCGAATCCAGGAAGTGATAGTAACTTTGGACGCAGCCACACCAGCCCTCGGAGCCTCAGGGATGACAAATAAGGCATCAGTCTTATGGAAGACTCAGTACGGCGTACATAGAACTTAAGGGAGTGTACCGCATCTAACAAGTGGAGATCCCTCTTCTTGTCAGATTTGGGGTCAGGACATAAGGAAGGCACAACAATCTCCTGATTGATGTGTAACTCAGAGACCACCTTAGGAAGAAATTCCTGAGTGGTACGGAGAACAACAGCCTTGTCCTTGTGAAAAACCAGGAAAGGCGGTTTACAGGACAAAGTTTGAAATTCAGCAACTTTGCGGACAGAGAAATGTCATCTTCCATGTCAGAAGACGTAGAGGAATATCAGCCAAAGACTCAAAGGGATGCCGCTGCAAGACTTCCAAAATCAGATTAAGGTGCCACTGGAGAGTGGGAGCCTTATAGGCAGGAAAGACAAGAGCAACACTCTGAAAGAAGACTTTGACATCTGGCAAGATGGCAGTGCGTCTCTGGTAGAAGACCAAGAGAGCTGAGGTCTGCACCTTCAGAGAACTAAGGCTGAGACCCTTGTTGACACCATCCTGTAAAAATGATAGGATAGCTGGAAGATCAAACTCCTGTGAGGACAGATCGCTGTCCACACACCACGAATGGAAAATAGAACAAACTCTATGATGGCCTTAGATGAGACCGGTTTCCTAGCCTGGATCATGGTGGAGACCACCTCAGGAGAATAGCCTTTCCGCCTTAGGATGAAGGCTTCAACAGCCATGCTGTCAATGCCAAACACTCCACGTCCTCTCTCCAAAGGTAGCCCTGAAGGAGGAGATCCGGTCTGAGTGGCAGAGGAAACAGATCTTGAACAGACAAGGTCACTAGTTCAGGGAACCAGGGCTTCCTGGTCCAATAGGGGGCAATCATGATGACTGCCACACTGTCCATCTGAATCTTCCTCAGCACCCTGGGGATGAAGGGAATGGGGGAAAGATGTAGCCCAGATTAAATGTTACAGGCGCCCACCCACAGGGAGGTGCGGACCAGGATTCTGTGAGTCATGCAAAAGAAGGTTTGGTGGATTTGTGTTTTGACCTCAACTGCTGCCTGGGATTGCAGCAAAGAGCTGGGTGCTGGCCTGTGAGCTTCACCTTGGCGGTGACAAAAAAATATGCTGCTTCCTTCCCAGGTTAGGGCATTTGGAGACCTGAGGTAACAGAGTGCTCTAGCCCCAGTAGCCTCACTGATAATTTTCTTCAGTTCAAGCCCAAAAGGAGATGTGCTCTGAGAGTGGAGAGAAATCAGTGACGTCTTAGATGAAAGGCCAAATCTTGAGCCACAATGTGCGTCTGGCAGCAACAGAGGAGACAGAAGCCTTTGTCACAAGTTTGACAGCATCAAAAATAGCATCAGTGACATAAGTCTGAGCCTCAGGCATGTTGGCCAAGAGGGCTAAAAGATCCTTCTTTGAGGCACCCTTACAGATAGCTTCAGTAAGTTGCTCACCCCATATAACGATGGCTCTAGTGGCTAAGGTAGGCCTCAGGGCAGCACCTATAGCAGCAAAGTTAGACTTCAGAATAAACTCCAGATTTCGATCAGTCATATCTTTGAGTACGTGGCATCTGCAAGGGGTAAAGCAGTAGACTTAGAAAGTCTGTAAATAGGGAGATCAAATTGAGGAGGTGTAGGCCACTGCATCAAAGCTGTCTCAGAAAAGAGGTACAGCTTAGAAAATCTCTTAGAAAAAGAAAGGCAACTGTCAGGCTTTTTCCACTCATCCAAGATAACCTGGTCCAGAGTGGGATTAGGCAGAAACATAATGAGGGACTTCTTGCGCTTTTGAAAGACGTCAGAATAAGTTTGACAGTCAACAGGGTTAATAGGAACCCGTAGAGTCATTAAAACCACCTTAATGAGACCCTCAGCAGAGGGTTCAGGATCAGCCTCAATGGGGTCACCATAAAAATAGAAAGAGGCCCCTTCCTAACACTCCTCTTCCTCCATATGAGCCACAGTGGAATCCTCCTCAGAGGAATCTGAAAGGCCAGGAATGCCACAAACCTGAATGAAGTGGGGGGTTTCCAAGACTGGAGAACCCCTTGGAGGGAAAGAGGGAAATGTGCCATAGAGAAAATTAAGTCCTTGCCCCAGAGTGCCTCTTGTTCAATGCTGGAGGGCCCGGGTGGAGAGGTAGAGGCCACAGCACATGATGGACGTAAATGTCCTGAATACTCTCTTTGGCATGAGGAACAGTAATTAAAGAGAGTCAAAGAGGCCCCTGAATCCTTAGCCTTAGGTCTAGCCCCATCTTAGCCAATCAGAGAAAAGTCTGTGAAATGGACATTCTGGGAATCGTAGTTTCTCTCAGTAATTTTACCTAGCAATTCCAGAACCCGAACTGCCAGGGGCCAAAGACACTGGGGATGTGAAACGGATTGTAGGGCAAGGAGAGTCAAGAAGAATGAGCCCTCTCTCAGCTCTGTAAATGACATGGTTGAAGAGAGATGTCCCAGTTGCGTCTGTCCCATAGAAGTCAATAGAGCAAGTGTGGCCATGTGGCAGAGTTTGCTCCTAAAGGCACAGAACGCAAAAAAATTAAAATTTTGTAAAAGTGAACTAAAGCATCCAAGAATGATAATTCCCAAAGGACAAGTGAAAACAAATTACCCAACATTAGCGCAGGAGTTATAAGGAACTCCAATAACTCCCCTGTGCGGAGGGGAACAGTGGGAAAAGTGGACCATGGCACTCAAAGGGTTGCACGCCTTTTTTGTAAGACTTCTTTCTTCAGATTACCATTGAGAAGAAAGGAGCATCACAGAGACCACATTAAGGGAGAGAGACACATGGGTTGCATGATTCTCTGCAAAGGGTCCACAACAGCACCTGATAACTGGAAAAATCATCCAGGAGAAGCCAGTAATCCGCCTAATGGGGGAATTTGAACATCCCATATCTAATAATAAAAGAACTAAGAACTAAGCAGAATTGTTCTCAGCCATTATCCAGGATCTTGGAACAAGTCTGTCAGGGGCGGGCCTAGTGGAGTAGCCTGATATGGAAGAAGGGGAGGTTCCACCCTGCACTACTTCTAGAATTGCTCCAGCCCACTGGAAGGAGCTGTTGCCTGTGAGCTATATTGGACAACAGATAAATGGGGTATAAGAGAAAAGCAGAATCCATAGTCAGTAAATGTAAGCCAGGGAGTAAACAGCTGGGAGGACAATTCAAATACACAAGCCAAGGTCGAAGTACAAACAAAGTCAGGTCTATCCACAAACAAATTTGAATAATCGGACCAGGAGGTAAAGGAGTCCTAAGTCTATAAACCCTAGCAAACCAATAGGATCCTAGGAGGAGGAGAAAGTGATGCAAGGGGAGACAAAAAAATAGGTGCAAATGGAAAAACCAGACAGAGACAGACCAGAAGGGTGAACAGGAGAATCCTGACAGAGGCAGACCAAAATAGGTGCAAATGGGAAACCGAACAGGCCAGAAGGGTGAGCAGGAGAATCCTGGCAGCTACAATGATACCCTGAAGAAAGAATATTGTCAAGTAACCCTGTGAGAGCCTTGGTACACATTGTCCCACGCTTTTACCGTACCATACAGAGGTTTTCACTAGTTTTGGGTGCTGTGGGGCTGTTTTTTCTCTTCTCCCTTTCTTGGGTCTCATTTTTATGTTCCCCTTACATGTCCCCTGGGGGTTTTGGGTCCTTAGGTAATTTGGATATTTTGCTCAGATTTGTTGCGGTGGCCCCTTTAAGAATGGGAGCTTGCGCTGCTGCCATATTTGCTGCATTGCCTTATATGGGCGAACTTAATTGCAACATATCTCTGAAGTGTATGACATACAGAAGTCAGAGAGGGCTCCATCTTCTTGTCTTCTCGTGTCTTTTCATCCATTTCAAGTCCTGAGTATTCAGAGGTTTCTTGGCCATCCACGGATGTAGTGTAGGTGTTGCTAGGCAATAGCATCAGAGAAGACTATATTTCCTAGAAGGCCCATTTTGCTGGCTTTCTTCCGATTGGTTGCCAGTTTTGCAGTCACCGTTTTACTTCCCTTTTGCTTATCCTATGCAGAGGAAAACACTCCTTTCTTTCCTTCTCCAGATTATCCCTTTGACTGCCAGATAAGTGTATTTTCTGGGCTTTCTAGGGTGATTTGTTAGACTGTCAATGGTTACAATTAGTAGGATGTCAGATTCTAAAGTGCAAGAGGGTAAATCTAAGGCTAAGGACTCAAGTGCATCCCTTACCCCCCTCACTTACTGTTCATCATGCAAAAGGGGCTCCCTAGAGAGTATTCAGGATCTCTCTGCCCCTCTTGTGCTGTGGTCCCTACTACAAAGCCGCTGCCCTCCAGCACTGACCAAGAGCCAGCCTGGGCAAAACAATTCTGTGCACAGTGGCCCAAATTACTAAATTCCTTCAGGGGGTTCTTCAGTCATGTAAGCCCTTCACTACCTTTAAATATGCAGCCTCTGTATTTCAGAGTCTTCCTCAGGTCCTAGTGGCTTCCTCAGAGGAGGAATTGTAAGAAGGGGAAGATGAGGTGTGGAGTATATGAGGAAATTGATTCTTACTACTTCTGTGGGGATTCTTATGAGATTCCTTGGCTGAGGGACTCATTAGAGCTGTCATAAAGACCCTTCTACTGATGTCTTCCAGAGGTTTAAGAAAACTCACTTTTTTCCCCCTAACTTTTTTTCTCTACATTCTTCTGGAAGAAGAACCAAGAGGTTCTCTAAGCAGTACCCCTTTTCAGAGGCAGCTCTAGCGCAGTAGGCCTCTCCTACAACCATGGACCCCTCTGTTTCTTGTTAGCTACAACTACTGCCCTGCCTTTCCCAGGTGCAGCAGGGCTTAAGGATTCAGTGGACAAGAAGCTGTACTGTATCCTCAGGACAAATTTTGCAGCTATTGTTTGGCGATTATACCTATTTTTGCTCCTGCCTGGGTTAACAGGGCTCTTGCCATGTGGCGTGAACAGCTGATAGAGGCTGTCCATGCCAAGGTTTCCAAGGAGGATTTGTTGGTTCTTTTGGCCAACATTAAGGAGGCTAACAATTATGTGTCTGAGGCAGTCAAGTTGTCTGCTAAAGCCTCAACCTTTTCAATTGCTGCACCACACATTCTGTGGCTTAATATTTAGTCTCTGGACCAATCTTCCAAGAAGGTACTGGTTCCCTTACCTTTTCACAGTTTGGACCTGAACTGAAGCAGATCATAAGTGATGATACTGGGGGCAAGAGCACTTTGTTACCTCAAATGCCCATGAAATGTCCAACTATGTCGAGGAAACTGCTTCTTTTTCTCCCCCACCCCAAATGGAGGCACAAAAGCCGCAAGGTTCTTAGGCCTCCCATATGCGCTCCTCCACCAAGCCCAGACAGCAACAGCAGCCCAAGCAGCTCCTAAGTCTGTTCTGCATGACTCACGGAATCCTGGTCCTTTGGTGCCTGTGAGGGGGGGCATCTTCGCCTTTTTTGGGACCCCTGAGAGTCCTCAGTCCCGGACCAGTGGGTTTTGCGGGTAATCTCTGAAGGGTACCACATATATTTCAGATCCCTTCCAACTTATAATTTCTTTTTGTTAAGGGTGCCAAAAAAGCTGGACAAGGCACTGCTGTTTCAGGAGGCAGTGGATTCACTGCTGACAAAGAAAGTTCTGATTCTAGTACCTCCCCAGAGAGAGGTTCAGGTTTTTATTCCAACCTGTTTGTGGTTCCAAAGAAGGACGTTGGCTGTCGTCCCATTTTGGATCTCAGATGCATACCTACACATCCCTATACACCCAGACAGTGATATCCGCGATTTGCCTTTGGTTGGAATGATTACCAGTTCACAGCTCTGCCATTTGACCTGTCTTCTGGCCTTGTGTGTTCACCAGGGTCATGAGGGCCTTAGCAGCTCTCATTCAACCCCTGGGCATTTCCATGACACCCTATTGGACGAGGAGCTCTTTTTACAGCATGTTCAAGATTCTTCTTGGCCTCTGATCCACCACGGTGGATTCTGAACATGCTGAAGTCCTCTCCTGTGCCCTCCCAGGAGCTGGTGTTCCTGGGGAAAAGGTTCGATATTCTCCAAGGGAAAGTTTTTCTACTGGAGGAGAAAATTCTTTATGTAATGCAGAAGGTGTCTTAGGCTCTGGAGATAATAATATATGAGAGCGTTGAGCAGACTAGAGGCTGTCCTTTATTCTCAGGTGCACATGAGGGAGCTTCAAAGACATTTTGGTCTAGGAATCTGGTGCACCTGGATCGACAGATCCCCCTCTCTCCGGAGGCCTGCCGGGATCTTCAATGGTGGTTGTTCAGGTGCAACCTGGAACAGGGAAAACCCTTTTTGATACCACAATGGACTCTGGTCATGGAGGATACCAGCGTCAGTGGCTGGGGTATTGTGCTGGGTCACCTAGGGGTTCAGGGCAGGTGGATTGTGGAGGAGTCCTTTCAGGCTATCAATGTCCTGGAACACAGGGTGATCCATTTGGCCCTCTTATACTGGACCTCCCTATTGAAGGGGAACCCAGTGAGGGGCCAGTCGGACAATGCCATGGCTGTGGCTTACATCAACCGTCAAGGGGGCACTCACAGAAACCCATGTTCCTGCCATTTCCACCGTTCACATTTCTGGGATAGAAAACACTCTGGCAGATTTCCTAAGTCACCAATACATGGATCTAGGAGAGTGGAAACTCCCTACGTAGGTGTTCTGCCTGATTGTGCAACAGAGGGGGTGTCGCAACAATAGATCTCATGGCTACCAGGGAAAATGGAAAGGTCCAGAACTTTGGCTCGCTGAGGGGATATCCTATGGCCTTCGCCACGGACATGATGTTGATTACATGGAACTTCCGCCTTGCTTATGTCTTTCATCCAACTTATCTCATCCCCTGGCTACTGAGGAAGATCAGGATGGACAGTGTGACTGTGATTTTGGTTGCTCCTTATTAGACCAGGAGGGCGTGGTTTGCGGACCTTGTCAGTCTTTCCATTTAGGATCCGCTCCACCTTCCTCCCAGACCGGACCTTCTCCAGGGTTACCTGTGGTACGAGGTTGTGGAAAACATGGCTTTAACAGCATGGGTGTTGAAGCCCACATCTTGAGGAGAAAAGGGTTCTCCACTGAAGCCATTTCCACTATGATTCAGGCCAGTAAGCCTTTCTTTTCCAAGGCCTACCATAGGGTATGGTCTCTTTTCTACAAGTGGTGCACGGACAAGGCTGCATCCTCACAGGAGTTTGACCATCCTTTGGTGTTGTCCTTTCTTTAAGATGGTTTAAACAAAGGCCTCATTTTGAGCTACTTAAAGGTTCCAATCTCATCACTTTCTGTGTGTTCAGAGACGTATTGTCACAATTCCAGATGTCAAGGTTTTGCTTCAGGGGGTGGCTCATGTATTCCCTACCTTTAAGGCTCCCACTTGTCTTTGGGGCCTCAATTTGGTTTTGGGAGTTTTGCAGAGGGCTCCCTTTGAGCCCCTTGCTTCCATTCCATTGCATTAGTTGACACTCAAGATGGCTTTCCTTCTGCCGGTAGCATCCTTTCCCAGAGTCGTTGAGTGTCAGGCTTTGTCTTGCAAACCACCTTGTTTTTTTTTTAAAGACCAGGCGGTGCTACGGACCTCTCAGGAATTTCTTCCTAAGGTGGTTTCTGAGTTCCACATCAATCAAGAGATTGTTGTGACTTCTTTTGTCCTGTCAAGGAAAAGGATCTCCATTTGTTGGATTGGTGCTTTGCCTTAAATTTTATGTGCACCGTTCTGAGCCTTTTCGCAAGGCTGACTCTTTTTGCCATACCTGTCTCATAAGGCAAGTCAAGCTGCTTCTAAGGCCAAGTTGCCTCTGGGATCAAGGCTACTATATGCTAGATGCATGAAGTCCAGAAAATACCTTTTCCTTTCAAAGTCACAGCACATTTTGCTAGGTCTTTGGGGACCTCTAGGGCCTACAAGAATCAGGCCTCGGCTGAGCAGTTGTGCAAGGCAGAGACTTTGCACACCTTTTCTAAACACCTTTGTTGATGTTCTGGCTTCACCTGAATCCAGCTTTGCTTTGAAGGTCCTGTAGGCAGCTCTGCCTATCTAAGGACCTGCACACTGGGCTATCTTACTGTTGTTCAGTTATTTAAGCCACATTGGCTGCTGTTCTTCTGTGCTGTGTAAGTTCAGTGTCCGTTTGACACTTTTTTTTTGTTTGGGCCATTCCAATTTTGGATAGTCCTGTGGAACTTCGGTATCATGTTGACAAGCATGAGCTGAAGGAGAAGAAGGGAGTCTTCACCCGCAAAACTCTCTTTTGAAATGTGTCCTGCCCTTCAAAGTAGGGTCTCAACCCCCATAGTACCTGTGTTCCATATGGACTAAAGAGAAAAGGATTTAAAGAAAGAACACTAACATCCTATTTTTTTCCCCTTAGATATGGGGCTGTATAGTCCCCCATTAGGCAGGCTACCATCACTGTCTTCCCTGTAGTTGTATTGGTCATTTGGTTGAGTCTGCCCTTTCTAGTGGACATCTCTCCTGCTCTCCACTCCAGTTTAACCCTTCACATACCAGATAAGTACTTTCTGGGGGGGTTTAACTTGGGATTTAGACACTTTCTCCTAGACATGTCATACACTAAGAGGAATATGGGGAAATCCAAGACTATCGACTCGGGTGCTTCCCTCACACACTCGCTATTCCTCATGCCATACTGGATTTCCAAGGGAATATTCTGGGTTTCTGTGTCCCTCATGTACAGTGATCCCCACCACTCTCCCAGGGCCATCCAGCACTGATCAACAGCCTTCTTGTTGCCGAGGATATACAAAAGGGAGACCATACACTGTATATCTTGCATAAAATAAACAAAAATGTATGGTTAAATACATTTTAGATCTTTTACACCATCTAGGTATGAAACACTTTTCCACAGTTAACAGCATTGATTAAAAATAATCAATTACTCATTTGTGAAACAATATATGTCATTTTATGTAAGTATAAATAAAATATGATATATACAATAATAATAATAAATTAGAATATAAGGGTATACAAATTGACTCAGTAATATATCTTAATGTAACCAAGTCCTATACTAAGATATATATCTATAATGAAATTATAATACGATTAACTATACAGATAACATACCAGCACATCTAGGGTTAAACCTTACATATAGGTATCCAGAGATATAAGCTTGCAATATTTGAAGACAGCAGCATAGCAAGGGTTTAGTGTACCTTACAATTTCTTACAATACAGTTGGTGGCAGAGTACAAATATCTTCCCCACCCTGTATATACTAGGTAACAAAGTGGCAAGAGATGTGTCACATGAGATGTGCTCAATAGGGCCTCTGATGAGGGTTCACATCTCTAGACATTTTACAGGCTGTTCTGAGGCCTGTTTTTACCTCTTCTTGTGTAAGTAGAGCCATTGCTGTCTGGGGAGATCAGCTATATGACTCCATTTGTTTTGATGTTCCTAGATAGGACATGCTTATTTTGTTAGTTATCATGGAAACTAATGCCTGTATTACTGAAGGAAAGTTTGATGTGGCTAGGTTCTCAGACAAATCCTAAGCCTTCTCTGTTTATGCATGCCTCACCCTGTGGCTCAAGATTTGGTCCACTGACCAATCTTCTAATAAGTCACGGGTGTCCTTGTTTTTTCAGGCTAAGGACCTGTTTTGGTCTGTCAGATAATTAGCAATGCTACTGGTGGAAAAAAAACAATCTGTTGCTGAGATTTCCAACAAACAGTCCTTTCTAGCAAGAAAGACACATGGATTTCATCCCTCCTGCCAATCCAGGGAGCAAATCCCATAGGTTTCCCAAGCACGTCCCACCACAAAACCCAGACATACTTGGCAGCATGAGATCTTCTGCAAACTGTGAGACTGACAAGCCAACCTCCTCTTGACTCATAGAGTCCTGCAGGGCTGTACTGTACACTTTTTTGAGACACCAGGGTGTCCTCTGTAATGGATCAGTAGTTTTCGTGGGTGGTGTCAGAAGGGTAACGCATAGACTTCAAGCCCCTTTCTCCCTAGCCCTTCTTTTTGTCTTTTCACGGATGCCGTCTCCAATCTACTGGAAAAAATAAGCTCTGGTACTGGTACCAGCCCAAGAGCGCTTTCAGGTATTTAGTCCAACCTTTTTGTGGTCCTCAAAAAGAACTGCAGCTGCTGTTCTATTTTGGACCTGTAGTGTCTCAACCAACACGTGGTTGAGACAAGATGGGAATCTTCATGGTTTGTCATTGAAGTGATGCACCCAGGCGAGTTCCTAGCCCCCCTGGATCTTCAAGATGTGAATCTGCATGCCCCAATCCACCCAGATCACCAAAGCTTCCTGTGTTTTGGTTTCACATGCACTCACTACCAGTTCCTGCTATTTTAGCCTGACTTCGGAAACCAGAATCTACACTAAGATCATGGTAGCCACCCATGCTCAAGGCATTTCTCAGATGCTATATGTGGACAATTGGCTAATCAAGGCTCCAGAAGAAATATTTGCTCTCCGTATCCAAGAATACACCCGCATTCTTGTGCATCACGGTTGTATCCTCAACCTAAAGAAGTCTTCTCCTATGCCATGCCAGGTTCTGGGGTTCCTGGGCATGAGATTCTACATCCTCCAGGTGAAAGTGCTCCTTTCAAAAGAGAAGATCCAACTCCTGTCTCAGGATGTGTTTCAGGGAGTTGGAGTGGCCCTTGGTCACAATCAGGGGCTGCATGTGAGTCTCAGGTTGTCTGGTGTCTTGCCCTGGAAGCAGTCCCATACTCTTAGTTCCATATTCAGGATGTGGTCCTCTCAGCAAAGACATCTCTCTCATCAAATTACCCTTTCTCTGCAAGCAAAGGAGGATCTTGGATCAGGAGAGATCCTTTGTGATGCCAGAGTGGAATCTCATGACAACTGTTGCCAGAGAGGATGAGGTGAAAATTTGGGTTACCTGAGGATACAGGGCCGGTGTCAAAGGAGGAGAGTCTCCTGTCAATCAACATTCTGTAACTCTGAGCAGTTTGCCTAGCTCTCTTAAAGTGGCCCCAGATATTCCTAGGTGTCTGCCCTGGAAGCAGTCCCATACTCAGGTTATGGTCCTGTCAGTGAAGACACCTCTCTCATCAAATTACACTCTCTGACCATTGACACAAGCTTCACCTGCCACATCTGAGTCAGGAGAGATCCTTTCTGGTGCTAGAGTGGAACCTCATGACAACAGATGCCAGTCTGAGAGGATGTGGTGAAAACCAGGGTCACCTGGGGGTCCAGGGCCGGTGGTCAGAGGCGCAGAGTCTCCTGTCCATCAACATACTATAACTCTGAGCAGTTCACCTAGCTCCTCTACGGTGCTCCCAGATATTCATGGGGATGTCGGTGAAGGTTCAATCAGACAACGCAACGCCTGTGGCTTAAATCAACCATCAGGGTGGAATCTGCAGTGAGCAGCATGGAACGAAGTGAAAGATACTCTATGGGAGGAGACCCATGTTTCCGTCCATCTAAGCCGTCCACGTTACAGGAGTCAAAACGTGGTTGCAGACTTCCTCATTCTGCAAGACGTGGATCCAGCAAACTGGTAGCTGCATCAGAAGTGTTCTACCAGATAGTTCAATGCTGAAGTGTCCCAGCTATAGATCTGATGGCATCCCAGGAGAACAGGAAAGTTCCTGCATTCTGTACATGACCTAGGATCCTTTGGCTTTTGGGTGGAACCCATGGAACTTCCTCATGTCTTATGTGTTTCCTCTTATTGCTCAGGATGGAGAAATCTCTAGTCATCCTAATCACTCCATTCTGGCCCCAGTAGGCCTGGTTTGCTGATATTATCAGCCTGTACATGCAGAGAAACACAAGAAAAAAGGGCGCCCAATAGTGCTTGTTATGCAGATACATTATGAGCAAAATGTAAGGTAATATATTCACAATTGTAGTGGAGACCAGAGACTTACACCATCTCCCAACAAGATAGGCTTGCAGAGAAGACAATACTGTCTCTGCTCAGATAACAGGAATAAAACCAAAGAGAAGAGGTGCCGCTTCCAATCTTCTTATAAAATTGTTTAATATAAAAAGATATGATACAATACCAAAACAATAATAATAATAATAACAATATCAGCTAAAAAACCATATTAGATCAACATTTCGTAGTGTACCCTGCTTCTTCAGAATCTGATGGCCATACATACAAAGAAGATCTTGTGCATGCAGGAGCTGCTCCTCCTGCCACAGAGACTGGACTTCGTGCTTCATGGGCCCTTGTAGTAAGAGGATTTGAAGAAGCTGGCCTTGACAGCATGACTCTTGAGGCCACCAATCTGAAAAGGATTCTCTGATGATCCAAGCTAGGAAACATGTCTCCTCTAAGGTGTACAATAGAATATGGTCCATTTTCCACCAATCATGTACTGACAAGAATATGTCTGCTCAGACCTTTGATCTTCTCACTGCACTGCCCTTCCTTTAGGATGGTGACAACAAAGGCCTCAGTCTGAGTTCCATTAAGATACAGATATAATGTCTCTCCATTCTCTTTCTTATGTCAGATGTTAAAGGGATAGTAATACTTAACATGTAAAAAAAATATGTTGTAGGGTTTATCCCCCTGAGTAAAACAAGAGTATTCCCACTGCTGAAAGGTGTTTCATTCAAAAGTTATTAATTTTCAAAGTTGAATTTTTTAGGTGCAATATCACAGTGGCCTGAAATTGTACAGTGGCGCTGTTACTACACCATCCTATGGAGCTTTATGGACCTGGGACCAGAGCTGTCCATAGGATCGTGTATCAACAGCACCACTGTACAATTTCAGGCCACTGTGATACTGCACCTAAAAAATTCAACTTTGAAAATTAATAACTTTTGAATGACACACCTTTCAGCAGTGGGAGTGCTCTTGTTTTACTCAGGGGGATAAACCCTACAACATATTTTTTTTTACATTTTAAGTATTACTATCCCTTTAAGAAATACAAGGAGTAACTCATGCCTTCCCTTCCTTTTGGGACTCAGAAGCCTCCCTTTGAGCCTCTGGTCTAGCAAATCTGCTTTCCTGGTTTTTCTCCAGGACAAGGTGTTTCTTTGTACCTCACAGGAGTTCTTACCCAAGGTTGTCTCAGATTTTCACATCAATCAGATCGTGCCTTATTGTTGTCCTGACCCTTTATCCAAACATGAGAGGGATCGCCATCTGTTAGATGTTGTGTGTTGCACTACACTCTGCCTTTTCTCAGGTCTGACTCCACCTTTGTCATCTCTAAGGGACCTAGGTCAGGTCAGGCGGCATCCAAGGTTATTGTTGCCTCTTGGATCAAGGCTACCATACACTAGGTGCACCTGATCCAGAAGAAGCTTGTTCTTTTCTGGATCACAGCGTATACCGCCAGATCTGTGGATGCTTCCTGGACTTACATAAACCAGGTTTTCCTTCCCTGGACAGAGGAGTTGTTTTAGGGCCTTTGTCTAGGGGGTCATCTTTATCTTCTTTCTCGCTATGGATCTATTTCTGTGGTACTTATCACATGTGAAATCTGGATGCGGAGGGTGGGGGGTTTTGATCTGGAGGAATGAGTAGAGAGTCTCCTTCCCAAACACCCTGTTTTTTTTATGTTCCCTGCCCTCCCGGAGGTGGGAGCTCAACCCAGTAGTCCCTGTGTTCGATATGGACAAAAGAGAATGGGATTTAACACTATGTTCACTATAATGCTATGTCTGTCACTGTACAAATTGTTGGTAAGACCTCACCTTGAATATTCAGTTCACTTTTAGCTTGTTGCTTATGATTTGTCTTGCTTTCTGTATTTTCTATGAAGTGGCTAGGCTGCATTTTTTAACCAGTTTAACCCTTCTACATCACTTTACAATGTCAGTACAGATTGTCATTATTAATATTATTTCTCAATGCAATATGTTGAGTTTTAGCTTACAAAACATATGGAAGCCCAAGTTTCTTCTTTGCTCATCTTTATGCATGACATCTTTGTTAACTGTGATGTTTTGTTGTTGTATTGCAGTTGTCACATGGCCCCCGGGGGACCACGGCCCCTGAAGGTTGTGTGTATTGGAGGCCACTCTTTCCTTAGTTTCCTGCTTGGAGCTTATGTTACAAATCTGGCTGGGAGAGCATCTGATTGGTTGGGATACCTGCGTTTCCTATTGGTTCCTCTGGGTGAGACAAAGCTTTATACCATTATGAATAATAAAAGTGATATGAATAATCCAGTATTCCTGAATAGTGTAGCTGTAAATGCTAATAGGGAAAATGGCTTTGTGTTGGGCATTTTGGGAATTGGGGAGGGTAAGATACATAATTTTGGCATGGGCTATGTATAAATTGTCTGGGTTGTTTCATTGTGCTTCTGTCATTTCCAGGGTCTCATCCAGTGTGCAAATATCTTTCATCCCTGGATCCTCGTTACAGTTCTTTGTTCTTTGATGTTTCTTGGAGAGATCTGTTTAGCAAATCAGAAGCACCAGCCTCAGGTAAGAGGTGAATGTTGAGGGATAGAAAGGAAGATAGTTAGGGAATTTATATAATCATAAAACATAGAGAAAGTGTGATAAATGAGACTGTTTAAGATCTATTCCAGACTAAATTGTTGCTTTATTACAGAACCATTTGATGTGACTGGGAGAATAATGCAGTATGTGAGCGGGGCCAATACTTCTCTACAGCTGCCAATTGCAGAAGCCATGCTGACCTGCAAGCATAAACTGTGAGTATAGAACATGTAAATGGCAACTGAGGGACCTGATAAAAGGGTGTAAATCTTTTTGTCGGAGAAAAAAGATTTGGCATAGGTAAGGCACAAAGAGGATTTTTACCTTTTGATACAGAAGTTGAACCCAGATAAGTGGGCTTAGCAATTGTTGGGGATATGTAGATTCTCGTAAAAAAAAAAAAAAAAAAAAAAAAGTGAAAAGGAAGGAGAATTTGTTTCTTTTAGAGTTAATAGCAGGTCTGAGAGGATGGTAAAAGCTTAGATTGGGTGGAGTGTCTTCTAAGGACAGCGCTAAAATGAAGTACTTCTGTGTGTTGGAGACTAAAAATATTGTAATGACAAAGATGGTTTATGGAAATAAAAGTGAGGTTTATTGAGAATGTGAATGATTGGCCTAATACTGAACAGGGGACCTCTAAGGTAGTGTTTTTTGAAATACTGCTTGTGCCACCCAATACATTAGAAAAACAATGGGATATTATGGTGTTAAATGCATGACTAAAGACTTGGTGTAAGCAGGAGGCGTTTGGGTTCCTAGAACACTGGGCAGCCTTTTCCCTTGGGGGCAATCTTTATAGTCATGATGGATTGCACCTTTGCGGAAGGGGGGCCACGGTGCTGGGCATTAGGATGGTTAGAGGGCTGGGGAGACTTTAAACTAGAAAAAGGGGGGGATGCTGCAACACAGGATGAGGAAGGTAGTATAATTGAAGAAATGGGATCAGAGAAGGGACATGGGGGTGAAAAGGGGAAATGGGAATCACAAAAAGATAAAATGTATGCATGCAAATGCTCGTAGTCTGGCTGGTAAGATGGGAGAACTAGAAGTGATTGCAATACATGAGCAATAAGATCTAATTGGTGTGTCTGAAACCTGGTTAGATGATACATATGACTTAGCAGTCAATGATAAATAATAAATGTTATGTCCCAACTAGTAGAAAAGAGGCCTTGCTTGACCTAGTGCTCTCAAACAATTCTGACATGATAAACAATGTCACAAGTAAGGGAACATTTAGGCAACAGTGACCACAATATGGTATCCTTTGAAATTCGTTATGAGAAACCCAATAGCAAGGGTTTAACCAAAACATTAAATTTCAAAACTGCTAATTTTACAAAGCTAAAAGAAGTATTAAAGGATATTCAGTGGGATGTAATTTTCAAAGATAGAAATGCACAAGAATCATGGAATGTGTTTAAAATGCTCTTAGAGAAATATACACATCAATATATGCCACTGGGGAATAAGCACAAGAGGAGTAAAGTGAAACCAATGTGGCTTAATAAGTGTTTAAGTCAAATGGGTCAGATGCATCATTTAAAAAAATGTAAAAAAAAGAATGTAATAAAATCTGCAAACAAGCAATTTTTTTAAGCTTTATTGAGATATAAGTAGGGTATACACAACACAAAATCTGCAATGACATAACAGATTCCAAAAAACATGGAAGGAGTATAACAAGCCTAGAGATACATAGTTGCTATGCATGAAATTTGTCTCTTGAAATACAAGCAAAACATGAGCATTGCAAGAGTATTAGAATAACAGAGAACATATATTATGTTGTCAACAATAAGAAGCTAAGCCTGATAAATGCAGAAGATGTACAGGTCAACACATTCATATACATAGTAAGAGCAGAAAATGAACAAATGAGCAGCAAAGCTGTATATCTAGAGGTATGTCGTCCAAATACCAATGCAATGGTACACCATCGTCCCAGCTAAACAAACCTCTCACAATGTAAACAAACATCCCACAAGCAAAAATGAATATCTCCCCTGGGCTCACAGGGGACACTAGACCAGGACAGACCCCTAGGCCCTAGGGGGACCGCCCTTGGCATCAAAAGGCAGTCTACTTATCCAGGAAAGGTGTGAAGTAATCATATACGGTATCACTGCAGCTGTACCAACAAGTCTTTAGAACTTAAACTGAAGTTAGACTCCATTAACAGAACAGACTGGGTAAGACCCCAAGGTGACTCATCCAGGTGAGGTACTCTGGATCCCAGGGTCCCAAGGTGAAGCATCCCATGCAAACTGTGAGGCACTTAAGGTACAATGTAGAAAAGCTCCATCCTCCGGCATTCCTATAATAGCTCCCAGAAATGAACCCTGATTGGCCACACTATTCTTTCCAAGCATGGACACTGGCAGAACTGGAGAGCTGAGCTTGCACTTCCCATCCTCTCCAACCAGGTAATACAAACGATCTGCACGGCATCCCAACTCTCCACCCGGCCAGGAGAGAGCCAGCTTGAAAGCCATTGAATGAGGGACCATCTCCTCAGGATCACAGGCTTAGTGTAGGTCAGCTAGCGCCCCACGCACCACAGCCTTAACTTCCTCCACCAAGGCCCAGAGATAGGTCTTAAACGGCAGATGCAAGATATCGCTTGCCAAGAGGCACTGAGAAAAGGGAGATGGCGATGAAGCGAATCCAGGTCCCCTCTGTCAGGTTGTGTAGTAGAGACCAACTGCAGCGGAGGGTCAGCAACCCCCATCCAACACTGAGCACCAGCCTCCATGACAGCATCCAGTCCAGATGGAGTGAAGAGAGAGGCTCAATAATGATGGCTTTTGTCAAGCCAAAATTAGAGGTATAAATTAGTTTAATCCATCGGGAAAGTGTAGAGAGTATCCTCTCAGAGTAAGTAGCAAAATAGGATAAGATATAGGCAGCTATACTATAGATATCATGCGGAGCAACTCAAAGCAAGTCCATCTTCACGAGCGGCTCGCCCCGCCCCCTGCAAACAAGCAATTAAACTAGCTAAAATTGAAAATGAGAGAAGTATTGCAAATGAGAACAAGAAAAACCGTAAACAATTCTACAAGTATATTAATAACAAAAAAATTAAGGTTGATATTGGTACTATTAGGACTGAGACAGGTGAATTGATTAGTGAGGATAAGGCTATGACTGACGCCCTAACTCCATTCTTTGCTTCAGTATATACAAAGCTGATGTAGTTCCATTGTTTAAAAAGGGAGTTAGATCCAAAGCAGGAAATTATAGACCTGTGAGCTTGACTTCCATAGTGGGTAAGATACTAGAAGGGTACTAACTGACAGTATTCAGACCTACAGTGGGGCAAAAAAGTATTTAGTCAGCCACCAATTGTGCAAGTTCTCCCACTTAAAAAGATGAGAGAGGCCTGTAATTTTCATCATAGGTACACTTCAACTATGAGAGACAGAATGGGGGGAAAGAATACAGGAAATCACATTGTAGTATTTCTAATGAATTCATTCGTAAATTCCTTGGTAAAATAAGTATTTGGTCACCTACAAACATGCAAGATTTCTGGCTCTCACAGACCTGTAACTTCTTCTTTAAGAGTCTCCTCTGTCCTCTACTCGTTACCTATATTAATGGCACCTGTTTGAACTTGTTATCAGTATAAAAGACACCTGTCCACAACCTCAAACAGTCACACTCCAAACTCCACTATTGCCAAGACCAAAGAGCTGTCGAAGGACACCAGAAACAAAATTGTAGACCTGCACTAGGCAGGGAACACTGAATCTGCAATAGGCAAGCAGCTTGGTGTGAAGAAATGAACTGTGGGAGCAACTATTCGTAAATGGAAGACATACAAGACCACTGATAATCTCCCTCGATCTGGGGCTCCACGCAAGATCTCACCCCGTGGTGTCAAAATTATCACAAGAACGGTGAGCAAAAATCCCAGAACGACACGGGGGGACCTAGTGAATGACCTGAAGAGAGCTGGGACCAAAGTAACAAAGGCTACCATCAGTAACACACTACGCCACCATAGACTCAAATCATGCAGTGCCAGACGTGTCCCCCTGCTTAAGCCAGTACATGTCCGGGCCCGTCTGAAGTTTGCTAGAGAGCATTTGGATGATCCAGAAGAGGACTGGGCGAATGTCATATGGTCAGATGAAACCAAAGTAGAACTTTTTGGTAAAAACTCAACTTGTCGTGTTTGGAGGAGAAAGAATGCTGAGTTGCATCCAGAGAACACCATACCTACGGTGAAGCATGGGGGTGGAAACATCATGAATTGGGGCTGTTTTTCTGCAAAGGGACCGGGACAACTGATCCGTGTAAAGGAAAGAATGAATGGGGCCATGTATCGTGAGATTTTGAGTGAAAACCTCCTTCCATCAGCAAGGGCATTGAAGATGAAACGTGGCTGGGTCTTTCAGCATGACAATGATCCCAAACACACCGCCCGGGCAACGAAGGAGTGGCTTTGTAAGAAGCATTTCAAGGTCCTGGAGTGGCCTAGCCAGTCTCCAGATCTCAACCCCATAGAAAACCTTTGGAGGGAGTTAAAAAGTCCGTGTTGCCCAGCGACAGCCCCAAAACATCACTGCTCTAGAGGAGATCTGCATGGAGGAATGGTCCAAAATACCAGCAACAGTGTGTGAAAACCTTGTGAAGACTTACAGAAAACGTTTGACCTCTGTCATTGCCAACAAAGCGTATATAACAAAGTATTGATATGAACTTTTGTTATTGACAAATACTTATTTTCCACCATAATTTGCAAATAAATTCTTTAAAAATCAGACAATGTGATTTCCTGTATTCTTTCCCCCCATTCTGTCTCTCATAGTTGTAGTGTACCTATGATGAAAATTACAGGCCTCTCTCATCTTTTTAAGAGGGAGAACTTGCACAATTGGTGGCTGACTAAATACTTTTTTGCCCCACTGTATGTGAAGGCAAACAATATTATTAGTAGGAATCAGCATGGTTTCATGAAAAATAGATCATGTCAAACTAATTTACATGCATTTTATGAAAGATTAAGTAGTAATTTGGACAAGGGAATTGTTGTTGATGTAGTATACTTGGATTTTGTAAAATCCTTTGATACAGTGCCTCACAAAAGGTTATTGCATAAATTAAAAGACTTTGGCTTGGACGGTGTTATCTGTACATGGGTTAAGAACTGGTTAAATGATAAAAGGCAGAGAGTTATTGTAAATGGAACCTCCTCAAATTGGTCTAAAGTTATAAATGGGGTGCACAGAGTTCAGTCCTGGGCCCAATGCTTTTTTAATTTGTTTATTAATGATCTAGAAGTGGGAATTGAAAGTAGTGTGTCAATCTTTGCTGATGACACTAAGCTATGTAAGGAAATGCATAACAGAAAAAAGTATATGGTGATGAATGGCACTCTATTTATACTCTTTTAAAAGTAAGATTAGATCCAGCTGCTCTATTTCACTGTGACCTAGGAGCTAATAGTCACTATAAAATAGCAAAAAAACACAAAAAATATCAATATGAATATAAATGGAACAAAGAAATGTATAGACTAATGTATTTATTCTTAACAAGAATATATGTAAAAAACAATGAATAATAATAGTACACTATACGTATTATATAATAAATACAAATATACCAGATATATCTAAGCAATAAAAAGTCCCAAGAAAAACTCAAAATGTGCAAAATTTGAGAATAGAGAGATAATTAGATAATCAGCTTGCAGCTAAAAGTCTGTAGTGAATAATTTGTAGTAAATAATATGAAGCCAGTTCCTATGTAATATACAAAGGTTAAACAGATGAAAGTGAGCAGTATGTTGTTAATTCGATGGAAGCAGTACTCCTTCAATACCTTTCGGTTATGGACTCAATGTAAGGGCTTGAGCAGGTAATAATATATCCGGTATCCAATCTGTGTATTTGCTGGGTTTGCGTTCCTCTCGGCTATGTTCCCCCTGCACTCCTTTCACACGGGCAGGTATCTCTGTTCCCCCCAGACTTGTGAGCGGGTACTAGTGAAGTCCTTGTAAGTTGTTTCTTTCTGTTGTCAGATGATGTAGACTGCTTAGATAACAGGTGTTGCTCCTTTCCTTTTAATGATTGTAGGCTTTGTGCCTGTACAGGAGCACACTTAATAACTTCAAAGGCTGCACAGTATCCCTCTATCCTCATAGGGACTAAAAAAAATAAAGTCTCTTTCTGGTACAAAATGTAATAAAAATAGAATTGGAATAAAATTCTGACACGTTTCGTGCTATAACTGTAAGCACTTCTTCAGAGAATGTCTGTATAGAAATGCATTCAGAGCTGGATGTTTTTTCTCTTCAGAAGGATTTATATAAACTGAGTGAATGGGCAGAAAAGTGACAGATGACATTTAATGTAGATAAATGTAATGTTATGCATTTGGGCTGTAGGAGCTTTACAACTTACAACACCACTACTAATAGCCCCACAATCACTAAATGAAGTTTTACCATTACTTGTGGGATAATAAATGCCCCCCCCCCACATGTAGCTACCTGTCTATGTTAATAATATCTGTATGTGTGTATATGCATGCATGTGGGTCTGTATGTATGAATGTGTAAATACAAACAATAAAATACACGGGATGGGCAACACCGTCCCAAATTGCTAGTATACTCTAAATGGGAAACAATTTGGGGATTCTTCATTAGAGAAGCAATTAGGAGTAATGATAGACGATAGACTTCACAGCAGTGTGCAGAGACAGTCAGCTGCTGCAAGAGCAAATAGGGTACTAGCCTGCATAAAAAGAGATATAGATTTAAGGGATGCTAATATTACCTACCTCTATATAAATCCTTGGTTAGGCCTCATCTAGACTATGGAGTACAATTTTAGGCTCCTGTTCTTAAAAAAACATTGTTGAACTGGAAAAGGTGCAGAAACATGCAACAAAACTGATACAGGGATTAGAAGAGCTGAGTTATGAAGAGAGGCTAGCCAAACTGGGTTTGTTTACATTAGAGAAGAGATATCTAAGGGGTGATAACCATTTACAAATACATTCAAGGTCAATACAAAGAACTATCCAATGAATTATTTAAGCAAAGAGCTGAGCTAAGAACAAGAGGTCATCCATTAAGACTAGAGGAAAGGCTCTTTCGACTAAAACAAAGGCAGGGATTCTTTACAGTAAGGGTGGTAAAGCTATGGAATTCTTTGCCTCTGGATGTTGTTCTTGCAGATAATGTAACTTTTTTAAAAAAAATTAATGGATGCCTATCTAGCACAGAACAATATTGAACATTATGACAGATGGCTTCAATGCAGATAGGATGTTGATCCAGGGATCTATCTGGCTGCCATTTGGAGTCCAGAAAGAATCTTTTTACC
Organism: Rhinophrynus dorsalis; assembly: GCA_037306005.1. Lineage (NCBI taxonomy): Eukaryota > Metazoa > Chordata > Amphibia > Anura > Rhinophrynidae > Rhinophrynus > Rhinophrynus dorsalis. The sequence goes on from CM074722.1 coordinate 389,615,500, forward strand.
CACTTGGGGCTAAATTGGAAATACCTTTAGAGGGCTTTTTTATGCCTTCCTCGGGATCAACACGGGTGTTTTTGGCATGGACTGGACTAGATAGACGCATGTCTTTTTTCAGCCTCATCAACTATGTTACTGTGGGAAGCTGTGATATCTTTTGCCATAATAATGTATCCTCTCTCAGACAGGAGGACGATTCTTATCAGAAGTTCATCCCGTTCATTGGGGTGAGTATTAGAGATTTAGACTACTCTCCAAAAGGTAAAACAAAGAACAGACCTGTGGTTCTCCATTCAAATTATCCAAATGCACACCCTGTAAAGCATATTATACCACTGTTTTAATAAATTTGAGGTTTGCGTTGCATACTCTGGCCAAAATATGTTTAAAGTTGAACTGTCATGTATCCATAACTGATATAGTTTTGTCTGCCCCAAATAAGTGTAATAGTTTTAAATAAAGTTTTAGCGGTTCCCATATTCAGTCTAAGTAATGCCTTTAAAAGTCCATTATTTTAAGCATTGGCACACTGCCATCTTTGCAATGTGCAGTGTGAGAAACAGCACTCTCTCTGATCGTGTGGCAATCATTGTTCTGAATCTTTCCCGTTCTTAATGGTGGGTGTTTTTAGCGCATTCCTGTTACAATCATCCCATGCAAGTTCTTCTACTCACGAGCACCAGGTATGGAAATTAGGTGGGCAGGCATGGGGGTGTAAATTTAATGCTGATGAGGAATTCTACAGTACTCTGTTCGCTGCACAGTTGTGACCAGAGGATGTCGCCTGTTAACTTTTAACTCAAATATCTTTGGATTAATAAAGATAAAAAAAGCACAATGATCCTTTAAAAGCATATGATAAACAGACATTAAAGGGATAGTAATGTTTCCTAATAAGAGCAGCTCTAATTAATCATCATAGTATTTGGACCTTGGAGAGTGTTATTTCAATTCTGTCAGAGTTGTAGTTCAACAGTAATTCAATGACAAAGTATCCCCCTCCCGCCCCTTTTACTGATGTAACACTGCTCAGCCAGAGCAGTAGGGAGGTGCCCAGGTAGATTGCAGAGAGGGACAATCTTCAATTAAGATAAGGGACTAACCTGAAAAACTTGTCAAGGGGGGCAGGGCTTTCATTGTTCTCATAGGAAGAAGTTTGTCTCTTGCTGTTATCTGTCTGGTCTTACAACCAGATTCCACATCTGAGAAGAGATGGCTTACACTAGGTAAAAATGGCGGGAGGAGGAAAATGTATCCTTCAATTACTCTTGAACCACAACTCTGACAATATTGATATAACACTCTCCATGGCCCAAATATTATGATGATTAATTGGAGCTGCTGTTTTTGTGAAACATTACTATCCCTTTAAGTCAATAGAGGGTGGAAATACCCCTTTATGCTCGCCTACCACGTCTTGGTACCCCAATAACAGGTGAGTCCTATCTAATACACATAATCATCCCTATCTAGGTTAAAAATTAGTCTGAGGAATTCTTGTAAATAATGTGTTGGATCTAGCTAAAATTAATTTAAAAACACAATTTCTAATATCTTCATAATAAGACTCACCTGCCTTTCAAACTGTGTTGGCTGGCAGTGAGTAGGTGGGAGGCCAAAAAGACCAAAGCTCCATCAGTCCCCTTTATATGTCTTTTGCACCCACCCCCACAAGTCAGATGGGGTTTGCATATTGCCTTAATTCCAAAAAGACTTAGGCCAAGGGCTTCCCACATTTATGTAAGTGAGAGGTAGGTGACGATGCTTCCCTTATAAAATACTCCATCTTTGCTTTCCACAAACTATCCTCCACTTCAAAATTTGCTTATAATCTGAATAGCAATTTTAAAATTGAATATCATTCCAAAGATTCTGTACCTTCTTCAAACATTTCCATTTACAATCCTAACATTCTGTCTTCATTCACTGCCCCTTTTTTCTCTTGCAGGTGGTGAAAGTTGGACTGGTGGAGACATCCCCCCCAAATACTGGTATGTAAGGAAAGAGTGAGAAACAAACACCATTCTATATCTTGCATCAGCCCTAAACCTGCAATGCACACCTTTTTCGTGGTCTTTCTCTGTTAAATTTTCATCTCTCATTCCCTGTCATTATAATGGAGACATAATAACATTGTTAGGGTATGGAGATTTTTTTATGTCTTCACCATTTTAGATAGTGAAACTATGGACAATAAGCTTAGAAATGTTTACTTATAGCAAATCAAAGATCTCTGCATACTCGCCAATGATCAGAGTTGCAAAGAACTTCAAGAATGTTTGCGTTTCTTTCCATACCTTAGCAAAACCTACCCAACATATTTTGTCTTTCACAGATGCAGAGGATTTAGTCTCCCTGTGCGTTGGAGGACCTCCTTCTACTTCTCCACCTTCTTCTTCTGGGCTCTCCAGAGATGGGTCAGCGACACCTCCCTCTTCACCCTCTCTTGGCACTGGTGTTCAAGGAACCACAGGGTGAGAGGATTATAAGACAGTCAGGGGAAAAGTTTGTGGAAAAGGCAGGAGAACACAGGGAGAGGCGAGGAGTGAAAAGAAAGTGAAAGGGGAGGGAGGTGTGAAAAAGAGGACAAGTATGAGAGAATGACTAAAAAAACATATTTTCTTTGCTTGACCTGCTTTCTTTTCTTTTTAGTTCAACCCCAGATGCTTTGGGGCTGCAGTTTGATTACTGGCTGAGCTGTGATCGGCGCAGAGAGAGGGAGGGAGGAGGGAAGAACACACTGAGAAGCATCTTTCGTTCTGTGGTTGTGTCACGTCTCCCAGGGCCAGACACTCCACCTGGAAGCATGAGCCTAAGTGTGGTAACTACAGAGCCAAAAAATAAGAAAGGTGAAAAGCTGATACACAATTGTAATCTACATTATTACTTCACTACAATTAAGTTACAATTATTTCACTAAATCACACTCTACATTTCTAATCAGCTCTATCACATCTTACTGTTGTCATGATTCATAATACAATGGCACTTTATTACACTGGTCCAGAAGAGATGGAAATGGTGAAGCACCTGAAACTGGCAGCATACTTCAAATTGCACTTGGAGAGCTTAATTTTAGTAATAGCGGTGAAAAAAACATAAAATATTCTCCCAGGGTGTAACTAGAACATATTGGACCCTGAGGCTGATGGTCCTCCTTGGATACCAGGCCCTGTCACTCCTGTATCCTGTGCACACCCTGTAATTATGCCCTTGAGTAGGCTAACATTCTTAATCTTGTATTCATTCATTCTAATCAAGCATAGTGTCATGTCAGTAGAGGAAAGCTGATGTAATACCTTTAATCAAAAGGAAGACACAATCAAAGCGTAGTTATTTATTATAGACCTGTAACTTTACTTCCACAATGCTTAGATCATGTGAAACAAATCTACCTGCGTTTTATTATAGGTTAAGTAGCAGTTTGGAAAATCCCTTGATGCTGTATGATACATGTGGTTGCTATATCATTTAAGAGGGATTGGCTTGGGAGAACACATCTGTCAAGAGAACTGAATGCAGATAGTTGTTGCAAATGGAACGGTTTCAAGTTGATCTAAAGTTGTGTGTCTCAAGGTTTAGTCCTGGGGAATTTGTTTATTAATAACCTTGAAGTAGCTATATAAATTAGCATCTTAACATATGTGGATTATATGAAACTATGCACATAGATCAGGTTGCTTTCTTTTTCTTTGCAGACAGATTTAGATAAACCAAGTGAATGGAGTATACGTGTAAAGCTAGATTTACCCAGTTAAGGATGAGTGACATACCAGCACCCTTGCAGCAATCAGTCCTTTGCATACGGATGATGGTCCTGGCATGTCATAGGTTAATGATCACACAGTTCCTCAGGGCGAGCTGTAATTATTGTGAGGAGGCTGGAACTGACTGTTCCAGCACTGTAGCAGTTAATTACAGCTATTCCCTTGTGGTTCAGTACTTGTGATCCTTGCCATTTTGATCCCTCTTTGTGTAACTGAATAAATGATTTGGAATAAGACCAAATAATTTTATTTACACAGTCTATTTTATAAACACATTTCTCTGTTGTGCAACATAGCTTACAGGTACCATGGGGAGGCGACAACTCCTTCTTGTAGGCTGGAACAATTCTTCAAGAAGTGCAAGGTGGAGCCTCCCCCTCCTCCATAGCAGGCTACCTAGCAACTCCCCTCTCCAGATAAGATTTGTTCCTTCACCTAGTAGGAAGGCTGATAACAGTTCTGCTTAGTTTTTACTTATTTGCTCTTAGATATGGGTGTCAAAATTCCCCCATTAGGCAGATTACCATTACTGGTTCCCCCTGGAGGATTGCCCAGTTTGTGGACCCTTTGCAGCCCTGGGAGAGAATCTTGCAACCCATGTTTCTCTCTCCAGAAGGAGTCACTCTGAGGCTTCTTCCATTCAGTGGTAATCTGAAGATAGAAGACTTGCTAAAAAGGTGAGCAACCCTTTGAGTGCCGTGGTCTACATGTCCCATGGTTCCCCTCCACACAGGGATCTTTCTGGAGTTCTCTATAACTCCTGCACTCATGTTGGGTTATTTATTATCTGTCTATTGGGTGTTTGGAGCATTTTGGACTGATATTTTTCCTTTGGATTCATTCATTTCTATCACTTATGTGTTTTGTCGTGTTTTTTGGGGCTTTTATTAACTTTTTTTTTTTTTTTCCTCAATTCTGCGCCTTTAACCCCTTAAACACCAGGAAAATCTGAGATGGCTTTCACTTAAAGGGATAGTAATGTTTCACAATAAAAGCAGCTCTAATTAATCTTCCTAGTATTTGGGCCATGGAGAGTGTTATTTCAATACTGTCAGAGTTGTAGTTCAGGAGTAACTGAATGATAACATATCCCGCTCCCGCCCCTTTTACCTAGTGTAAGCCACTTCCCCTCAGATGTGGAATCTGGTCTCTTCACTGGACAGGTCACAGCAAGTGACAATCTTCTTACTGTGAGTATAAGGAAACCCCTGCCTCCCTTGACAGGTTTTTCAGGTTTTCCCTTATGCTCACTGAAGATTGTCCCTCTCTGTGATTCATCCGGACAATCTTGCTGCTCTGAGCTGAGCAGTGTTACATCAGTAAAAGGGGCGGGAGGGGGATACTTTATCATTCAATTGCTCTTGAACTACAACTCTGACAGTATTGAAATAACACTCTCCATGGCCCAAATACTATGAAGATTAATTAGAGCTGCTTTTATTGTGAAAAATTACTATACCTTTTAAGGACTGGAGCAATTTTGACTTTTTTGACTATGTCTTTGTTCAACCATATTTTCTCTTTAATTCCTTTAATACACCCACACAAATTATATACTGTTTTTTTTAAACACAAATGAGGCTTTCTTGTGATAGCACAATTATATGAATACCTCATAGTTTAATTTGATTAAAATAGAAAACATTTGGAAAAAAATATAACAAAAAACCATTTTGCTTACATTTTCATATCAGTATTTGTATACTATTAGTTTAGTACAAAAAAAAAACCTAAATATATTAATTTGCTTCTCCTGAATATGAGAGTACCCCATATGCCTAGTATTTCAATCCCTTTCTCACATTTACAAGGTAAATATTACAAGATGGACACCATTATTTCCAAACTGTCATTTTTCAACAATTGGCATGTGAGTATCATAGCTTAGTTGACTGTGCCAGAAACCAAAAATGTCCCACAAAGGTATATGTTTCTGAAAAGTAGACAACATAGGATAAATAATCAGTACAATTTTTGAGTTTTTTATGCAGCTATTTTTCCAGAAATATATTCCAAAATTGTGGTAATATTTTTTTCTCTGTCGTCCAATACAGGTTACTAGTAACTTTGGGTAGGCGATCCGCCCCTTTAAGTAGGCAGGAACAATTCTAGAAATGACTACAGGGGATGGAGCCTACCTTCCCTCCTTGGCTGCAGCTAGCCAACCAGCTCCAGAAAGATGTGTTCCTTGGTGAATATAACACAGGCAAGAGAACAGTTCTGCTATAGTTTTAGAAACTTTTTTATTTTTCTGTTATATATGGAATACTACCATTAGGCAGATTACCATAACTGACAATGCCCTTAGATGTGGCTAGCTCAGTAACCAGGTGCTTTTTGCGGACCTTAAGCTATGAGGGGGAAAATCTTGATTCCAAGTGCTTCCCCAGGAGTTACCCACTGAGGGTACTTCTTACTACATGGTAATCTGAAGACAGAAGATCTGCAGGAAAAGTGAGCAACCCTTTGAGTGCTGCAGGTCCACTTGTCCCACAGTGCCTCTCCACACAGAGGTTACTCCTGGGAGTTCTTATTGCACACTGCTGCACTCACTGGGTCTTTCTGTTATGTCTGTCAGTGTTTGGAGCAACTTTATGTGGTAAATTAACCCTTTAACTTCTGGTTGGCATCTTTTGGGGTGGTTATTGGCACTTTCCCTACTGGGTTCGGTGTTTTCTGGGTCTGCTTACATGTTCTAGTGATGTTTCATGTATTTTTATAATTCTCAGTTATAACTTTGAAAAAATGCACAATTTACTGCATAGACGCCATTGCTCCATTCACTTCTATGGGACTGTACAGTTTGGGACATATCTCTGCAACTGCTCAACCTAGCAACTTCAGAGATGGCTCATTTTAATTGTCTGACCTTTCTCTATCATCCGGTTCACATTGCAAGTGTGTTGGGGGGCTCAGGGGGCTTCGGTCACTGTTGGGGTACTTTTTCTGGGAAAACTACATTTCCCATTAGCGTTTGCTTCATTCGCTCATTTCTGATTGGCTCCCGCCATGGCAGCCATCTTGTGACCTTTACAGAACGAGTATCCTACGCAGGGCTTGAACTCTCCTTCTCTCCTTTTCAGATGAACCCTTTGCCTGCCAGATAAGTGTATGTTAGCGATTTCTGGGGTAAAATTTTAATCTTATACACTGTAAATTGGGTGATTAATTATTCTGAACATTGTTGACACTGTGAGAATGTCTACTCCATTGGAGCTTGGGGCCAGGCCTAAGACTAAGGACGCTGGGGTTTCTGTATCCCCCATGCTGCATTGTTCCTCATGTCATACAGGGTTGCCTAGAGAATTCTCAGGTCATTTATGCCCAGCATGTTCTGATGTCCCTGAGTCTATCCCAGGGACCTCCAGCCATGCATTAGAGCCAGTTTGGGTGCAAGAGTTCAAGGCTTGCCACTGCTGGTACTGCCATGCGTCCAGCATTTGCTGCGGCATGGGTTAACCGGGCCATTGCGGTCTGGACTGAACAACTCGTCCTAGCTGTACGTCAGGATGATTCTTCTTCGGATATGTTGCTACTTCTTGCCAACATATCTGAGGCCCAGCATTATGTTTCTGCTGCCTTATTTGATGCTATCCGTCTGGTGGCAAGGGTTTCCACCAAGATTGTGGTTGCCAGAAGAGCTCTTTGGCTCAAGATCTGGGTTGCTGACACGCTTCTAAGAAAGCCTTGCTGTCCTTGCCCTTTCAGGGTACATCCTTATTTGGGCCAGATCTTAAGGCGGAAGAGTGAGGCCACTGGGGGTAAGAGTACTTTTCTGCCCTTGGTCCCCAGGAAGGAACCTCCCCTCAAGCGTAACACGTTTTCACTGTCATCCAATACAGGTCACTGGTACAATGGGAGGCGATCCACCCCTTTAAGTAGGCAGGAACATTCATTCAAATGTATGCAGGGGGTGGAGCCTCCCTTCCCTCTTAAGCTGCCTTCAGGCCAGAGCCAAGCTAGATTGATTTGTTCCTCTGTGCTGTGCACACCAGGTGGAGAACATCTTTCATTCAACTTTAGTTTTTTATTGTTTTCCTTCAAATATGGAATACCACCATTACGCGGGTGACCATGGCTGTGAATTGCCCTCTCCAAAGTGGCTAGTGCAGCTTCCAGGGATTTTCTGGTGGACCTTATGCCCTGAAAAGGGAACAACTTGAGTCAAGTAGCTTCCCTGCTGGGGAATTTTCCTCTGGTTAATTCCCTTTTAACATGGTTACCTGAAGACAGAAGTCCTGCAGAAAGGTGAGCCACCCTTTGAGTGCTGAAGGTCCACTTGTCCCACAGTGTCCCTTCTTTGGGCATGTATTTGGGAGTTCTCATTATGCACTCCAGCACTCATAGGGTGTTTTTCTTCATATTGCCTGTATTTATGCAATGTCTGTGGTATTCTCTGGGTTTTGGAGCTTTGGGTTATTGTTTTCTCATGTTTTATATGTGTTTGGGGTATGTTTGGTAAACTTTTTCTCTCAGGAATAATTTATTAATATTTAATGTTCCGCGCCTTTAAGAGCGATTTTACCCGCATAGACGCCATTGCTCCTTTACTCTCTATGGGTTTACACAGTGTGGGACGTATCTCTGGAACCGCTTGTCACAGCGACTTCAGAGAGGGCTCATTTTGTTGGTCTTCCCCTGCGCTATCATCCGGTAGCTAGATTCGGTGTGTTGGGAGTCTGGGGGGGCTTCGGGCACTGTTTTGGGGTACTTCTGAGAAAAACTACGTTTCCCATGAGCTCCCGTTTCGCGCTCGTTTTCTGATTGGCTACCGTTGCGGCAGCCATTTTGTGGTGTTATTCTCAGCGAGTATACTACGCAGGGACCGAGCCTTCTCTCCTCTCAGCAGATTAACCCTTCGCTGGCCAGATAAGTTCAATTTTTGACATTTCTGGGGTGAAACTTTAATCTTTCACACTTCTACTGGGTGATTTTTCTTAGTGGAGTATATCTGACGCTGTGAGCATGTCTACTCCACTGGAGTCAGGGGCTAGACCCAAGACTAAAGAGGCTGGGGTGTCTATTTCCCCCATTGCGTTTTGCTCCTCTTGTCACTCTGGGCTGCCTAGAGAATTTTCAGGTCATTTATGCCCAAAATGTGCATAAAGTCATGACAGCAACCCTGGGCTTTCCAGCCACGCTATTGAGCCAACTTGGGTGAAAGAGTTTAAAACTGCCACTAGGGATTTCAGATCCACTCTCCAACTCTTTCCCTCTCAGGTTCAGGGGGCTCTGCAAGTCTGGAAGACCCCCTCCACAATCAGGACCTCCCTGCCTAAGCCACAGGGGGCTCCTGATATGTCTGATTCTTCTGAGGAAGAACTTTTGCAGGATTCTGATGCTGAGGAAGGCACTGTTATAGAATCTACTAGGTCCATTGGTGACCCTTATGAATGTGACCCTGAAGTTTCTGCTGAGGGTTTGATCAGAGCTGTGCTAACTACGCTGAACCTTCCTCTGACTCCGGAATCTACTCATGATCCAACTGACGTTTTCCAAAAAACATCTAAGGCTGTGGTTTGTTTTCCTAATAATCCTACTCTTGCTCATTTAGTCTCTGATGTGTGGAGGAATCCTGAAAAATCCTCTTCTGTGTCCAAAAAGTTTGCTAAACTTTACCCTTTTCCTGAGGCTGAACTGGCAAAATGGGTTCATCCTCCCAAAGTGGATGCTCCTATTTCTAGGTTATCCAAATCTACTGCCTTAGCTGTATCAGATGCCTCTGCCCTGCAGGATTGGACGGACAAAAAGTTAGAGATTTGTCTTAAATCCATTTTTGCCTCTATTGGCACTGCCATGCGTCCAACCTTTGCAGTGGCGTGGGTTAATAGGGCTATTGCGGCCTGGACTGAACAACTGACTGAGGCGGTTCGCCAGGATGCACCAGTGTCTGAGCAGTTACAGCTTCTTGCTAATATATCAGAAGCTCAAAATTATGTTTCTGACGCTGCTTTTAATGCTGTGCGCATGATGGCAAGGGCCTCTACTTCCTCTGTGGTGGGTAGACGTGCTCTTTGGCTGAAAATTTGGTCTGCTGACACTGCCTCTAAGAAAGCTTTGCTTTCTTTACCCTTTTAGGGGACCTTACTGTTTACTGAACTTAAGGAGATGATTAGTGAGGCTACTGGTGGCAAAAGTACTCTTCTTCCATCAGTCTTCAAGAAGAAATTTCCAGCCAAACGCAATCGGTCCTTTCGTTCTTTCCAAACTGAGACACGCTCCACGTCCCAGGCAGTTCCGTCCTCCACGCGCTCCTCCTCCAAGCCCAAACAGTCCTGGAAGCCCAAAGTTGCCCCCAAGGCCAAGACCTCCAAGACTGCTTCGGCATGACTCACCGAACCCGGGTCCGCATCCGGCTGTAGGTGGACGTCTCCACATTTTTGGCCGGATTTGGGAGGAGTCAGTGGCGTACCCTTGGGTTGTTCAGGTGGTATCAGAGGGATACAGGATCCCTTTCTCTTCCCTTCCTCCTTTTCGGTTCCATTTTACTCGTCCTTCTCAGGAGCCTACAAAAAGACGTCTGTTCGACGACGCTATTCAGGATCTTTTGGACAAAGAGGTCCTGGAACTGGTTCCACCAGAGGACACAGGTTCAGGATTCTATTCCAACCTGTTCGTTGTGGCCAAAAAGGATGGAGGGGCTCATCCTATTTTGGATCTCAAGGATCTCAATTCCTTTGTTGTGAGTTCCCACTTTCGTCAGGAATCTCTGCGTTCTGTGATAGCAGCAATGTCTCCAGGGGAGTTCCTTGCCTCCCTGAACCTTCAGGATGCATACCTTTACATCCCTATTCATCCAGAGAGCAGACGGTATCTCAGATTTGCCTGTCACAAAGGACACTTTCAGTTTTCAGCTCTTCCCTTTGGTCTGACTTCAGCTCCTCAGGTCTTTCAGAGGGTATTGGGAGCTTTGATAGCTGTGCTTCATCGAGATGGAGTCAGGGTGACTCCCTACATGGACGATCTGCTCCTGAAAGCCTCATCTGCAGAGATCCTCCACCAGCAGCTGCAATTGTGTATACAGACACTCAATCGCCACGGCTGGATTGTGAATCTGGACAAGTCAGACTTGGTCCCATCTCAACAGCTCCTTTTCTTGGGTCTCCTGTTCGACACTCAGCAGAGCATGGTGTTTTTGCTGGAGGAAGTAGCTCATCAGATTGCTATCCGGGTGTCCAAGATCTTAGAGCTAGACAGGGTTCCAGTACCGAAGTTGACCTCTCTGGTGGGGAAGTTTATTTCCACGATAGAGGCAGTGCCATTTGCCATGGCACACACCAGGGAACTTCAGAGGTTTGTGATCCAGACGTGCAAGAATCATCCAGATCATCAGCATCTGTCAGTATCTCTGCCTCCTCATGTCGAGTTGAGCCTGGAATGGTGGTTGGACCTGTCTCATCTCCTGAAAGGGAGATCCTTTCGGGTTCCCTATTGGACCACAGTCACGACGGACGCCAGCCTCTGGGGATGGGGGGCTGTGTTGGGTCGTTTCAGTGCTCAGGGGAAATGGGGACTGGAAGAATCTCTTCTCTCCATCAATGTTCTGGAACTTCGTGCCATCTTTCTTGCCCTGAGGCACTGGGAATCTCAGCTGGAAGGTTGTCCAGTCAGAGTGGAGTCCGACAACGCCACCGCAGTGGCCTACATCAACAGACAAGGCGGCACAAAAAGTCTCACCACTTGGTTAGAGGTCAAGGCCATCTTATCTTGGGCAGAAGCTCATGTGCCCATCATCTCAGCAGTACACATTCCAGGCATAGACAACGTCATGGCAGACTTTCTCAGTCGTCACACAGTCGACAGCGGAGAGTGGGCTCTTCATCCAGAGGTGTTTCATCTCCTAACCCAGATGTGGGGGGTACCTGTAGTGGATCTGATGGCTACCAGGCACAACAGGAAGGTGCCAGTGTTTTGCTGTCGGTGGAGGGACCCTCTTGCTCTAGCAGTGGATGCTTTGTCAATCCCTTGGGAGTTCCCTCTGGCGTACATCTTCCCTCCTCTCCCTCTGTTGATCAGAGTCATCCAGAAGCTGAAGATGGAGCGTTTTCCTGTCATCCTAATCACTCCAAATTGGCCTTGTCAGTCCTGGTATCCGGAACTGCTAGCCATGTCTGTGGCGGATCCCTTTCCACTTCCTGCCCGTCCAGATCTTCTACTTCAGGGATATCTGTGGAAGGAGGATGTTCAGCATCTCCATTTGATGGCTTGGAGTTTGAATCCTCAATTTTAAAGAAGAAAGGGTTTTCCTCTTCAGTTGTGTCCACGATGCTTAGAGCTCGCAAGCCTGTGTCTTCCAAGATCTATCATCGCATATGGTCCACCTTTGTGGCATGATGTACTGATAAGGATCTATCTCTTGATTTCCATCTTCCCACGGTCCTGGCTTTTTTGCAGGATGGGGTTGAGAAGGGACTCAGCCTGAGTTCTCTCAAGGTTCAGACTTCATCTTTGTCTGTGTTTTTCCAGGAACGGATTGCTATTCTTCCTGATGTTAAGGTTTTCTTCCAAGGTGTGGCTCATGTTCGGCCTGCCTTCAAGAGTCCTACTCCCCAGTGGGACCTCAATTTGGTGCTGGGGGTTCTCCAGAGACCCCCGTTTGAATCCTTGGCTTCTATTCCTTTGCGTCTCTTGACCTGGAAAATGGCCTTTCTTTTGGCTATTGTCTCAGTTCGCCGAGTAGCAGAGTTACAAGCTCTGTCTTGTAAACCTCCTTACTTGGTGTTTCACAAGGATAAGGCAGTGCTTTGCACTTCCAAGGAGTTTTTACCCAAGGTTGTCTCTGAATTTCACATCAATCAGGAGATTGTGGTTCCCTCTTTCTGCCCTAACCCTTCCTCTGACAAGGAAAGAGATCTCCATTTGTTGGATGTTGTGCGTTGTCTTAAATTTTATGTTCATCGCACTGAGTCTATCAGGAAGTCTGACGCCCTGTTCGTCATTCCTGAGGGGCCTAGGGCAGGGAGACCGGCATCCAAGGTAACTATTGCCTCTTGGATAAAATCTACCATACGTGAAGCCTACAAACTGCGGAATAAGCACGTTCCCTTCAGGGTTACTGCTCATTCCACCAGATCAATTGGGGCCTCTTGGGCCTACAAGAATCAGGCGTCTGCTCATCAACTGTGCAGAGCGGCCACTTGGTCCTCTGTGCACACATTCTCGAAGCACTATCGGGTTGATGTACTGGCCTCGGCTGATGCCAGCTTTGGGAGGAAGGTCCTGGAGGCAGTCTTGCCTGTTTAGGACCTTCTACTCTGTGGTTCTTAGTGCTTCTTTGCTGTCGAGCCCTGTTGGCTCTAGTTCAGTGTGCTGTGTTAGTTCGGGGGTTTGTTTTTCCCCCTGGTTGGTGTCCGTTGACACTTCTGTTATTGGCTCTATGATTAATTAGTTCATAGCAGTTCTGGTGACTTTGGGCCTTGCGCCTGGTCCTTGCCTTACTTCCCGCCTCTGGGAAAGCTCAATGTTTGTACATCCCATTGTACCAGTGACCTGTATTGGATGACAGTGAAAATAGGATTTTAGTCTTACCTGTTAAATCCTTTTCACTTAGTCCATACAGGTCACTGGTCTCCCACCCTGTCAAGGGAACATGCTTGGCTCTCCTGTGGCACTCAGTGGGAGACCTTCGGGACATGCTCACAGGAGTCTTCCTTTTCCTTCTTACCTCTGGTCAGTTTAGTGTATCAAATCAATCTAGCTTGGCTCTGGCCTGAAGGCAGCTTAAGAGGGAGGGGAGGCTCCACCCCCTGCATACATTTGAATGAATGTTCCTGCCTACTTAAAGGGGCGGATCGCCTCCCATTGTACCATTGACCTGTATGGACTAAGTGAAAAGGATTTAACAGGTAAGACTAAAATCCTATTTTAAGTGACCTCACACAGATGAATGGTGTATGGGCACTCCTGGTAGGTAGGAATCTGGTTTCTCCCTCCTGCCTACCAATTTAAGCCCCTTGCAGTCATATATTTATGTTTGCATACTTTTAAGTACTTTTCTCTTACTTTTCTGTAATTTAGACTGTCTGTGGTGTACTTTGGGTTTTTTATTTCTGGTCATGTCAGAACTCAAGGAGCACATGGGTATGCCCAAGGTTGAAGATTCTTGGGTCCTCCTAACACCTTAAACCCACTGCTTCTCATGCCAGACAGGGCTTCCTAGGGAGTATTCTGGTACTTTATATCACTCTTGCGCAGTGGCCCCTACACCGTCAACCAGGAACCATTTTGGTTTAAGGCTCTTATCCCTTCAATCACCTCTATCCCCTCCTCTTTTCTAGGGGTCATAAACTCCTGGTCTGTGGGAAACCTTACAGCCCCCCATCAGGCACTTGGGTCCTCAGCAGTCATTCTTCCCCTTACATTTTCCAGAGCTGTAAAAAGGAGGCACCTGTTTTTCCTCCTCTTCATTCTTTACACCAGGTTCTCCTGGAAGAAAGGAATTCTGACAGATGGCTGTGTCTTTATAGGCATATTTCTAATTTGCAAGGCCTTTATCAGTGGGATATAATTCACCTTTCACTGTCGTCCAATACAGGTCACTGGTACCATGGGATGTGTAGTCCCCTTTAATAGGCAGGAACAATTATGCAAATAATCTGCAAGGGGCGGAGCCTCCCCTCTTACTTAAGCCACCTTCTGGCCAGAGCCACTCATATTGATTTGTTCCTGGTGTGCTTGCACACCAGGCAGAGAACAGCTATGCTTCTTAGAGTTTTATTATTTTTTCTTCAAATATGGAATACCACCATTAGGAGGGTGACCATGGCTGTGAATGCCCTCACCCGAAGTGGCTAGTGCAGCTTCCAGGGATTTCTGTGGACCTATACCTGAAGAGGGGACAGCTTGTGTTAAGCAGCTCCCCTGTTGGGGAATTTACCTCTGGTTCTTTCCCTACCTATCATGGTCACCTGAAGACAGAAGTCAGCGAGAAAGGTGAGTCACCCATTGAGTGCTGAAGGTCCACTTGTCCCCACAGTGTCCCTTTGCCGGGCTTGTATTTGGGAGTTTGTAATTCACTCCAGCACTCATAGGGTGTTTTTATTGCATTATCTCTAAAAAGTTTATGCAATTTCTGTGTTATTCTCTGAGTTTTGGAGCATTGGGTATTCATTTATTTATGATTCTCATGTGTTTCATGCTTGTTTGGGCACTTTTTAATGTTTTACTGAACTTTATTAAAAATTGTGTACTGCGCCTTTAAGCGCAGCGTTCCCGCTCAAACGCATGGCTCCTTTACTCTCTATGGGAAATCACAGTGTGGGACATATCTCTGAAACCGCTTGTCACAGCAACTTCAGAGAGGGCTCATTTTAATGCTAGGCTCCTGCTCTATCATCCGGTTGGTGTTTTATTAATATTGGGGGTTCAGGGGGGCTTCGGGCACTGTTTAGGTACTTGTATTGGGAAAGACTACATTTCCCATGAGCGCTTGCTTCGCGCCCGTTTTTGATTGGCAGCCATGACGGCAGCCATTTTATTGCACTTTTCCTATGCGAGTACACTACGCAGGGACCGAGCCTTCTCTCTCCTCAACAGATTAACCCTTCGCTGGCCAGATAAGTCCGTTTTTAGACATTTTTCTGGGGTGAAACTTTAATCTTTAACACCTTTCTGGGTGATAGTGTTCTTGGTGGGGTATATTGACGCTGTGAGCATGTCTACTTCACTGGAGCTGGGGGCTAGACCCAAGACTAAGGAGGATGGGGGGTCCGCTACCCCCATGGCGTTTTGCTCCTCTTGCCACATTGGGCTGGATAGCGATAATGTGGGGGATCTATGCCCTGTTTGTACTTGTCAAAATAGCAACCCTGGGCCTTCCAGCCATGCTATTGAGCCATCTTGGGTGAGGGAGTTCAAAGCTGCCACTAGGGATCTCAGATCCACGCTTCAACTCTTTCCCTCTCAGGTACAGGGGGCTCTCCAGGTTTGGCAGACCCCCTCTACTATCAGGACCTCCCTGCCTAAGCCACAGGGAGCTCCTGATATCACTGATTCTTCTGAAGAAGAACTTTTACAGGATTCTGATGCTGAGGAACGTACTGTTATTGAATCTAACAGGTCCATTGGGGACCCCTATGAGTGTGACCCTGAAGTTTCGGCTGAGGGTCTGATCAGAGCGGTTCTAAATACGCTCAACCTTCCTCTGACTCAGGAATCCACTTATGATCCTACTGATGTTTTTCAGAAAAAGCCATCTAAACCAGTTGTTTGTTTTCCAACTAACCCTACTCTTGCCCGTCTGGTCTCTGAGGCATGGAGGAATCCAGATAGATCTTCCTCTGTCTCCAAAAAGTTTGCCAAGCTTTACCCTTTTCCTGAGGCGGAGTTGGCAAAATGGGTTCTTCCTCCCAAAGTGGATGCTCCCGTGTCTAGACTATCCAAATCTACTGCTTTGGCTGTCTCAGATGCCTCTGCCTTGCAGGACTGGACGGATAAGAAATTAGAGCTCTCTCTTAAGTCTATTTTTGCTTCTATTGGCACTGCCATGCGCCCCACCTTTGCTGTGGCATGGGTTAATAGAGCTATTGCAGCCTGGACTGAACGACTGACTGAAGCGGTTCGCCAGGATGCGCCTGTGTCTGAACAGTTGCAGCTTCTTGCTAATATCACTGAAGCTCAGAACTATATTGCTGACGCTGCCTTTGATGCTGTGCGCATGATGGCGAGGGCCTCCACTTCTTCTGTGGTGGCCAGACGCGCTCTTTGGCTGAAAATTTGGTTTGCTGATACAGCCTCTAAGAAAGCTTTGCTTTCTTTGCCCTTTCAGGGAAATTTGCTTTTTGGGTCTGAACTCAAAGAAATGATCAGTGAGGCTACTGGAGGTAAAAGTACTCTTCTACCCTCAGTCTTTAAGAAAAAGTTTCCAGCCAAACGCAATCGGTCCTTTCGTTCCTTTCAGACTGAGACACGTTCCTCGGCCCAAACGGGTCCTCCCACTACGCGCTCCTCCTCCAAGCCCAAACAGTCCTGGAAGCCCAAAGTTGCCCCCAAGGCCAAGACCTCCAAGACTGCTTCGGCATGACTCGCCGAACCCGGGTCCGCATCCGGCTGTAGGCGGTCGTCTCCGCATCTTTCGCCGGATTTGGGAGGAGTCAGTGGCGGACCCATGGGTTCTTCAGGTGGTGTCAGAGGGATTCAGGATCCCTTTCTCTTCCCTTCCTCCTTTTCGGTTCCATTTTACTCGTCCTTCTCAGGAACCCACAAAATGGCGTCTGTTAGACGACGCTATTCAGGATCTCTTGGACAAAGAGGTTCTGGAGGCGGTTCCTCAGGGGGACACAGGTTCAGGATATTTCTCCAACCTGTTTGTGGTAGCCAAAAGGGACGGAGGAGCCCGTCCTATCTTGGATCTCAAAGATCTCAATGCTTATGTGGTGACTTCCCACTTCCGCCAGGAATCCCTGCGTTCTGTGATTGCAGCAATGTCTCCAGGGGAGTTTCTTGCCTCCCTGGACCTCCAGGATGCTTATCTTCACATCCCTATTCATCCAGAGAGCAGGCGGTATCTCAGGATTGCCTGTCACAGGGGACACTTTCAGTTTGCAGCGCTCCCCTTTGGGCTGACTTCAGCCCCTCAGGTCTTCCAGAGGGTGTTGGGCTCATTGATAGCGGTGCTCCATCAGGATGGGATCAGAGTGACCCCCTACATGGACGATCTCCTTCTGAAGGCCTCCTCAGCGGAGCTTCTCCTTCAGCAATTACAGATGTGCATGCACACCCTGAACCGTCATGGCTGGATCCTGAATCTGGACAAGTCGGACTTGTTTCCATCTCAGAGGCTTCTGTTCCTGGGTCTCCTGTTCGACACTCGCCAATGCATGGTGTTTCTTCCAGAGGACGTGGCTCACCAGATAGCTGTCTGAGTGGCTGGACTTCTGGACCTGGACGTGATTCCAGTTCCGAATTTGTCGTCCTTAGTGGGGAAGTTCATTTCCACAATCGAAGCAGTACCATTTGCCATGGCCCACTCCAGGGATCTTCAGAGATTCGCGATCCAGACGTGCGAGAATCATCCAGATCATCAACATCTGTCTGTTTCTCTTCCTCCTCATGTCGAGTCGAGTCTGCACTGGTGGTTAGATCTCTCTCATCTCCTGAAAGGGAAATCCTTTCTAGTTCCTCCTTGGACCACAGTCACTACGGATGCCAGCCTTCGGGGCTGGGGTGCAGTCTGGGGTCGCTTCAGTGCTCAGGGGAAATGGGGTCTGAAGGAATCCATGCTCTCCATCAATGTTCTGGAACTTCGAGCTGTCCGGCTGGCCCTGAGGCACTGGGAGTCTCAATTGACCGGTCTTCCAGTCAGAGTGGAGTCAGACAACGCCACGGCTGTGGCTTACATCAACAGGCAAGGCGGCACAAGAAGCGGTTCCGCCTGGTGGGAGGTCAAGGATATTTTGTCTTGGGCAGAAGATCACGTGCCTGTCATCTCTGTGGTTCATTTTCCAGGCGTGGACAACGTCATGGCAGACTTCCTCAGTCGTCATACCGTCGACAGCGGAGAATGGGCTCTGCACCCAGAGGTGTTTCACATGCTCACTCAACGGTGGGGAATGCCTGTGGTGGATCTGACGGCTGCCAGACACAACAGGAAGGTTCCGGTGTTTTGCTCCCGGCTGAGGGACTCCCTTGCTCTAGCAGTGGATGCCTTGTCGATCCCTTGGGACTTCTCCCTGGCTTACATCTTCCCTCCTCTTCCTCTATTGATCAGAGTCATTCAGAAGTTGAAGAGAGAACGTTGTCCTGTCTTCCTGATTGCTCCAAACTGGCCTCGCCAGTCCTGGTTTCCGGAATTGATGGCCATGTCTGTGAAGGATCCAATCCCACTTCCTGCCCGTCCGGACCTGCTTCTCCAGGAGTATCTGTGGAAAGAGGATGTTCACTCTCTCCGTTTGATGGCATGGCGGTTGAATCCTCGATTCTAGCTAAGAAAGGCTTTTCTCCTTCTGTGGTATCGACGATGCTCAGTGCTCGTAAGCCTGTGTCTTCCAAGATCTATCATCGCATATGGTCAACTTTCGTGACATGGTGCTCTGACAAGAATTTGCCTCTTGACTTCCATCTTCCCACTGTCCTGGCATTCTTGCAGGACGGTGTGGATAAGGGGCTCAGTCTGAGTTCCCTCAAAGTTCAGACTTCTGCCTTGTCTGTGTTTTTCCAGGAAAGGATTGCTATCCTTCCTGATGTGAAAGTTTTCTTCCAAGGTGTGACTCATGTTCGACCTGCCTTCAAGAGTCCTGCTCCCCAGTGGGACCTCAACTTGGTGCTGGGAGTTCTCCAGCGACCACCGTTTGAATCCTTGGCTTCCATTCCATTACGTCTCTTGACTTGGAAGATGGCCTTCCTTTTGGCTATTGTTTCAGTTCGCCGGGTAGCAGAGTTACAAGCTCTGTCTTGTAAACCTCCTTACCTGGTGTTCCACAAGGATAAGGCTGTGCTTCGCACTACCAAGGAATTCTTACCAAAGGTTGTGTCCGAATTTCACATCAATCAAGAGATTGTGGTTCCCTCTTTCTGCCCTAATCCTTCATCTGACAAGGAACGGGATCTCCATTTGTTGGATGTGGTGCGTTGCCTCAAGTTTTATGTTCATCGCACCGAGTCTCTCAGGAAGTCTGACGCTCTATTCGTCATTCCTGAGGGGCCTAGGGCAGGGAGACCGGCCTCCAAAGTTACCATTGCTTCTTGGATTAAGGCTACCATCCGTGAAGCCTATAAGTTGAGGAATAAGCATGTTCCCTTCCGGGTAACTGCCCATTCCACCAGATCTATTGGGGCCTCTTGGGCCTACAAGAATCAAGCTTCTGCTGATCAACTGTGCAGAGCGGCCACTTGGTCCTCTGTGCACACATTTTCTAAGCACTATCGAGTTGATGTACTGGCTTCGGCTGATGCCAGTTTTGGAAGGAAGGTCCTGGAGGCAGTCTTGCCTGTGTAGGTCTTCCGCTCTGTGATCCTTAGTGCTTCTTTACTGTTGAGCCCTGTTGGCTCTAGTTCCGTGTGCTGTGCTAGTTCAAGGTTTGTTTCCTTGGTTGGTGTCCGTTGACACTTACAGTTTGGGCTGGGTTTCAACTGGTTATCAGTTCTAGTGACTTGGGCCTCGCGCCTGGTCCTTGCCTTACTTCCCGCCTCTGGATCAGCTCAATGTTTGTACATCCCATGGTACCAGTGACCTGTATTGGACGACAGTGAAAATAGGATTTTAGTCTTACCTGTTAAATCCTTTTCACTTAGTCCATACAGGTCACTGGTCTCCCACCCTGTCAAGGGACCAGTCTTGGCTCTCCTGTGGCATTCAGTGGGAGACCGTTAGGGCATGCTCACAGGAGTCTTTCTTTTTGCTTACCTGAGGTCAGTTCTTGGGGTCTCAAATCAATATGAGTGGCTCTGGCCAGAAGGTGGCTTAAGTAAGAGGGGAGGCTCCGCCCCTTGCAGATTATTTGCATAATTGTTCCTGCCTATTAAAGGGGACTACACATCCCATGGTACCAGTGACCTGTATGGACTAAGTGAAAAGGATTTAACAGGTAAGACTAAAATCCTATTTTCCAAGTAAACTGCCTCTGCCAGATGCTGTGGCCCTTAAGGATGTCACCCTTAGACCCATTTGTGCTAGCGCCTGGGTCACTGGAGTTACGGCTATCTGGGGTGAACAACTTTTGGATGCCATCCAAGGGTGTGTTCCCAAGGGTGAACTGTTGGCATTACTTGCCAATGTTCTTGAAGCAAATGCCTGCCTTATGCAAATGGCTTTTGATAGTGGGGTGGAAAAGATTATCTGGGAAAGGTCTGCCTTTATCTGTGTTGTGTGTTGCACTCTGGCTCAACATATCGTCAGCTCACCAGTTTTCCAAGAAGTCCCTGGTTTATCTTGCCTTTGTGGGCAAACAGTTGTTTGGCTCTGACACGAAGAAGGTCATTAGTCTTGCTACGGAGACGAGTACTTTGTTTCCTCAATTGCCTTTTAAGCTGCCTTTTTTCCTAAGAAGATGTGTGGTTTCGTTACTGCAGGGACTTAAGTCCATTCTTCCTCACCGTTTTTTCAGGTCTAGAGTTTTTCAGGATCAGGGGTCGTCTGTTTGTAGACTTGTGTTATCCCCTCTTCTTGGACAGGGAAGCTTCACAGGATTTTACTTAAATCTTCTTATTGTTCCCAAAAATATCACTCTGCCTGCCATCCCATTTTGGACTTAAAGTGCCTCAACCATTTTTTTTTTGACCCCTCAGATCAAAATGGAGTCTTTGATTTCTGTCATTGCGGCTATATGCCCAGGGAAGTTTCTAGGCTCCCTAAAATCGAAGAATGCATGTCTACACATCCTGATCCATCCAGATCATCACTGATTCCTGAGCTTTGCATTCCAGGGCAGTCCTTTCCAATTCCCTTCACAAATGTCATGTTAGCCTTGGTGGTTCACATTGGCGCTCATGGGATCCCTTTACCTCCCTTTAACTCCCTATCTAGATGACTTTTTGCTCAAGGTTGTATCAGAAGTAATCAATGAGTCAATGTTCCGGAAGAAGTAGCAGATAGCTACAAAATGCATGGAGCTTTTTTAGTGCACCTGTGGTATATGTTTAGCTTTTAATTAATATTTTTATGATACAGTTTATATTCCACCATTTGTTGTTTTTTTGGGGAGTAAATACTTCTTTGAAATATCAGGCTCTCCCTGTAAGACCATTGCAGAGTAGATGTTTGTGGTTTCCCGAATAGTCTTTAGTTTAGGTACCGTGGTCCTAAGATATAAGGGCTAAGGATACTTAACTGATTGAAATGAAGACCTTGGCAGAGGAATTACAAGAGGGAAGGAAAAAGGTCAGGAGATACCTGCGCTTGATCCTAGAGGCTGGATTTGCCTCAGAAAAATGTGAGTAACATTTCAAAGAGAGGTGTGAAAACACACTGGTAGTGGTTGTTCACAGAAAATTGCCTAGACTTAGAGGTGCACGTGCCTTTCTTTTGCTGCTTCTTTTTGTTGCATGTTTATGGGAGGAGCTTGGCCAAGGTTCCATAAAGACATGGCAGCAGAGACTAAGTAATGTGACAAACAATCATTTCAAACATATGCTTTTTGGGGACTGACTCTTAACCCTTTGAGTGACAGAGGGGTACACAACACATTGCAGAGTAATTCATTGCTTACCTTTCTGGCACTCAAAGGGTTAAGGACTTAAGAACATGTAATGTTATATTATTCCCTCCTCCTCCTCTAGCTCACCCCCCGGTCAGCTAACTCCCAGAATTAATGTGTCCTGCAAACAATGAACAGGCAAGGTCATCCTCTTAGCTTTTCTTAGGCTTTTATTGTTTTCATATTAGATATGGGGCTGTATAATCCCCCATTAGCCATCACTGGGCTTCTCTGGTGTTGGATTGTCCAGCTCATAGGTGCCTTGTGGACCTATTTTGTCTAGTGGAGGGAATCTTGCTTCCAAGTTTTCCCTCATAACTGTGTCTCTTGAGATGCTTTCCCTTGCTATGGTGGTAACCTGAAAAATGAAGACTGGTGAGTGCCTTGGTCCACTTTATGTGCCAACTTATCTTGCCTCTCCCTGCATAGGTTGGGGTGCACTTATTTATGCTTTGGGACTCTTTATGAGTATATTTGCAATTCTCTAAGGGGGAACTTTGTAGTGAGAAAAGCTGCTTCTTCATGTTATTTTTATTAGATTAACCCTTCCTGTGCTTATTGGGTGTGTTTGAGTGCTTTGGGGGACTTATTTTTGCTCCCCAACTACTTGAATCTTAGTTTGTTGACTCCCACTGATGTACCCTGGAGGTTTGTGGTCCCTTGCAATCTTTTTAGTTGCAGAAAGATTTTATTTTGACTGCCCCTTTAAGAACAGGAGCCTGCCAATGACATCTTTGCTCCATTGACTCCATTCTGAGTGTCCAGGAGTCCCTTGCGATCCATGGTTTTCAGGGGCTACTTCACTCCTGGAAACCTATGTCCACCTTTAAACGGGTCATTCTCAGGTTGCTGGGGTCTCCTCTGAGGAGGAATTGCCCTCAGAGCATAATGATTATAATGATGATGGGAAATATGAGGACATTGATTTTTTCCTACTCTTGAGGGGGTCAGACAGTGTATATGGGGATCTATGGCTACCAGGGCAATGGGGCACACCTAGGGGTCAGACAGTGAATGTGGAGATCTACTGGTGGGGTCACTCAGCCTATGTGGGTATCTGTGGCTACCAGTGGGAAAGGGAACAAACCTGGGGTGGGGTGTTTAGATAGTCTACTTGAGAATATGTGGCTACCAGTGTGCAAGGGAACAAGGCTGGCGGGGAGTGGGGTGCCAGACAGTGTATGTTGGGCTGCCATGAGGCCAGGATGGTGGTGGTGGGGGGTGTTGCGGATTTAATTTTTTTTTATTTTTTAAATATTATTTATGTATATTTTATTTATTTATTTTCCAAGTCAGACCTTGTGGGTAGTATTGGGTTCCCTCCTAATACCTCAATGCAATTGAACGCCTATGTGGTAAGTTAGGAGATCAATGCTGTGATCAGTAAGGCAATCACCGCCTTATCTCTTCCTCCTTCTCCACAATCCGATATTCGCCTGAGTTGAGCAGGAGAACGTTAAAGGCCAACTTGCATCATGCGGGTCCTCCTACTCAACCCGAGCATTCATTGACCGCAGGCTCGAGGAGGAATAGAAGGTAAGGGGTGGGAGGTGATCTCTTTGCTGGTCGCAGGTTTGATCACCTACCCTACCAAATAGGAGATCAATGCCAAGGGTAGTTATATTGAGCACTATGTTCATTTTTCTATATACAAGATTACTTCCATGGTTATATTTTAAAGTGTTAAACCTTGCAGTTTTGTGCTTTTGGCACCTACCCCCACAGTAGTGAACTCATCTTAATGGGGTGCAGTTTTTCTCAGAAGAGCAGTAGCTTATGAATACATTTGGAACATCCATAGTTTTCAAGGATTTCAGTACACCTTTTGGAAACATTTGGCAACATGCAAGGTGTAGAAAGGCAAGTGACCCATCATTTGATGCTGTGGGTTATTTTCTTTGCAAAATGTTAAGCATTGTGTACCTTTTCTTCTTTGCAAAATGTTAACGGGACAGTAATGTCCCATAAAAATGCTTATAGGTTTGTAGAGGTTAAAAAAATAAACTATATGCCACAAATCCTATCTCTCAAACCGCTATGGTTTGAGAGATATTCACATTCAAAATTCCCCCCTCCCTCACCTTCTGTCAGCTTTACAGCTAACATCAAGAGAAGGAGATTCAAGTCGGCCGACTCCAGGAGGCTCTTCCACAGAGCAGAAATTGCATTATTTAAAAAGAATTGCTTAATCGGTACACTTTGTAGACCTTTCCAATGGAGTAATTATTTTCCAATAACGCAATTTCGGCTCTGCTGCAGAGCTGCCTCTTGGTCCCCGGACCGGGATCTCATACTGTCAGCACAGGGAAGGGAGATTTCGTTCTCAGTGACGGGTGAGAAGGAGCTTAGTGTGTATGTGGGAGAGATGACAGTGCTAAGCTGGCTGGGTGGTGGTGTCTGATAGATTCAATCTTGTCCTTGAAGTGGGTAGCGAGATCTTGGTCAGGTAAGTTAGTGGAAGGTGTTTATGTTGGTGGGTGTAGAAGATATTTGAAGGTTGAGAAAAGGCGTTTCGGGTTAGAGGGAAGATTAGAAAATGGAGAGGAAAAGTAAGACTGTTTGGCCAGGGAGAGGGCAGAGCTATAAGAACAGAGAATTAATTCGTAGTGTATGAAGTCAGCTGTGGAGAACAATTTCCTCCAGTGCCTTTCAGCAGTGCGTGAGCACCTTTGGAGGTATCATGTTTATCTTGTGTGCCAGAGTTGTAGTGGGGTTGTGCCAGGGTGGAGCAGAGTTGCAGGTACAGATGTGTCAAGGGCTGTTGTGTAGAGAGCAGAAGTTTTTTTTGAGCCAGTAAGTGTGAGGATGGGGTTGAGAAGAGTTTGCTGGGATGTGGAAAACTGTTGCTGATCAAGAGTATGCAGATTTCTCTGCATTATCACGGTGGTGGTGGTGGGGATGTATTTGTATGGGATAATCAGGTTTCCAGTGAGGAGGTGGTTGTGAGAGAGGGGAAAGGAAACATTACAGAAGTTGGAGACCGAGTAGAGATTAGTGAAAACCAAGTCAAGGGAGTGACCATCACTGTGCGTGGGAGAGCTGGTCTACTGTGATAGGCCAAAGAAGGTTGTTAAGGAGAGGAGTTTGAGGACAGGGGGTGTTTTGGTTAACGACAGGGATATTGAAATCACCCAGGATGAGAGTAGGGACATCAGAGGACATGAAATGATGGAGCCAGGAAGTGAAGTGGTAGGGAGAGAAGAGACGAAGTGTGTGGGATTCAAAGGTAAGGAAGGAGAGAGAAGGAACAGTGGGGATTACCTGAAATGTATGGTTAGGGGACAGCAGGATGCCTTCTCAACCCCCTGTCTGTGTTGCCAGGTCTAGGGGTTTGGGTGAATTGAAGGTCGCCATGTGAGAGTGCAGAAGTGGAGGCAGTGTCTGATGATGTGAGCCAAGTTTCAGTGATGGCTAGGAGGTTTAGGGAGTTGGAAATGAGCAAATCGGGAACAGCTGTTTGTTACACACAGAGCGGGCGTTTAGAGACCAAAACAAAGGGTTGGGGGGTAGGTTAGGTGACGTTGTACGGTTATTAGGTTGTAGATGTTGTGTGTGTGTTGTGGCATAAGAGAGTATGGAAGGGCGGCCTGGGTTAGGTGAGATGCCACCTGCAGAGAGCAGGAGGAGAAGAAACAGGGACATGTGGTGAGAGTGGGATTTGAAGCAGCGGGAATTTTTTGCAGGGGTAGAAGGAGATGGTGGTAATAGGGAGTGGAGCAATGAAAAAAGTTAATGGGAGCAGAGAAGTGGCGAGGGAAGAAGTGTGGGTACAATGTGAATGGAGTGATACTTAATGTGGAAACAATAGGAGGAGAGTCTTATGCAGGTGAAAATGGCAATGAAAGGAGCCAAACTGACCATAGTGGGGCAGTAGAGTTTGTGCAACATTCTGTGTTCCAGGAGAGTAGAGGTGACTTGAAAATCAAGGGTCAATCCACGGTGCAGAGGGTGTAGGTGCCAGGGAAAGTGAGGAGAGTCAGTTGCAGAACTGTTAAGTATTTGGTGAGGGTAGGAGTCAATGCAGGATTAAATTATGTAATTCATTGACGATCAGTAGCAGCAGATGTTGCAGTGGTTAGCGGTGGTTGGAGAAGAAATCAGAGTAAAGGTTTTTTTGTTTTTGTTTTTCCATCAGTGGTTTAGTGATTAACTGAGAAGTTTGTAAATTCAGTCCTGGTTTCTTGCATCAGGTTAGCAGCAGTTTTAATAGAAGATGCAAGTGTCATTGCTTGTGGAAATATATATTGTGCAAAGGTCTTAGGCAGGTGTGAAAAAATGCTGTAAAGTAAGAATACTTTAAAAAATACACATTATAGTTTATTTTTATCAATTAATAAGACACATAGTGAGTAAACAGTAGAAAAATCTAAATCATATTAATATTTGGTGTGACCATGTAGCACTTGATATATATTAATTATTTTGTTCTATTTTATAACCCAGGAATGGGGTTATATTTATCCAGCTGCTTACGGACTAGACAGACAAAGACTGGGACGCCAGTGCCCTACAGGAATATTTGATTTTTTTTTTTTTTTGTTTAGGGTAGCTATAGGGAAGCTGATGAACCCCATGGTCCTTGCATCCCTCAATGATGCTAGAGAGGAAAAAAAATATATTATATATACATACATACAAACACATATACACAGGGATGGGGGTGGGCAATATAATGGAAACACTATGGAGAAACGACCATATGTTTTTCAATCCTTCAGATAGACGGTTAATCTAATCCTTTAATAGGTTCCAATAAAAATTACAGCCAGATTAGGTTGACAGCACCTTCCTCACACTGGCAGTTTATGGTGCCTTTAATAGTGTAGTTCTGTTTTTTAATTATAGCTGTATAGCACTTATTCTGAGTGTGTGAGAAAACATCTTTCTATTCCATATTGTCTTCAATGGTTTGTTGCTGAGTCTGGAGGTAAAGAGTATGAATTGTTTGGATTGGCAGTTGACAGAGGTTGAATTTAAAACTAAGGTTAGACATCATCCCTATCAGGGGACATAGACAGAGAGGTGGGAGACATCTGCATTCCCCTGTCTGACAATGTTTTTAGTATGTGCGGGAGCATGTGTTGATGCAGATGTGACTGATTTGCTGTCAGATGTTACTCGGTACAAGTGTAAAGCTCAAGAAATCAATTGTGCACATGATAGGTTAGCAATGACCAGTATGTTTTAAGTGGCTAAATATTTGATTTCATATTTTGGTTATTTAAATATATTTACCAGTATAAAAATCAACAGTACCTATAGGCTCTCTCATATTTATACATACACTCAGTTAAGAATATTATATGTTTTCTCACAATAAGAAGACAGTCCTGAAAATACCTGTTAATGCATTAGCAAGAGGAATAAAAGACACTGACAGATAAAGTAGTTATGCTCCAAAAATATGGGATAATACCAATGTAGATAATTTTATCAATTAGTTTGAACACAAGAAATCCAGTTTCTTTTGGAAGAAAACTGTAAATGGCTTCAATGTTTACATTCCTCCGTATCTACAAAATAGTTCTGAGAAAGATTTGTTGCATTTTTATCATTTTTTTCACCCTCATCAATTATCCAAGACAACTAGCCCCTACGTTTTAGCAATGTAAGAAAACACTGAGGGGTGAATTGCATTACATCTGATAAATGTATCACTGGGTTATTTCATAGATTCCCTTTGAAGTCTGTGGGGAGGTTTATAGATAAAACTAATTGATAAACAGGAATCTAGCCCTATGCTATTTACAATTAGATGTCTAATACTGCTTTGGACTACCCATATTTCTCCTCTGTTCTTTTACTATCTCTTACTTTAATTCACTCTTCTTTACTGTCAAATGCCTGTGGAAATCTATGTTTTTTGCTATTATGTCATTGTGTAGTTGCACAGAAATTGTAATTTTTATATTACAGTGCCCACGCTATTCCTCAGTAAAAAGCCAAAAGAAAAAGAAACTGATGCAAAGAGTCAAATAATTGAAGGAATCACAAGATTAATCTGTTCTGCTCGACAGCAGCAGACTATGTTGAGAGGTAAGATGAAGGGAGAACTCCTGGGGAAATAAATGCAGTGTACTAGGGAGAAAAAATATGAAGAGCACATGGGAACAAGAAGTTAAGGTGAACAGTTGGAGGAACAAAAGAGGAGGGGAGATGGTTAAGCAAAATGGTGTGACAATATTCATGGCTTTGTTTAGAGATATTGTGAGAGATGAAGACAGTCTGAGTAAGATAGAGAACCCAAGATGTGTGATAGAATGCGAAGGAGTAAATGATGTTGAGGGAGATGCACTAAGGGGGTGACAAAGAGATGATAAACCGGAGTTGACTTTGCTAGTGTCCTATGTTATTCTATTGAGCAGATGGATTTCTCCAACATTGGAGATCTTAGTGAATAGGCTCTATAGAATAACATAGGAAATTATATCACGGGAGAAGTCATCTAGGCTTTATCACCTCTTTATCATACCTTAGAGCATAACTCCCTTTACTGTCTTCTTACAGGATTATGGTGTTTTAGTCAGTGGCATAACTAGTCATTGGAGGTCCCTGGTGGAAGCCTTTTTTAGGGACCATGAACACAAAAATAATATCCAAGTGCCCCGTCAGAACTGTACCCTTTGTACCCCATGTAGTTATTGTCCTGTTTTCAGTATATAACATTTATATACATACATATACAAATATGGCCCAACTGAGTAAAAAAACACAAGGCTCAATATCAAAATAGAGAGTGTCTGTGTACCAGCAAGGAGTTGATCTGATAGGCTTCCTACAGTAATACCTTTTATCCCATGAGAGCTAAGGGATCATAATAATTGTGTTGGTAGTGACATCCCCTTCATGTGTATGAAAAGGAAAAGGATGTCCATGACAACATGTTAACTTTCCTAGTGATGGGAACCAATTAATTGTTTCTTAGCGGTAAGTTTGAATTTAAAGGGATATTACACCTATGAGAATACCTGTTTTTTATTGTAAACAAAAGGAAAGTCTGCAGATCCTGACCTTTACAAATAAATAACCTGTGACTTACTATAAATAATAAATTGTGGAGTTTAGTAGTATATTTTTGGCCAAAATCATAAATAGCTTGCCTGACAAAAATAAATTACAAAACCCCATCTATAGTAAGTCACAGGTTATTTATTTGTAAAGATCAGGATCTGAAGAGCAGACTTTCCTTTTGTTTACCTTTTATATGTAGCCTTGCTGCTCTCCTGATTACACACTTACATAACTAAAGGAACACTATTAATAAATGCCATTTGAGCTCCCCAGGAACCTGTATATTTTATGTTTTTGTATATTTTATAAAAAAAAGTTTTGGCTTGTCCGCTCTTGGTTGGTAGCTTCTTAAAATAAGGTGATCGCTGAACAGGGAAAGTATGAATACCTCCCTTATTTCCCTCATAAGGGTTTTTGTTCAAGTAGGGGTAAGGTGGTAATACTGTTATTAATTGCATTATACTAAACACAGATAGGGACTTGCCTAAATCTGGGTTGCCTTGACGAGGCAGGCTAGCTATTTATGCTATTCCTGACTACACACATATGTAACTAATGGCACACTATTAGTAAATGCTATTTTCAGCTCACCAGGAACCTGTATATATTTTGTTTAACCCCTTAAGGACCAATGCTGTGCCAGGACCATCACGGCTGTCCTGCACTTAAGGACCAGTGACGGTCCTGGCACGTTATTGAATTCAGTAGTCCCGCGCGGCTTGGGGATCCCTGAATTGAATGGCAAAAAAATAAATTAATGCCCGTTGTCCTTAACTGCAGTCCTTAAGGCATTAACACAACCACTTACTTAACCCTTTAAGGACTGAGGATATTTTTTTACCTTAAGGACTGTGTCAAATTTAATATTTCTTGTTATGTGGGTGTTAAATAAGACTTCTCTGGTTTATTGTTTAGTGTTTAGGCAGAGACTCCCTCACAGCTCCTCTTTACCCCCAACCACCCACAGCATCCTCTGTTTCAAAATGCACTGTGTAGGACAAACAGCAGGGTGAAGAATCTCTTCGTTTCTCAAAGTCCTATATGGAACACGGTGTTGAGTCCCTCACCTTTTGGAAGGCAAGGCACATCTCAAAGACAGAGTCTTGTGGGTGGAGACTCCCACCTCCTCCTCCGGCTCAACCCTTTCCCTCACACTGTAATTACCCAGAATTTGTATCCTGCAAACAAGGCAGGCAGGAAACCCTTTTAGTTTTTAGAATGTTATATTATTTTCCTTATAAATATGGGAATGTCACATTTCCCCGTTAGACGGGCTTCCCTTGAGTGGATTGACCAGTATACAGCTTCTGTGTGGACCTTTGCAGACCTGTGGAGGGAATCTTGCTGTCAAGTTTTCCTTCCCAGCAGAGTCCTTTGGGGCTTGCTTTGCTTAAAGCTACAGTGGTAACCTGAGTAACCCTTTGAGTGCCTTTGGTCCACATTTGTCCCAGTCACTGTGCTTCTCCATATAGCCTTTCTCAGTCTTGTTAGACTCTGGAACTGATTTGGGTAATATTTATTTCTTTCGCTTTTATGCCTAGGGCTTTGGAGTAAGGATGTCGCAATTGACCCTTTCAATTCTATTTTTGGAGTTTCAGGACCTTGTGGAGTCTGCTATTCTGTTTTCCTCTCTTGTACCTTACTTTATGTCTCCTTGGTTGTTCCCTGGGTATTTGAGTCTCTGAGCCACCTTAGTAGATTTGCCAAATTTAGATGACGCAGCTCCTTTAAGAAAGGACTTCTATGGTTAGAATTCTTTGGGACATATCTCTGCAACCGTTTTAGTTTTCTGCCAATTGGCTGTCTGTTTTGCAGTGGTCATTTTATTTCTGTCTTGCTTACCCTACGCAGAGGCTGAATCTCCATAATCTCCTTCTCCAGATTAACCCTTCACATGCCAGATAAGTGTATTTTCTGGGCTTTCAAGGGTGCTGTTTTAGTCAGGGATTAGTTTCTATACTAGTTTGGTATTTTTATTCAGGATTTCTGATTCTAAAGGGCATAAGAGGATAAGTCTAATGCCAAGGAGTCAGGAGCGTCTGTTACCCTCTCACTTACTGTTCCTCATGCCAAATTGTTTCCCTAGTGAGTATTCAGTATCTCTCTGTCCCTCTTGAACTTTGTCCCCTACTACTCCACCAGGGCCCTCCAGCACTGAACAAGAGCCAGCTAGGGCTAAAAATCTTCAGTAGCCTAAATTCCCTTCAGGGGGTACTTAAGTCATGGAAGCCCCCACTACCTTAAATATGTGGCCCCAGTCTCTAAGAGTGTTCCACAGATTCTAGGAGCTTCCAAAGAGGAGGACTTGTCAGAGGAAGAAGATGAGGAGGGATAATATGAAGATATTGTTCCTACTCATATGGGGACTCTTATGAGGCTGCCACCCTTCCCTGCCCCCCTTCCCTTGGCTGAGGGACTAATTAGAGCAGTCTTAGAGACCCTTCAGGTCTCTGACGCCTCTGATGAGAGTCTGCCTCTATGGATGTCTTCCAGAGACGTAAGAAGTCTTTTCCCTTCTTCACCCTTAAAGCCATTCTCGACCAGATTCTTCTGGAAGAGTGTAAGACTCCTGTCAAAAGACTGTCCATCACCAAAAGGTTTTCTAAGCTGCATCCCTTTCGATAGGCAGCTTTGGCTCAGTGGCCTCATACCCTAACGTGAACCCTCCTAGTTCACGGTTGTCCAAGACCACTGCTTAAGGATCCAGCTGACAAAACTGGCTCGATCCTCAGAGCTGCTTTTGCGGCTACTGGAGTAGCGCATAGGCCTATTTTTGCCTCTGCCTGGGTTAACAGGCTGTTTCCATATGGGGTGAACAGCTGATGAAGGCTGTCCATGCCATAGTTTCCAAGGAGGATTTGTTGGTGCTTCTGGCCACCATTAAGGAGGCCAATAACAATGTCTCGGAGGCTCTTTTTGACGCAGTCAGACTGTCCACTAAGGCCTGTGCCTTTTCTGTTGCTGCACACACACACACACACACACTCTGTGGCTTAAGATGTGGTCTGCAGACCAATCTTCTAAGAAGTCACTAGCTTCCTTATCATTTTAGGGCAAGTCCCTTTTTGGACCTGAGCTAAAAAAATATCATTAGTGATGCTACTGGTGTCAAGCGCACTTTGTTGCCTCAAATACCCTACAAACATCTGACCTTGGTGAGAAAACTGCATCTTTTTCATTCTGTGAGCCAAACGGAGGCACAGAGGCTGCAACATTTGCAAGCCTCTCACACGTGCCCCACCATCAAGCCCAGGCAGATCTGGCAGCCCAAACAAGCAGCTACAAGGGCTATGCCTGTCAAGCAGTCTTCTGCATTACTCGCGGAATCCTGGTCCATTGGCACCTGAGTGTGTGTGGGGGGGGGGGGTGCACCAGGGAATCCTTAATTCCAGACAAGTGAGTTTTGCAGGTAATCTAAGAAGGATACCACATAGATTTTGGATCCCTTCCTCCATATTGTTTCTTATTGTTAAGGGTTCCGAAGGAGCCAGGCAAGGCACAACTGTTTCAGAAAGCAGTGGATTCACTGCTGGCAAAAAAGGTTCTGATTCCGGTTCAGGGTTTTATTACAACCTGCTTGTAAAAAGGATGGCGGCTGTCATCTCATTTTGGACCTCAAATGTCTCAACAAATATGTGGTGACTATGCCCTTCAAGATGGAATCTTTGCATTCTGTTTTAGCGACAATTTGCCCAGGTGAGTATCTGGCATCTGTGGACCTTCAGGATGTGTATATAACCATTCCTTTGCCCCCAGATAGTCATCACTATCTGTGTTTTGCCTTCGACTCAGATTATTACCAGTTTACAGTCCTGGAGAGTTACTTGCTTCTCTGGACCTTCAGGATGCATATTTGCACATCCCAATCCATCTAGAGAGCAGGCGGTACCTGAGGTTTGCCTGTGACAGGGGTAATTTTCAGTTCTCAGCTCTTCCATTTGGTCTGACAACGGCCCCTCAGGTTTTCCAATGGGTTCTGGGGGCCTTGATATCCATTCTCCATCGGGACGGCATCAGAGTGACTCCCTACATGGACTACCTGCTTTTGAAAGCCTCCTCTGCGGACCTTCTTCATCAGCAGGTCCAGACCTGCATTCAAATCCTTACCCATCACAGTTGGATTGTCAACTTGGACAAGTCAGACCTTGTCCCATCCCAGCAGCTGATCTTCCTGGGTCTTCTGTTCGATACTCAGAAGTGAATGGTGTTTCTACCTGATGAGGCAGCCCATCAAATTGCCCAAAGAGTCTCAACGATTCTATCCCGGGATCGGATCCCAGTTCCGAAGTTGTCTTCTCTGGTGGGGAAGTTCATTTCCACGATAGAGGCGGTTCCATTTGCCATGGCACACACCATGGAACTTCAGAGATTTGTGATACAGACATGCAGGGACCGACCAGATCATCAGAAGCTATCGGTCTTACTTCCTCCTCATGTAGAGTTGAGCTTGGAGTGGTGGCTGGACCATTCCAATCTCCTAAAGGGGAGGTCCTTCCTTATTCCCTACTGGACCTAGGTCACGACGGATGCCAGCCTCTTGGGCTGGGGAGCCATTCTGGGTCGCTTCAACACTCATGGGAAGTGGTCCATGGAGGAGTCCCTTCTCCCTATCAACATCCTGGAACTTCAAGCAATATTTCATGCTCTCCGTCATTGGGAGTCTCAACTGGAGGACTGTCCAGTTCAAGTGGAGTCCGACAACGCCACGGTGGTGGCTTATATCAACAGACAAGGCGGAACAAGAAGTCTCGCTGCTTGGTTAGAGGTCAAGGCCATTCTGTCCTGGGCAGAGGTTCATGTTCCTGTCATTTCCGCAGTGCACATTCCAGGCATAGACAACATCATGGCAGACTTCCTCAGTCGTCACACAGTCGACAGAGGAGAGTGGGAGCTACATCCCGAGGTGTTTCAACTCCTAACTCGGAAATGGGGGATGCCCCTAGTGGATCTGATGGCTAAGAGACACAACAGGAAGGTTCCGACGTTTTGCTTTCGGTGGAGAGACTCTCTAGCTCTGGCTGCCGATGCAATGTCCATTCCCTGGACATTCTCCCTGGCCTACATTTTTCCTCCTCTTCCAATGTTGATAAGGGTGTTACAGAAATTGAAAGTAGAACGTAAGAAATTGAAAGTTGAACCAGTAATTCTGGTCACTCCGAATTGGCCTCGTCAGTCCTAGTATCCAGAGCTTGTGGCCCTATCAGTGGCGGAGCCCTTTGCGCTCCCCTCTCATCCAGATCTTCTTCTGCAGGGTTACCTGTGGAAGGAAGATGTTCATCGGCTCAATTTGACGGCCTGGAGATTGAATCCTCGATTTTAAGGAAGAAAGGGTTTTCTTCTGCTGTGGTGTCTACTATGCTTAGTGCCCGTAAGCCTGTTTCTTCCAAGACTTATCACCGTGTCTGGTCGACATTTGTGTCTTGGTGTGCTGACAGAGATCTGTCTCATGACTTCCCACTGTCCTGGCATTTTTGCAGAATGGTGTGGACAAGGGACTGAGTTCTCGTAAGGTTCAGACTTCGGCACTTTCTGTCTTTTTCCAGAAATGCATTGCTACCGTTCCTGATGTCAGGGTTTTCTTCCAGGGCGTTGCTCGTGTGCATCCTGCCTTTCAGAGTCCGGCTCCTCAGTGGGACCCTTTGAGTCTTTGGCTACTATTCCTTTACGTCTCTTGACGTGGAAGATGGCCTTTCTTCTGGTGATTGTGTCTGTTCGCCGAGTTGCGGAGTTGCAAGCTCTATCCTGTAAACCACCTTATCTGGTGTTTCATAAGGATAAAGCGGTGCTTTGCACCTCTAAGGAGTTCTTACCGAAAGTGGTCTCCAAGTTTCACATCAATCAGGAGATTGTGGTGCCCTCTTTCTGCCCTAAACCCTCCTCTGACAAGGAGAGAGATCTCCACTTGTTGGATGTGGTGCGTTGTCTCAAGTTTTATGTCCATCGCACTGACTTTATCAGGAAATCAGACGCTCTGTTCGTCATTCCTGAGGGTGCTAGGGCAGGAAGACTGGCGTCCAAAGTGAATATTGCTTCATGGATCAAGTCCACTATTTGTAGGGCCTATGAGTTGAGGAATAAGCATGTTTCCCTTTCGGGTCACGGCTCATTCCACCAGGTCTATTTGGGCCTCTTGGGCCTATAAGAATCAGACTTCTGCTGGTCAGCTGTGCAGGGCAGCCACTTGGTCCTCTGTGCACACCTTTTCGAAGCACTACCGTGTGGATGTGCTGGCTTCAGCTGATGCCAGCTTTGGAAGGAAGGTCCTGGAGGCAGTCTTGCCTGTCTAGGATCTTCTTATCAGGTTCTTAGTGCTTCCTTTGCTGTTGAGCCCTGTTGGCTCTAGTTCAGTGTGCTGTGTAACAGTTCCTGGGGAGTTTTTTCCCCCGTTCAGTGTCTGTTGACACTTTAGTTTTGTTGGGCTTCTTTGACCAGTTGGTTCATAGAGGTTCTGGTGACTTTGGGGGCCTTGCTTCTGGTCCTTGCCTTCTTCCCGCCTCTGAGGAACTCAGTGGTTGCACATCCCAGAGTTACCAGTAACCTGTATTGGATGACAGAGAAAAGAGGATTTTAGTCTTACCTGTTAAATCCTTTTCTCTTAGTCCATACAGGTTACTGGTCTCCCACCCTGTCAAGGGACCATGCTTGTCTGTCCTGTGGCAGTATGTAGGAGTCCTTAGGGGCATTCTCACAGGAGTCTTCTTCTCTTCTACTCTCTAGTCAACATTTAGTGTCTCAAATCATTCTGGAGCTGGTTGGCTAAGCTGCAGCCTAGGAGGGAAGGGAGGCTCCACCCCCTGCATACATTTAGAGAAATGTTCCTGCCTACTTAAAGGGGCAGATCACCTCTCAGAGTTACCAGTAACCTGTATGGACTAAGAGAAAATAGGATTTTAGTCTTACCTGTTAAATCCTTTTCACTTAGTCCATACAGGTCACTGGTACAATGGGAGGCGATCCGCCCCTTTAATAGGCAGGAACATTCATTCAAATGTATGCAGGGGGTGGAGCCTCCCCTCCTACTTAAGCTGCCTTCAGGCCAGAGCCAAGCTAGATTGATTTGAGACACTAAACTGACCGGAGGTAAGAAGAAAAGGAAGACTCCTGTGAGCATGCCCCGGAGGTCCCCCACTGAATGCCACAGGAGAGCCAAGCTTGGTCCCTTGACAGGGTGGGAGACCAGTGACCTGTATGGACTAAGTGAAAAGGATTTAACAGGTAAGACTAAAATCCTATTTTCACTGTTGTCCAGTACAGGTCACTGGTACAATGGGATGTACAAACATTGAGATGTCCCTGAGGTGGGAAGTAAGGCAAGGACCAGGTCACTCAGAACTGCTATAAACCAATTAATAAGAGCCCAACACAGAAGTGTCAACGGACACCAACCAGGGGGAAAAACAAACCCCCGAACTGACACAGCACACTGAACTAGAGCCAACAGGGCTCAACAGCAAAGAAGCACTAAGAACCACAGAGTAGAAAGTCCTAAACAGGCAAGACTGCCTCCAGGACCTTCCTCCCAAAGCTGGCATCAGCCGAGGCCAGTACATCAACTCGATAGTGCTTCGAGAATGTGTGCACAGAGGACCAAGTGGCCGCTCTGCACAGTTGATCAGCAGACGCCTGATTCTTATAGGCCCAAGAGGCCCCAATTGATCTGGTGGAATGAGCAGTAACCCTGAAGGGAACATGCTTATTCCGTAATTTGTAGGCTTCACGGATGGTAGATTTAATCCAAGAGGCAATAGTTACCTTGGATGCCGGTCTCCCTGCCCTAGGCCCCTCAGGAATGACGAACAAGGCGTCAGACTTCCTGATAGACTCAGTGCGATGAACATAAAATTTAAGACAACGCACAGCATCCAACAAATGGAGATCTCTTTCCTTGTCAGAGGAAGGGTTAGGGCAGAAAGAGGGAACCACAATCTCCTGATTGATGTGAAATTCTGAGACAACCTTGGGTAAAAACTCCTTGGAAGTGCGAAGCACTGCCTTATCCTTGTGAAACACCAAGTAAGGAGGTTTACAAGACAGAGCTTGTAACTCTGCTACCCGGCGAACTGAGACAATAGCCAAAAGAAAAGCCATCTTCCAGGTCAAGAGACGCAAAGGAATAGAAGCCAAGGATTCAAACGGGGGTCTCTGGAGAACCCCCAGCACCAAATTGAGGTCCCACTGGGGAGTAGGACTCTTGAAGGCAGGCCGAACATGAGCCACACCTTGGAAGAAAACCTTAACATCAGGAAGAATAGCAATTCTTTCCTGGAAAAACACAGACAGAGCAGAAGTCTGAACCTTGAGAGAACTCAGGCTGAGTCCCTTCTCAACCCCATCCTGTAAAAAGGCTAGGACTGTGGGAAGATGGAAATCTAGAGACAGATCCTTATCAGTACACCATGCTACAAAGGTGGACCATATGCGATGATAGATCTTGGAAGACACAGGCTTGCGAGCTCTAAGCATCGTGGACACCACTGAAGAGGAAAACCCTTTCTTCTTTAGAACTGAGGATTCAACCTCCAAGCCATCAAATGGAGATGCTGAACATCCTCCTTCCATAGATATCCCTGAAGAAGTAGATCTGGACGTGCAGGAAGCGGAACAGGATCTGTCACAGACATGGCTAGCAGTTCCGGATACCAGGACTGACAAGGTCAATTTGGAGTGATCAGGATGACAGGACAACGCTCCACCTTCAGCTTCTGGATGACTCGGATCAACAGAGGAAGAGGAGAGAAGATGTAAGCCAGAGGAAACATCCAAGGGATTGACAAAGCATCCACTGCCAGAGCAAGAGGGTCCCTCCACCGGGAGCAAAACACTGGCACCTTCCTGTCGTGTCTGGTAGCCATCAGATCCACTACTGGCAACCCCCACATCTGGGTGAGAAGGTGAAACACCTCTGGATGAAGCGCCCATTCTCCGCTGTCAACTGTGTGACGACTGAGAAAATCTGCCATGACGTTGTCTACGCCTGGAATGTGTACCGCTGAGATGACTGGCACATGAGCTTCTGCCCAAGATAAACTGGCCTTGACCTCTAACCAAGCGGTGAGACTTTTTGTGCCGCCCTGTCTGTTGATGTAAGCCATGGCGGTGGCGTTGTCGGACTCCACTCTGACTGGACAACCTTCCAGCTGAGATCCCAGTGTCTCAGGGCAAGAAAGATGGCACGAAGTTCCAGAACATTGATGGAAAGAAGAGATTCTTCCAGTCCCCATTTCCCCTGAGCACTGAAACGACCCAGTACTGCCCCCCATCCCCGAAGGCTGGCATCCGTCGTGACTGTGGTCCAATAAGGAACCCGAAAAGACCTCCCTTTCAGGAGATGAGACAGGTCCAACCACCACTCTAGGCTCAGCTCGACATGAGGGGGCACAGATACGGAGAGATGCTGATGATCTGGATGAGTTCTGCAAGTCTGAATCACAAACCTCTGAAGTTCCCTGGTGTGTGCCATGGCAAAAGGCACTGCCTCTATCGTGGAAATAAACTTCCCCACCAGAGAGGACAACTTTGGTACTGGAACCCTGTCCAATTCCAGGATCCTGGCCACCCGGATAGCAATCTGATGAGCCACTTCCTCCGGTAAAAACACCATGCACTGCTGAGTGTCAAACAGGAGACCCAGGAAGAGGAGCTGTTGAGATGGAACCAAGTCTGATTTGTCCAGATTCACAATCCATCCGTGGCGATTGAGTGTCTGTATGCACAACTGCAGCTGCTGGTGAAGGATCTCCGCAGATGAGGCTTTCAGGAGCAGATCGTCCATGTAAGGAGTCACCCTGACTCCATTTCCATGAAGCACAGCTATCAAAGCTCCCAATACCCTCTGAAAGACCTGAGGAGCTGAAGTCAGACCAAAGGGAAGAGCTGAAAACTGAAAGTGGCCTTTGTGACAGGCAAATCTGAGATACCGTCTGCTCTCTGGATGAATAGGGATGTGAAGGTATGCATCCTGAAGGTCCAGGGAGGCAAGGAACTCTCCTGAAGACATTGCTGCTATCACAAACGCAGAGATTCCTGACGAAAGTGGGAACTCACAACAAAGGAATTGAGATCCTTGAGATCCAAAATAGGACGAGCACCTCCGTCCTTTTTGGCCACAACGAACAGGTTGGAATAGAATCCTGAACCTGGGTTCTCTGGTGGAACCAATTCCAGGACCTCTTTGTCCAAAAGATCCTGAATAGCGTCGTCGAACAGACGTCTTTTTGTAGGCTCCTGAGAAGGACGAGTAAAATGGAACCGAAAAGGAGGAAGAGAAGAGAAAGGGATCCTGTATCCCTCTGATACCACCTGAAGAACCCAAGGGTCCGCCACTGACTCCTCCCAAACCCGGCGAAAGATGTGGAGACGTCCACCTACAGCCAGATTCGGACCCGGGTTCGGCGAGTCATGCCGAAGCAGTCTTGGAGGTCTTGGCCTTGGGAGCAACTTTGGGCTTCCAGGACTGTTTGGGCTTGGAGGAGGAGCGCGTGGAGGACGGACCCGTCTGGAACGTGGAGCGTGTCTCAGTTTGGAAAGAACGAAAGGACCGATTGCGTTTGGCTGGAAACTTCTTCTTGAATACCGATGGCGGAAGAGTACTTTTGCCACCAGTGGCCTCGCTAATCATCTCCTTAAGTTCAGATCCAAACAGTAAGGACCCTGAAAACGCAAAGAAAGCAAGGCTTTCTTAGAGGCAGTGTCAGCAGACCAAATTTTCAACCAAAGAGCACGTCTAGCTACTACAGAGGAAGTAGAGGCCCTCGCCATCATGCGCACAGCATCAAAAGCAGCGTCAGAAACATAATTTTGAGCTTCTAATATATTAGCAAGAAGCTGTAACTGCTCAGACACTGGTGCATCCTGGCGAACCGCCTCAGCCAGTTGTTCAGTCCAGTCTGCAATGGCCCTATTAACCCATGCCACTGCAAAGGTTGGACGCATGGCAGTGCCAATAGAGGCAAAAATGGATTTAAGACAAATCTCTAACTTTTTGTCCGTCCAATCCTGCAGGGCCGAAGCATCTGACACAGCTAAGGCAGTAGATTTGGATAACCTAGAAATAGGAGCATCCACTTTAGGAGGATGAACCCATTTTGCCAGTTCAGCCTCAGGAAAAGGATAAAGTTTAGCAAACTTTTTGGACACAGAAGAGGATTTTTCAGGATTCCTCCACGTATCAGAGACTAAATGAGCAAGAGTAGGGTTATTAGGAAAACAAACCACAGCCTTAGATGGTTTTTGGAAAACATCAGTTGGATCATGAGTAGATTCCTGAGTCAGAGGAAGGTTGAGCGTAGTTAACACAGCTCTGATCAAACCCTCAGCAGAAACTTCAGGGTCACATTCATAAGGGTCACCAATGGACGTATTAGATTCTATAACAGTGCCTTCCTCAGCATCAGAATCCTGCAAAAGTTCTTCCTCAGAAGAATCACACACATCAGGAGCCCCCTGTGGCTTAGGCAGGGAGGTCCTGATTGTGGAGGGGGTCTGCCAGACTTGCAGAGCCCCCTGAACCTGAGAGGGAAAGAGTTGAAGAGTGGATCTGAGATCCCTAGTGGCAGCTTTAAACTCTTTTACCAAGTTGGCTCAATAGCGTGGCTGGGAAGCCCAGGGTTGCTATCCTGACTTTCTGCACATTTTGGGCATAAATGACCTGAAAATTCTCTAGGCAGCCCAGAGTGACAAGAGGAGCAAAACGCAATGGGGGAAATGGCCACCCCAGTCTTGGGTCTAGCCCCTGACTCCAGTGGAGTAGACATGCTCACAGCGTCAGATATACTCCACTAAGAAAAATCACCCAGTAAAAGTGTGAAAGATTAAAGTTTCACCCCAGAAATGCCTAAAATCGGACTTATCTGGCCAGCGAAGGGTTAATCTGCTGAGAGGAGAGAAGGCTCGGTCCCTGCGTAGTATACTCGCTGAGAATAACACCACAAAATGGCTGCCGCGACGGTAGCCAGTCAGAAAACGAGCGCGAAATAGGCGCTCATGGGAATCGTAGTTTTCCTCAGAAGTACCCCAAAACAGTGCCCGAAGCCCCCCCAGACTCCCAACACACCGAATCTAGCTACCGGATGATAGAGCAGGGGAAGACCAACAAAATGAGCTCTCTCTGAAGTTGCTGTGACAAGCGGTTCCAGAGATACGTCCCACACTGTGTAAACCCATAGAGAGTAAAGGAGCAATGGCGTCTATGCGGGTAAAAGCGCGCTTAAAGGCGCGGAACATTAAATATTAATAAAGTATACTTGAAAGAAAAAGTTCACCAAACACAGTTCTAGTACATGTAAAACATGAGAGAATAACAACCCAAAGCTCCAAAACCCAGGGAATACCACAGACATTGCATAAATACAAGCAATAGAAATAAAAACACCCTATGAGTGCTGGAGTGCATAATGAGAACCCCCAAATACATGCCCAAAGAAGGGACAAGTGGACCTTCAGCACTCAAAGGGTGACTCACCTTTCTGCAGGACTTATGTCTTCAGGTAACCATGTTAAAAGGGAATTAACCAGAGGAAAATTCCCCAGCAGGGAAGCTACTTGACACAAGATGTTCCCTCTTCAGGGCATAAGGTCCACCAGAAAATCCCTGGAAACTGCACTAGCCACTTTGGAGAGGGCAATTCACAGCCATGGTCACCCGCCTAATGGTGGTATTCCATATTTGAAGGAAAACAATAAAAAACTAAAGTTGAATGAGAGATGTTCTCCACCTGGTGTGCACAGCACAGAGGAACAAATCAATCTAGCTTGGCTCTGGCCTGAAGGCAGCTTAAGTAGGAGGGGAGGCTCCACCCCCTGCATACATTTGAATGAATGTTCCTGCCTATTAAAGGGGCGGATCGCCTCCCATTGTACCAGTGACCTGTATTGAACGACAGTGAAAAGGATTTAATGGATAAGACTAAAATCCTCTTTTTCTGTGGCATGTTAACCCCTTCCTTGCCCTGTTAGGTGCTTTGGGGCACATTTTCATTAATTTCCCTTGGGGTTCAGTGTTTTCTACTGTTGTTCAGGTGTTGTCTATGTGTTTTACAACTTTTAGGACACTTTTGAACATTTTCGTTTATTTGAATTCCGCTCCTTTACATCATAACCGCAATGCTCCTTTGATCTCTATGGACAGTTTCACTTGCAACAGCTTCACGTATCAAATTCAGAGAGGGCTCATTCTTCTTGTCTGCCCTTGCCCTACACTCCAGTACACATCC
Source organism: Rhinophrynus dorsalis (assembly GCA_037306005.1). NCBI lineage: Eukaryota > Metazoa > Chordata > Amphibia > Anura > Rhinophrynidae > Rhinophrynus > Rhinophrynus dorsalis. Next base: position 389,657,614 of record CM074722.1, read on the forward strand.
TTAGTGTCTTGGGAAGCTTGGGTGGATGCGGGAGCTGTTTTTAGGGTAGTCTGAGAGGAAACTACTTTTCCCATGAACGCCCTTTTCGTTGGTTGTTTTCTGATTGGCTTTATTTCTTTCCTCTCATGAGTATCCTATGCGGGGCTTGGATCCTTCCACTCTCCTCCTCAGGCTAACCCTTCGCTTGCCATATATGTGTATTTTATCTCTTTTTGGGTGAATTCTTTAATCTGGGACAAAGTATTGGGTTCTTTCTTGTACTGTCAGACACTTTATCTCCTGTCAGGATGTCAAACCCATTGGGACCTGGGGCTAGACCTAAGACAAAGGACACTGGGGTGTATTTGACCCCCATTACTCATTGTTCCTCATGTCAGTCAGGGCTCCCTAGAAAATACTCAGGTCATTTATGCCCTTCATGCACCATGGCCCTGCGTCTCCGCCAAGGCCCTCCAGCCATGATCAAGAGCCACCTTGGTTACAGGACTTAAAGTCTACTTTGACACAGTTCCCTATGCACCTTCACAGGGTCATCAATTCCTGGAATCCCCCACCATTATTCATGTCTGTGGCCCGTAAGCCTCAGGGTATCCCTGATGTGTAAGATTCCTCTGATGAGGAGCTCTTGGTGGATTCGGACGAGGGTGAGTGCTCTGAGGGGGCTTATTCGCAATTTTTTTGGGGACCCCTTTGAGGCTGACCCTGAGCCCTCTGCTGAGGGTCTCATTAAGGCCATCTTAAATACTTTGAATATTCCTGCAGTTTCTGAGGAACCTCAATCTACTTCTGATGTCTTTCAAAGACACAAAGCAATATACTGTCTTTACAACTAATCACACCTTGACCAGGTTGTTCTAGATGAGTAGAAGACCCCTGACAAGCTAAATTGTACCCCTTCTCTGAGGCGGCATTGTCTCAGTAGAACTTTTCCTCCTAAGTTTGACTGCCCTATCTCTAGGATTTCTACATCCACAGCTTTGCCTGTGGCGTATTCTTCTGCTCTCAAGTATTTGACTGATAGGAAGCTGGAGGCTATTTTGAAGGCTACATTTGTGACCATAGGGGCGTCTGTGAGACCTACCTTTGCTTCATCTTGGGTACATAGGGCCATTGCGGTATGGATGGAGCAACTAACTGAGGCTGTCCGTCAGGGTGCTCCTACAGTTGACCTTCTACGTCTTTTGGCTAACACTTCAGAGGTGCTCAGCATTATGTCATTGATGCTATCTTTGACACTATCAGGCTTGAGGCCAAGGCCTCTTTCCTGTCTGTGGTTGCCAGATGTTCCCTTTGGCTTAAGATCTGGTCTGCTGGCTCGATCTCCAAGAAATCTTTGGTTTCACTTCAATTTCTGGGTACGTCCCTTTTCGGCCCTGAGTTAAAGAATCTCTTATCAGTGAGGCTACTGGGGGCAAGAGTGCTATGTTGCCCTTGATTCCTAGAAGAAACCTCAGTTTTGCAGGCACCGCCCTTTTCATGCCTACCAGGGCAAGACGAGCGGTGCAAACCCGACGGTTTCTCAGGCCTCTCGCTCCTCGTCCAAGCTCAAACAGCACTGGAGGCCCAAGCAGTCCTCCACCAAGCCCAAACCCACCAAACCTACTTCTGCATGACTCGCTGAACCCTGGTCCACACACACCAGTGGGTGGTCATCTGTGGAACTTTCTCAGTGTTTGGACAGACATATTTGCGAATCCATGGGTTTTACAGGTGGTTACCGAAGAGTACAGGATTCCCTTTAAATCTCTTACTCCCTTCAGGTTCTTCCCTTCTCACTCCCCTCAGGAACTGGAAAAGCTTTGTCTTTTCAACGGGGCCATCCAGGCTCTTTTGGACAAGGAAGTCCGGTTCCCGAACCAGAAATAGGGTTGGGCTTCTGTTCCAACCTATTTTTGGTTTCCAAGAAGGATGGCGGCTGCCGGTCCTATTCTGGTCCTCAAGGATCTCAATTCCTTTGTGGTCAAGACTCATTACCACCAGGAGTCCTTACAGTCAGTCATTGGGGCGATGTGTCTAGGGGAATTTCTGGCTTCCTTGGAACTGCATGATGCCTACCTGAACATCGATATTCATTCGGAGAGCCAGCGGTTCCTCAGGTTCGCTTGCGACAAGGGGCACTTCCAATTCTCGGCTCTCCCCTTTAGTCTGACTACAGCTCCGTAGGTGTTTATTTACATCTTGGGTGCATTGATTTCTCTCTCTCCCCCCCCCCCTCCGTTGATTAACCCTTCGCTTGCCAGATAAGTTTAGATTTAACGTTTCTGGTGTGAATCTTTAATTTCTCACACTTACATTGGGTGATTTCTTAAAAGTGGTTATTTTGACTCTGTGAGCATGTCTATACCGCTGGAGCCTGGGGCTAGACCTAAGACTAAGGAGGCTGGGGTATCAGTATCCCACAGGGAGCACCTGATGTGTCTGATTCTTCTGAGGAAGAATTGTTGCAGGATTATGATGTTGAGGATGGTACAGTTATTGAGTCTTCCAGGTCTATTGGGAACCCTTTTGAATGTGACCCTGAACTCTCTGCTGAGGGTTTAATTAGAGCTGTACTGACCACTCTCAACCTTCCCTTGAGCCAAGAGGTTCCCTCTGACCCAGCTGATGTTTTTCAGAAACCGGCAAAGGCTGTTACTTGTTTCCCTCCTAATCCTACTCTTGCCCGTTTGGTTTCTGATGCGTGGAAAAATCCTGTTAAGTCCTCTTCAGTCTCAAAAAAGTTTGCTAAACTTTATCCCTTTTCTGAGGCTGAACTGGCTAGATTCCCCCAAGGCGGATGCTAATGTTTCTAGACTGTCTAAATCTACTGCTTTACCTGTATCTGATGCTTCTGCTTTACAGGATTGGACTGACAAAAAGTTGGAGGTTTGCCTCAAGTCTATTTTTGCATCTATTGGCACTGCTATGCGCGCGGCCTTTGCTGTGGCGTGGGTTAACTGGGCCATTGTGGTCTGGACTGAGCTACTCACCACGGCGGTCCGTCAGGACGCGCTGGTTTCAGAACAGTAATATCTCTGAAGCTCAGAACTATGTGTCTGACACTACCTTTGATGCCGTCCGCATGATGGCAAGGGCTTCCACTTCTTCTGTGGTGGCCAGGTGTGCGCTTTGGCTTAAGATTTGGTCTGCTGACACTGCTTCCAAGAAAGTTTTGCTTTCTTTGCCTTTTCAGGGGACTTCCTTGTTTGGATCTGAGCTCAAGGAACTGATTAGCGAGGCTACTGGGGGTAAGAGTACTCTTCTGCCCTTGGTCTTTAAGAAAAAGTTACTGGCTAAGCGCAACCGGTCCTTTCTTTCCTTTCAAACTGAGACACGTTCGACGAACCAGGCGGTTCCATCTACTCCGCGCTCCTCCTCCAAGCCTAAACAGTCCTGGAAGCCCAATGTTGCCTCCAAGCCCAAGACTTCCAAGACTACTTTGTCATGACTCGCCAAACCCGGGTCCGCATCCTGCTGTGGGTGGACGTCTCCACCTCTTTCGCAGGGTTTGGGAGGATTCTGTGACGGACCCATGGGTTTTACAGGTGGTGTCGGAAGGATACAAGATCCTTTTCTTTTCTCTTCCTCCCTTTCGCTTTCATCTCACTTGTTCACCGCAGGATGCAGAGAGAAGGCTTCTGTTCGACGATGCTATTCAGGCTCTCTTGGACAAAGACGTCCTGGAGCCGGTGCCTCCTTTGGACATAGGTTCGGGATTTTATTCCAACCTTTTTGTGGTGACCAAGAAGGACGGCAGAGGTCGTTCTATTTTGGATCTCAAGGATCTCAACTCCTTTGTGGTGAAGACTCACTATCGACAGGTGTCTCTGCGCACTGTGATCGCTGCCATGTCTCCGGGGGAGTTTCTTGCTTCTTTGGACCTTCAGGATGCGTATCTGCACATCCCAATTCATCTAGAGAGCAGTCAGTATCTTAGGTTTGCCTGCGCCAGAGGTCATTTTCAGTTTTCAGCTCTTCCATTTGGTCTGACAACGGCTCCCCAGGTTTTCCAACGGGTTCTGGGAGCATTGATATCAGAGTGACTCGGTACATGGACGACCTGCTTTTGAAGGCTGCATCTGCGGGCCTTCTTCATCACCAGGTCTTCTTCATCAGCAGGTCCAGACCTGCATTCAAGCCCTCACACATCATGGTTGGATTGTGAACCTGGACAAGTTGGACTTTGTTCCGTCCCAGCAACTCATCTTCCCGGGTCTTCTGTTCAACACTCAGAGGTGCATGGTGTTTCTACCGGAGGAGATGGCTCATCTCATTGCTCACCGGGTCTCCAAGATCCGTTCCCTCGATCAGATTCCAGTTTCGAAGTTGTCTTCTCTGGTGGGGAAGTTCATTTCCACGATAGAGGCGGTTCCATTTGCCATGGCACGCACCAGGGAACTTCAAAGGTTTGTGATTCAGACATGCAGGGACCGGCCGGATCATCTGAAGCTGTCAGTCTCTCTTCCTCCTCATGTCGAGTTGAGTTTGGAGTGGTGGTTGGATCTTTCCAATCTCCTGAAGGGGAGATCCTTCCGGATCCCCTACTGGACCACGGTCACGACGGACACCAGCCTCTCGGGTTGGGGTGCCTTCTTGGGTCGCATCAGCGCTCAGGGGAAATGGTCCTTGGAGGAGTCTCTTCTTTCCATCAACATTCTGGAACTTTGAGCGATTTTTCATGCGCTGCGCCATTCGGAATCTCAGCTGGAGGGCTGTCCAGTCAGGGTGGAATCCGACAACACCACTGTGGCTTACATCAACAGACAGGGCGGGACCAGAAGTCTCGCTGCTTGGTTAGAGGTCAAAGCCATTCTGTCCTGGGCGGAGGTTCACGTTCCTGTCATTTTAGCGGTGCACATTCCAGGCGTAGACAACGTCATGGCAGACTTTCTCAGTCGTCACACAGTCGACAGCGGAGAGTGGGAACTTCATCCCGAGGTGTTTCAGCTCCTAACTCTGAAGTTGGGAGTGCCCCTGGTGGATCTGATGGCAACCAGGCACAACAGGAAGGTTCCGATGTTCTGCTCCCGGTGGAGAGACTCTCTGGCTCTGGCAGTCGATGCCATGTCCATTCCCTGGGCGTTCTCCCTGGCTTACATCTTTCCTCCCCTTCCAATGTTGATAAGGGTGTTTCAGAAGTTGAAGGTGGAGCGTTGCCCGGTCATCCTGATCACTACGAATTGGCCTCGTCAGTCCTGGTATCCGGACCTTCTGGCCCTGTCTGTGGTGGAACCCTTTCCGCTTTCCTCGTGTCCAGATCTTCTGCTGCAAGGTTATCTGTGGAAGGAGGATGTTCATTGTCTCAATTTGACGGCCTGGAGGTTGAATCCTCGATTTTGAAGAAGGGGTTTTCTTCTGCAGTGGTGTCTACCATGCTACGTGCTCGTAAGCCTGTTTCTTCCAAGATCTATCACCGGGTCTGGTCGACCTTCGTGTCTTGGTGTGCTGACAGGGATCTGTCTCATGACTTTCATCTTCCCACTGTCCTGGCCTTTTTGCAGGACGGAGTGGATAAGGGGCTCAGTCTGAGTTCCCTTAAGGTTCAAACTTCGGCGCTCTCTGTCTTTTTCCAGGAGCGTATTGCTGTTCTTCCTGATGTCAAGATTTTCTTCCAAGGTGTTGCTCATGTGCATCCTGCCTTTCGGAGTCCGGCTCCTCAATGGGACCTTAATTTGGTTTTGGGGGTTCTCCAGCGTCCCCCCTTTGAGTCCTTGGCTACTATTCCTTTACGCCTTTTGTCGTAGAAGATGGCCTTTCTTCTGGCGATTGTGTCAGTTCGCTGTGTGGCGGAGTTGCAAGCTCTGTCCTGTAAACCACCTTATCTGGTGTTTCATAAGGATAAAGCTGTGCTTCGCACCTCTAAGGAGTTCTTGCCTAAAGTAGTCTCCTAGTTTCACATCAATCAGGAGATCGTGGTGCCCTCTTTCTGCCCTAACCCATCCTCCGACAAGGAGAGGGATCTCCACTTGTTGGATGTAGTGCGTTGTCTCAAGTTTTATGTTCATCTCACTGAATCTGTCAGGAAGTCTGACGCTCTGTTCGTCATTCCTGAGGGTCCTAGGGCAGGGAGACCGGCATCCAAAGTGACTATTGCGTCATGGATTAAGTCTACTATTCGTAAGGCTTACGAATTGAGGGATAAGCATGTTCCCTTTCGGGTCAAGGCCCATTCCACCAGGTCCATTGGGGCCTTTTGGGCCTACGAGAATCAAGCGTCTGCTGATCAGCTGTGCCAGGCGGCCACTTGGTCCTCTGTGCACACCTTCTCAAAGCACTACCGTGTGGATTTGCTGGCTTCGGCTGATGCCAGCTTTGGAGGAAGGTCCTGGAGGCAGTTTTGCTTGTCTAGGATCTTCTTCTTCTGAGGTTTCTGCACTTCCTTATTGTTGAGCCCTGTTGCCTTTAGTTTTGTGTGCTGTGTAACAGTTCCTGGGGTCTGTTTTTACCCCTAGTTGGTGTTGGGATCTCTGACCGGTAGGTTCTTGGAGGTCCTGGTGACTTTGGGGGCCTTGCTCCTGGTCCTTGCCTTCTTCCCACCTCTGGGAAACTCAATGGTTGGACATCCCAGAGTTACCAGTAACCTGTATTGGACGACAGTGAAAATAGGATTTTAGTCTTACCTGTTAAATCCTTTTCACTTAGTCCATACAGGTTACTGGTCTCCCACCCTGTCAAGAGACCATGCTTGGCTCTCCTGTGGCAATCTGTGGGAGTCCTTCTGGGTATGCTCACAGGTGTCTTCTTCTCTCCTATTTCTGGTCAGTTAGTAGTGTGCCAAATCATTCTGGTGTTAGCTGACTGGGATGCAGCTGAGGAGGGAGGGGAGGCTCCACCCCCTGCATACATTTGGACAATTGTTCCTGCCTACTTTAAGGGGCGGATCGCCTCCCAGAGTTACCAGTAACCTGTATGGACTAAGAGAAAAGGATTTAACAGGTAAGACTAAAATCCTCTTTTCTCTGTTGTCCAGTACAGGTTACTGGTAACTTTGGGTAGGCAATCTGCCCCTTTAAGTCAGCAAGAACAATTCTAGAATTGATTGCAGGGGGTGGAGCCTACCTTCCCTCCTTGGCTACAGCTAGCCAACCAGCTCCAGAAAGATTTGTTCCTTGGCGAAGACACAGTTCTGCTATAGTTTTAGAATTTTTTTATTTTTCTGTTAGAAATGGAATACCACCATTAGGCTAATTATCATAACTGACAATGCCCTTAGATGTGGCTAGCTCAGTATCTAGGTGCTTTTTGTGGACCTTAAGCCCTGGGGGAAAAATTTTGGGTACAAGTTCTTTCCTCAGGAGTTGCCCACCGAGGCTTCTTCTTGATACATGGTAATCTGAAGACAGAAGACCTGCAGGAAAGGTGAGCAACTCTTTGAGTGCTGCAGGTCCACATGTCCCACAGTGCCCCTCCACACAGGGGTTTTTTCCTTGGGAGTTCATATTGCACACTCCAGCACTCATTGGGTCTATCTGTATGTCTGTTGGGTGTATTGGAGCAGGTTTATGTGGTAACTTAACCCTTTAGCTGCTGGGTTGCTACTTTTTTTGGGGGGGGGGGGATATTGTCACTTTCCCTACTGGGTTCAGTGTTTTTTGGGTCTTCTGACTTGTTCTAGTGATGTCTCATGTAATTTTATTTCACAGTTTTAACTTTGACAAAATTTGAGTAAAGGCGCTTTATACCGCATAGACGCCATTGCTCCATTCACTTCTATGGGACTGTACAGTTTGGGACATATCTCTGCAACCGCTTAACATAGAGACTTCAGAGAGGGCTCATTTTAATTGTCTGACCTTGCTCTATCATCCGATTACGTTGCAAGCATGTTGGGGGGCTCAGGGGGCTTTTTGGCACTGTTGTGGTACTTATTCTGGGAAAACTACATTTTCCATGAGCGCTTGCTTTGCGCACTTGTTTCTGATTGACTCCCGCCACAGCAGCCATTTTGTGCCTTTTCTAGAATGAGTATCCTATGCAGGGCTGGGACTCTCCTTCTCTCCTCTGCAGATTAACCCTTTGCCTGCCAGATGAGTGTATTTTAGTGATTTCTGGGGTGAAATTTTAATCTTTCACACTGTAATTGGGTGATTCGTTATACTAAACATTTTTAACACTGTGAGAATGTCTAATCCGTTGGGGCCAGGCCTAAGACTAAGGATGCTGGGGTCTCTGTGTCCCCTATTGCACACTGTTCCTCATGTCATTCAGGGTTACCTAGAGAATTCTCAGGTCATTTATGCCCAGCATGTTCTGATGCCCCTGAGTCTCTCCCAGGGACCTCCAGCCATGCAATAGAGCCAGTCTGGGTGCAAGAGTTCAAGGCTGCTACCAGAGACCTTTGGTCTACATCACAATTCTTTCCATCCCAGTTACAGGGCGTCTTTCACTCATGGCAGACCCCTTCTTCAGTCAGATCTTCCCTTCCAAAACCACAGGGAGAACCTAACATGTCAGACAGGAATTGTTGGTGGATTCAGATGCTGAGGAATTTTCTGTTGTGGGCTCCTTTCGGTTTTTTGGGGACCCCTTTGAGGCTGATCCTGAGCCTTCGGCTGAGGGCCTGATCAGGGCTGTCTTGACGACCCTAAACATTCACCTAGTTCAGGAAGTTCCTTCAGATCCCTCTGATGTTTTCCAAGAGCCTAAAAAGCCCCTTGGTCTCCACCTAACCCCACTCTTGACCACCTTGTGTCTGATGAGTAGAAATCTCAGGACAGAAAGCCTTTTGTTTCCAAGAAGTTTGCTAAGCTTTACCCCTTTTCTGAGGCAGCGCTTGCTCAGTGGGTTCATCCCCTTAAAATTGGATGCTCCTATATCCAAGTTATCTAAATCTACTGCATTGACAGTTTCTGATGCGTCCACTCTGAAAGACTGGACTGACAAGAAGCTTGAGGTTTCCCTCAAGTCCATTTTTGCCACTGCTGGCTCTGCCATGCATCCAGCTTTTGCTGCGGCATGGGTTAACCGGGCCATTGCGGTCTGGACTGAACAGCTCATCCTGGCTGTACATCAGGGTGCTCCTTCTTTGGATATGTTGCGGCTTCTTGCCAACATCGCTGAGGCCCAGCACTATGTTTCTGTTGCCTTATTTGATGCCATCCGTTTGGCACAGGTTTCTACCATGTCCGTTGTTGCCAGACAAGCTCTTTGGCTCAAGATCTGGTCTGCTGACACTGCTTCCAAGAAAGCCTTGCTTTCCTTACTCTTTTAGGGTACATCCTTATTTGGGCCAAATCTTAAGGATCTGATTAGTGAGGCCACAGGGACTAAAAGTACTCATCTGCCCTTGGTCCCCAGGAAGAAAACTCCTCTCAAGCATAACAGGTTTTTTCATCCCTTCCAGACTGAGACATGTCTGGCAGACCAGGCGGTTCCATCAGCTCCACATGCCTCCTCCAAGCCCAAACAGCAATGGAAGCCCCAAGGTCTCCTGCAAGCCTAAGGCTTCAAAGACTTCTTTGGCGTGACTCACCGAACCCGGGTCCCCACTCTGTTGTGGGTGGCCATCTGCATCACTACCACAGCGTCTGGGAGGGTTCAGTGGCGGACCAGTGGGTCTTACAGGTGGTGACGGAAGGGTACAGGATCCCTTTCTTCTCTCTTCCTCCTTTTCTCTTTTTTCCCTTTCATACACCCCAGGGAGCAGAGAAACGCCGTCTGTTCAATGGAGCTATCCAGGCCCTTCTGGACAAGAATGTTCTGGATTCCAAATCTGAGAGCTAGAACGGTGACGTCACTCAGGGGGAAACTCTGCTTATGAATATCTCCCAAACCACAAATGTTTGGGAGATAAGACTTATATCATTTTGAATGTTTTTTTAAGGGCTACATTATAAAATAAAATTATTTTCAAGGATTACTATCCCTTTAAACTTCATATTCCATATGTTTGCCCAATCTGACATTGTATATAAGTCCCTCTGTAGAGAGAAAATATCCTGTTCTGAATTAATGACCTTGCATAATTTAGTTTCATCTGCAAATATTGATATTTTGCGTTCTATATCTATTTCCAGGCCATTTAAAAACATGTTAAAAAGCAGCGTACCCAATACTGAACCCTGAGGTAGTCCACTCTCCACTTCAAACTGTATTGGAGAATTTTCCAATTACAACCACACACTGTTCCCTATCCTTCAACCAGTTTTGTATCCAATTGCAAAGGTTATCTCCTAGCCCCAATTTCCTTATTTTATACACCAGCCTTCTGTGTGACACTGTATCAAATGCCTTTGCAGTCTAGATATACTACATCTACTGCCTTGTCATTGTCAAGGTTGCTGCTTACCTCCTCATAGAAGCTGAAAAGATTAGTTTGGCATGATCTAGTCTTCATAAAACCATGTTGATTCGTGCTAATGATTTTATTTTTTTGTGTTGTAATCCTAAATATAGTCCCTTATTATCCCTTCTAGCAGTTTTCCCACTACAGAGGTCAAATTCAGTGGTCTATAATTCCCAGGTTCTGTTTTTGTTCCCTTCTTAAATAGAGGCACTGTTAGCTCTTCGCCAATCCTGTGGCACTGAGTCTGTGGTAATAGAATCTTTAAAGAGTAAATATAGGGGTTTTGCTAACGGTGCACTAAGTTCCTGAAGAACCCTTGGATGTATACCATCAGGACCCCGTGCTTTGTCGGTCTTAATTTTGTTCAGTCTTCCCATGACATCTACTTGAGGTAACCTAATATCTGTTAGTTGTATTGTTTTATTTGTTACTTGCGGAGGTTCTTCTACCATTCCTTGCTCCCTTGTATATACTGATGCAAAGAAAGTGTTTAAAACATCAGCCTTTTCCTTATCCTCACTAACCAACTCACCCATCTCATTATTGAATGGTCCAATGCACTCCCTCTTAAGTTTTAAAAAACTTTTTTGGATTAGTCTTGCTTTCCCTTGCAATTCGAGTTTCATTATCTATTTTTGCTACCCTAATTGCCTTTTTGTAATCTTTGTTGCACTCCCTGTATTTTAAGAAAGATTGTTAAGTTCCTTCAGACTTAAATAATTTGTGTTTTTTTTCCTTGCCATTTCCTTCTTTACATGTGCAGTTAACCACATTGGCTATGACTTACTTCTTTTGCATTTGTTCCCCATTGGTATATACTCTTGGGTACATTTCTGCAACTTAAATTTGAATTCTGACCATTTTTCCTCAGTATTTTTGCCTTTAAATAAAATATCCCAGTCTATGTGTTGCATTGAAGCCCTTAACAATTTGAAGTTAGCTTTTTTAAAATTGAGAGTTTTGGTTGAACCTATACAGTTTTGCTTTGCCAGATTGATCTCAAATGTAACCATGTTGTGATCACTGTTTCTCAAATGTTCTCTTACCTTAATATTGGATACCATTTAGTGTTATTAGTTATCACTAGGTCCAATACATTGTTATTTCTTGTCGGCACTTTCACTATTTGTGACATGTAGCTTTCACGAAGTGTGTTCACAAACCTGCTACCCTCAGCACTCTGGCAGATCTCATTTTTCCAGTTGATATCTGCCCTTCGTCATTGGACTTCCCAGCTGAAGGAATGCCCAGTCCAGGTACAGTCCGACAATGCCACGGCCGTGGCCTACATCAACAAGCAGGGCGGAACAAGAAGTCTCGCCTCTTGGTTAGAGGTCAATGCTATTTTGTCCTGGGCAGAAGAACACGTTCCTGCCATATCTGCCGGACACATTCCTGACGTAGACAATGTCATGACATACTTCCTCAGTCGACACACTGTAGACAGTGGAGAGTGGAAACTGCACCCATAGGTGTTCTCCCTCATTGTTCAGAACTGGTCTTCCTTGCTTCAACCTGGTGGCAACAAGACACAACCGGAAGATGCCGAGGTTCTGCTCTCGCTGGAGGGATCCTCTAGCTCTAGCGGTGGATGCCATGTCCATCCCTTGGTGATTTCTTCTGGCTTACATCTTTCCTCCCCTTCCCATGTTGCACAGGGTGTTAGGGAAATTGAGACTGGGGCGCTGTCCAGTCATTCTGATTTTTCCGTACTGACCGTGGCAGGCTTGGTTTCCGGACACTCTGGATCTGTCAGTGGCAGAGCCATTCTGGCTCTCTTGCCCTACGGATCTTCTTCTACAGGGTTACCTGTGGAAGGAGGATGTTCATCATCTAGCTTTGACGGCTTGGAAATTGAATTCTAAATACTGAAGAAGAAGGGTTTTTCTTCTAGTGTGGTGGCTACTATGCTTAGTGCCCACAAACTGGTTTCTTCTAAGGCCTACCATCGTGTTTGGTTGACCTTCCTATCTTGGTGTGCTGATAGGGACCTCTCTCAGGATTTTGATCTGCCTACAGTCCTGGCCTTCTTGCAGGACGGTGTGGATAAGGGCCTCGGCTTGAGTTCCCTTAAGGCTCGGACGTCTGCTCTCTCTGGTTTCCTTCAGAGGCGCATTGCTATTCTTCCTGATGTCAAGGTTTTCTTCCAGGGTGTTGCACATACTCATCCTGTATTTAAGACTCCCGCTTCTCAGTGGGCTCATAATTTGGTCTTGGGCATCCTTCAGCGCCTGCCCTTTGAGTCCTTGGCTACTATTCCTCTACGCCTGCTGATGTGGAAAATGGCCTTTCTCCAGGCCTCCGCTGAGCAGTTGTGCAAGGCTGCCACTTGGTCATCCGTGCACAGCTTTTTGAAGCACTACCATGTTGATGTGCTGGCATCGGCTGACGCCAGCTTTGGGAGGAAGATCCTGGAGGCAGTCTTGCCTGTCTAGGATCTTCTTCGGTTCTTGGTGCTTCCTTCACTCTCTCTCTCTCTCGTTCAGTGTGCTGTATAACAGTTCTTTGGGTATTATCCCTGTTCAGTGTCCGTTGACACTTCAGTTGTTTTGTTGGGCTATCTCTGATCTTATGGTTCATATCTGCTCTGGTAACTTAGGGGGCCCTGCGTCTGGTCCTTGCCTTACTTCCCGCCTCTGGGAAACTCAATGGTTGGACATCCCAAAGTTACGAGTAACCTGTATTGGACGACAGAGAAAAGAGGATTTTAAATCCTTTTCTCTTAGTCCATACAGGTTACTGGTCTCCCGCCCTGTGAAGGGACCATGCTTGGATCTCCTGTGGCATATTGTGGGGGTCCTTCGGGGTCATGCTCACAGGAGTCTTCTTTCCCTTCCACTATCTAGACAATAGTTCGTGTCTCAAAGACTAAAATCCTCTTTTTCTGTCTACCAAATAGTGATAGAGCTTCTTTGTTTTATTTTTCTTTAAACCAAAGCTTATTCTATCATAAAAAAACCAATATATAGTTTGTATGGGTTTACTAGAAATAGCAAACACATAGCAAGAAACGTATTTGAGGCAGTCTTAAATGTACAAAATTTGCTCATGTTTTTATGGGGTTAATAAGTATTATAGCATAGAACAGGAGTATGAAGTGCTGGTAATAGATTATGATAAATAGAGAGTATAATACATTGACATTGAAAGCTGTTTCTTGTTCTTATTTCTGTATCTCATCATTTACCATTATTTTACCTCGGTGATGTGATTTTTTGCCAGGTTGTGTTACAGTAGCTAACATTTTCCTGTTGGCACGGTTAAGTCAGTTGGGAAACCTTGACTAATAACTTAAAGCATTACTCAAATAAATAAACTAAGCACTCACAATTTCACATTTTGTATTCTCATATCTTCTTTAATCTGTTCCCTTTGTCTTTATTTTTCTCTCATCTACTGTCTGCTTTTATTCCATTACTTTCCCATTTTTTCTATTCTTTCATCCTCTTTTGTGCTTTAACTACCTGTCTTCTTTATTAATTTCATTTCCATACATATCAGTCTCCCAATCCATTTTCTTTCTTCCTTGCATTCTTCACTTTTCTTTGTTTTTCCTCAACCTGCTTTCCACTCCTATTCCTTTTTTCTCCTCCTTATTTTTCTCCCACACACTCATCCTCCCTTTATTTATGCTTCTCTTTCTGTGTCTTAAGATGGCTCATGTTTTCTCTCTTTCTGTCTTTCAGTCACAGTTGATGGTCGCCTTTTCGGGGACGTGAAGTTTTTCCAGGTGGCATCTCAGTGGCCAACTCACGTCAAACATTTTCCTGTTGGCATATTTGTCTCAAGTGGGAAACCTTGATCTCCAGCATACTGCATTCGTGGGACAAATATCCTACGCACCCACTTCAATATATTTCCTATATACTCTTGTACTCTCTGACTTCTGTTCACATATTAGAGTACATTACGGTGACGTTCTAAAACATCCCATGGTAATGTCTTGATACACTGTTCCCCAATCACACATTCATCCATTGCATAAATACATCTGTCGCGTGACACACTGACAAACACATGTATTATACTGTTACAAACAATATTTTTTGCAAAGTTACATACATACCTGTCAAACTCTTTTACCCATAAATACCTGCCATACAGTGTTAAATGTATACTTTTGTACTGGTTAGTGCCAGCAAAGTTCACTGAACATGATTACATCACTACACAGTAGTTGTGATATAAAAGAGTGGTATACATTTTTTAATATATTTGCATGATACCTTGGGTTAAACAGGTGAGCCCTACACAAAAGGGCTTTAAGATTAAGGGCCCTATGTTCTATATAAAAGTGGGGTTATTTTTTCGTAAACCAACTGCACCATAGGGGAAAAATAAAAATTCCAATTTATTTAAATAAATTAGAATTTGCTTTTTCTCCACAAACGTACTCCATAACTCCTTAAATGTATAATGTTATATACATTGTAAATTGTTATGCACATAGATCATAATCTGCTCCAGCCACACACACATCGCACACACATCTACAGTTACAAATATACTACATTTCTATAGTTACAAATAGACTGCTGTTATATACACTGAAATCGCTGTGATCTCTTATACCTGTCACTTTCTCTTACACACCCACAGGTGAACACTCCCATAAGATGCATTTACATTTCACTTGTAACTTTTAGATCTCCTACCTGATACTTAGCTTAGTACACTCCATGGTTCTGTGTATAAACACTGCCATTGTTACTTCAGCGCCATCTTTTAATTGACATGTTCCATACTATGATCTTTTACCAGTCCCTTCTTCTCATTAGTGTTATATGTATAGTGTTATATATATTCTAGTTATGAAGCACAATTTTCTTCAGTACTTTAGAGGTCCCCCATCCCCAAACTTTACTCTTGTCCTTTTTCATTTGTTTCCACAGTCCTCTTTGACTGGTGTTGCACAATATGTATATAATTTGCTTCTCAGCTTATTTTTATGTTTTATATTATTTCTATTATTATTTTCATTAAAGTTTATGTGATTTATATAGCCCTGTGTGATTATGTGGTTTTAAAATATAGATGTTCTATCTGATCAGTCGAATGAATGCAACTTCAAACAAGATGTGAGAAATAACTGCTGTTTGAGAACATACAGGTTAGAAGAATGCAGAAACGCACTCACTTATAGTGGTAAAGATGCCTGGGTGTAAAGTGTTTATGAAAATAAAAAATTATGAAATTGAATTCATTGTAAAAAGAAAACCTGGTGCTTAGGTAGACATTGGGGCAAACACATGTAGTTGATAAACTATATTGGGGGAGATGCACTAAAAGTTGAAGAGGGCTCATAATATTGATTTCCTGTGGGAACAGTGTTGAAGACACATCCTCAGTATGCACTAAAGTGTCTTCAACATCATATCCCCATCAATTTGATAAAAATCTGCCCACATCGACATCCATCCAACATGCCTTTGACAGGTTTATGACATTTCATATGGACAGTGGCCTATTTCCATATGGAAATGCAGCATAATGAAAGCTAATGAGCCATTATCGTATTCAAGGGGGTGTGTTTATATGTAAATGTGGCACTTCACCACATGCACTAAGCTCCAATAATAACCTCTGCTGTCTGAGTTCACAGTCTCAACTTCACCTACCTGAGGCTGGTGAAGTTGGGATCTCCCTGTAGCTTCCTATGCAGTAACAGCTCTTAAAGGGTTAGTCATGCCCAAAATAAAGTTGATTCTATATGTTAGAACTTTTTCCAAATACTTTATTTTTGTAAAATCTATCTCTCAAATCTTTATGTTTTGAGAGAGATCCTCTGTTAAAGTTCCCCTCACCCTCCCCTTCTCCTGAGTTCCTGTTCCGGGGACCGACAGGCGGCTTTTCAGCACACCAGCAATAGCGTGATTTAAAAATAAATTCTTCTTTGGGAACGGTCTCCTGACATCAGGAGAAGAGGAACTTTAGAGGAGGATATCTCTCAAACCATAAAGCTTTGAGAGATAGGACTTTTTCCTAATATTTTATTTTTGTAAAATCTAACATATAGAATCAACTTTATTTTGGGCATTACTAACCCTTTAATCAGTCATAAGCAGGAAGTGTTGTGAACTGTTGTCATTGTGGAAGGGATGCTCTTCCTCACACATCATCATCAGTAGCCAACTCTGAAGTCTGATAGCATTCTCTCTGCTTCTCCACTTGGTCAGTAGGGGAGTGGAGAGGATACTTTCAGCACCATGAAAAGCATCACCTCTGTGGCATTCAAAGGGTAAAAGAAAATAAAAGTACACCAAGCAGTACACATTCATCCCCTCAGCTCCGTATCATAATTCATACATCTTGTGCACTTCCAAGGGAACATGGCTGGGGGTCAGGCAGCTTCCATGGGGGGTTTTGCGTACCATCTGCTCCCCAGCCTTGTTTACTTGCCCTCTGGTGACCACAGATCCCCATTTACACTGTCTGACTACCCCAGCCTTATTCCCTTGCCTACTAGTAGCCACAAATCCTCATGCTCACTGCCTGGGTAAGGGCCAACATATTGCCCCAAAATACTTGATGTGAGATTTGAGATCTTGTGAAATATCATTCTTGCTGAGGCCAGAATATTTCACTAGTGGCGCCAATGAGTAGCAGACAAATCAAATAAAGAATATACATGTATATACCCAATGGAATTTTTGCCTTTTAAAACTATTACAATAAATAATTTATATATTTTTTTTAAAGGTCTTGTGTGAGTGTCATTGTCATTTTTCCTTTTAAGATCCATATTTGGGGATATTATTGTAGTGTATATGTGGTAAACCTTATTCTCCCCGTCTATAAGAAGGATTTTATAAGGGCCATATGTTCAAAGAAGTAGCGAAATAGCTTTTGTCATTTGTGATGACTTTTCAAAGTATAGTGTCGTTGGGATCATTAATATTTTCAGAGAGTGTCGGTTGTGATTGGAAATATGTTGTTTGTCCTGACTGAAATTGTCGTATGTAACGACAAAAAAATGCCTTAACTAAAGACAAAAATGTCTTAAAAAATGTCTTAACAACAAAAATGTCTTTAAAAATGTCTTAACTAACGACAAAAATGTCTTAACTAAAGACAAAAATTCTCACATTTAGAACACATTCCCTCCACTTTTCTCTTAACGTACAAATTTTGTCTTTTGAAAGACATTTTTTTGTCCTTACGACAAATTTCCTTTTCCTCTATACGACACTGGAGAATAGTTTAGCCACGTCCCTTTGCCCGTCAATTCTGGAGTTGTGTCGTACACAATGGACATTACTAGATTTTTGTCGTATACTCTATAGAAAATATGTTGTTCATGCATTCAATTACTTATTTCTGTCTTTCATTCAACAATTTTATGTTGTTATCCCTTTGAACATATGGCCTTATGTGTCTGAATATGAACTATGGGCAGGATATGTTGAATACAAAATGTGGGCCAGCAAATGTTGAATTGTAACTCTATGTGTGGGAAGCATGTCTGATATGAACTGTGGGCCAGCATATTGTGGTTGGCAGCAGCATATGCTGAATATTAATTGTGGGCCAATACGGGGAACCCCACCATTGTGTGGTAGCCACAAATACACTGACTGACACCCGCCAGCCTTGTTCTCTTGACCAGGCAGTGCCCATGGGGATTTGTGACTACCACTTGGCAAGGAAACAAGGCTGGGGTCAGACAGTGTAAATGGGGATCTGTGGATACCAGTGGGCAAGGGAACAAGTCTGGTGGCCAGACAGTGTCCCTGGAGTTCTGCGGCTACCAGTGGCCAAGGGAACATGGCTGGGAGGGCAGCTGTTAGCCACAAATCCCCATGGAAGCTGCCTGACCATCATCCTTGTTCTCTTGGGAGTGTACAATATGTATGAAATATGATACAGAGCTTAGGGGATCATTGTGTACTGCATGGTGTACTTTTTTTAACCCTTTGAATGCCACGGGGTGTGCAATGCACATCCCTATGGCACTGAAAGGGTTAAGGGAGTGATGCTGTTCTTGGTGCTGAAAGTAACCTCTCCATTACCCAGCTGAGAGAATGCTCTCAGACTTCAGGATTGTCGTACTGCTGGTGATGTGCAAGTGAGGGCATATCTTCCACATTGACAGCATTTAGACAACCCTGTATGCTAATTGGGACCTTCTCCCCTCCCATCCCTAAATTTTAGCATATATACCAATGTATGTCTACATCAAAAAGTCAAAGTGCTTTGAACCCATCCACAAAATCATATTGCTTCAGAATCTACCTTTAGCGCATCTCGGCCATTGTGTTTTAATTGACAATTTAAAGGGATAGTAATACTTAAATTTAACTGTTTTTAATATTTTAGAGATTAAAAATATAAATACGATGAAGTATGTCCCATCTCTCAAACTTTTATAGTTTGAGAGATCGAAGCATGTAAAGAGCCTGTTTTACAGAAGTCTGCCATCTAGCTGAGAAAAGCAGATTCCGGTCCCGGGACCATTCTGCGGCTCTTCAGCAGAACCGAAATACCAAAATCTAAAAAGAAATACTTCATTGCAACGGTCTACAAATTGTGCTTGCAAACCAGGCACACTTTATAGACCGTTCCAGTGAAGTAATTCTTTGCAGATTTCGGTATCTTGGCTTTGCTGAAGAGCCACAGGACGGTCCCAGGTTTCTCAGCTAGATGGCAGACTTCTGTAAAACAGGATCTTTACATGCTTCAATCTCTCAAACTATAAAAGTTTGAGAGATGGGACATACCTTATCGTATTCATATTTTTAATCTCTACAATATTAAAAATAGATAAATTTAAGTATTACTATCCCTTTAAATTGCATGTATGTTAACTCAAAATTAACAACAATAACAACATGTATGGATATTTTGTAATAAATAGATATATATATATGATGTAAAATATATTATTATATGGGACTCAAAAGAAAATAAATATTTCAATAAGTCACACAATATCAAAGGAGGAAAGATGCTTCAATATGACACACATATAATATCTATACAACCAAATGTAACAGGACATACCGAATATCTACACAAAGCTTAAGCACGTTGATCCTGACTTGCTTGTCTAACAATTTGTCCCACAGTTTGCTATAATAAGTTTGTCAAGATAAGTAACCAATATCCCATCAAACTTCACAGGAAATCCTCTCAATTTATGTCTATTCATTAAAGGATTAGTAATGTCTAACATTTACTAACCCTAATATTGAAGGTATTAAAAAAGATAATATTAATGTGCCAAGTCGTATCTCTCAAACCTGTACTGTCTGAGAGATATAAGCGCTGAAAGTCTCCCCCTCCCTCCCCTTTTCCAGAAGTCCGCATGTAGCTGACATCAGGAGATCCTGGTCCCACACCAGCCAGCGGCTCTTCAGCAGAGCTGAATGAGTGCTATCAAAGAACAAATACTTAAGTGAAATGGTCTGCAAAGTGTTCTTGCTAACCAAGCACACTTTGTAGACCGTTCCAGTGAAGTATCTGTTTTTCGATAGCGCTCATTCAGCTCTGCTGAAGAGCCGCAGAGTCAGCTGACATAGATCCACTGCTGACAGCTTTAGAGCTCGTCAGCAGAAGGGGGGAACTTTCAGTGCTTATATCTCTCTAACCTTAAAGGTTTAAGAGATATGACTTGGCACATTAATATTATCTTTTTAATACCTTCAATATTAGGGTTAGTTAATGTTAGACATTAATAACCCTTTAAGTTTCGTAAGAACTTACATGTATTTTCTCTGTCATCCAATACAGGTTACTGGTAACTCTGGGTAGGCGATCTGCCCCTTTAAGTAGGCAGGAACAATTCTAGAATTGTATGCAGGGCGTGGAGCCTGCCTTCCCTCCTTGGCTGCAGCTAGCCAACCAGCTCCAGTAAGATTTGTTCCTGAACAGTTCTGCTATAGTTTTAGAAATATTTTTTATTTTTCTGTTAGAAATGGAATACCACCATTAGGTGGATTATTATAACTGATAATGCCCTTAGATGTGGCTAGCTCAGTAACCAGGTGCTTTTTGTGGACCTTAAGCCCTGGGGGGAAAATCTTGGGTTCAAGTTCTTTCCTCAGAAGTTGCCCACCGAGGCTTCTTCTTAATACATGATAGTCTGAAGACAGAAGATCTGCAGGAAAGGTGAGCAACCCTTTGAGTGCTGCAGGTCCACATGTCCCACAGTGCCCCTCCGCACAGGGGTTTTTCCTTTGAAGTTCTTATTGCACACTCCTGCACTCATTGGGTTTATCTGTATGTCTGTTGGGTGCTTTGGAGCAGGTTTATGTGGTAACTTAAGCTGCTGGTTTCTTCTTTGGGGGGGGGGGGAGGTTATTGACACTTTCCCTACTGGGTTCAGTGTTTTCTGGATCTCTTAACATGTTCTAGTGATGTTTCATGTACTTTTATTTTTTACTTTTCAACTTTGCAAAATTTAAGTTCTGCGCCTTTAAGGGACGCTTTAACGCATAGATGCCATTGCTCCATTCACTTGTATGGGACTGCACAGTCTGGGACATATCTCTGCAACCACTCAACGGAACAACTTCAGAGAAGGCTCATTTTATTTGTCTGCCCTTGTCTTTCATCCGGTTCATGTTTCAAGTGTGTTGGGGGGCTCAGGGGGCTTCCAGCACTGATGGGGTACTTTTTCTAGGGAAACTACATTTCCCATGAGCGTTTGCTTCACGCTTTCGTTTCTGATTGGCTCCTGCCACGTTAGTGGATTCAAATGTTGAGGAATGTTCTGCTGTGGGCTCCTCTTAGTTTTTTGGGGGCCCCTTTGAGGCTGATTGTGAGCCCTTGGCTGAGGGCCTGATCAGGGCTGTCTTGACTACTCTAAACATTCCCTTAGTTCAGGAGGTTTCTTCAGATCCCTCTGATGTGTTTCAGGAGCCTAAAAAGCCCCTTACTTGGTTTCCACCTAACCCCACTCTTGACCGCCTTGTGTCTGATGAGTGGAAATCCCCGGACAGGAAACCTCTGTTTCCAAGAAATTTGCCAAGCTTTACTCCTTTTCTGAGGCAGCGCTTGCTCAGTGGGTTCATCCCTCCAAAGTGGATGTTCCTATTTCCAGGCTATCTAAGTCTACTGCCATGCCAGTTTCTGACACCTCCGCTCTGAAAGACTAGACTGACAAGAAACTTGAGGTTTCCCTCAAGCCTATTTGTGCCATTTCTGGTACCGCCATGCGTCCAGCGTTTGCTGTGGCATGGGTTAACTGGGCCATTGTGGTGTGGACTGAACAACTCACCCTGGCTGTCCGTCAGGGTGCTCCTGCTTCGCATATGTTGCGCCTTCTTGCCAACATTTCTGAGGCCCAGCACTATGTTTCTGCTGCCTTATTTGATGCCATCCGTTTGGTGGCTAGGGTTTCCACCATGTCTGTGGTTGCCAGACGAGCTCTTTGCCTCAAGATCTGGTCTGCTGACACTGCTTCTAAGAAAGCCTTGCTCTCCTTGCCTTTTCAAGGCATGTTATTGTTTGGGCCAGATCTTAAGGATCTGATTAGTGAGGCCACAGGTGGTAAAAGTACACTTCTGCCTTTTGTCCCCAGGAAGAAAAAGCCTCTCAATTGTAATCGTTTTTTTCGTTCCTTTCAGACAGACAGTCCAGCGAACCAGGTGGTTCCCTCAGCTCCACGTGCCTCCTCCAAGCCCAAACAGCAATGGAAACCCAAGGTCTCCTCCAAGCCTAAGGCTTCCAAGCCTTCTTCGGCATGACTCAACAAACCCAGGTCCCCAGTCTGTTGTGGGTGGCCGTCTGCGTCACTACCACAGCGTCTGGGTGGATTCAGTGCCAGACCCATGGGTTTTACAGGTGGTGACGGAAAGATACAGGATCCCTTTCATCTCCTTACTTTTTGCTTTTTACCTTCTTATATGCCCCGGGACACAGAGAAACGCAGTCTGTACAATGGCGCTATCCAGGTCCTTCTGGACAAGGATGTTCTAGAGCCGGTTCCAGTTCAGAACAGAGGTATGGGTTTTTTCTCAAACCACTCTGTGGTCTCCAAGAAGGACGGAGGTTGTCGTCCCATTTTTGGATTTGAAGGATCTCCATTCCCTCGTGATCAGGACTCATTATCATCAGGGGTCCCTAAGGACAGTGATTGCTGCTATGTCCCCAGGGGAATTCCTTGCCTCTCTTGATTTTCAGGACACTTATCTACACATCGCCACTCATCCAGAGTGCCGGCAGTATCACAGATTAGCCTGTGACCAAGGGCACTTTCAGTTTTCAGCTCTTCCCTTTGGTCTGACTACAGCTCCTCAAGTCTTCAGTTGTGTCCTGGGAGCCTTAGTGTCCGTCCTCCATCGGAACGGCATCAGAGTCACTCCATACATGGACGACCTGCTTCTGAAGGCACCTTCTTCAGAACTTCATCAGCAGGTTCAGGACTGCATTCATGCACTCACCCATCACAGGTGGATTATCAACATGAACAAGTCGGATCTTGTCCCATCCCAGCGTCTGGTCTTCCTGGGCCTTCTTTTCGACACTCAGCAGAGCATTGCGTTTCTCACGGACAAGGTAACTCACCAGATCGCCCACAGGGTTTCTGCTGTTCTGGCTCAAGATCCAGTTCCAGCCAAGAAGCTGTCCTCTCTTGTGGAGAAATTCATCTCCACCATAGAAGCGGTCCCATTTGCCATGGCTCACACCAGGGAACTCCAGAGGTTTGTGATCCAGGTATGCAGGGGTCAGCCGGACCTTCTGGAGACGTCAGTATCCCTTCCCCTACACGTGGAACTGAGTTTGTTGTGGTGGCTCGACCTCTCCAATCTGCTGAAGGACAAGTCCTTCCTGGTATCCTTCTGGACTATGGTGATGACGGATACCAGCCTGTCCGGCTGGGGACCGGTCCTGGGTCGCCTGAGTGCTCAGGGTCGGTGGTCTCCGGAGGAATCTCTCCTTCCCATCAACGTGTTGGAGCTTCGGGTGATATTTCATGTCCTTCGTCATTGGACACCCCAGCTGGAAGACTGCCTAGTCCGGGTACAGTCCGATAACGCCACAGCCATAGCTTACATCAACAAGCAGGGAGGAACAAGAAGTCTTGCCACTTGGCTAGAGGTCAAGGCTATTTTGTCCCGGGCAGAAGAACATGTTCCTGCCATATCCACAGTGCACATTCCTGGCGTAGACAATGTCATGGTGGACTTCCTCAGTCGACACACAGTGGACAGCAGGAGTGGGAGCTGCACCCAGATGTTTTCAACCTCATCGTTCAGAAGTGGGGTCTTCCTTGCATCGACCTGATGGCAACAAGACAGAACCGGAAGGTTCCGAGGTTCTGCTCTCTCTGGGATCCTCTAGCCATGGCAGTGGATGCCATGTCCATTCCTTGGTTATTTCCTCTCGCTTACATCTTTCCTCCCCTCCCCATGTTGCACAGGGTGTTACGGAAATTGAGACTGGAACACTGTCCAGTCATTCTGATTGCTCCGTACTGGCCTTGACAGGCTTAGTTTCCAGAGCTTCTGGATCTGTCAGTTGTGGAGCCATTCCGGCTCCCTTGCCGTACAGATCTTCTTCTACAGGGTTACCTGTGGAAGGAGGATGTTCATTGTCTAGCTTTGACGGCTTGGAAATTGAATCCTCAATACTGAAGAAGAAAGGTTTTTCTTCTGGTGTGGTGGTTCCTATGCTTAGTGCCCGCAAACCTGTTTCTTCTAAGGCCTACTATCGTGTCTGGTCGACCTTTCTATCTTGATGTGCCGATAGGGACCTGTCTCAAGAATTTGATCTGCCTAAGTTCCTGGCCTTCTTGCAGAGAACAGTGTGGATAAGGGTCTCAGGCTGAGTTCTCTTAAAGGGATAGTAATACTTGAAAATAAGTTTATTTTATATTGTAGCCCTTAAAAAACATGAAAAATGATATAAGTCTTATCTCCCAAACCTTTATGGTTTGGGAGATATTCAGAAGTAAAATTTCCCCTGGAGTGACATCATTGCTCCACCCTTCATATTTGGAATCCGGTCCCCGGACCGGCTGTGTCTCTCCAGAAATACTGAGATCATGATCTTTAAAAATAATTTCTTAATTAGAATGGCCTACAAAGTGTGCTTTCATGCCAGGCACACTTTGTAGACAGTTCCAATTAAGTAGTTCTTTTCAAAGATCGTGATCTTGGCACTGCTAAAGAGCTGCCGGTTGCTCTGTGGACCGAATTCCAAATCTGTCCACTAGATGGCAGACTTGGCTGAAACAGCCAGGAAAAGAGAACTTTACTATATTTTACATGTGAATATCTCCCAAACCATAAAGGTTTGGGAGACAAGACTTATATCATTTTTTAATGTTTTTTTAAGGGCTACAATATAAAATAAAATTATTTTCAAGTATTACTATCCCTTTAAAGTTCAGACTTCTGCTCTCTCTGTTTTCTTTCAGAGGAGCATTGCCATTCTTCCTGATGTCAAAGTTTTCTTTCAGGGCGTTGCTCATACCTGTCCTGTCTTTAAGAATCCCGCTCCTCCGTGAGATCTTAACTTGGTTTTGGGCATTCTTCAGTGCCCTCCTTTGAGTCTTTGAGGGCCCCAGGGCAGGGAGACCTGCATCCAAAGTGACTATTGCATCTTGGATCAAGTCCACTATTCGTAAGGCTTACGAGCTAAGGAAGAAGCCTGTTCCCTTTTGGGTCACGGCTCATTCTACTAGATCTATTGGGGCTTCTTGGGCTTACAAGAATCAGGCCTCTACTGATCAGCTGTGCAAGGCTGCCACGTGGTTGTCTGTGCACACCTTTACGAAGCATGTTGATGTGCTGGCATCGGCTGATGCCAGCTTTGGGAGGAAGATCCTGGAGGCAGTCTTCTTCGGTTCTTGGTGCTTCCTTCACTTTTGAGCCCTGTTGGCTCTAATTCAGTGTGCTGTGTAACAGTTTGGGGTGTTGTTACCCCTGTTCAGTGTCCTTTGACACGTCATTGTTTTGTTGGGCTATCTCTGATCTGATGGTTTACATCTGCTCTGGTGACTTTGGGGGCCTTGCACCTGGTCCTTGCCTTATTTCCCGCCTCTGAGGAACTCAGTGGTTGGACATCCCAGAGTTACCAGTAACCTGTATTGGATGACAGAGAAAAGAGGATTTTAGTCTTACCTGTTAAATCCTTTTCTCTTAGTCCATACAGGTTACTGGTCTCCCACCCTGTCAAGGGACCATGCTTGGCTCTCCTGTGGCAGACTGTGGGGGTCCTTCGGGGTCATGCTCACAGGAGTTTTCTTTCCCTTCTACTATCTAGTCAATAGTATCTCAAATCTTACTGGAGCTGGTTGGCTAGCTGCAGCCAAGGAGGGCAGGTAGGCTCCACCCCCTGTGTACAATTCTAGAATTGTTCCTGCAATTAAAGGGGTGGATCGCCTACCCAGAGTTACCAGTAACCTGTATGGACTAAGAGAAAAGGATTTAACAGGTAAGACTAAAGTCCTCTTATACAGAATATGAGGATCTGATGGTATTAAGAAGGAAAATTTGAAGATTCTTATATCTGACTTAGATTCACTAAAGGTCGATATTGTGGAGATATGATTTTGTCAGTGTGTTTGAAACACTTTGACATTTCGATGTACAAACATATCAACATAATCTCTAACATTTACAGATGTAAGGGGAGGGGTGGAGAAGGTCCCTATTAGCATACAGGATTGTCAAAGTGCTGTCAATATGGAAGGGATGATTCTGAAGTTTAAGAGCATGATCTTTGATTCCCCACTTGGTCACTAGGGGAATGGAGAGAACACTTTCAGCACCATGGACATCACTCACTTATCCCATTGAGTGCCATAGGGATGTGCATTGGTTACCCATGTGCCACTCAAAGGGTTAAAAAAAATGTACACCAAGCACTACACAATTATCCCCTTAGCTCTGTATCATATATGATACATGTTGTGCACTCCCAAGGGAACAAGGTTAGGGGTCAGACAGCATCTATGGGGACCCCTCCTGATGCCCCTCTGAGATTGATCACCTACCAAAAGGACAGTTGATCAATGCGGCGACCAGGAAGGCCATTACTGCCGCCTTCTGCTTCTATCAAGCTTGCTGCTTTTATAGCAATCAATGGCTCGAATAGTACCCGGTCCTTCACAACAAGCTGGGTGATTGATTCTTTCATGAAAAGCAGAGATTAAGGGCTCGATCCAAATGTTGGCATTAAAACCAACTTGAAGAAAAAAACTGCCTTCGCGAGTTAACCAAGACCGGGTAAGGTGAAATTCAAATCTTCCTTACCCAGAAAGGCTAACGAGCAATGACCAACAAAATACACGTTCACCTTAAACCTGCGTTGCATAGGAAATCTTACCTAAAACCACACAATAAAAATGTTACCTAGCACCACAGACAATCACAGCACTCCATAGTAGAAAGTTCAGTCAGAAAATCCAAAATCAACGTCGACAGTTCTGAACAGCATTCTCTGTGCTTCCCTACCCAGCCAGTAGGGGAAAACAGTGATGGCTTTCAGCACCATGGACAGCTTTGAATGTCATAGGGATGTGCATTCTGAGTGTTTTTGGCGGCTTCGAGCACTGTTTGAGGTACTTTTCAAGGGAAACTACATTTCCCATGAGTGCTTGCTTTGCGCGCTCGTTTCTGATTGGCTTCCGTCACGGATTACATTTTCTGCCTTCCCTTCCTGAGCATCCTACACAGGGCTTGGACTCTTCTTCTTTCCTCAGCAGATTAACCCTTCGCCTGCCAGATAAGTGCATTTTAGCTATTTCTGGGGTAAAATATATCGTAGACACTGTATTTGGGTATCCCTTAGGATGTCAACTCCGTTGGAACTTGGGCCTAGACTAAGACTAAGGATTATGTGGTGTCTGTGACCCCCATTGCACATTGCTTCTCATGTCAGTCAGGGCTACCTAAAGAATACTCAGGTCATTTATGCCCCTCATGCGCTGATGCCCCTGCATCTCCCCCAGGGACAACCAGCCATGCACTAGAGCCACTGTGGAAGCAAGAGTTTAAGGCCACTACTAGAGACCTAAGTTCTACCTTACAACTCCTTCCATCCCAATTGCAGGGGGCTTCCGGTCCTGGCAGCTCCCTACTTCTATCAGGTCTTCCTTACCAAATTTGCAGAGTGTACCTGATCAGACAACTCTGAGGAGGAACTCTTGGTGGACTCGGATGAGTGGGAATGTTCTGCGGTGGTATCTTCCCAATTCTTTGGGGACCCCTTTGAAGCTGACCCTGATCCCTCAGCTGTGGGCTTGATCAGGGCAGTGCTTGCTATGCTGAACATTTCCCCGGTCCCTGAGACTCCCAAGGACCCTTCTGATGTGTTTCATGAACCTAAGAAGCAGTGTACCTTCTTCCCACCTACTCCCTCACTGGCCCAACTTGTGTTAGATGAGTGGAAGTCTCCTGACAAGAAATCTACTGTGTCTAGTAAGTTTGCTAAGCTGTATCCTTTCTCTGAAGCAGCACTAGCATAGTGGGCTCATCCTCTTAAGGTGGATGCCCCAGTTTCTAGACTTTCTAAGTCCACTGCTCTGCCTGTTGCAAACGCTTCTATCCTTAAGGACTGGACTGATAGGAAGCTTGAGGCTTTTCTGAAGACCATCTTTGCTACTGCAGGCACTTTATTGCGTCCCTTATTTGCTGTCGCTTACGTGAACAGGGCTATTGCAGTTTGGACAGAATAGCTCACTGTCATTGTCTGTCAGGGGGCTCCCACTGCTGACTTGCTACGGCTTCTGGCCAACATCTCTGAAGCTCAGCATTACTTTTCTGCAGCCATCTTTGATGCCATCCGGTTGGTGGCTAGGGTTTCTATCATGTCTGTTGTCGCCAGACGAGCCCTTTGGCTCAAGTTCTGGTCCACTAACACTGCCTCTAAGAAGGCCTTACTTTCTTTCTGAGAACTTCCTTGTTTGGGCCGGAGTGTAAGGACCTCATCAGTGAGGCCACTGGGGGTAAAAGTACACTGTTACCATTGGTCCCCAAGAAGAAGCCTCTGGTTAAAAGGAATCAGCTTTTTCGTCCCATTCAGGCTGAAGCGGGTCCCACGAACCAGGCGGATCCCAAGGCCCCGCACTCCTCCTCCAAGCCCAAGCAGCAGTGGAGGTCCAAGCAGTCCTCCACGAAGCACAAGGCCTCCAAACCTTCCTCGGCATGATTCGCCGAACCACGGCCCTCTGTGCCACTTCCTCAATGTGTGGACAGTTACCGTGGTGGATCCGTGGATTTTGCAGGTAGGGGTTCAGGATCACTTTCACTTCTCTTCCTCCTTTCAGGTTCTTTCTTTCTCACACTCCTCAGGAGCAGAGAAGCGCCGTCTCTTTAACTGCGCCATCATTACCCTTTTAGACAAGGAAGTTCTAGAACTGGTTCCCAACCGGGCACAGGGTATGGGTTTCTATTCCAACCTCAAGAATCTCAATTACTTTGTGGTCAGGTGCTGTGTCGAAAGGAGGCCTTCTGGATCCATAGGTTGGGTACCATGGTGTTACGGTTCAGTACACTCAGACACGGTAGATGTTGGTAAAACATAATTTTATTAAAGCACACAAGGAATAATCTAACCCTAATGGGTCCAGCAATTAGCAGCAATAACTGACACAGGACAGGTAACCTTGATAGATACAGTGTAATAGAGTACAATAATGCCATTCACGCCACTGACTCAATAGCCCAGGATAGCGGAGGCCCAATGTCACCTATAGACAGGAGGAGGTGACAGTGACAGAACGGCAGCAGCGATCAGGCAAGGTTCACCTGAACGGAGGGTTGCAACGGTGGAAGCCCACCGGAGGCTACAAAAGAGTGAGTCAGAGCTCGTGTCAAGAACGGAGGCCCTACCGAGACTATTCACAACAGTGTGCCTGCGCTACCCTCGAAGGGTTAATGTGCGTATAGGTTTAAGATGGAAGGCACCCGGAAGCGCCCAACTGTACCTAGAGTGGAATACCAACCGCACAAGATACCGGAGATGCAGCAACACTGGTGTAGCAAGTAGTGGCACGAGGCACCACCCCCTAAGGGGTTAATGAACGCTATGGTCAGGACTCTGAAGACTACCGGATGCGCCCAACTGAACCCAAATCGGAAGACCAAGCGATCAGTTGAACGGTGTGAAGGAGCACTGACACACTGAGACTCAAAACCCATGGACTGGACTGCACACAGTAACGGAGTACCGTAACACTGGGAGGCACAGTAATGTGAGATATGTGCAAAGTAAATAGCAGCAGGCACTACCAGGTCTTTCCCCAGCCGGGCACGGAGGAAGCAGGAACTACAGCCAAGCCAATTCGGTACACAGCACAGGAATGTCAGCCAAGCCGGGTCGGTACACGGAGAAGGGTCGTCGGTCTCGCCGGGTCGGTACACGGAGCAGGGTCGTCGGTCTCGCCGGGTCGGTACACAGAGCAGGAACGTCAGCCAGGCTGGGTCAGAACAGGAAACAGGAACGTCAGCCAATCCGAATCGGTACACAGAAGCAGGAACAGTAACAAGAGCGTAGTCAGGCAGTCCGGGGTCATACACTGGTATCAAGCAAACAGAACTAGCGCTAGGCATCAGGTACACCACAAAAGGGCAAACACTAAGTGACAGCCCAGGGTATAAAAAGGCTGTCACTGGGAGGAGCTGTACAGCGCAGCCAATGAGAAGGCACCAGTAATAAGACTGTCAAAATGTCGCATAATCACGGACGCCGTGATACATGGTTCTAGAAGGCCTCAATGAAGAAACAGAAGTAGGTACTTTTTTTTGGAGAAAATATTTAGGAAATATAGATTGCAGTAAAAAACGAGAGGTCATTCCAATTCCTACCTTAAGCTGTTCACACAATTTTTGTGATAATTTAGGAATAATGAGATACAACTTATTATAAATTTTATAATTATGGTGGTTGTGTGTATATATTGCTTTAATATATGAATAAGTAGATATAGTGATAAGGAGGTATATATGATTAAAGAGCAACACATAGAATAATAAACAATTTTTTGGAAGATATAGGAAAGTAATATATACAATATATAATTGGAGAGTTATAGAGATATCCTTTCAAAGTCAGGGAATGAGTATGAGAGAGGAGTATAAGGGTGATGGATAGGAATTAAATAGAGTGATTTTTGAGCAGATGTTATGTTAGTATGTGGTGAGAGTGAGTGGAGGATATAGGACTGGTGGTGGAGTGCAAGAGTGAATTGTTTGATTTTGAGGTTTTGGAGGAGTGGATTGGAGGATGGGTGTAATGTGGTCATCTGTGAAGTAAGAAAGAATTGTAAGATAAAATCATTGGGGTTCAGTATGTGTTTGGAGGGGAGGATTGGAGAAGGGAGTAGAGTGTGTTGGTTACAAGTGAAGTAGGAGGAGGTGTTGTAGTGAAAGAAAGTTTGGATGGCATCGAAAGTGATATAGTCAAGTAGATCTAGATCGGAGAGAATTTGCGTAATGTATTAGAGAGAATTGTAGGAGCATTTGAAGCAGGGGAGGAGCGAATCGGGGTGGTGAGTCAAGTGAGATAGGAAGAATTATATGGATGGTAGTTAGTATTGTTGCTGAGTGAAAGGTAGGATGGGAGAGCAATGAGGGAAGGAAGAAGTGGGTTTTGGATGTTTTATTATTGTGGCGTAGATGTGATGTGGAACATTATGAGAGGGTATTATGTATCGAGTGGTGGAGCCGTTGCGCATGCGCAGAATGGTAGCTATGGGGATGTGTGTTTGAGGAAGCATGAGTCATGTTTTGCAGGAGAGAGAGGTGTGGAACGCATGGTGGAATTCTCGTGAGAGGATGACGGAGAAGTGAAGTGTGACCTGCAAGGATGAACTACTTGTAAGTGCAAGAAGAAGTGGAAAAGATATCGTTATGGCACTAATTTGGCGCGAATTTAAAGTTGTGAACAGCGTAAAAAGGTAGGAATTGGAAATCGTTTGATTGATAGACCCCTGATGAAGTGATTCTTGATCACGTAACGTGTAGGGTAGCAGTATTGGAGTACAGCTCTATTTTATTTATCATTGTTTTATTTATTTTTTATGGTGTAACAGCTATATATATATTTTATATATTGAATTGTATTAACCCCTTAAGGACCAGCGGTCCCGGGGCATGCTGTCCCTTAAGGACCACATAGGAAACTTTGACGTGCCGTCCCACGTGACTGATCACGTGGGGCAGCACGTCAAACGGGGCACTGGAAAAGATCACTCCGGTCTTGGAGCGATCAACTTCAGTGCCCGGTATTACTCACCGCGCTCCTACAGGAGCGCGGTGAGTAAAAGTACGTGACGTGCCAGGACCGTCACTGGTCCTTAAGTGCCGGACCAGCGTGACGGTTCTGCCACGTCAATGGTCCTTAAGGGGTTAATATACTTTATGCATTTTTTTATATTACATTAATAGCTGTTTATATATTTTTTTTTTTTGTATGAGCTACAATAAATATCTTTTTGTATATTTTTGATAAGAACCAGCAGTATCAGTGTTATTCATATCAGGTCGCAGTATAGTTTTTTTCCCTTATATATGCAATCCAGTCTCATATTTAGCTAGCCACTATATATAGAGCCCCTTGGTAGATCCATATAGCTATAATATTAGCAGACGGATATCTGAAGGAGCGCTCTGGGTGGAGTCTAAGTTGGATTGGAGATATCAGAAGAAAACAAGAGAGGGGAGATATACAGAGACCTGCGCTGGGGGTGATCCAGTGAATGTTGTGAAACTGTGAGGCGAGTCTTGTGCCTCTTCTACAAGTGAGTAGAAAATTCTACAAGTGAGCATATAGTGATGGTTCATCATTGATAGCAGCAGCAGGGCCGGATTTACATTTCAGGAGCCTGTAGGCACAGAACTGTGAAGCGCCTTCCCCCCCTGATTTGCCAACTCCACTGGACACCTCCACAATGCTCATCAGCTCCATATTGCCCCTCACCTTGCCCCCCATCAGCTCCAACTTGCCCCCATCAGCTCCATATTGCCCCTCACATTGCCCCCATCAGCTCCAACTTGACCCCCATCATCTCCATATTGCCCCTCACTTTGCCCCATCATCTCAAAATTGCCCCTCACATTGCCCCCAACCCCATCAGCTCCAACTTGCCCCCCATCAGCTCCACATTGCCCCCACCATCTCCATATTGACCTCCATAGGCTCCAACTTGCCCCCCATTAGCTCCACATTGCCCCCACCATCTCCATGTTGCCCTCACATTGCCCCCCTTCGGCTCCAACTTGCCCCCACCATCTCCATGTTGCCCTGACATAGTCCGTTTCCTACCTCCCTGGTAGGAGATCTGTCATCTGTGCCTCCTTGGAACAGTCCTGTAGCTGATGGAGCTCCCGCGTGGTCTCCTATTCAGGAATGCAGAGCGCTGGGAGATGATGTCATCTCCCAGCGCTCTACATTCCTAAAGATGCAACGAGGGAGCTCACCACCTACAGGATTGTGCCAAGAAGGCACAGACAGGTCCTGCAGGGGAGGTAGGAAATAGGGAACGGGGGTGGGGGCAGCGCCAGCGCTAGCGAGGTCGCTACTTTTTTCTTTTTTAATATAAAAAAAAAAAAAAAAAGATTTAAAAAAAAAAAAATCCCAATTGCAGGCGCCCCCCGGTGGAGTGCGCCTGTAGGCAGGTGCCTACTTTGCCTAATGGCAAATCCGGTCCTGATCAACAGTCTGCACTTATAGTGTGTGCACTTTTCTTCTTTTTGTCTTTTGCTTTGTGGTCAAGACCCATTATCACCAGGAGTCCCTGAGGACGGTGATCGTGGCCATGTCTCCTGGGGAATTTCTTGCCTCTCTGGACCTTCAGGATGCATATCTGCATACTGCCATACATCCAGAGAGCTGGCAGTACCTCAGGTTTACTTGCAACCAAGGATATTTTCTGCTCTTATCTTTGGTCTGACTACAGCCACCAGGTCTTCAATCGTGTCCTGGGTATATTAGTGTCTGTCATACACAGAGACGTCATCAGAGTCACTCCATACATGGACTACTTGCTCCTAAAGGCCCCCTCTCCGGAACTTCTTCGCTAGCAGGTCGAGGACTGCATTCATGCTCTCACCATCATGGATGAATCCTCAGCATGGACAAGTCGGATTTGACGCCATCCCAGAGACTGGTGTTTCTGGGACTTCTCTTCGACACCAGGCAAGGCATAGTGTTTCTCACAGACGAGGTGGTTCACCAGATCACAAAAAAAATTGTCCACAGTCCTGGCCTCTGATCCAGTCCCTGCCAAGAAGTAGGTCAGCTTCTTGTGGGGAAGTTCATATCCACCATAGAAGCGGTCCCATTTGCCATGGCTCACACGAGGGAACTGCAGAGGTTTGTGAACCATGTTTGCAAGGACAAAACGGATCTCCTGCGGATGTCAGTCTCTTTACCTCTACATGTGGAGCTGAGCCTGTCATGGTGGCTCAACCTGTCCAGTCTCCTGATATCCTTCTGGACAACTGTGACAACGGATTCCAACCTATTTGGCTGGAGTGCAGTCCTGGGTCACATGAACGCCCAGGGTCGGTGGTCTCTGGTGGAATCTCTCCTTCCCATCAACATCCTGGAACTTCGAGCAATATTTCATGCTGTCTGGTACTGGATGTTCCAGCTGGAGGACTGCCCAGTTCGAGTACAGTCTGACAATGACACGGCCGTTGCTTACATCAACAAGCAAGGCAGAACAAGAAGTCTCGCAGCTTGGTTGGAAGTCAAAGCTATTTTCTCTTGGGCAGAAAAACATGTTCCTGCCATATCTGCAGTTCATATTCTCGTCATAGACAACGTTCTGGCAGACTTCCTAAGTTGGAACACTGTGGACAGAGGAGAGTGGGAACTGCATCATGAAGTGTTCAACCTCATTGTACAGAAGTGGGGACACGGCACAACCGGAAAGTCCTGTTGTTCTGCTCTCGCTGGAGGGACGCTCTAGCCATGTCAATCCTAGGAACTTCCCACTGGAGTACATCTTTCCCCCCACTCCCATGCTACACAGGGTGTTGCAGAAACTGCATCCGGAAGGTTCTCCAGTCATTCTGATTGATCCATACTGGCCTCGTCAGGCTTGGTTTCTGGAGCTTCTGGATCTCTCCGTGGCGGAGCCCTTCCTGCTTCCCCGCCCTCCGGATCTTCTTCTACAGGGGTACCTGTGGAAGGAGGATGTCGACAGTCTGGGTTTGAGGGCAAGGAAATTGAATCCTCAATATTGAAGAAGGGTTTCTCTTCGGGTGTGGTGGCCACTATGCTTAGTGACCACAAGCCTATTTCCTCTAAGTTGTACCATAGATTTTGGTCCACTTTTCTCTCTTGGATCTTTCCCATGACTTTGATCTTCCTACGATCCTGTCTTTTTTGCAGGATGGGGTAGATAAGGGGCTCAGTTTGAGTTCTCTGAAGGTTCAGACCTCTGCGTTCTTTCAGAGGAGTATCGCCATCCTTCCAGATGTCCAGGTTTTCTTTCAGGGCGTGGCTCATGCTCATCCTGCCTTTAAGAATCCTGCTCCTCGGTGGGATCTTAATTTGGTTTTGGGCATCCTTCAGCACCCTCCATTTGAGTCCTTGGGTACTATTCCTCTACGTCTGCTGACTTGGAAGATGACTTTTTCTCCTGGCGATTGTGTCTGTTCGCTGAGTTGCCGAATTGCATGCCCTTTTTGGTGTTTCACAAAGACAAGGCGGTTCTTCGCACTTCACAGGAGTTTCTCCCGAAGGTGGTCTCTGAGTTCCACATTAATCAGGAAATCGTGGTGCCCTCTTTCTGTCCTGACCCTACATCTGACAAGGAAAGGGATCTTCACTCGTTGAATGTAGTGCGATGCCTTAAGTTCTATGTGCACCACACTGAGTCCATTTGTCAGTCTGATGCACTTTTCATCATCCCTGAGTTTTCCAGGACAGGGAGACCAACATCTAAGGTAACCATAGCGTCTTGGATTAAGTCTACTATTCGTAAGGCTTATGAATTGAGGAAGAAGCCGGTTCCATTTCGCATCACGGCTCATTCCACCAGATCTATTGGGGCATCTTGGGCATACAAGAATCGCCTCAGCTGATCAGTTGTGCAAGGCAGCTACTTGGTTGTCTGTGCTCACCTTCTCTAAAAACTACCATGTTGATGTGCTGGCATCGGCTGATGCCAGCTTTGGAAAGAAGATCCTGGAGGCAGTCTTGCCTGTCTACGATCTTTTTCATCTCTTCAGTACTCCTTAACTGTTGAGCCCAGTTGGCTCTAGTTCAGTGTGCTATGTTACAGTTCCTTGTGTGATTATATTCCAGTTTTGTGTCCGTTAACACTTTGTTGTTATTGCAGGGCTACTTTATGATCTGATTGTTCATATATGTTCTGGTGACTTTGAGGACCTGCGTCTGGTCTTTATCTTACTTCTCACCTCTGGGAAACTCAATGTTTCGACATCCCAAAGTTACCAGTAACCTATATTTGACAACACAGAAAAGAGGATTTTAGTCTTGCCTGTTAAATCCTTTTCTCTTAGTCCATATAGGTTACTGGTCTCCCACCCTGTCAAGGGACCATGCTTGGTTCTCTTGTGACCAAACGTGGGAGTCCTTTTGGGTTCATGCTCACCGGAGTCTTCTTTTCCCTTCTTACTACCTAGTCAATAGTGAGTTTTCAAATCTTACTGGAGGGAATTGGCTGAGAAGCAGATAAGGAGAGGAGAAAGGCTCCACCCAGCAATTTCTTCCCAGACTTGTTCCTGCCTACTTAAAGGGGCGGTTGCCTCCCCAAAGTTACCAGTAACCTATATGGACTAAGAGAAAAGGATTTAACAGGTAAGACTAAAATCCTCTTATTTGGAGTCCTTTCTTATGCTTCCATCTGAGCTAGGTTATGGAGATTACCCCCCCCCCCCGGGCAACCATGCTTGTGTTAGCGGACAGAAGTTTTCTTCACTTTTTCCTCTCTCCTTCTCTGCAGTTCTGTATTCTCCTAGGCACTTTTCCATGGATCACCTTATATCTCTCTCACTCGAATCTCACTGTTTCTACCTCTCAAGCTAAGGTCGAAGGGCAAGCTCACTTCCTTACCTCTCATGGAGGCCGAAGGTATATCATGAGCTCCTTTCTGAGGTCAGACACCTCGCTTTCACTCCTTACTTCCACCGCAGAGTCCAAAGGTTTTCCTTACATCTGTCTGAGGCAGAAGGCTCTTTCCTTACCTCTACGTAAGGGCTGAAGGAATCTTTTCACTATACCCTTTCTGTACTTCCCAGTACTCCTCTCTTCCTCCATTACATTTACGTTAGTTCCTAACCTCTCGTTAGAGGCCGAAGGAAACTCTTTCGCTTAGCTGATGTTTTCCTTACCTAGTCGAAGGCAGAAGGAAATCGTTGGTATGACAGGTGGCTTGACTTTCTATGGATTCGCCAGACATCCTTACCTCTTCTGAGGCTGAAGGAAGTGTCTGTAACTGTACTAAGAGAACAGACCACAGCCAGATGTGTGATGAAGGATAATACTTTATTAATATTACAAAAGTAATAATACAGTAATGCAGCATACAGTAATACAGAACACAGGAAATAATCAGGAAGCCAAGGAGGTCCTAGCCCCGCCAGGGGACTGAAGCCAGAGGACAAGCCAAAGGAGGTAATCAGACTATCCAAGGGTCAAGCAAGAAGAGGTAGTCAAACTAGCCAAGGGTCAGGCCAGAGGGGACAATCAGACTTAGCCAAGGGTCAACACCAAAGGAGGCATGCAGCCAGGCACAGAATCAGAAGCCAGAAGGAAACTATAGCCAAACAAGGATCAAATGGAAACACTCTATAGCACCACCACGTAAGGGTGACTACTGAATGGATGACTTACCTTTAACCCCGAGAGTGCCAGCTACTTATAACTAACGAGCTTGGTCTGCTGTGCCAAGCTCGTACGTTGTACAATTTAAATGCGGTCACTGCATAAGCCGGTATAACCGGCATGCAGTGGCTGCATTTAAAAAAAAATGTCTGGCACTCATGAAAGGGCATAAGGATCACTCCTCATGCCCCTCCCCCCCAGTTATTGATCTCCCAGCCAATCACGCTGGGAGATCAATAATGCAAGAAAAGAAGTGTAGCTTCTCCTTTCCCCTCTCTCCTACCTGAACTTCCGGGTAGGAGTGGGTGGGACCGGGGAAAGCCTCCCAGCATCATTGGTGACATGGTCCTGATGGCCCCCCAACAAGCTCTGATTACAAAGTAAAGTTAAAAAAAAAATAACAACCCTCTG
This sequence comes from Rhinophrynus dorsalis, assembly GCA_037306005.1. NCBI lineage: Eukaryota > Metazoa > Chordata > Amphibia > Anura > Rhinophrynidae > Rhinophrynus > Rhinophrynus dorsalis. The sequence continues at coordinate 389,695,040 of CM074722.1, forward strand.
AGTGCCACAAGTATCCAATGTATTGCTTTGCAATGCGCTGGAGACCCCTGTGGCACTCACAGGGTCACTTTTTTTTTTTTACTAAGACGTCATTTGGGGGATCAGGATGGGTCCTGATGCCCCTCAATGAGGTCTATACTACAATAAATAAATAAATAAATAAGTTAACCCTGTGTGTGCCACAGGTGGGGTTCAATGCAGACCCCCCTCCTGTGACACACACAGGGCTTTTTATCATCAGTTTGGAATCAGAGATTGTTGGGGGGCCATCAAGAGTGGTCCTGATGGCCCCCTAACAAGCTCTGATTACAAAATAATGATAAAAAAAATTAACACTCTGTGTGACACAGGAGACCAATGCATTGATTTGCAATGCGCTGGAGACCCCTGTGGCACTCACAGGGTTAGTAATGCTGGGGACATTTTTTTTTACTAAGACCTCATTGGGGGGGGATCAGGGGGGGGGTCCTGATGCCCCCCAATGAGGTCTATAATAATTTTAAAAAAAGAGATTAAAAAATTAACCATGTGTGTGCTATGGCACACATAGGACTTTTTTAATTACTGTATAATCAGAGCTAGTTGGGGGTCCATCAGGAGTGGTCCTGGACCCCCCCCCCCCAACAAGCTCTGACTACAAAGTAATGGGGGGGGGGGAATTAACCCTCTGTGTGCCACAGGGTTCCAGTGCATCCTTGTGGCAGACAAAGGATTTTTTTCTTCAGTTATTATTTTATGTATACCTCATTGGGGTAGAAGCAGGAGGGGTCCTGTTGCCTCCCAACAAGGTCTAAATAAAAAAATATTTGAAAACCCTCCTTGCACCACAGGGGGGTCCAACGCAGTTCTTTGCAATGCATTGGCCCACCCTATGGCACAAACACATTTGTTTTTTATTCAGCCCTTGTTGGGGGGGCGGGTATCAGGATTGGTCCTGATCCCCCCCAACAAGGTATAAATAAAATAATAATAATAAAAATTAACCCCCTATGTTCCAGAGAGAACCAATGCATTGGCACACAAAGGATTATTTAATTTTTACCCCTTTTATTTTTTTTATTCAAACCCCCATTGTGGATGTTCTGATGCCCCCAATGAGGTCTACACAAAAATATTGTGTGTGTGTGGGGGGGGGGCTAAAAAACCTGCACATGCCAGAGGGGGGTCCAACACAGTGCTTTGCAATGCGTTGGACCCCCTGTGACACACACACTTTTTGTTTTTCATTATACTTTTTTTTTTTAGACCTTGTTGGTGAACATACCCCAACGAAGTATAAATAAAAAAATGGCACACCAGGATTGGGGTAAGAAGGCAAGTGACCCTCATTAGATGCGGTAGGTTATCTTCTTTCCAAAATGGTATGGTTTATATACCTTTTCTTTAGTTGGCAGCCAAGGTGGAGCGGCCCAGTACATCAAATACCCTTTTAAAGGATGCCACAAACTCAGGGTAAATGTACACTATGGGTTTCTGCGTCTCCCAAAGGGGGTTAGCCCATGCCAAAGCTCTGTCAGAGAGTAAGGAAATAACAAGGCCCACCTTACTCCTATCAGACGGAAAGGACTGTGGTACCATCTCCAGATAGATACCGACCTGATTCGGGAAACCTCTGCACTGGTTAGGGTCACCCCCATAACGCTGGGGAAGTGGGGTGGACCCAGTCATGCCTCTACCAACATTGAAATCACCATTGGCAGTCAGAGCGGGAACGGCAGCAGCTATAGGGGCAGCCTGCGCTGGGGGTTGCTGAGGTGGTGGAGCCAGATGTGCAGTATGGAGCAACAAAGTCTGGAGGGCTAACATTAACTGGTCCATATGCTGCTCTACCTGGTCTAGCCTTAAAAAAACATTTGGTAGATTGCCTGCGCCTTCTGAATTCATGGCCCTTTTGTACTGTTAGGGACCAGGAACCAGACAGACACAAAACATAAAGTGCAAAACACCTTTATTAAAATAACAAAAGCAAACAAAGCAAAATTGTAATCCAGAAGCGTAAACAATAAGACAAGCCAGGGTCAGGAACCAAGAGAGGTACTCAGCCAAGCCAAGGTCAGGAACATGGAGATCAGCGATGTCCGGAACAAGCCAGTAGTCAGGAACCAGAAGTGATGTCAGAGGAAGCCAGGTCATGCACAGGAAATCAGGAATACAGTAGAACACTCTTGCAGCCAGAAGCAAACACAAGGGCAAACTAGGAAGTGAGCCAAGCTGCTTTAAATACCCTGGGAGGGTTGGCTGATAGCAGTCAGGTGAGCAATCACAGAGCGGTCAGCTGATTCAGCCAGACTCAGAACAGGGAGGGCAGTAGCAATAGATAGCAGAGCACTAGATTAGCTCAGACAGCAGACTCGAGCAGCAGAGAAAGAGCAGCTCAGCCAAACCTTGACATTATTGTAATAATAATAATAGAGACACGGGTGTCAGAATAGTATACCTGTAAATGTACACAACAATGTGCAGATACATATAAAACAATACAATCAAAAATCATAAAGTGCATTCAAAAATGATCTTAATATATATATGTTGGATAATTATATTATAATCACAAGAAAATGAAAACAAAGAAAATATACACAACTAAGATGGGAAAACAATACTCACAATAATGGCAGTATTCTGGAATAAAGCTGATCTGTTTCCTCAAAGAATAAAGGAGGGAATACTTATATTTAGAGTGACCGACAGCAGGCTCTCCCAGAAGAGGATTAAGGTGTACAGATGAAAAGAAACAAAAATAATACATGGCATGATCTGTGAAAAGAACTACAAAGTCTCTTTTTTATGAGAATTCAATCTTCTTTCACAATCAAGGGCTCAGTGATAGGAATTCCACTTCTGTATGGCTGATACCCTCAAATTAGATGTTGGGTGCCTGGCAGACTAATACGTCAGGCAAGCTACAATAGTATGTGGGGAAATTAAGAGCTGCCCTCACTCAGCTTTCTGTTATAACAATGGTCATCAAACAGGTGTCAGAGATGATATTAGGCAGCATACAGTGGTACTCAGACTTAATGTTGGCCAGGGTGGAGTGATCTGGCACAGCCCTAGAACACTTATGAGAGAGATTAAAAATCACCCTCACTTGATTATCCTGGAACAGACGATTAGACGTGTCTCTGTAGTCCAAAAACCTCCAGATGCATAAAAGTCTCACTGCAAGGAATCAAACTGATGTTGAATGTATAGCTCCAAAACACTATTTTTGTACTACGTTGAGTAAACCAGTATGATATATTTATTTTAAGACTTCATAATTTAAAAATACAATATACTATAAAAAAACAAGCATGTGTAAATATTTACACTACAATATCCAAAGCAGCTCAACATTTTATAGCTCTAATGGGGCTATTTCATCAGGAGCAAAACATTTTTAAACTTCAAACAATAGTTTTCCCCATATTTAAACATTTGGAAATGAAGCTGTAAAGATCTATTGATTAATTAATTGACTAAAAGGCATATATTTAAATGGAATTAATATTGCTTTTTTAGTTGGTAGAAAAACCACATATATAAATATAGCCACAAAACTTGTAGACATCTATCTTCTGTCATGTGGCTGCACAAACACGGGAAAAGCAACTAAATTAGAGGCTTTTTTAAACAAACTTTTAAATGAGAAATGCCTGCAACAAATATAGTCACAGGAGGCATCAAGATTATTCTCTCAACTTGATAACAGTGAAAAAGGACGACAAAAATAGCACAAACTGTCTGTATACTACCAAATCATGGCAAGTATAACTGACAGCTAGATGTAAAAGAAATTTAGATGGAGATTCATCAACATTCGTATATGTGAAATAAAGTATGTAGGTGTATCTGCATACAAAATGGCATTTAGAGTCTGAAATGTTATACCCATTCATAAGGAATCTGATCCACAATGAGATCAATGATCATTCTCTGACTGCGATAGCTAGTCACATAAAACCAGATGGATTACTAGAATAAGCCATATGCTAAACTAAAATTGTCAAAGATTGCAAAAGGAAAACAAATGTAACTGACAGAGTGAGTGCAAAGTGACTTCTCCAGAGGAAAAGCGAAAAGATATGAAAATATGTTTATTTGAATATATTTATTTATAGACAGATTATTTTAAAATATGACTGCCCTGGACCAGGGTCCTATGTAATCTCTAACCTTCGTTGAAACAAATTCATGAGGAATGTTCAAGATGGTATAGCCTAAATAGGTCTTTGTCTAATTGATTTTCTTAAAATATGAATAGTGTGGTTTTATATTAGTAAGTACTAGGTTTGAATAAAGTGATAGATTCAGGGTTGTAGTAATTCCAGCACCTTCTTAGTATATTTTAAAAAAAAGTTTTTAGAAGATTTTTTTGAAGGTTTTAGCTTAATGTCTAATAAAAGTAATTTTAGATTGGGGAATATTTATGTATATTAGGATGATGTTATTTTTGAAGTTATGTATAATGAGCCCAAAGCTTGAGTAATTAAACATCTGAACTCTCAGGACTAATAAAGTATATATAAGACAGCCTGATGATAGAGACTGTAACCCCTGAAGAAGTGGCAAGTGAGCCATGACACGTGTTGATGTAGAGACGATTATCCAGACTTCTCTATTATTCTTTCACGTTCCTGGTCACGCCCCCTGGCACTGGCTGTGCTCCGGTGGCTGAGACGCTGTATGTTTGTATCCTACAGTGGATTTAATTACTGAGATCGTGGAGATCCAGGAATGGTGAATGAGAGAATTCTTGTAGCGAAAAGGATACATACGGCTGACACTGCTGACTCATCTACATTACGAACACTACTGGACCAGACAGAGAGTGGCTGAAAGGACCGGGAAATGATAGGAGAGAATCCACAGAATATCCGGTGAGTGGTATTATATTCCTTGAGTAGCTAATGATATTTAAATAGTGCTTTTAGATGTTCTTTTTGCGCTTCTTGTTGTTGTAGAATCTTCATATCTTTCATTGATTTTTTTTTCATTTCACAGGACAGATTTGAAAGAAAAGAAGAAGAAAGATGATGGAAGATTACAGAGAAAAGAAGAAGATGGACAGTGGATGACAGGTAAGTGTTACACATATCTGAGTGTTAGAGGTAGTCTTGCTGCACTTTACGGTTAGGAGGATTGTAGGGTTAATGTTTGGGAAGGTGACTATGTTTGAGCTAACAGTCGGTGCTTGACAGTGTGTCATGCACCGATCGTTTGCTCTTTTCCTTTGATGTTCCCATTATTCACACTATTTAGTGTGCGTTTTGGAAACTTAACAGACAAAACAGACATTTGGCCACAAGTCCATTTCTGTGGCATATGTTGTGGTTTCAACTGGTACAGCAATTGAGTTGCTCTGTTAGCACTTTTTCCCTAAAGGGCTGTTAGCCAATATTGCCCTACCGGCTGTTTTACAGGCCTAAATCTGCATCACCCTAGTGCTTTGTAGATAGCATCCCATTTCTAATGTTATTAATGTCCTTCATTATATAATTGCTGCTGTCATGTTTGAGGTCATCAGAAAACCCCAGAACCTTAACCCCAAACCTCTCTGCTTTTCTTAGTTTGACATTTGCTTTACCAATTTTTTTATGCCTTTTACTAAGATCATTTATGCTAATACAACGTATTGTATCTTACCCACTGTCTTTTCTTCTGTGACAGTTATATGGTGTTCAACATCAAAATTAGCATAGATGGCAAAACATTTTACCTTCAATATAGACAAATAGCTTCTGATGTTTGTAATTACTCATGTTTAAACTAATTTAAGAATACTCTACAGAATTTGTGGATCTTAAAATATTACTTGTTTGAATCATTAATTCAGAATATGCATATGGATTCCTTTTCCTATGAGTCCTCTGATGTACAGCAAGATTTGACTTCCTATTAAAGCATTTTCCACATTCAGAACAAACAAATGGCTTCTCTCCTGTATGAATTCTCTGATGCCTATCAAGACTTGCACTTTGAGTGAAACGCTTTCCACATTGAGAACAAACAAATGGTTTCTCTCCTGTGTGAATTACTTGATGTGTAAAAAGATGTGAACGCTTGATAAAACATTTTCCACATTCAGAACATTCAAATGGTTTCTCTGCGGTGTGAGTTCTCTGATGTGCCACAAGATTTGACATAGAATTAAACCTTTTCCCACAGATTGGGCAAGTAAAAAGTTTTTCTTCTGCATGAATACTCTGATGTCTCTCAAGACTTGTGATTTGTATAAAACATTTTCCACATTCAAAACAAACAAAAGGCTTCTCTCCTGTATGAACTGTCTTATGTCTATCAAGAGCTGTTTTACAAGAGAAGTGTTTTCCACATTCAGAATAAATAAATGATTTGCCTCCTTTGTGAATGATCTGATGTTTATCAAGATCTGAGGGAGAGGTAAAGAAATCTTGACACACAGAGCAGCTGTGCAACCTTTCTACAGTGAGTGGTAGTTGAAGAGTTGTGAAAACAGATTCATTATTAAAGTTCTTAATATATTCATTGTAGTTTATAGACAAGCCATTGTAATCTTCATTTGTGTTACCATTGCTATATTCCTTAAGGTTTGTAGAGGAACAGTCTGTCCTTGTATTTTCCGAGTAACACATGGGTAGATTTTCTGCTTCCTTGGAAAATTCACCTTGACCTTTGCTTATATCATATATGCAAGTGGGATTTGACCATTTTGTGCTTTGGATGATGTCAGCATCTTCTATGAAATCATTTGGCAAAAAGGCAATGTGACGTCTTGCAGGAATACATCTGTCCATATTTTTCTCTGTTAAATAGAAATACATTATTCACAAAATAAGCAGCAATCCTACAGACACATTTCTACAAATATAAAAGACATGTTTAACTACATTATGCAGCTTCTAAAAATGTTGGTGAAACTAAGTCAATGGATCTGTTGTTCCTTTTCCCATAATATGACATTAAAAACACTATGAGTGTCAGAGATATTGCAGACCAATGCTTTGAGTATCCCCGCTCTGGGACTCAAAGGGATATAGTGGACCTATCACCTTGAATTTTATTACATATTTGATATATCATTTTTTTTAAAACTTAATTAAAAACTGCCTATGTGTCATGTTAATTGGAAGTCCAGCAGACCTACAGTTTTGGAAATATTCACCCTTTTGATTATGGGAAAAATGAAATAAAAGTCCTCTGGTGCAGCACAATGATTCATTAGCATAACAAACCACGGAAAACCTTAAATAGCATATGAAACATCACTGACAAGGCTTCATTAGCATATAAATTGTCACTGTTACCCATGACAAGAAATCAGACAGTGCGACGCAGTACGTATATTAAGACATGTGCTATAACCATCCCACTCCCTCATCAATGGGTACTCACAAAAATAGAGGCCGCCTCAGGATTAAACAGCATCAAATGGGTCAGACCCCCAGTCCAGTCAGGTACCAACACATACTCTCCTCTCTGCCTCCTTTTACCTTCCTCCTTGGTTCGCAATTACATACATAGTCCATACTAGTGGTTTGTATTCCTGGCAAACCATGGACATACTTGGATACTGCCTCCAAAAAATATTCCTTCCCTTTTTAATCCTGTTGTCATGATCCTGTCCTCTCCTCAGTCTGGTGCAGTACCTCACAGTGCCACTACCTAACCTTGGTGCTGTTGTAGTCTGCTGCACTCAAACTACAGATATCTGAATCTGTTCCCTGCTGTCCCTACCTTGCAATCACCTTCCCCCATATTTAGTTCAGTCTCTCCCCTTCCTCTGGGGCAGATTATACTGACCAGTTCAGATCAGTTCCAGTTCAGTTTCTTTTAGGCCTGGACCCTGAGTTCCTTGAGCAATCTGCACCCTGAGTTCCTTGTGCAAGCTGCACCCTGATAATAATGAGTCTGAATTACAAAATGAGCATGTTACACTTAATTTCTGCTATAGTCAAGCATGTAAATTACAAGAAGCTGTTTCTAGTATGCTAAAAATATGCTCCTCCACTCTAGAGTTGCTTTGCAAAGCCCCTAAGCCTTTAATCATTAAGGTAGTTTCTGAATTGCATGAGAACTATAAGGTTACGTATAGTGCTTGGCCTTTGCTTTTTTCTACTATTGAATGTTTGTTAGGTAGTCTCCCTGCTTTGCTTCAGGTGAATGATATTGTTTCTGTTCCTTTAAGAGACATTTCAGCTAAACATTCTGTGTCTCACATGAAAACTCAGCTGCAAACTATTCAGGACAACTGCAGTTGTATATTCTTGTACTTACCTGGTTTGGTTGATGTGTTGCTGAATAGGATTATACATATTGATTTCATTGTAGCCCTTTGTAAAAAAAAAAACCTGCATCTCTTGCTACAGCAGATTCCCAGACTGCAGATTCTGCGGTACACTCTGACTTACTGAACCTCACCCATGTACCTGTTAACCCTTCTGTGGCTCATTTTGAGATCTGTTCTGTTTCAGCCCTGAGTACTGTTGGGAATGAAGCAGCCCCACAGCACCCCAAACCTCAGAGTATTCACATTATAGATGTTATGTCCTGTTCTCCTGACTCTGACACAGATTCCTCTGCTTCGGAGGACTGGCTTATTGATCCTCCTGATTGGGATACTAAACCTGCTACTCATGCCCAGCAACCTGTATACATTACTGATTGGGAATCAGAGGAAGAATTTGCATATCCCCTAAGAGTCCAACTCCGGAACTGGTCTTAGACTCTTTGCTTCTGCTACCTGTGGTGAAGGAAACTCTACAGGCAGCACCCACGATGCCAGAGTCAAAGGTGAGATCTCCTCTGTCTATGCCAAGGGTATCTTCTATTCCAGTTACATTGCCCATGGTGCCAAATCTGAAGATTATTCCTGCCTCTATAGAATTTACCATGCCGGCAGCATTACAGGAGGATTTTGTTGTAGGAGAATTCTTTCTCACTCCTGCACAAGCGAAGGACAGGTTGAAGCCCCTGCTGTGTGAATCAGAGGCTGTTCCTGTCCCTTCAAACTCTCTTCTTTTCCTGAAGGTACTGTTCGGTCTGTCCTTGCGTTCCTGGAACAGCTGTGGTATGCTGAATTCAAACCATTCATTTGAAATGTATCACTGGAGTCTGAAACCATAATGGACGTATGTACCACATCTGTGCTACCTACTACTGAGAGTATACTTGTTCCTTCCAATGATGAAAACTCTCCTTTTCCTGAAGGTACCGTTCTATCTGTGCTTGCATTCTTGATACAGTCAGTCATCTCAAATGAATCACTAGAATCTGAAACCAAAATGGATGTATGCACCACATTTGTACTACCTAACACTGAGGTTATACCTGTCCCTACTGTTGAGACCTCCCTTGTTCCCGAAGATCTTGACCCATTGGTTCTTGCTTCACCTGTATCTCAGTTCCTTTGTAAGATCACACATGCCAGTATCTCTTTCTGACCCAGGACTACGGTATATGGAGTCTATTCCCAATAGTACTCATGTGCAGTTTGAGAAACTGCATCTTCTCTGTAAGGGTCATTTTAAAACCTCACTTGTTGGTCTACCATGCCTGGTTTTCTCTGCTACCCATCTTTTCTCCAACACTTTCTTGTTACTCTGGTTTGTTCCTTGGTCTATACCACTTTCTGTTCCATCTGAATCTCCTCCTCTCTTTTTCTTTGAGTGGAACGGGCAACCCATTCCTCCTGGTTCTATTGCTTGAGCAACTGGAGTCGCTACTTGAGGAGGGGGTACTGTCATGGTCCTGTCCTCTCCTCAGTCTGGTGCAGTACCTCACAGTGCCACTACCTTCCCTTGGTGCTGTTGTAGGCTGCTGTACCCAAACTACAGAGATTTGAATCTGTTCCCAGCTGTCCCTAACTTGCAATCACTTCCTCCCTATTTAGTTCAGTCTCTCCACTTCCTCTGGGCCAGATTATTCTGACCAGTTCAGATCAGTTCCAGTTCAGTTTCTTTTAGGCCTGGACCCTGAGTTCCTTGAGCAAGCTGCACCCTGAGTTCCTTAAGATATCTGCACCCTGAGTTGCCTGAGCTAAACTGCACCCTGAGTTGCCTGAGCTAAGCTGCACCCAAGTTCCTTGAGCCGGCTGCACCCCTGAGTTCCTTGAGCCGGCTTCATCCCTGTGTTCTTGAGCTGGCTGTTTCCCTGTGCTCCTGAACTGGCTGCATTCCTTTGCCTCCCTCCTGTGTTCCTGAGCTAGCTTTATCCCTGTACCCAGAGGCCCTGCTCCTTTTGTTTATATTGAGTGTTCTGTTGTGCATTATTCTTTTATGTTTCTTGCATATAAATATAATACACTTATGTTCCCTTTAATTTGTGTGTGTGCTGGTTTTCTTGCTTTCTGGGTTCCAATTTATTTACAATTATAATAAATCAAAGGAGCACATATAAATAATTAACACATCTATTGGTCATAACATAGGGTGCGAAGGCCCTAATATAGTTCAAATATTAGTAAAGAAAAACAAAGAAAAAAGTAGAACCTTAAATGGCACTCAGACCTAAGTATAAGATAATATCTGCAGTGATCAACCAAAAATACAAAAATTATCATCCAACAATATATACATCTATTAAAGGGATAGTAATACTTGAAAATAAGTTTATTTTATATTGTAGCCCTTAAACATGAACAATGATATAAGTCTTATCTCCCAAACCTTTATGGTTTGGAAGATATTCACTTGTAAAATATAGTAAAACTAGTTGAACAGCCCGTTACACAGGCCACAGTGCCACTGCCACCCGGTTAAGGGGCAGTCACTCGCAGTGGAGACTGCCCGCGCCACGGCTGATACAGAGCTGAATGCTCCGAGGTCCGTATCAGCCACGGCGCAGGCAGTCTCTACTGCGCATGACTGCAGCACGCGCAGCAGTGTGTACTGCGCATGTTGCGGCGTTACACACGTTTTAGCGAATTATTATATAGGATTTTCTTTTCCTGGCTGTTTCAGCCAAGTCTGCCATCTAGTGGACAGATTTGGAATTCAGTCCACAGAGCAACCGGCAGCTCTTTAGCAGTGTCGAGATCACGATCTTTGAAAAGAACTACTTAACTGGAACTATCTACAAAGTGTGACTGGCTTGAAAGCACATTTTGTAGACAATTCCAATTAAAAAATTCTTTTTAAAGATGGTGATCTCAGCACTTCTGGAGAGGCACAACCGGTCCCGGGACCGGATTCCAAATCTGAAGGGTGGAGCAATGACATCACTCCAGGGGAAACTTTACTTCTGAATATCTACCAAACCATAAAGGTTTGGGAGATAAGACTTATATCATTTTACATGTTTTTTTAAGGGCTACAATATAAAATAAACTTATTTTCAAGTATTACTATCCCTTTAAGAAAAAATCAGTCACATAAGCACAGCAGGACCAGCACACCCCACGATCCCTAGTGTAACTCCAAGCAACGTTGCACTAAAAACAACCCCTATACACCTAGCATCCAAAGAAGTGCCTGCGTATTTAAAAGTGCATAACTGGATACAACCCATATACCTCAGTCAGTATTCAGCATGTTCAGTCAAACACACAAGTCAGTACCCAGATTACTAATCTATCTGCCCGATATTGGATAAACATATCTACCCCACATACGAGACATATATACATATCATAAGTAATGATATACATGAATTTCATAATCATCCAGCTCGGGTAGTTCATCAGCCATGCATGGTATATAACAGTCAAATAATTAGCATCTTCTCAAAGCCTATATGAGTTACTAGAAGCCAACAATAGATGCACGTGCATATTTTCATAATTGACGTAAACCCAAATATGGAACATAGCCAGCAAATGTGGCATCAAGATTAGAGAAAGCAGTTACTAAACATGCATGGCGTCATGGCCATAATTGAATTAAGTTGTGGAGCGTTCATAACAGTCACTTAAAGAGCAACTGTGTCTGGCGTCCTCAATGTTCTTTGTATCTCATATTACAACGTGCAGTAAGAATATTCAGACATGTGATATAACCATCCCTCTCTCTCTGCAATGGGTACTCACAAAAATAGAGCCTTCAACCACCTCAGGATTAAACAGCATCAACTGGGTCAGACTCCCAGTCCTGGTCAGGCACCAACACATACGCTCCTCTCCACCTCCTCTTACCTTCCTCCTCGTTCTGTGATTCCAATACATCCTTCGGACTAGTATCTTAAATAGCTAGGGTATTGTTGTGTATCCTAATAAAGATTGCGTTACCTACAGTACTGGTCCAGTTCTCGTTCTTACATCTGTGACACCGCCATCCTTATTGGGAACTAAGAAGAGGTTGGAATAAAAACCTAAAACCCATCTCTGGCTGAGGAACCAAGACAGCCTGAACTACCCCGTTGAAAAGACTGAGCTTTTCCTGTCCCTGATGGGAGTGAGAAGGGAGGAATCTGAAGGGAGGTATGGATATGAAGGAAATCCTGTAACATCTTGTGACCACCTGTAATACCCACTGATCAGCAACAGAGCCTGTCCAAGTACTTAAAAGGTGTTGCAGGTGACCCCCACAGGTTTATGTGGACCAGGGTTCGGCGAGTCATGCCGAAGCAGATTTGGTGGATTTGAGTTTGGTGGAGGTGTGTTTGAACCTCCACTGCTGCCTAGACTTAGGGGTGGACTGCGGAGTGCTAGCCTGAGGCACACCCTGGATCGGCCTTAGCATTTCGCTATGGCGGGAACATAAAAGACGCTGCTTCTGCACCTGGGGATTGCGCTTAGGAACCTGAGGTAGCAAGGTACTCTTGCCCCCAGTGGCTTCGCTGTTGGTGTTCTTCAATTCAGGGCCAAAAAGAGGTGCCCTGAAAAGGAAGAGAAACCCATGATTTCTTAGATATCAGGTCAGCGGGCCAAATCTAGAGCCACAACGTGTGCCTGGCAGCAACAGAGAAGGCAGAGGCCTTAGCCTCAAGCCTAACAGCATCAAACAGGGCATCAGTAATACAGAGCTGAGCCTCAGTAATATTAGCCAAAATGGATAAAAGGTCCTCCTGGGGGGCACCCTTGCGGACATCATCAGTCAACTGTGCAGTCCAGACAGCAATGGCTCTATTAACCCATGCACAAGCCAAGGTAGGCCTCATGGATGTACCTATGGAAGCAAAGGCAGACTTCAGGATAGCTTCCAGCTTCCTATCAGTTAAATCCTTATGAGCTGAAGCATCCACAACTGGCAAGGCAGTGGATTTAGAAAGCCTAGAAATAAGGGAATCAACCTGAAGAGGTGTAGCCCACTGAGCCAAAGCCGCATCAAAGAAGAGGTACAGCTTAGAAAATACCTTAGAAAGAGTGAGACGCTTGTCAGGAGTCTTCCACTCATCTAGGATAATGTGATCCAGACGTCAGAAGTAGACTGAGACTCTACAGGGTTAACAGGAATGTTAAGGGTAGACAAAACCGCCTTAATGAGACTCACAGCACAGGGCTCAGGGTCAGCCTCAAAGGGGTTGCCTTGCAACTGGGGAGAAGACCCTTCTGAACACACACCATTCTCAGAATCCTCAAATGATTACTCCTCAGAGGACTCAGATAAATCAGGAATGCCAGGGGCCTTAGGGGCCACAAACCTGAACGAAGTGGGGGGTTTCCAGGATTGGAGAACCCCCTGAAGAGAAAGAGGAAACCGTGCCATCAAGGGCTTAAGTCCTTGACCCAATGTGGCTCTGTTCATGGCTGGAGGGCCCTGGCAGAAAAGCAGGGGCCACAGCATGAAAGGCATAAGTGACCTGAGTACTCTGAGGGAAGCCCCACTTGGCATGAGGAACAGTAAGCAAGGGGGGTCAAAGATGCCCCAGAGTCCTTAGCTTTAGGTCTAGCCCCATGTCTCTTTGGATCCAACCTAACAGGAGAAATGTCTTACAATAATAGGGAACCCAATTACTGTCACCCAGATTAATAAATCATCTCAGAAAGCCCAAAATAGTACCTATCTGGCAGGCAAATGGTTAACCTGAGCTGAGTGTCACGGTTTTCAGGCAAAGAAGGACAGACATGAATATAAATCCACCTTTATTTAATAAGTACAGTAACAACAGTATAGCCCACACAACCCAAGAACACAGGATAATAGGACCAAGGCTTCTACCTGGAGCTGCACACTGTGCTGCGCACTGCACTACTGTGAGATACCGGAGACTAGGACAATGGTGCGGGTGGAACACCAGAGGGAACAGTAACTGAGGCACAAGTCTCCACCCTGGGTCACGCGACCAGAGACAACAGGGAGCAAGAGCAGACCTGAACCATGAAACATTGAGACTGATGGTCAGGCAAGTTTGGAGAGTATAGAGCCAGTAGTCAGCCAGAGCCACAGGTCAGACAAGCCGGGGACTAGATGGAGCAACAGGCAGCAAGAGCCAGAGGTCAGAAAAACCGGGGACTACACGGAGCGAGTAAGCCAGCCAGAGCCACAGGTCAGAACCTATGTGGGTAGTCTGACAAGCCAGGATCATACATGGAGCGAGTTAGTCAGCCACAGGTCAGAACCAATGTGGGTAGTCAGACAAGCCAGGGTCATACACGGAGCGTGTTAGTCAGCCAGAGCCACAGGTCAGAACTGATGTGGGTAGTCAGACAAGCCAGGGTCATACAATGAGCTAGTTAGTCAGCCAGAGCCACAGGTCAGAACCGATGTGGGTAGTCAGACAAGCCAGGGTCATACATGGAGAGGATTCTCAGGAGAGCAGAGGTCATAACGGAGTGCAAGAGACAATATCAGAAACACCACGTAAGGGCCATGACTCCCAGGGCCAGGGAAGTTTATAAAGGAGCAGGAGAAGGCAGGACCCAATTAGGCCACACAAAATAGGCCCATAAACAGGCATCTTAGCCTGTTTTATGATGTCAGCAATGCAGAGGTGACTGCAACTATGCCGGCTGACACACCACAGAGGAAAGAAGCACAGGTTAACTAGGCCCTCTATGGTAGCCTGTGATAGTACCCCCTCAACGGCCTCTCCCCACCAGAAGAGGACCAGCACTAGAGGTGAGAGGAGAGAAGGGCTGAAGCATGTAGATATTTCTTAGCGACCTCAGGTCCATACCCTTTCCAGTGAACTAGATATTGGACTTGTCCTCTGACCCTGCGAGAGTCCAAAAGACTTTGTACCTCATACTCCTCATGGTCCCCAACTTGGACAGGTCTTAGATGGACAGGAGCAGCAGTATATTTGTTACAGACCAATGGTTTCAGTAGCGATACATGGAACGCATTAGAAATGCGCATGTTAGCGGGGAGGTACTGATACGGCTTGTCAGTCCATGCTTGTCTCTTGGTTGCTGATCTGGCTTAGCTGTTCCACGTTAAAATCTTCAGTTCATCTGATCAACAGCACTACTGAGACATCACCAGTTCATCTAATCCACAGCTCCAGTATGCCATTGTCAGGTCATCGGATCCACATCACAACTGTGCCTACGCCAGTTCATCTGATCAACAGCACAACTATGACATCTCCAGTTCATCTGATTCACAGCTCCACTATGTCTACGCTAGTTCATCTGGTCAACAATGCTACTGTGACATCACCAGTTCCTCCGATCCACAGCTCCTGTGTGACAACTCAAGTTATCAGGATCAAGATCTCTACTATGACAAGTCTAGTTCATCCGATCAACAGCTCTTCTGTGACCTAGCTAGTTCCACAGCTGCTCTTTGACTATGTGCTGGAGCAACCACACGTCTAAGGCTCCTACCTCTGGTGGTGGTTTCCTACTTTGTACCTACTGCCAGACTGCTGACACTGCAACTGTGATCCTAGCAATTTCTAATTCCTGGAATCTAAGCTCTTCTGGATATCATCGAACCACCTGGTAACAGCTTTGAGTCTCCTTGGTGGCTTCGGACCCCTATCCATCAGAGCTGAGACCACAGGTGCCTGCTGAAGCTCTGCTGCATTCGCCAGCTTTGCCTTATAGCTACGCACCCTTATCTATGGGAGTTGAATCTAAATTATCAGCCAGGAGGGGACCCATGACAGTACATCTATGCATTAACACTAATAAGTGAACCAATCATAATGCACACCAAGTTCGTGCTAATCAAGTATCATGCACAAAGCAACTCAAGGCTTACAGTGAAAAAGGGTAATGTCTTTCAATGTTTGAGTAGCCAAGAATACAGACAGATAGAAAAGGAAAGGACAGAGAACAAGTGCAGACTGCCACAGCCACAGGTCAGAACCAATGTTGGCAGTCAGACAAGCTGGGGTCATACACGGAGCGGATTCTCAGTAGAGCAGATGTCATAACGGAGTGCAAGAGACAGTATCAGAAACATCACATAAGGGCCATGACTCCCAGTTTATGAAGGAGCAGGAGAAGGCAGGACCCAATTAGGCCACACAGAATAGGCCCATAAACAAGCATTCTAGCCAGTGCCTGTTTTATGATGTCAGCAATGTGGAGGTGGCTGCAACTATGCCGGCTGACACACCACAGAGGAAGGAAGCACAGGATAACTAGGCCCTCTAAGGCAGACTTTGATAGTAACCCCCCTTAACGACCTCTCCCCCCGCAAGTGCTCCTCCAGAGCTGGAATATTTTGTGCCTTGAAGGACTCAGGCAGGAGAGAAGGTTGGAACTATAATTAATCAGGAAGGGAGAGTTCCGAGAGGAGGAATTAACCGCACTATTTCTGGCAAGCTCTGCCCACGGTAACAGGTTTGCCCAACTGCCATGATGGTAGGAGATAAAACAATGGAGAAACTGTTCTAGCTCCTGATTAGACCTCTCTGCAGCACCATTAGACTGTGAATGGTAAGCCGAGGAGAACGAGAGCTGGATCCCCATCTGACTGCAAAAGGCTCTCCAAAAACACAACACAAACTGGCTCTCACGATCCGAGACCACCACTTTGGGTATACCATGGAGACGAACCACCTCTTTAGCAAAGATTTCGGACAACTCCTTGGAGGAGGGAAGCCCTCTCAGTGGCACAAAATGAGCCATCTTGGAAAATCTATCCACAATCATGAGGATGACCGTGTAACCCTCTGAGACAGGCAACTGTACCATAAAGTCAATAGATATGTGAGACCATGGATGCTCCCCATTAGGGATGGGTTGCAGGAGACCAACCGGAAGATGTGTAGGAGTCTTGGTCTGCGCACAAGTGGAACATGTGTCAAGAAATGCGGAGTCTGGTCATAGTCCATATCAGTTGGTCTCTACCAATGTGCCGTGCAGCCTTCGAGGAATGGTATGTCTCCAGCAGTCTGGTATGGAGGGATTCAGGCAGAAAACACTTCTCATTAGGCTTCTCCGCCGGGGCGGAAGCTTGAGCAGCCAAAATCTCCTCACCCAACGGAGATGTAATACTGGTACGTATCATAGCAAAGATGAGGTTAGGAGGAATAATAGGTACCGGAGGAGACTCCTCCTGGGACTCGGCCCCTAATTGTCTAGAAAGAGCAACTGTTCTAATATTTTTTGTACCAGGGAGGTAGGAGACCACAAAATTAAACCTCGAGGGGACGAGGAGTCAACCTCTTCGCCTCAGACAAGTATGTGATCAGTAAGTATCAGGATTGGAACAGTGGTCCCCTCCAACAGATATCGCCATTCTTTCAAGGCAAGGATGAGGGCGAGTAGTTCACGATCACCCACATCATATAGCCTCTCAGCCTTAGACAATTTCTTATAAAAAAAAAAACCCGCACGGGAGCAGAATAAAAATAAAAATATATAATAATATTGGATAAAATAAAATTTTTCCATTTTATTTTATCCAATATTATTATATATTTTTATTCATCATCACCATTATACCTCACTTTATTATACATTTATTTATTTTAATATTTAATAGTTATTATTTATTAATTTTCATTTTTTATTTTATCTATTTATATATTTTTATTTATCTTTGTTATATATTATACAACACTTTTAAGTGTTACTTTTATCATAATTATTTATTTATACGTAATTACATAACTCAAATTGTTTTTCACTTTGTTATTTCATAGCTCATTTTAAAATATATGTTGATCACTTCTTTCGTTTATAAAATACACTAGTATATGTAATTATATATCCACAATTATATATTCACAATATTCCATTTGATTGTTAAGACAACACTGTCCCCTCTCTTCTTCTTAGTGAGACTCGATATGTAGATTGTTAGGGAGGTTTTACCACAAGTGGGCTGCCATTTTGTTGAGGACCATTTATATTAAGGTGATCCTGTGTTAAAATATATATATAAGTATGTGTTATCCTTGTGCATATAGTACAAAGTTATTTTTAGTAATAGACATTTTATTTTAACATCATATCAATGGTGCTATATAACTTTTAAGGACAGTAATATAGAGGTTAAGATCAGAATGAAAATGAAAATGGGGTTACTTGAGACATATATATATGTATATAATTTTAAAATATCAAACAGGCAATTTTATAGTATTTCAGGTGTATCTTTAGAATTAATCTTTTGATCCTTGTTTAAATATGTGTGTATATATATATATATAGATATATATATATATATATATATACATATACACACACATATATATATATATATATATATATATATATATATATATATATATATATGTATATTTGTATTTACTCAGGAAACATTCTGATGACCTTTATTTGGGGTCATCCAATGAGACTGATGGAGGGAAATTTAAAAATAGAACATGGCTGCTGTGTTTGTTTCTATTGTGTATTGTAACAACCAGTTTGTTTGAGAAAGCAGTCATAGCACTGCGAAACGTTACATATATTATTACTTTTAAATTGGGTTGTTATTCTGTATTTTATATAATAAACAGTTTTTTTAGTTATCCAGCAGCCAAGTTCACTTTATACATTTTTAACCCTTTGGATACTGGAGATCATTGGATACAACACTGGATACATCTGAGTGGGGGCAGACTGATCCTCCCCACAAGCCTAACAGCTGGTTTTGGTGTAGACCTTTGACCAGCAACTTCACTTGTGAGTATATCTCATATTTTATTTGTACACCATCTATTGTGACATTTACAGGCACTATCGGGCACCCTCTATCTCTGTGTTTTCTCTTCTTTTATTCGTACCAGATTGTAAGTGGCCCTCAAGTCAAGTTTCATGAACACAGTAGAGCCTTTGATATGATCAAATAGCTCCATGATCAATGGAATCGGATATGCGTTCTTTATCATCAGTTTATTCAGTCCCCTGAAAACAATGCATGGTCTTAGCTCACCATCTTTTTTTCTTCAAAAAAGAAGCCTGCACCCGCAGGTGAGGAGGACTTCTGGATAATACCCCTGGATAATGCATCAGCCACATAATCCTCCATGGCCTTGTACTCCTCCACCTATAAGGAGTAGACTTGGCCCCTAGGATGTCTGGCCTCTGGTACCAGATCAATAGTGCAATCATAAGACCTATGTGGTGGCAACGTACTGGCCTCTACCTTATTAAATACCTCTTTGTAGGACTGGTACTCAGCAGGTAAAGAGGTAGAGGTACACAATATTCTAGTAGGCCTCTGAAGGCAAGATTTCGTACATTGGGAGGACCATGAAAGAATATCGCAAGTCTGCCAATCAATTGTTTGGTTGTGAGTCTGCAACCAAGGAAAACCCAGAATGATGGCATGATGAGGAGACTGTATGACCTGGAACTGTTACGTCTCCACATGGAGTGCCCCCACCCTTAGAGACAAGGGGTGAGTCTCATGAGTGACATGTGACAGCTGTACGGGTCTGCTGTCAATGGCTTTGATAGCCAATGGAGTGGAGCGAGGCAGCAGAGGAATACAGTTCGTGGCTGAAAAGTCTGCATCAATAAAGAACCTCGCGGCTCCAAGGCAGCACTACCTCCAGAATAGGTTTGTCCTGAAGTCTCTCTGGGGACTGTGAAATTCCACCCAGGGTCTGTCCCCTACATGACCCTAGGTGCAATCGTTTCCTGGCTGGACAGTACAGGAACGCAATATATGGCCCGGCTCCCCACAGTATAAGCAAAGACCCCTCCTCCTGCGCCGAGCCCTCTCCTCCAATGAAAGGTGTGGGAAGCCTAGCTGCATCAGTTCCCCCCTGACGGGGCCAGAACTAGGAGGTATGGGAGGTGAGGGAGGACAGGGTGGGAGTAAGAATCTAGGTGCCAACAGAGGCAATGGTTTACGTACATGCTCCTTGAACGAAGGCCTCCCACGAATTCTCGTATCTAACAAGATGGTTACTGAGATTATCTCCTCCAGATCACCAGGCAGGTCTCAGGCTGCCGTCTCATCTTTTATGGTGTCACACAAGCCCTGGGAGAATGCCGCTACAAGGGCTTCATTGTTCCATCCAACCTCCGCTGCCAAAGTACAAAACTCTATAGCGTACTTCAGCACTGTATGTAAGCCCTGCTGTATTGTCATGAGTCATTTGGCCGCAGTGGTTGTGCACCCAGGAACATCAAAGACTCTCCGAAATGACACCACAAATTCAGTAAATTTACAAATGATGGGTTTTTCAATCTCCCATAGTGGGTTGGACCAGGCCAATGTGTCACAGTACCTTGTTTTCAGCGCCACTGCTTCAGTGACTCTCGGCATCTTTCCACGCATCATCTGCAGGCAAGAGGCTTCAAGCATGCTGTAGGCCTCTGTTTTATGTGTGTTTGTTTCCTGTAGTCTCCTCCTACCAGTGGGTTGAGGCCTAGTCTCGGACAGTGAGGCGCAGAGATTGGGAGACTGCTATTTCTGATACGGTGCTCGCCGTTTCTATCACCCACTGTGTGTATATTTAAATATTGCATTACTGTCATTATTCTCATAATAAAGGTTCTATTAACTATACCGTCTGACTCCTGGTTTTGCTTGCCAACCGTAACAGTACGTAAGGGTCATAACAACAGACGATGATAGTGATCCTCCTTTACAGAGAATTTTTGACAGAATGCAGGATCAACGTATTGATCAGTTGGAAGGTGCCTTGCAGATCCTGCTTGGCAGAACCGCTCACTGGGAACGTTATAACCCGCAGCAGGTGGCCACCCCAATTTCTCCTTTGGCACCTACAGCTGCTACCGTCTCTGATGCAGGACTGGTCAGAGGGTTAACTGGATCTGCTCCACTCCCACAACGCTATAGTGGGGAACCTGAGTTATGTCGCGGATTCCTTAATCAGTTGGGCATATACCTCGAGATGCTTCCTCATGCCTTCCCTACTGAGCACAGTAGGGTTGGACTTATGATTTCTCTCCTGGCTGGCAAGGCATTGGCTTGGGCGAATCCATTATGAGAGACGAGAAACCCATAATATATGATTTTACTCAATTTGTGGGCTCATTTAGAAGCGTATTTGACGTGCCAGGTCGCGGGACCTTGGCTTCCAAACATCTGATGACCATCCGCCAGGGTAACCGCACGATGGTGGAATACGCAATCGAGTTTTGAACCCTAGCAGCCGAAGTAGGGTGGAACAATGAGGCCCTGATAGCTGCATTCTCCCAAGGGCTTTGCGATTACATGAAGGACGAGATTGCTGCTTGTGACCTACCTAATAGTCTGGATGAGATGATATCCTTTGTCATCCTCATAGATACATGGATCTGGGAGAGACCGTTGTTTAAGGAGCGCCTGCGGAGGCATCCTACCAGCATGTCCTACAGCTTTTCTTGCCCACCCTGTCCTCCCTCACCTCCCATGCCTCCTGGTTCTGACACTATGGGTGGTGAACCTATGCAGGTGGGGGCTACCCGACTCTCTACGGCAGAAAGGGCCCATAGGCGGAGGGAGGGACTATGTCTGTACTGCGGTAAGAATGGTTGCTTCCTGAAATCATTCCCGGTACGTCCGGGAGACGCTTGCACCAAAAGATCCTGTCTGAGATTTCTTCCTTTGATAATCTCAAAGCAGCATTTTCTGCAGCTCTGATCCTGGTACATCCCAATCCCACCCTGCCCTTTACCCTGGAGGTTGATGCGTCAGAGATTGGAGTAGGCGCCCTCCTTTCTCAACAGTCAGCTCCTGGAGAGGCTTTGCGCCCTTGTGGCTACTTCTCGAAAAAACTATCTAAGGCGGAAACAGTTTATCAGATTGGTGATAGGGAGTTGCTGGCTATAATTCTGGCATTGAAAGAGTGGCATCATCTGTTGGAGAATTTTGATTCTTGCGGACCATAAGAACTTGACATACTTGTCTGAAGCCAAGCATCTGTCCTCCTGGCAGGCCAGATGGCCACTATTCCTATCCAGGTTTAATTTTGTGGTTTCCTACCTTCCAGGCTCGAAAAATGTTAAGGCTGATGCCCTGTCACGTCAATTTTGTAGTAGGTCCAAGGAGGAGGTTCCTCCCGCTCCGATCATTCCTGCTGATCGCATTTCTGGCCACGATTCATACCTGTATTACCTCTCCTCTGGGAGAGGAGATACTGGCCACCCAAGCATCTGTCCCAGCAGAGACTCCTAGTGGGAGATGTTTTGTACCGGCTCAATTCCACATTAAAATCCTGGAGACATATCATGCTTCCGAAATCGCTGGCCATATTGGGCACGACCAGTTAATCTGGTCCTTTTCTAGACTATTTTGGTGGCCGAGCCTCTGCTCTGATTGTGCCGCCTTTACCGCTGTCTGCACCATGTGTGCTCAAAATAAGTCTCCCCGACATCTGCCGGTGGGCTTACTCCAGCCTCTGGTCTCACTTACCAATTGATTTTATGGTCGATCTTCCTAGGTCCATGGGCTTTACTGCAATACTTATGATTGTGGACAAATTCTCAAACATGGCTCACTTTGTGCCACTCAAGGGCTTGCCATCCACGCACGAATTGGCGGTGGTATTTGCAAAGGAGGTGTTCCTACTCCATGGTATCCCGAAGGTGATAGTGTCTGACAGAGGAAGCCAGTTTGTGTTCCGCTTCTGGAGGTGCTTCTGTGCGCAAATGGGAATTCAATTGGCATTCTCCTACTCATACCATCCACAATCCAACAGTATGGCAGAAAGGTCGAACAAAGCCTTGGAGCAATTTCTCCGCTGCTATGTCTCTGACCACCACAACAATTGGTGTACCCTGTTGCCCTCAGCGGAGTTTGCCAGGAATTGTGTGATGAACTCTTCCACTCAGAGTTCCCCTTTTTTGATTAACTATGGGTTCCAACCCTCTGTTCTTCCTGAAACCTTCCGTGCACAACCTATTCCAGCTCTGGATGAGCATTTGCAGGCACTCCGTTCCTCATGGGTTAGGGTACAGCATACCCTACGTGGTTCAGTGCAGCGACAAAAAAAGGCAGGCTGACCGTAGACGTCTGCCAGCACCGACCTTCCAGGTTGGAGATAGAGTGTGGTTGTCGTCCCCTAATTTGCACCTCCAGGTCCCATGCAATAAACTGGCTCCTCAATTTGTTGGTCCCTTCAAGGTGTTGCGCAAGATCAACCCGGTGGCTTACGCGTTGGAACTGCATAATGTCTTTCATGTATCCCTGTTAAAGCACTTGGTCTGCAACCGGTATACTTCCGCTCCTGTCCGTCCTGCTCCCGTGATATTTGCAGATCACAAGGAATATGAGGTTCAAAGTATTCTGGACTCCTGTATGGTTAGAGGACGTTTACAGTATTTTATCCATTGAAAGGGATATGGTCCGGAGGAGCGCTCCTGGATCCCGCTGCTGATGTTCACGCTCCTCTCCTGGTGCGCAGATTCCATGCACGTTTCCCTGACAAACCTGGTCCGGTCCCTCGGAGGAGGGGTCTTTGAAGGGAGGGCACTGTCACAGTACCTTGTTTTCAGCGCCGTCGATTCAGCGATGCTCGGCATCTTTCCACACGTCATCTGCAGGGAAGAGGCTTCAAGCATGCTGCAGGCCTCTGTTTTATGTGTGTTTGTTTCCTGTAGTCTCCTCCTACCTACTTCCTCCATCTAGCTGCTCCTCCTAGCTACTTCCGGTGGAGGGGTTTAAAGGGCAGACTGAGTCCTGACTCAGTCACCCTTACGTTGTTGTTCTGAGCAGTTCATTTTCTATTATTCCTGATTCCTGTGTATGATCCGGCTTGTCTGTCCATCCATTCTGGTGTTGACCTGTGGCTCTGTCTGACTATACTCCTTGGCGTTCTGATTTGGCTCAGATATCCTTTCTGGTGCAAATCTGTGGCCCTGGCTGACTACCAGCTCTGTGTATGACCTAGGCTTGTCTGGTGTTGATCTGGGGTTCTATCCACTGCACATCCAGCATACATACGCTCCAGTGGATATCCTATCTGGTGCAAACCTGTGGCTCTGGCTGACTATCCGCTCTGTGTATGACCTAGGCTTGTCTGACTACCCACTCTGGTGTTGACCTGGAGCTCTATCCACTGCACATCCAGCATTCCATCGCTTCAGTGGATATCCTTTCTGGTGCAAACCTGTTGCTCTGGCTGACTACCCGCTCCTTGTATGACTTTGGTTTGGCTGACTATCCTATCTGGTGCTTACTAGAAGGCTTTGTCTGTTCGCTCAGTTTGTTGGTTCCGTTATTCAGACATCCTTCCTAGTACTGACCTGAGGCTCTAGCAGACTCCTAGCTACTGACTGCAGGCTGAGTCAGTATCGCTTGGGTGTTACGTTACCACGAGACTCCAGTGGGCTGAGGCCTAGTCTCGGACAGTGTGGTGCAGAGATTGGGAGACTGCTATTCCTGATACAGTGTTTGCCGTTTCTATCACCCACTGTGTGTATATTTATATATTGCATTACTGTCATTATTCTCATAATAAAGGTTCTATTAACTATACCATCTGACTCCTGGTTTTGCTTGTCAACCGTAACACAATGCCTTTCTAGACAGGAGGGAGATCAGGAATCCCACCTTACTTCGCTCAGTAGGGAATGCGTGTGGTATCAGCTCCAAAAGAATTCTTAGCTGATTCAGGAACCCCCGGCACAGAGTAGGTTCCCCATCAAATCTTTGGAGCAATGGAGCGGAGCCCGACAAACCTCTAATCACACCAGCTTCAGAGGTTGTGGCCACAACCGGCACAGGTACTGGATGCACAACCAGTTGTTGGGTAAGCGATCGAGGTGAGCTGTGTGATTTAACAGTGTCTATATAGGAAAAGACAACTGATTAATTCTCTGCTCTTGAGAATCTATCCTGGATAGGATGCTTGGATTAGGTGGACTGCCTGAACCTTCAGTAGACATGGCTCTTACATACTGTCACAGTTTTCAGGCAAAGAAGGACAGACACAAATATAAATCCACCTTTATTTCATAAGTACAGTAATAATAGTATAGCCCAACAATCCCAGAACACAGGATGATAGGACCAAGGCTCCTACCCGGAGCTGCACATTGTGCTATGCACTGCACTACTGTGAGATACTGGTGACTAGGACCGTGGTGCAGGTGTAACACCAGAAGGAACGGTAACTGAGGAACAAGTCTCCACCCTGGGTCACGCGACCAGAGGCAACAGGGAGCAAGAACAGACCTAAAGCATGAAACAATGAGACTGATGGTCAGGCAGGTTCGAAGACTATAGAGCCAGTAGTCAGCCAGAGCCACAGGTCAGACAAGCCGGGGACTAGACGGAGTGATAGGCAGCAAAGCCAGAGGTCAGACAAATCGGAGACTACGTGGAGCAAGTAAGTTAGCCAGAGCCACAGGTCAGAACCGATGTGGGTAGTCAGACAAGCCGGAGTCATACAAGGAGTGGATTCTCAGGAGAGCGCAGGTCACAACGGACCACAAGAGACAATATCAGAAACACCACGTAAGGGCCATGACTCCCAGGCCCAGGGAGGTTTATAAAAGAACATGAGAAGGCGGGACCCAATTAGGCCACACAGAGTAGGCCCATAAGGCGTCCTAGCCAGTGCCTGTTTCATGATGTCAACAATGCGGAGCTGGCTGCAACTATGCCGGCCAACACACCACAGAGGAAGGAATCACAGGATAACTAGGCCTCTAAGGTAGACTGTGATACTGAGATACTGCCTCTGTAGCAAAGAGAGAAAGGAAATTCTCTCTCTCTTTTTTTGTTGCCTAGCAACAGCAGAAACAGGATTCGCGGGGGCCCAGGGGCCCCCAAGACACTTGTGATGTGAAACGGATCATAGGACAAGGCAAGACAAGAAGAATGAGCCCTCTCTCAACTCTGTAAGTGAAACAGTTGCAGGGATATGTCCCAACAAAGTCTGTCCCATAGAAGTCAATGCAGGAAGTTTAGCTTGGGGAGAAAATGACCCTTAAAGGAACAGTACACCAAAAAAATACAAACGTTTTTAAAGTGATTGAAAATGCCCAAACACCCAAGGGATCATGTAGGGATAAATAAAAATGGATGATCCTTAAGAGAAAACCAAAAAATAAGCCCATAATAGGGAAGGGGTTAATTTACCACAAAACAGCCAAACCAGCTCCAATGACTTCAGGACCAAACAGAGTAATACCCGACAGGAGCGCAGGAATTATGAAGAACTCCAGAAAGACCCCTGTGCGGAGGGGAACAGTGGGACAAGTGGGCCATGGCACTCAAAAGGTTGCTCACCTTTTTTGCAGGTCTTCTCTCTTCAGATTAAAATTGATACGGAAGAAGCCTCAGAGAGACTACTTCTGGAGAGAGAAACACGGGTTGCAAGACTTCCACAGGCAACACCTAATAACAGGGCAACCCCATATCTAAGAGAAAATAATAAAATAACTAAAAATGAAGCAGAACTGTTCTCAGCCTTCCTACTAGGTGATGGAACAAATGTTATTCGGAGGGGAGTGGCTAGGTAGCCAGCTATGGAGGAGGGGAAGACTCCACCCTGCACGTCTTTGAATATTTGTTCCAGCCTACTGGGAGGAACTGTCACCTCCCCATGGTACCTGTAATCTATATTGTAGGACAGAAAAATGTAATTTATGTAAATCCTGCTCTGAATTTATAACCCTTTCATAATTTAGTGTACTCTGCAAATATTGAAATTGTTGAATTTTCTATACCTATTTTCAGGTCACTTACAAAAATTTTAAAAAGCAGTGGACCAAATACTGGACCCTTAGCTACTCCACTCAAACAATATCCTAGTTAGCCCTTAGAACTGTACATGGTATTCAGGATATGAGTAAATCTCACCTCATTTGCTCATTCAACATTAATAGTGAAATGGCAAACATAGGCAATTTGAGGAATTGCTCATATAATATCGACAACCCTATATGCCGACCAGCCTGCCTATGATACTCAATAATATGTTGTCAGTATAACAGTATAAGGAATTGCTCATATATGGTTGGCAACCTTGCATATCAACCGACGTCCCTATGATATTCACTTATGCACTCCCTCAGAATTTTGCTATTTATCTGTAGAACTTATTTGGACTAGTTTTGTTCTCCCTTGTGGTTTAAGTTTCATTTTCTATTTTTGCTAGCCTAAATGCCTTTTTGCAATTTAAGAAGCAATTAACTGCTCCTTGAAAATTAAATAATTTAAATGCCCTTTTTTCTACTTTACATTTGCATTTGCACATTGGTGTGATCTACATCTTTTATATTTGTTTCCCAAGTGTATATACTGTTGAATACATTTCTGCAACCTAAAATTCTGACCATTTTTCCACAGTATGTTTTCCTTTTAATAATTTATCCCAGTCTATGGTAGTTATCCACTAATGCATGATGAAGAGGTGATAAAGTGGAGTTGATTGCTCCAGGCATATCAATTCTCCAGCTCCTATGTTATTCTATGGAGCCTAAACATTAAGATTGCCAAAGTTGGAGAAATTTTAGTGCATTGGATCCACATAATAACACTGGACTTGGAGTAGTGATATCACTAGAGAAATAGTTTTCGCTATATCACCTCTTTATAACAAATTAGCGTATCTCCCCCAATGTGTTACATTGATACTGTTAACATTTTGAAGAAGAATTTTTTAAAGTAAAAGTTTTGGTTAAACAAATACAGTTTAGCTTTTTCAAATTATATAACATGAATCAATGTTGTGATTACTGTTTCCCAAACGTTCACCTGCTTGAATATTGGATACTATGTTTATGATATTGTTATCACTAGGTCCCATACATTCTTATTTCTTGTTGTCACGTCTACAATTTGTGTCATGTAGCTATCCCTAAGCATGCTCATAAACCTACTTCCCTTAGTACACTGACAGGTCTTAAAGGGATAGTAATACTTCATTTTAACTTTATTTTATTTTGTAGGCATTAAAAAAACATGAAGAATGATAAAAGTCGTATCTCTCAAACCTTTATGGTTTAAGAGCTATTCACAAGCAAACTTTCCCCCTCCCGCCCCTTTCTCAGATGTGAATCTAGTTGTAAGACCAGACAGATAACAGAAGGGGACATTCTTCTTACAATGAAAACAATGAAAGCCCTTCCCCCCTTGACAAGTTTTTCAGCTTTTTCCCTTATCTTAATTGAAGATTGTCCCTCTTTGCAGTCTACCTGGGCACCTCCCTTCTGATCTGACTGAACCGGGGGGGGATACTTTGCTTGTGAATATCTCTTAAACCATAAAGGTTTGAGAGATAAGACTTATATCGTTCTTCATGTTTTTTTAATGCCTACAAAATAAAATAAAGATAAAATGAAGTATTACTATCCCTTTAAGGGGTGATATTAGTGAAGAAACTGGCCATAATGTGGCATACTTGTGGAGAGAAATTGAGGCTAATGGTGGCGTACAAGGTAAAAAAAAAAAAAAGGTGTTGGTGGGTGTATGCTACAAATCACCAAATATTGATAAGAACGATGAGGCCCAACTCCTATTGCAAATGAGGAAAGCAGCACATTTTGGGCACACTATAAATTATAGGAGATTTAAACTATCCAGTTATGAACTGGAAACATGATACCTGTCAGAGTGCTATGGGAAGCAGATTTGTAAGCATGCTTAGGGATAACTACATGCTACAAATGGTGGAAGTGCTGACAAGAAATAAAAATGTAGTGGACCTAGTGATAACGAATAACATTGACATTGTAGCCAATATTATATTCTTATATATTATAATATTTGGGAAAAACTGATCACAACATGTTACATCTGAGATCAGTTTGGGAAAGCAAAACTGTACAGGTTCAACGAAAGCTCAAGTTAAAAAAAAGCTAACTTGAAAATGTTGAGCATCAATGCAATACATAGACTGGGATAAATTATTTAAAGGGGAACTATCACCCCACATAAAGTTAAATCCCAAGAATTACCCATCTGGCGACTAGCTAATCAATAGTGCCTCCTTACAGAGAAATTCTACTACTCCCGAAACTGACAGCCAGGAAACAGCACAGACGTCTTTGCATAGTGACGTCTGTGCACCTGCTCTGTCAGTCCCTTCCATACCTTAAGGTACCAAGCAATGCCTCTTACAGTGGACTGGGACTGACAGCGCAGGTGTGCAGATGTCACTATGCAAAGACATCTGCGTTGTTTCCTGGCTGTCAGTACAGGGAGCAGTAGTTGATCAGCTAGTCGACAGATGGGTAATTCTTGGGATTTAACTTTATGTGGGGTGGTAGTTCCCCTTTAAGTGCAAAAATACTGAGGAAAATGTTCAGAATTTAAGTTTAGGTTGCAGAAATGTATTGAAAGGTATATACCCGTGGGGAACAAACGTGACAGAAGTAGACCACAGCCAATGCGGTTAACTGCAAATGTAAAAAAAAAAAAAGAAAATGTAAAGGAAAAAAAGGCATTTAAACTATTTAAGTCTGAAGGAAAATACAGGGAGTGCAACAAAGATTACAAAAAGCCAATTAAGTTAGCAAAAGAGGACTTTACTCTTAGCTGTTAAATCCTTTTCTCTTAGTCCATATGACATACAGGTACCATGGGGAGGCGAAAGCTCCTCTCAAAAAAAAAAGAAAAAAAGTTGTGGGTGGAGCCTCTCCTCCTCATCAGGATATCCCTTAGCCCCATCTTCCAGTTAGATTTCACACAAACTCACTAAATAGGACAGTGAGAAAGAAGAAAGGTAAGCTCCTGTGAGCAACAGACCCAAGAGGACTCCCAAGTCCAGCTAAGTGAGACCAAGTGAGGTCCTTTCACTGGGTGGGAGACCTGTATGTCCTATGGATTAAGAGAAAAGGATTTAACAGGTAAGACTAAGATCATATTTTCTCTGTCGTTCAATATGACATACAGGTACCATGGGAAAATACCAACATTAAGCTTCCAGGGTGGGAAGAAAAATTAAAGGACCAAGCGCCAGTCCCCATGAGACCAGAGTTCCCTAGGACTATCCAGGACTAGGAACAACCCAAACATAAGTAAGTGTCAATGGACACTGAACAATAGCACAGCACACAAGAACACAAGTCAACCAGGCTTAAACAATTAAAGAACAAGAATGAGCAAGACCTTAGATGGGCAAAACTGCCTGAAGGACCTTCCTGACAAAACTGGCTTCAGACGAAGCCAGAACATCAACACGATCGTGATTGCAAAAGGTGTGAATGGAGGACCAAGTTGCAGCCTTGCACAGCTGTTCTGCAGAGGCCCAGGAGGGTCTGATAGACCTGGTGGAGTGTGCTTTTACACGAAAGGGAACAGGTTTCTTCCTGAGTTTGAAAGCCTTGCAAATGGTAGACTTAATCCAGGATGCATTAGTGACATTGGACGAAGCCATACCTGCCCTAGGACCCTCAGGGATGACAAACAAAGCATCCGTCTAGCGCAAAGACTCAGTGTGGTGTACGTAGAACTTAAGACAGAGCACCACATCTAACAAGTGGAAATCCCTCTCCTTGTCAGGACAGAATGAAGGCACAACAATCTCCTGACTGATGTTAAACTCAAACACTTGGAGGTACGAAGAACAGCCTTATCCTTATGAAACACTAGGAAAGGCGGTTTGCAGGACAAGGCCTGCAACTCAGCTACTCTGTGGACCACAGCCAGGAGAAGAACCATCTCCCATGTGAGAAGATGCAGAGGAATGGCAGCAAAAGACTGAAAGGGTGTCACGGTTTGTTAAGACTCTCAGACACAGAGTTAGATAAAAACACAACTTTATTGAAAAGTTTAAAGAAAACCCTATTGGGTAGCATACACATATAACATAGCGATTTACATTGTAGTATAAGTAGTGGTACAAAGAATGAGACACAGGCTCTACCGGCCTTGCCAATACCGGGTAAGGCAACCTTAGGTGGCACAAGATGGAAAAGGTTCTACCGGCCTTACCAATATACCGGGCAAGGCAGCCTGGAGACTGGTACAACGAATAGTGTAGGCTCTACCGGCCTTGCCAATATACCAGGCAAGGCAGCCTGGAGACTGGTACAATGAATAGTATTAGGCTCTACCGGCCCTGCCTTGCTGTGTCAGTCTCAGGGCAGCCTTGAGACTGACACAGCAAGGATTGAGGCTTTACAGGCCTTGCCAATACCGGGTAAGGCAACCCAAAGTTGGTATAAAGAGGAATAGGCTCTACCGGCCTTACCAATATACCGGGCAAGGCAGCCTGGACTGCAGGACAGGATGGCAGCAACTATGACCTCGGTGACCGGCTAGGTGGATAGACCAGTCACATAGGATGATAGACTGAGGCCCACAGGATAGTCAGGATGGTATAGGCAGCCAGTAGTGCAGGAGCAAACCAGTATACGTGCAGCTGAGACACAGTCTCTACCGGTGCTGACTGATCTTGCAACAAGCAACCAGAAAATACGAGGAGCGAACCAGTCCCACGAAGTGAATTAAAATGTCGCCAGGGCGACTGGAGAAGACAGGCACACTGCAGGTGATCCAGGAGCAGGAACCCAGCCGAGGATGGACAGGAAACAGATCTACGGGCAGTCAACCGGAGCAGGAACGGCAGCAGGAAACAGCAGCAGGGACAGCAACCCCAACCGGATCAGGAACGGATGCAGGAACCAGGGAAACTGGTGAGCAGGAACTCAGGCGATCACAGACGAGCAGGAACAGAGAAATGGCCCAGGAAGCTCAGGAACTCAATGCAGGTGCAAGCAGCATAGAGACAACACGAAAGGGCAACCAAAGGGTGCCCAAGCTCAGTCTAAATAGGCAATGCAGGGTGGGCTGAAGGCAGACAGCCAATGGAGAGCCCCCTTCAGGTAACTGACAAACAAAGGCAGCAATCACGGGCACCGTGATAAAGGGAGGCCGCTGCAAGACTCCCAACACCAAATTAAGGTCCCATTAGGGAGTGGGAGCCTTATAGGCAGTGAAGGCATGAGCGACGCCCTGAAAGAAGACCTTGACATCTGGCAAGATGGCAGTGTTTCTATGGAAAAAGTCGAAGTCTTGATCTTCAGTGAGCTAAAACTGAGCCCTTTGTTCACACCGTCCTGTAAAAAAGACAGGACCACTGGGATATCAAATTCCTGTGAAGACAGATCCCTGTCCATACACCAAGACTGGAAAATGGACCAAACTCTGTGGTAGACCTTTGAAGAAACAGGTTTCCTAGCCTGGATCATAGTGGAGATCACCTCAGGAGAGAAACCCTTTCTCCTCAGGATGGAGGTTTCCACAGCAATGCTGTCAAAACCAGGTGCTCCACCTCCTCTTCCCAGAGGTATCCCTGAAGAAGGAGATACGCTCTAAGTGGCAGTGGAAATGGATCCCGAATGGAGAGGGCAACAAGCTCTGGGAATCAGACCCTCCTGGTCCAATAGGGGGCAATCATGACCGCCGGACCAAAGCACTCTGGCCACAAGAAGAATTGGAGGGAAGACGTAGGCCAGATGAAAGAGCCATTGGATTGAGAGAGCATCCACCGCGAAGGCCAGAGGATCCCCCAATGGGAACAAAACATGTTTTCCCTGGTGCCCATCAGGTCTACCTGAGGAAGAGCCCACCTTTTCACCAACAGGTCAAAACTTCAGGATGCAGCTCCCACTCTCTGGACTCCACCCTATGGCAGCTGAGAAAGTCCGCCAGGACATTGTCTACCTCTGGAATGTGCATGGCTGAAATAGCCGGAACATGAACTTCTGCCCTGGCCAAGACAGACCTGAACTCTAACCAAGCAGGAGCGTTGTTTGTGCCTCCTTGTTGTCCGACTGGATGCAAACTTGACAACCTCTCAACCGAAGGGACCAGTACACCAAAGCATGCTGAATCCCCAGAGTTCCAGAACATTGATGGATTGAAGGGACTTCTCCAAAGTCCTCCTGCCCTGGGTTCCCAGGTTATCCAGGACTGCTCCCCAGAACTGCAGACTGACATCCGTGATCACAAAGATCCAATCCTGGATAACAAATGGTTTCCCCTGCTCCAGGTTGGTCCTGTCCATCTATTACAGCAGGTCCTGTCTGACTTCGGGGGGAAGAGAGACCCTGATATCCAAGAGGTCCGGGCTCCCATGCCAAGAACAGATAATCTCTGGAGCTCCCTGGTGTGGGCCATGGAGTATGGAATCACCTCCATGGTGGACACCATGACCCGCAAGAGTCATAAACTTGCGAACTGGAACTGAAGGCCACTCCAGAGCTTGGGGCACCAGATGCATGGTCTGCTGAATGGAGATCTCTGTCAGAAAATCTTTCTCTTGGCAGGTATCGAACCTGAGGAAGAGGAAGACCAGGTCCTGAAAGGGAACTGGAGCAGGGGAGGGGTCGTCGAGGGAGGGGTACTGTCACGGTTACCTTCAGATGTGGACCGCACTGCTGGAGGCCACCACATCAGCTCTCTCTGCAGGCTTACCCGGCTCTGGGCTCTCACGAGAGCGTGTGCGCATCATAGGACATTTCCATAGTGACGTGCATATGCTCTCTTCTGTGCAGGCATCAGCACTGTCACTTTCCTCCGCCCACCAGATGGGGTATATAGTGCTGCTCTATTCCTACACTATTTGCCTTTACATGGTGCTAGTGTTGGTACAGTTTGTTGATCTCTGGTTTGACCCTTGCTTGGCTGTTACCCTCTCTGGTTGTGACCACTGGCTGGTTGGTTACCCTTCTTGGCTCTGACCTCTGGATTGGTTGACTACCTCCTTTGGCTCTGATCCTTGGCTTGGCTGACTACCTCATTTGGCTCTGCACCTTGGTTTGGCTGAGTATCCGCATTAACTCCTGTTCCATGCTGCATTCCCCACTGCTGTATTGTATACACTTGTATTTTGCATTAATAAAATATTATCATTTATATTACTCCTATCTTTGGTTTGTTCTCAATTGTACCATTACACTGAGCGAGATGGTTCTGGGATCTGGAAGAAAACATGGGAAACTTGTGGTTCATATGACATACCATTAGGTCCACAAGCAGGAGATCTCACACCTGAACTATGGAGTTGAACATTGTCTGATGCAGCTCCCAATCCCTGGTATCCAGGAACCTGCAGCTGAGAAAGTCTGCATCATTTTCAACCCCTGGAATGTGAACTGCCGCAAGATCTGGATCATGAGCCTCCACCCAAGCAAGACTAGATGAACCTCTGACCACTTGGCTGTGCTTCTGGTCCCTAACTGGCAATGTAGGTAAGCCACCTCCATTGCATTGACGTACTGGGTCCACACAGGCAGTTTGACAGTCTCACAGTCAGATCAAAGGACCTGGGCCATCTCAAACTTGTACAAGGCTCCCCAACCCTTCAGACTGTCAACCTTTGTCACTATGGACCAGTCTAGTATGAATGATGAGCGACACTATATCAAGTGAGACACCTCAAGTTACCAGAGAAAATCTACCCTCATCTGGTCCAAGAGGATCATCATGCATGAGAAGTGGCACTGCTGTCTGGACCAGTTCCTGAGAACATTTAGGTGCAGAACCAATTATGGAATTTGAGACTGATCACCCAGGCTTGCTGTTCCAGAATGGTTACCCATGTCTGAAGATGGAGAAGCAAGGCCTCCACCATTGGAGCCCTTGATAAGATATTGTTCGGATAAAGAGTAAAGGAGAGAGAGTGAATGTGGTTGAACAAACCCGTGAAGCAGAGCCCAATTCAAAAGGAAGCACCATTAATTCAAAGCGGCAGCTCTGAAAAGTGAAGCAAAGGGTACATGGTGGTGAGCATGTCAAGAGAAGCTCAAAACTCTCCTGGACGCATAGCAGCATTGAGACTGCATCTTGAAGTGACTGAGAAGCTTCAGGTCTAGCACCGGACAACAATTGCTTTCCTTTTGGAACTATGAATAGAGTGGAATATAATTCCACAAATATCTATCCTGAGGAGAAAAAGGAATCAAGACCTGCATATGCACCGGAGTTTGAACCACCAACAAGGAGAGAACATGAAATGTATGCAATACCTTCAGAATCACCCCTGAAATTCACAGATTTGAGAAATATGGGTATCAACTGCTGGAGGAGTGGCCCATTGCTGCAGCGAGGCAAGAAGAAAAAGGATACAGAGGAGAAAAACTCCTGGGGATGAATAGCTTTTTATCAGGTAATTTCCACTCCTGATCAAGTGAATTATAAAGAGAAGAAACAAGAATCTCTTTTGCACAGTTTAAAATGTTTCCTTCAGGGTGTCTAATACTGCCTGAATAAGACCCTACACTGAACACCCAGGATCCACCTCAAAGGTATCCCCAAGCATGAGGAATGGGCTATCAGCATTTTCCTCCGCGGTTTCCCTCTCCTCAATGGAGGAGTCCACCTCCATTGGGGGAAAAAATCCCCCTGGTCCCAGGAGGCCAGAACCTGCTTGATGGATGCAAGAATACCAGCCACAGTAGGATTATATTTTTAACCCATGCCGGTTCCTGCAGAGAAGAAATGGACCCTGGGCTGGATACGAAGAGGCCACAGAACAAGAGAGGCATCACAGAATATTATGATCCCTGGAGAGACTAGCCTGACAAGTGGTACAATGGGCCATTGCATAGCTTTGGTGGCCTTAACTCCCCCATGTCTTGGGTTCTGAGGGAACCCCCAGCAAAAGAAAAGAAAGAAGGCAAAAGTCAGAAAATATGTTCCAGTTGGGGGTGCAAGGGACACTGTCAGAGGGACAGCTGTCCTGCTTGTCCACTGGCTCCTGGGTAAGCTAAACAATGGAAAGGAAAAGAATGAGTCATGGCTTCTCCCCTTCCTTTACTTGAAGCCCAGTAACGGTAGGCCTCAGGGAAGACAATGTTTAATTAAAATGAAGATGGACCAGTACCTTTCCAGCCATCTACACCTGAACACTGCCAGTGCCTCTGGAACCCAAAGGGTTAAAGCCCCATCTCCCTCGTTCTAGCACTTCCTTTCAATGGCATCATTCCTATGACTGTTAGCAAGACGGGTGCATTAGGAGGAGGAACAAAGGTGGGTGGAAGAGGAAAGGCAGAGACGAGAAGGGGACTGGGGAAGGGGCATTATGATGTGTGTACAGGTGATGAGTGAAAGGGAAGGGTGGGAGGAGGGTGAATGGGCAAAGGGCACCAGTAGGTGAATTCACATCCCATCCCCTCTCCAGACACATGGTGCAAGCTGGAGATGAGAGGGGATGCCAGCAGGGTGAGCTTGGCGATGTAACAGCATAGCTTGTGTTTAGACAAACTATTACACTAAATGCAGTGGCATATCTTCTCTCTGTACAGCTATACAGTTCACAGACAAACAGTGTCTGAATTATTTAGGTGGAAATCCTGTCTAACTTAGTCCACCATATAGCTTCTCATATTCAGCTTTTACTACAACTTTTCTATTTCATAGAGTTATGCAATGCACATCCCTATGGCACTGAAAGGGTTACACAGGAGGGCATCTGCTGTATCTGATCATTAGCAGAGACAGCAAGCTGTCCTCTGGCTTCATAGGGAGATACAAGGAGATCCCAACAGCACCAGCCTCAAGTAAGGAATGCTGGGTGAACACCAACAGCAAAGGCAGCCATCAGAGCTTAGTGTACATTGTGAGGTTAAACATTAATATACAAACACACCCACACGCATACAACAATGGCTCACTAACCTGCATTTTCTTATGGATATGAGCCATTGTCAATGAGTTAAGAGGAAAATTCTAAACCTGCAGAAGACATGGCGGATTTATGGAGATGAGGACGGATTGGAAGTGGATTAATATGGATAAGATGTTGAAGACATGTTAGAGCACATTGGATATGTGCCGTTGACACAGATCTGACAACATTGCCATCGTCAGCCCTTATCTCCCCACAGGTCTTGATAATGCCTGCCCCCTGTTCTATTTCAACAGCAACAGAAAAGGACAAAAGAAGTCCATTTAATGGGGGGTTAGCAACCGATGTAAGTTAGAAAACAAAAACTAAGAGAATCTTCATTCTCCTGTTTCTCCTACACAGAGCACTCTGAATCTGATGGCTGCTATAGCTGGGCAGGGGTAAAGTGGAGCTGGGAGGGAGTCTCCTCCTCCAGACAGCTGTCTTGTAAGTGCCCTGCCTCCTAGAGGACTCTACTTTACTTTATGATTCCCGTGTTACGCAATGGATAAAATAAGCTTAAAATGGACCTAAGATAAGTTTAGTGTGTTTTACAGAGAATAAAAATCTGTTTACATGTTTTACTACCCATTTTTCTGTATATTAAAATATGATTTTAAAAAGTCCATATGGAATACAGGTACCATGGGGGGTGATCTTCCTTTGGAAGGCGGAACATATCAGAAGACAAGGTCTTGAGGATGAAGCCTTCCCTCTCCTTCTACATTTTGGCCCAGCCCCTGCCTCCAGTTTTGATATGAGACAAGCTCACTAGTATAGGACAGTGAGAGAAGAAGAGGTAAGCTCCTATGAGAAAAGACCAAAAGAAGTAATCACAAGTCCAGACAGGTGAGATCCAGAGAGGTCCCTTTCTCTGAGTGGGAGACCTGTATTCCATATGGACTAAGAGAAAGGGATTTAACAAGGTAAGACTAAAATCCTATTTTCTCTTTCGTCCAATATGGAATACAGGTACCATGGGATATACCGACAGTAGGTTCCCAGAGGTCGGAAGTAGGAGAAAGGGCCTAGCACTGGTCCCCATGATACCAAAGTTCCCTAGGACTACCCATAACTAGGAACAGCCCAAACCCAAGTGTCAATGGACACTGAAAAATAAGCAGAGTATACAAGAACAAGAGGCAACCAGGCACAAACAGATGAACAACAGTAAGGCACAGAATAAAATAGACAGGCAGCCTGAAGGACCTTCCTACCAAAGCTGGCTTCAGCCGAAGCCAGAATATTCACGTGATCGTGCTTAGCAAATGTGTGCACAGAGGACCAAGTTGCAGCCTTGAACAACTGCTCAGAAGAGGCAGTATTCTTGTAATGCCAAGTGGCCCCAACAGACCTGGTGGAATGTGCTGTAACACAGAAGGGAACAGGTTTCTTTCTGAGTTCGTATGCCCTACGAATGGCAGACTTAATCCAAGAGGGAATGGTGAACTTGGAAGCAGCCTGATCTGCCCTAGGTCCCCCAGGAATGACAAGCAAGGCATCAGTCTTACAAAAAAACTCTGTACTGTGCACCTAAAACTTGAGACCGTGCACCACATCCAACAAGTGGAGATCTCTTTCCTTGTCTGGCTTGGTGTCAGGACAAAATGTAGGTACCACAATCTCCTGATTGATGTGGAACACAGAAACCGCCTTAGGAAGGAATTCTTGTGTTCAAAGAACAGGCTTTTCCTTGTACAAAACAGGAAAGGTGGCTTGTAGGACAAAGCCTGAAACACAGCAACTCTGGGGACAGAGACCACATCAGAAGAAGATCCATCATCCATGTCAAGAGAAGCAAAGGAATGGTAGGAAGGGACTCAAAGGGAGGCCTCTGCAACACACCCAAAACCAAATTAAAGGTCCCACGGTGGTGTAGGAGCCTTATAGGCAGGGAAAGCATGGACGACCCCTTGAAAGAACACCTTGACATCTGGCAGAATAGTAATATGCCTCTGGAAAAATACAAAGAGTGCAGAAGTCTGACCCTTTAAAGAACTCAGACTGAGACCTTTGTTCAAACCATCGTGAAGAAAGGACAGAACCACAGGGAGGTCAAACTCTTTGGAAGACAGACTAAACCCTGTGGTAGGCCTTAGAGGAGACAAGCTTCCTAGTCTGGATTACAGTGGCAATGACTTCAGGAGAGAAACCCTTCCTCCGCAAGATGGTGGCTTCAACAGCCATGCTGTCAAAGCCAGCTTCTTCACGTCCTCTTTCCAAAGGTAGCCCTGAAGGAGGATGTCCGGTCTGGGTGGTAGTGGAAATGGATCCTGAATGGATTTGAATAGAAAGACATACCATTTCCACAAACCACGTCCTCTTGGTCCAATAAGGTGCAACAAGAATTACGAATGGACGGGCCATCCTCATCTTCCTTAGCAACCTGGGAATGAGAGGAATCAGAGGAAAAATGCAAGAGAGATGAAAGCGCCACGGAAACACCATCGCGTCTATGATAAAGGCCAGAGGATCCCCGCAACAGAAGCAAAACACAGTAACATTCCTGCTGTTCCTTGTGGCAATCAGGTCTATCTGAGATAGACCCCACTTTTGCACAATCAGGGCAAACACTTCCAGATGGAGTTCCCACTCTTCCAGACCTACGTCTTGGCAACTTAGGAAGTCCGCCAGGAGGTTTTCTACCCCTGGAATGTGAACGTCGATGGCCAGAACGTGGACTTCTGCCCAACACAGGATGTACTTTACCTCACACCAGGAGGTGATACTACAAGTGCCTCCATGACGGTTGATGTAAGCCACGGCAGTGGTGTTGTCCGACTGTACTCTTATTGGATGACCCTTCAACTGAGGGGTCCAGTACACCAAAGCAAGTCTGATCACCCTGAGCTCCAGAACACTGATGGACTGAAGAGATTCCTCTACAGTCCATCTGCACTGGATCACCAGGTGACCCAGAACCCCACCCCAGCTGCTCAGACTGGCATCCGTCATGACCATGGTCCATTCCGGAATCACAAACAGCTTCCCCTGGTCCAGGTTGTGTCACTGCAACCATCACTGCAGATCCAGTCTGGCTTCTGGAGAGAGGGAGAGCTGCCGATACAGAAAATCCAGATGCCCACACCACATCTGGAGAACTAGATTCTGTAGCTCCCTGGTGGGCATTTGAGAGGTGGGAACCTCTTCTAGGGTAGACACTAGGCAGCCCAGAACCCTCATGCACTCCCAGACTAGAGTTGTGCGCCACTCCATAGCTTGGGACACATCCTGCATGACCTGCAGGATCTTGTCCTCTGGCAAGAAAACCCTCCCCAGCTGGGTATTGAACCAGATCCCCTGGAATATCAGCTCCTGGGTAGGGACTAGTTATGATTTCCACATATTCAGGATACACCCATGGTGGACCAGAATCTGAGCCCATTCCTGGACCTGATGAGCCAGGAGTTCCTGTGATGGAGCCCTGAGTAAAAGGTTGTCCAGATAAGAAGTCATCTGAATACCCCAGGTGTAAATGAAGGCCATCAAGGCCCCCATGACCCGAGGAGCAGAGGCCAGCCCAAAGGGCAGAGTTGTGAACTGGTAGTGCTCAGAGTCAAAGGCAAAATTGGGATGTTTAAGTACGCAATCTGAAGGTCTAGAGATGCGAGGTACAATGACAGAGAGCAAAGATTCTATTTTGAAGCGAGCAGTCTCCACATATATGTTGAGTTGCTTGAGGTCCAGAATGGGACATCAGCCACCGACCTTCTTTGAAACCACAAACAGGTTGAAATAGAAACATGAACCTCTCTCTGGAGGAAGCACAGGAACTAGAAATCTTTTGTCCAGGAGTGACTGTACTGCTTCCCTGAACATCCACAGCTTTTCCTGGCCTGTGAGGACCCTGTACAGGAAAAATCTGAAAGGAGGATGGGACGTGAACCCTATACTCTACCCCTCCGAAATTACCCATAAAACCCACTGATCCCCAACAGAGACTTCCCATGTGCTTTGGAATTGGCGAAGACTTCCGTCCAACAGGGGCCAGCGGACCAGGATTCCGCGAGTCATGCATAAGCTGGCTTGACAGACTTAGGTCTTACTGCCATTGCAGTTTGAGCTTGGTGGTGGTGGTGATGCTGGTTGTGGGGGGATGCTGAATAAAGGCCTGCGAGGCTTGTAACCTCTGCACCTCTGTTTGGCGGAGATGAAAAAGATGCAGTTTCCTCGCCAGAGTAGGGCGTTTGGAGGAAATCTGAGGTAACAGGGTGCTCTTGACCCCAGTAGCATCACTAATGATCTGCTTTAACTCAGGACCAAAAAGAGATTTGCCATGAAACGGCAAAGAAACCAGTGACTTCTTTTTAAGACACAAAGTGTGTTGCACAGTAATAGAGAAGGCTGAGGCCTTGGCCAACAATCTGAACACCTCAAATAGAGCTCCAATTGCAGCAAAGTTGGACTGGAGGATAGAGTCAAGCTTTGTATCTGCCACATCCTTAAAACACTCTGCGTCCACCAACGGCAGAGCAGTGGACTTGGCTAGACTGTAAATAGGGAGTTCCATAGAAGGAGGAGAAGCCACTGCGCCAATGCTGCCACTGAAAAGGGGTACAGCTTAGAGAATCTCTTAGAGATACTCAACCTTGTATCAGGGGTCTTCACTCATCCAGAAGAATCTGGTCAAGAGTGCCATTAGGTTAGGGGGAAAGAAAGTAGAGGATTTCCTACGCCTCTGAAAGATGTCTGTAGAGGAAGGACCCTCATCAGGGGTGTCAGAAGGGTCTGTAAAACAGCCCTCAGCAGAGGGAAGAGGGTCAGTCTCATAGTACTCCCTATAAGAGTAGGAAGAATGAATATCTTCATATTCCCCTTCCTCTTTGTCATCTTCAGAAGAGCCCTCCTCAGAAAAGCCTACGAGTGCAGGCAAACTTTGGGCCTTAGGGGAAATTGTGCCATAGTGGACAACAAATTCTTTACCCAAACTGTCTTTTGTTCAAGGCTGGAGGGCCCGGTGTAGTAGTAGGGGGCACAGCACATGAGGGGAAGAGAGACCCAGAATACTCTCTAGGGAGCCCCATTTGGCAAGAGGAACAGTAAGCAAGGGCGGTCAGAGACAACACTGAGACCTTAGCCTTAGGTCTAGCTCCATGTCCCTTTGGATCTGACATCCTGACAGGAGTCTAAAGTATAAATACCAGTAACAGTTCCCCAGAGTTATAATTCACCCTAGAAAAGCCCAGAAAAGTACCTATCTGGCAGGTGAAGGGTCAGTCTGGAGAAGGAGAGCAAGGAGAGGCAGCCTCTGCATAGGAAAAGCATGAGAGAAGTAAAATGGCAAATGCAAACCAGGCAGCCAATCGTGAGCAATCCAACGAAACAGTCATTCTGAGTAATGTAGTCTGCACTGTTACTGTTGCCTAGCAATGACTACTGCTATGATTGTGGGCTCCAGGGGACCCCTAGACAATCAAGATTGAACCGGAAGAAAGGGCATGAGAAGACAAGAAGAATGAGCCCACTCTGAACACTGTATGACAAACGGTTGCAGAGATATGTCCCAGAGAAGTTCTCCCATAGAAGCGAAGATGGCTGCGGTGCGGGAAACATGTCTTAAAGGCTCCCTGCAGCCAAAAACCATGCATTTTTAAAAGTGACCCAAAACACCCAAAGACCCAAGGGGGCATGAGGGGGTAATAAACAACACACAATCCTTGCAATTCTTTTATGTGGTAAACCACTGAATCTGAATTCAGAGCAGTGGCTCTGGTGAGAAGGTGACCCCATCATATCTTACTATCTAATTATTATGATTTCCACACCTGACAAACCAGTTCAGATGAATACCAGGCTGGCAAACAGATTTGTCTTCAGACCTGTTTCACTGTGTTCTACTGCCCTAAGTACTTGCTTACACTGCCTCTCTGTTTAGGCATTTATGAAAGGATATCACCTGTATGCCAGGAAAAACTATTTTCCGTGTTCGTGATTTTACAGGTCATTTCAACTCCTGCATGACTGTTCCTGTGGGTTATGTACTAAAATGAGATTGAGAGATCAACTCTCAATTTCATATTTCTTTGGTGCCTCCTTTCCAAGTTGGAGAATCTTTGTTCATAGGCCTCATAGAATAAAAATGGATTGGTGAATTTCTTTCACTTAGTGTAGACTATGGAGCCTATTCAGCCTCAGGGTTGCAGGTTCGAATCCCGGCAGGGCAAACTCAGCCCTTCATCCTTCCGAGGTCGATACATGAGTACCATTGGTTGGGTAATAATAACACCTATTACTTCAGCTGCCGATTTGGTTAATTCCGAGAGCGTGCGCTGACAGCGCTTTGAGTCCCACTGGGAGAAAGGCGCTATATAAATACTAGTTGTTATTATTATTATTATTATTACCAATTCCCAAACCTGTCCTCTAGCCTATCCAACAGTGCATGGTTTCAGGATATCTA
Source organism: Rhinophrynus dorsalis (assembly GCA_037306005.1). Lineage (NCBI taxonomy): Eukaryota > Metazoa > Chordata > Amphibia > Anura > Rhinophrynidae > Rhinophrynus > Rhinophrynus dorsalis. Next base: position 389,738,205 of record CM074722.1, read on the forward strand.
TTAGCACAGGAGTATCTGGATACCAGACCCAGTCACAACTGCACCATCTGCACCTCATTTAGTTATGCCCCTGATTAGGGAAACATCTGAACGCATGCACTGTTGGGGAGGCATAAGAACAGATTTAGGAACCACTTTAATACAACTCCCCCAGGTGATAGCATGTCAAATGGATTTCATATGAGTATGGGTTGTGTATCTTTTCTTTATGTTGTACTTATTACTCACTTGTACTTGCAAATATTGAAAAGTCCTCCTCCTCAGAATTCTTATGGCTTGTTAAATAAAGCTCCTCTGCTTCATCAGCACTTAGTGTCAGTTCCGGTTTCACAACAGCACATCCTGAATTTGTCAGAGGAAAGGCACATATCAGCTGTAGTACTTGATATATTAAATCAGGTATGTCAAAAGTCAAATATGAGATTAAATTTACTAGGTTGCAGGAAAAGCAGTGTATTAAATACAATGCTTTTCTCTATGATCAGTGATGGAAACCTTAGGATAGGAATTTCTCTTACAGTCAAGGGCCACACACCCACCATATCCTGCAAGGAGCTAGAGTCTTTGTGTACTAATTAATGGAATCTATGATACATTCTATGACATCCCAGCCTTGTTCCATGAGTAGTTACAGAACCACCCATACACTGTCTACTTCCCCAGCCTTGTCCCACTTGTAATCACAGAAACACACATACAAAATCTGACACCTCAGCCTTGTCAGACTTTTTCTAACAATTGTTCTCTCCTTGCCCCTTCACACGTCTCTGTCTCTTCTTCCTGCCACCACAAGTCTTTTCCCCCTGCATGCACATACAAAGTCTCTCTCCACCACTGAATGTCTAAGTCTCCCTCAGCCAGGTCTCTCTCCAACTTCTTCTCTAGCAAGGCTCTCCCTTTCCCTGTCCTCTCAAAACAACAGGCAAAAAAATCTTTAGGTTTTCCCATCCTCCCAACACTATTGACAAGACTCACATTACATTAAAAAAACAAAACAACAAATAAAAATGCCTATAGCTTTAACTGAGGACTTTAACCCCACCCACACCGAATGCAAGACAGGAATCCAAAGCATTGCTTTGCAATTTACTGGAAATAAGATGCTGGTTCACAAATGTCTCTACGTTTGGAAGCCCACACATTGGTGACCTGCATGCCACATATTTGACATGCTTGTTTTAGGGTATTCATCAATGATCAATCAGATTTCCATGCCTTACGTATGCAAATCACGGATAAAAAATGCATAAATGTAAATGCTATGATTCTGATGATACACACACATATAGCATATGTGTATTCTTTTGATTACAACTGAATTTGCCAGCTTGGACTGAAGTTGTTGATTTACATGCCAAATGTTTATTGAAGAATAAATATATATGATCTGACCATTGCTGAACAGGCAAATAGCTAATACACAAGAAAATTCTCTGACTTCCTTGTGCATCGAGCCATTCAGGAGTTGATCAGTTTCAGCTATAACTGAGGACTGCAGTGTCAACTTTTCAGATAAGAAATCTGCAACAATTATGGTCATTGCTGTACAATTTCATAGTAAAAATGTTTAAACTTAAGGCTACTAAAATAAGTATTTACAGTTAATGAAATATATTTGAATATAAGAGTGAAGATATTTTGGAGAAAAGGGGTTGATATATAAATCATGTGTACAATGGAGAAAATGGAAGGGCATCAGAAAGATAAAAGAGAGACATAAAGACAAAAGAAAAAAAAACAAAGAGGAGTGACATATACTCAGAAAAATAGGTTTTTATCTGTTAAATCCTTTTCTCTTAGACCATATAGAACACAGATATCCTGTGTCTGAGATCCTCCTTTGGAGGGCAGAACACATTCTCAAAAAAGACAAAGTCTTGTGGGTGCATACTCACAGCTCCTTCTGCAGCTTATCACTAGCCCTGCCTCCAGTTATGCTGTAAGTAATAACACCAACCATGGACAGCAAGAGAAGAAGAAAGACTCTGAGAATAAAGACCCCTGAAGGACTCCCACGTTCAGATAGGCAAGACCAATAGAAGCCCCTTTCTCTGAGTGGGAGACCTATGTTCCATATGGACTAAGAGAAAAGGATTTAACAGGTAAGACTAAAATCCTATTTTTTCTGTTGTCCAATATGGAACAAAGGTACCATAGGGATATACCAACAGTAGGCTTCTAAAGGCAGGATGAAGGAGAAAGGACCTCACGCCTGTCCCAATGATACCAGAGCATCTCTAGGACTATCGAGAACCGGAACAGCCCAAACCAAAACGAAGTGTCAAGGGACACTAAAAATCTTGCACAGCACACAAGAACAAAAGCCAGCTGGGCTGAAAAAAAGCTGAACAACAAACAGTAAGGCACAAGGAAAAATAGGTCCTTAGACTGCCTGAAGGACCTTCCTGCTAAAGCTGCCAGCCACACGATAGTGCTTAGCAATAGTATGCAAGGAGGACCAAGTTGCAACCTTGCAAAACTGCTCAGCTGAGGCCTGATTCTTGTTGGCCCAGAAGGCCCCAACAGACCTAGTGGAATGTGCTGTAACTCTGAAGGGAACAGGATTCTTCCTGAGTTCGTACTCCCTACGAATTGATCCAAGAGGCTATAGTGACCAGTCTGACCTGCTCTAGGACCCTCAGGAAAAACAAACAAGGAATCTGTCTTACGAAGACTCTGTGTGGTGCACATAAAACGTAAGGCACAGAACCACATCCAACAAGTGGAGATCCCTTTCCTTGTCAGACTTTGGGTCAGGCCAAATGAAGGCAAAACAATCTCCTGAAGTTCCTGAAAGGTTCGAGGAACAGCCATGTTCTTCTGAAAAAACAGGAAATGCTGTTTACAAGATAAAGCCTGCAACTCAGCAACCCTGCAGACTGAGACCACAGCCAGAAGAAAATCCATTTTCCATGTCAACAGATGCAAAGGAATGGTGGCAAGGGACTCAAAGGGAGGCCTTTGCAAAAACCCCAAAACCAAATGAAGATCCCATGGAGGAGTGGGAGCCTTAAAGGCAGGGAAAGCATGAGAGACCCCCTGAAAGAACACTTTGACTTCGGGAAGAGTGGCAATAAGTCTCTGGAAAACACAGAAAGGGCAGAAATCCAAACCCTCAAGGAACTCAATCTGAGCCCTTTGTTCCCACCTTCCTGGAGAAAAGAAAGTATTACTGTCAGGTCAAAATCCTGAGAGGACAGCGACCTTTCCACACACCAATAGTGAAAAAGAGACCACACCCTGTGGTAGGCCTTAGATAAAACAGCCTTTTGTGCCTGAATCATAGTGGAAATAATCTTTCAGAATGTGGGCTTCAACAGCCATGCCGTCAAAGCCAGCTTTTCCACAACCTCTTTCCAAAGGTAGCCCTGGAAAAGGAGGGTTGGTCTTGGTGGCAGTGGACTCACTAGCTCCACAAACCACACCCCCTTTGTGCAATAAGGAGCAACCAGAATCACTGTTGCCCCTTCCATCCTGATCTTCCTGAGCACCCTGAGAATGAGAAGAATCGGAGGAAAGACATAAGCAAGGTAGAAGTGCCACAGAATCAACACTACATCAATGGCAAAGGCCAAAGCATCCCTATCATGGTGCCCGTGCTCCCCTTGCTATTTTCTGTCAGTCTACACTGTGCCTTGCTCCCATTGGCTATTCTGTGTTTGTCCCGCCCAGTATGGCCTTTATATACTGGGCTCTGGCACCCCTCCGGTGCCCTTTCATGGTGTTCCTGTACCAGTGCTTGTTTCTGCTCAGTGATTCCCTGTGTACCGACTTGGCCTGCCTGACTACTCTGCATCTCGTCTCCTGCCTGTGTACCGACCTGGATTGTCTGACCATTCTTCTGCGCCTGCTCCTGTGTACCGACCCGGCTTGGCTGACGTTCCTGCTCTGTGATTCGACCTGGCTTGGTTGACGTTCCTGCTCCTGTGTACCGACCCGGCTTGGCTGACCTTCCTGCTCCTGTGTACCGACCCGGCTTTGCTGACGTTCCTGCTTCTGTGTGCTGACCCAGCTTGGCTGATGTTCCTGCTCTGTGATTCGACCCGGCTTGGTTGACATTCCTGCCCTGGCTGCCTCTGTGTCGCCTTGGTGACATTCCTATCCATCAGGTAATTGTGTCTCCGTACTGCTCCTTCAGAGTGCAAGTGGCCTAGTCTCCGTTACTGCTACGGCAGTGTGCCATTGGCCTTGTCTCCGTTACTGCTCCTGCAGAGCGTAAGTGGCCTAGTCTCCGTTACTGCTACGGCAGTGTGCTATTGGCCTTGTCTCCGTTACTGTTCCTATAGAGCGCAAGTGGCCTAGTCTCGTTACTGCTATGGCAGTGTGCTATTGGACTTGTCTGCGATACTGCTACGACAGTGTGCTATTGGCCTTGTCTCCGTTACTGCTCCTGCAGAGCGCAAATGGCCTAGTCTCCGTTACTGCTATGGCAGTGTGCTATTGGCCTTGTCTCCGTTACTGCTATGGCATTGTGCTATTGGCCTTGTCTCCGTTACTGCTCCTGCAGAGTGCAAGTGTTTGTCTCAGTTACTGCTACGGCAGTGTGCCACTGGCCTTGTCTCCGTTACAGCTCCTGCAGAGTGCAAGTGTCTGTCTCCGTTACTGCTACGGCAGTGTGCCATTGGCCTTGTCTCCGTTACTGCTATTGCAGAGTGCAAGTAGCCTGTTTCCGTTACTGCTACGGCAGTGTGCCATTGACCTTGTCTCCATTACTGCTATTGCAGAGTGCAAGTAGCCTGTCTCCGTTACTGCTACGGCAGTGTGCCATTGGTCTTGTCTCTGTTACTGCTCCGGCAGAGTGCAAGTGGTCTGGTCTCCGTTACTGCTACGGCAGTGTCATATGTTGCTCAATTCCTGATATTACTGTGGCAGTTCACGTTTGTTCTGCTAACCTATTTCTGGGCGTTATGTATCCTTAAGCTCTCTATATGGAGTGAGCTCCATCACAGACTTCTCTTCATATGGGACTGTTTACACTCATTGAAGACCATTAACCCATGCAGTATCTTTCTCCTGGGAATTCAACGTATTCTGCCTGACCTGTGTCAGTATATGCTGTTATGGACTTTATGGTTATACTGGACCTGTGTAGGCATATGTATTTGTAACCTGTCGTGTGTCTGTATTATTCTGCTTAAATACTACAGGACCTTTGAGGGTTGTTATATTACTGTGATTTCAATAAAACTGTGTTTTATCCTAAACCACTGTGTCTGTGTGTCAAACAAACCATTACAGTACGAAAGGGCCATGACCTCAGACAGTAAAGGTGAGGGAAATACACAGAACATCCACTGGAGGATGGATGTACATGAGCAGCGTTTGGACCAGTTGGCACTGGCCATACAAACTATTCTTGAGCGCATGGTGCATCTCGATAAACCAGTTCAGAATCCGGTGGTCTCCAGAGTTTCGATACCGGAGACTCAATCCTTGACAGCTGTTGCCTCAGTTAAAGGGTTAACTGCTTCTGCTCCGCTACCACTCAGATACGATGGCGAACCCATCCTGTGCAGAGGGTTAATTAATCAATTGGAGATATTTCTGGAACTAACCCCTCACGCCTTTCCTAATGACCGCAGTAAGGTCGGGTTCATGATATCACTATTGACGGGCAGAGCCTTGGCGTGGGACAGTCCCTTGTGGGAGAATGCTAAACCTTGCACCAGGAACTTCAGGGAGTTTGTACAGACATTTCAGAGAGTATTTGAAGTTCCTGGTAGAGCCGCCTCTGCTGCCAAACGATTGATGGAGATACAACAAGGCAATCGTACTGTGGGCGACTATGCCATAGAATTCCGTACATTGGCAGCAGAGGTAGGTTGGAACAACGAGGCACTGGTGGCAGCCTTTGCTCAAGGACTTGCTGACTGTATTAAGGATGAAACGGCAGCTAGAGAAGCGCCTAGTGATTTGGACGAATACATTGATTACGCCATTCTAATTGATTCTCATATTCGTGAGAGACTTATGGCTAAAGACCGTAGGCTACGGCCTAAAAACAGTGGGCAAAACAGTTTTTTGATCCCACCCATGCCTCCTTCGCCTCCCCTGCCTCCTGATCGTAACCAGGAGTCCTCTGAACCAATGCAACTTGGGTTCACCAAACTAACTAAGAAAGAATGGGCACACCGCAGGAGGCAGGGATTATGTCTGTACTGTGGCAAAGCTGGGCACCTATTACATACCTGTCCTGTACGTCCAGGAAACGAACACACCTAGAGTACCTTGGGGGACAGGCCCTAGGTGGTGTTCAGCAGTCCCTAGACCCGATTATGCAGAAATCCAGGTGGTATTTTCATGGGCAGAACACTCAGTGGATGTTCTGGCCCTTGTTGATTCCGGCGCAGCTGGTCACTTCATGGATAGTTCATTTGCTGCGTTACATAAGATTCCGTTGGTCAGGAGGGAATCTCCCTTAGCCATTGAGGCCACTGATGGCAGACTGTTAGAACCAGCTCAGATAACTATGGAAACTATTCTGCTTTCTATGACTATTGGGGCCCTCCACACGGAGGAACAACGATATCAGATAATCCATTCTCCTCATCATGCAGCCATTCTGGGGTTCCCATGGTTACATATGCATAGTCCCCAGTTTGACTGGCAGACTTGTGAGATCACAAGACTCATCCAGTTAAGATTTTGTGTACCTCTCCCTCCGTGCCAGGCGAATACCACCAATTCAGTGAAGTTTTTAGTAAGGGAGAGGTTAGCACATTGCCCCAACATAGGGCATATGATTGCGCCATTGATTTGCCCCCCGGGGTTGTGCCCCCTAGGGGCCGCACGTACCCACTGTCGTGCAAGGAAAATCGGGCCATGGAGGAATACATTGACTATGCCCTTAAAAGATGGATCATTAGAAAGTCTACCTCACCTGCTGGTGCTGGTTTCTTTTTTGTGAAAAAGAAGAATGGCGAGTTAAGGCCTTGTATCGATTACCGGGGATTAAATAAACTTATGTCCAAGAATGCCTACCCCATACCACTCATTGCTGAATTATTTGACAGGTTAAAAGGTTCTTCCATTTTTATGAAATTAGATCTACAGGCTGCCTATAACCTGATCAGAATAAGAGCTGGGGATGAGTGGAAAACAGCATTTAATACCAGATCTGGGCATTATGAATACCTAGTCATGCCATTTGGCCTCTGTAACGCACCTGCTGTATTTCAAGAATTTATTAACGATATCCTCCGTGATATACTACAGTCCTGTGTAGTAGTCTACCTTAATGGCATACTCATACACTCAGCTAATCTGTCTCAACACATCAAGGATGTGTCCGAGGTCTTGCTTCGTTTACGCAAGAATAAACTATTCTGTAAAATGGAGAAGTGCGAGTTTCACAGGTCCAAAGTGCCTTTTTGGGTTCGTGATCTCTAAGGATGGTATTGCTATGGACCAGGAGAAACTCGCAGTAGTCTTGCAATGGCCACGACCCAAAGGGTTAAGAGTGATTCAGCGTTTTCTTGGGTTTGCCAATTATTACAGGAAGTTTAGCCAAAACTTTTTCCACTATTTTTAAACCTCTGTCTGACCTTACGCACAAGGGTGCTAATCCATCCCAATGGTCTGATGCAGCTGATCATGCTTTTGAGACACTAAAATCTGCTTTTGCATCCGCTCCTGTACTGTCCCACCCCAACCCTTCCCTTCCATTCACGCTGGAGGTTGATGCCTCTGAAACTGGGGTAGGGGCAGTACTGTTACAGCACCCAGTGGCTGGGGGTACTCTGAGACCATGTGGGTTCTTCTCAAAAAAACTGTCTAGTGCCCAGAGTCACTATGAAATTGGCGACAGAGAACTCCTGGCTATCATTCTCGCTTTGAAAGAGTGGCGTCACCTGCTGGAAGGTACCACAAAAATCTGACTTATCTCTCGGAAGCTATAAGATTGTCCTCTCGTCAGGCCAGATGGGCCATGTTTCTATCTCGTTTCAACTTTGTAGTATCCTACTTGCCGGGCTCCAAGAATGTTAGGGCTGATGCCCTCTCTAGACAATTTGGCCCAGACATGGAGAAGGATGAAGTCCCCGTACCCATCATTCAGCCTGATCGCATCCTGGCCACCCTACGTACTAGTATCACTTCGCCACTGGGGGAGGAGATTCTGGCTACCGAGGCTACGGCACCCCCAGAAACCCCAGTGGGCAAGTGCTTTGTGGATGAGCCATTTCGTACCCGTTTGCTCAAAACATACCACTCTTCTAAGGCTGCTGGGCATATTGGGAGGGATCAACTAATATGGTCTCTCTCACAAGTTTTTTGCTGGCCTTCCTACGGGCCGACTGCTCCGCATTTACTGCAGCTTGTACCACCTGTGCTCGTGCCAAGACCCCTAGACACCTCCCAGTGGGTTTACTCCAACCAGTACATAATGGCGAATGTCCTTGGTCCCACGTATCCATTGATTTCCTGGGAGAACTGCCAGTGTCTATGGGTTACTCGTTCATTCTTATGATGGTTGATAGATTCTCTAAAATGGCTCATTTCATGCCCCTTTCTGGCCTTCCCTCTGCCCAGGAGTTGGCAGTTGTCTTTGCTAAAGAGGTGTTCCGGTTGCATGGGGTACCTAGAGTTCTGGTGTCCGACCGTGGGAGCCAATTTGTATCCAGATTTTGGAGAGCATTCTGTAACGAGATGGGCATTCAACTGTCCTTTTCTTCTGCCTACCATCCGCAGACCAATGGAGCTGCCGAGCGTACCAATCAAGGATTGGAACAGTTCCTGCGCTGTTGTGTTACCGATCATCATGATAATTGGACAGACCTGTTGCCTTGGGCAGAGTTCGCCAGGAACTGTGCGGTTAATTTATCATCCGGGAGCTCCCCGTTTCTCTTCAACTACGGGTTCCAGCCATGTTTGCTCCCAGACTCATTCCAGTCGCAACAGATTCCAGCTCTGGACAAGCACATTGAGCAACTCCGCTCCACTTGGGCACAGGTTCAGAGGGACCTTAGTCAGTCATTCCAGCGTCATCAGCGCCACGCTAACAGTAGGCGGCTGCCAGCGGTCTCCTTTCAGGTTGGGGACAGGGTATGGCTCTCCTCCAGAAACCTTAATTTGCAAGTTACGTCTAATAAGTTGGCTCCCCGGTTCATTGGTCCCTTCAGGGTGATCCGTAAAATTAACCCTGTTTCGTATGCCTTGGATCTCCCAGCGTCTATGCGCATTCACAATGTGTTCCATGTATCCCTGCTGAAACCTCTGTTATGCAACCGCTACACTACCACTCCTGTGATTCCTGGTCCGGTGGAGGTTCAGGGTCAGGAGGAGTACGAGGTCCAAAGCATAATTGATTCACAGAGATTTCGAGGAAAATTGCAATATTTGGTTCATTCGAAGGGCTATGGCCCTGAGGAATGTTCCTGGGTTGATCAGAATGACCTTCATGCTCCTAGATTACTGCGCAATTTCCACTCTAAATATCCTCAGAAACCAGGTCCCTCTTCCAGGAGAGGGGGTCTTTGAGAGGGGGGTACTATCACGGTGCCGGTGCTCCCCTTGCTATTTTCTGTCAGTCTACACTGTGCCTTGCTGCCATTGGCTATTCTGTGTTTGTCCCGTCCAGTATGGTCTTTATATACTGGGCTCTGGCACCCCTCCGGTGCCCTTTCGTGGTGTTCCTGTACCAGTGCTTGTTTCTGCTCAGTGATTCCCAGTGTACCGACTTGGCCTGCCTGACCATTCTTCTGCGCCTGCTCCGGTGTACCGACACGGCTTGGCTGACATTCCTGCTCCGTGATTCGACCCGGCTTGGTTGACGTTCCTGCTCCTGTGTACCAACCAGGCTTGGCTGACGTTCCTGCGCCTATGTACCGACCTGGCTTGGCTGACGTTCCTGCTCCGTGATTCGACCCAGCTTGGTTGACATTCCTGCTCTGGCTGCCTCTGTGTCGCCTTGGTGACATTCCTATCCATCAGGTAATTGTGTTTCCGTACTGCTCCTTCAGAGTGCAAGTGGCCTAGTCTCTGTTACTGCTACGGCAGTGTGCTATTGGCCCTGTCTCCGTTACTGCTCCTGCAGAGCGCAAGTGGCCTAGTCTCCGTTACTGCTATGGCAGTGTGCTATTGGCCTTCTCTCCGTTACTGCTATGGCAGTGTGCCATTGGCCTTGTCTCCGTTACTGCTCCTGCAGTACTCAAGTGGCCTAGTCTCCGTTACTGCTATGGCAGTGTGCTATTGGTCTTGTCTCCGCTACTGCTACGGCAGTGTGCCATTGGTCTTGTCTCCGTTACTGCTCCGGCAGAGTGCAAGTGGTCTGGTCTCCGTTACTGCTACGGCAGAGTCATATGTTGCTCAATTCCTGATATTACTCTGGCAGTTCACGTTTGTTCTGGTAACCTGTTTCTGGGCGTTACATATCCTTAAGCTCTCTATATGGAGTGAGCTACATCACAGACTTCTCTTCACATGGGACTGTTTACACTCATTGAAGACCATTAACCCTTGCAGTACCTTTCTCCTGGGTTTTCAACGTATTCTGCCTGACCTGTGTCAGTATATGCTGTTATGGACTTTATGGTTATACTGGACCTGTGTAGGCATATGTATATGTAACCTGTTGTGTGTCTGTATTATTCTGCTTAAATACTACAGGACCTGTGAGGGTTATTATATTACTGTGATTTCAATAAAACTGTGTTTTATCTTAACCCTTTGAGTGACCACTGTGTCTGTGTGTCAAACAAACCATTACAATCCCCCCATCCGGAACCTTCCTGTTGTCCCTCATGGCCATCAGGTTGACCAGTGGCAGTCCCACTGTAACACAATCAGGTGGAACACTTCCAGATTGAGTTCCAGTTCTCCTGAATCTACATCTTGGCGACTTAGAAAGTCTACCAGAACATTTTATACCACAGGAATGTGAGTTTCAGAACACTGATGGACTGAAGAGATTCCTCTGCAGTCCACTTGCCCTGGATCCCCAGGTGACCCAGCACCTCACCCAGCCTCTCAGTCTGGCATCCGTCATCGGTCCATTACAAAATCATGAAGGGTTTCCCCTGTGCCAGGAGGATCCGTTGCAACCACCACTGCAGGTCATGTCTGGCTTCCGGAGAGAGGGAGATCTGCTGATCCAGAAGAGCCAAATTCCTGTGCCACTGCTGGATGACATGCCTCTGAAGTTTCCTGGTGTGCACCTGAAAGTAAGGCACCTCTTCTAGGGTAGACACTAGTCAGCCCAGAACCCTCATGTACTCCCTGACTCTGGCCACCTCCTGCCTGACCCGCAGGATCTTGTCCTCCGGCAAAAAAACTTTGCTTAGGTGGGTGTTGTACATCATGCCTAGTAACAACAGCTCTTTGGAAAGCACAGGAGAAGACTTCGACATGTTCAGAATCCAACTATGGTGGACCATGATCAAAAGATCGTCCAGATAAGGAGTCATGGAAATGCCCCAGGTGTGAATGAAGTCTGCCAAGGCCCCAGTTACCTAGGTAGAGACACCTGAGAAGCCGAGGCTAGGCCAAAACGCAGAGCGTTTAACTGGTAGTGGTATGAGCCTAAGGCAAAACCCAGATAGCAATGGCTATCCGGGTGGATCAGAGAGGCCCGATAGTCATCTGGGAACAATGACAGAACACAAGGATTCTATCTTGAAGGCTGCAGTCTCCACATACTTGTTGAGACACTTTAGGTCCAGAATAGGACGGCAGACACCATCCTTCTTTGTAACCACAAACAGGTTGGAATAGAAACCTGAACCTTGTTCTTGGGGAGGTGCTGGAATCAGAACCTTCTTGTCCAGCAATGACTGCACTGCATCCCATAACATCTTCCACTTGGCCTGCACTGTAGGGACTCTGGATGGGAAGAAATTAAAGGGAGGAAGGGACTTGAAACCTATTCTGTACCAAATTACCTGCAAAACCCACTTGTCTGCTATAGAGGATTCCCATGAGTCTCGTAAAAGGAAAAGACTCATGTCTATGGGAACCTGAGGACCAGGACACTATGGCAGCCGTTAGTAAAAAAAATCACTAACGGGTGCGTTAAGTGTCATGTTGCAATTCAAAGATCCGTCCAAAGAACAGCTAACGGCAGTTGCAGAATCCTTACGGCCGATACACTTACGTGCATTCAGACGCATGGAACAACATACCCCAGAACTATTCAAAGGCTTGCGGTACTGCTAACGGCTGAAAAAAAGACACACCTAACGGCAAAAAGTTAAGACCCACTTTTCTTAGCCGTTAGACACCTAACGGGCAAAACAAAACACCCGTTACATAGGAAAATACACAAAATGCTTACCGCACAACCATGTAAAAGGGAAAATTAACCCGTGCAATGCCAAAACAACACAAAAACATGCACACACAACACAAATCACTCCACACACAACAATAATCAACACCACAGGGACAACGACACAAAAAAACAACAACACAACACGGCACGGAACAATGGGGGTTATCACACAAAGCGGACACCTGCAAATACAAGCTCACCTGGGCAACATCAACACGCGACCTGCACCCCACAACTGCACGCCCGCAAATGGCACACACATAACAAGCACAACACGCCACATCTTATAACACACACACACACCTGCAAACACTTACCTGGACAAAAACAACTCACCACTGGTTAGCACTCACCTCATCACCACACCTACACAACGCCCTATCAAGTACTTAAAGGGACAACCCAACACACTCACTTATGGCTTGTTTTCCACTCAGGGAGGGAGAGAGAGAGATATAGAGAGAGATATAGAGAGAGAGAGGTAGAGAGATAGAGACAGATAGAGAGAGCAAACAGTATGTTGGGTTATATATTGTTGCGAAGACTGTCGATAAGGCGTGCAAGGGAGTGAGCTAGGGAACATCAGCAACCTCCAAGCACACCTGGTCAACAGCCTTCACCTGTTGCAAGTGAGGAGGCTCTGGCTCAGCAGCCACACAAGAGTCCATCCCCACCTGGAGGGCAGAGGATGTATAGACGACCACCAAGGCCCAGGGTATACCGCCCAAGGGTCACCCTCTTTGGAATGACTGATGACGAGGTCATTGATCGCTACAGGTTGAGGCCTGACAGCATCATTGCCTTGTATGAGGTCATCAAGGAGCAGGTGGATCCCATCTACATCCACAACCATGCCCTAACTGGCCTGCAGAAACTACTCTGTGCCATACACTTCATGGCAAGTGGGGTCTTCCAGTCCACTGAGGGTTACACATCTGGCATGTCACAGGCCACATTCTCCAGAGTGCTGGCCCAGGTCCTGCCAGCCCTCAAAAGCAAGGCCAGTACCTATATACATTTCCCCACCACCGACATGGACTGGATACACGTCAAGCAGGCCTTTTACACCAGGGGAGACATGCCCAGGATCATGGGTGCTATAGATTGCACCCATGTCCGGATTAAGGCCCCAGCATGTGACGCACAGCTATTCATCAACAGGAAGAACTTCCAATCCATCAACGTTCAGATGGTGTGTGACAGCAACATGAGGATCATGAATGTCTGTGGAAAATATCCTGGCAGCTCACATGATGCATACATTCTACAAAACTCCTCAGTCCACAGAGATTTTGAGAATGGAACCTTTACAGGGGGATGGCTAGTGGGTGAGTTCACAAAACAAAATCACACCACATACACAGGCGTACACACCACGCTGCTCAGCATGCACCTGACCCACAGCTACTACGTCCACCACACAAAACATCATTCACACAACATGTGCTCCCTGTCTCACCATGTCACTCACATTACACAGGTGATGCTGGCTATGGATGCAAGTCCTGGCTACTGACCCCTCTGGCCAGTCCCCAAACACATGCCCACGAAAGGTACAACCAGGCTCATGCCAGAACGAGGAATGCTATTGAGCGGACATTTGGGCTCCTCAAGTCAAGATTCCGATGTCTGGCCCACTCTGGGGGAGCACTGCAGTATGCACCGGCTAAGGTGTGTGACATCATTGTGGCGTGCGCAATACTGCACAACATCGCAGTGGACACCAGGCTGCTGGAGCACATCCCGGACCCCCCATACAGGAAGTGGCCATGGACATCGGGCATGTGGAGGAGACCATGAGAGGGGCACAGATCAGAGACAGGCTCATGACGGAACACTTCACCTGTGAGTATAACACACGCATGCAAACAATCCATGCAAGTCCCCCATCAGTCCTGTGACACTAACCACACTGCACATTTTGTTCTGTCTCACCCCACAGGAACAGTGACACAGCACTGCACTGGCAGTGGACGTGGCAAATTGTGTGTGTGGACTCAAAAACCATCCTCCATTCCACTCTCCACATTGACATACAGACCCAAAAGATATCACGCACACCCCCAGGAGAAACAAGGTACAACATATTACCCATGTTCATCACCTTACACGGCTTGATTGACAGCAACTAACTGGATATCCCATGATTATAGCCTGAACAACCATGCTAGCCCAGTAGCGAAAGAGTATCATCTAATGATATGCATTGGATAATACTCAGGCACATCAGGGGTTAAAGGGACATTGGACTCAATATGGGACCTGTACTATGCTACAGCTGAGAAAAGCAGCACAGGGGTGGATGTACAGTGGTATGGTCACACAATGTAGAGGTCATGAGACGTAGATCAGATTACCAAGGACTCCATGCTGACCTGTGAGTGTGCAGACGTATGTGCCCCCGACATGAATACACACATCAACAAATATGTCCTAACGGTTCCATGGAACAAATGACTTTGGGCTGCCACTGTCACTTTCACAGTGGCAGCACAATGTCATTACCTCCATGGAGCTCTCAGAACACTTGTTAATGTGTGTATACATGTCAGGGGCACAAATCCATAGGGCTGGTGCACATGTCCTAAGTTCCCCACAGAATTGGTTACAGATGAGTACACAACACATTGTCAAGCAATGGTGTACTCACCTGTAACCGTGGCAATTGAGGGGATTAAAAAGACTAAATTGTTGTTGCTTGATGATCAGTTCAGGTCTGCTGCTCCAAATCCTGTCCTCTTGTCCCACAGGCATCCGTAACATGATATCCTTGAACTGAAGATCTTCCATGTGACTGGATTGATGTCTTGACAACACCTTCATGAAGATCACCCCTTGCTGTTTATGGTGATGTTGTTGGTGATGCAAAGTTTGACCTGAGGTTTACACAAACCTCTACTGGAACATTCTCATATAGACACAGAAAACACAATTTCTTGAGTGTTATAACCTGTACAGTTAGGATGCTCAGCTACAGAGTTGTCAAACCTTGTGGACAACACATGAGCAGGGCAGCAGTGATACTGAGGTAGTACAATTTAGTTTCAAAGTACATTTAGTGTTCACATACACGTGTTAAATGTAGTGATGAGCGAGCATGCTCGGCCGAAGCTCGGTTCGGCTCGAGCATCGCTCTGCTCGGCACATGGCGGTACTCGTACGAGTACCGCATGTGCTCGCCCGCCATGTTCGGGTCTCCTCCCCGCACGTTTCGCGGCTGCTGCGCAGCCAATAAACGTGCGGGGAAGCTCTGACATCAGTGTAATGCCAGCAGCCATGTTGGCTGCTGGCATTACACTGATTGGCTGGCCAGAACCCGTGATCGGGTTCTGTATAGCACCTGACCAGCAAGTTCGGCTTAGTCTTAGCCAGGGAGAGATGAGGATAGGAAGGGAAAGTCAGTGTAGGCAGAAAAAAAGCGCGTTTGAACAACAAAAAGACCCAAAAGTCCTTTTTAGGACTACTGTGTGTGGGGGCAGCAGATATATTTTGTTTTGGGGGGCAGAGTTTAAAAAAAAAAAAACGTCACATATTCAGTTCACTGTGCCTAGCCGCAGATTAGCAGCACATTCTGTTTAGTGTGCAAAGTTTCAGATTAGCAGCACATTCTGTTTAGTGTGCAAAGTTGCAGATTAGCAGCACATTCTTTTTAGTGTGCAAAGTTGCAGATTAGCAGCACATTCTTTTTAGTGTGCAAAGTTTCAGATTAGCAGCACATTCTGTTTAGTGTGCAAAGTTGGAGATTAGCAGCACATTCTTTTTAGTGTGCAAAATTGCAGATTAGCAGCACATTCTGTTCAGTGTGCAAAGTTGCAGATTAGCAGCACATTCTTTTTAGTGTGCAAAGTTGCAGATTAGCAGCACATTCTTTTTAGTGTGCAAAGTTTCAGATTAGCAGCACATTCTGTTTAGTGTGCAAAGTTGGAGATTAGCAGCACATTCTTTTTAGTGTGCAAAGTTGCAGATTAGCAGCACATTCTGTTTAGTGTGCAAAGTTGCAGATTAGCAGCACATTCTGTTCAGTGTGCAAAGTTGGAGATTAGCAGCACATTCTTTTTAGTGTGCAAAGTTGCAGATTAGCAGCACATTCTGTTCAGTGTGCAAAGTTGCAGATTAGCAGCACATTCTTTTTAGTGTGCAAAGTTGCAGATTAGCAGAACATTCTGTTTAGTGTGCAAAGTGTAAAAAATAAAAGTCACATATTCCATTCACTGTGCCTAGCCGCAGATAAGCAGCATATTCTGTTTAGTGTGCAAAGTTGCAGATTATCAGCACATTCTGTTTAGTGTGCAAAGTGTAAAAAATAAAAGTCACTTATTCCGTTCACTGTGCCTAGCCGCAGATAAGCAGCACATTCTGTTTAGTGTGCAAAGTTGCAGATTAGCAGAACATTCTGTTTAGTGTGCAAAGTGTAAAAAATAAAAGTCACATATTCCATTCACTGTGCCTAGCCGCAGATAAGCAGCACATTCTGTTTAGTGTGCAAAGTTGCAGATTTGCAGCACATATTCCGTGTAATATGAAGAAGGCGGGTAAAAAGGGACGGGGAAGTGGACGTGATCCTGATAGTTCAGGGCGCGGGTCAGGACGCGTAGAAACTGTGCCTGGTGCCAGAGCACAAGAAAGAAAGACATCCACCATACCTAGCTTCATGTCTCAGTTTACAGGGCATCGCAGGACATCACTCTCGAGGTCAGACCACTGCGAACAGGTGGTCGGTTGGATTTCAGGTGATACTGCTTCCAGTCGGTTAAGCACCACCCTGTCTTCCACCAAGTCCACTCTCAGTAGCCAAGAGTCTGGTCAACATAATCCTCACCCTGATCATCCTTCCTCCCACCATAGAGGGTCTGGTCAAAGAAGTGATCCCACACTGGGATATAGTGAGGAGCTCGTCTCATCACCAATCCTTAATTTGAACCTCTCTCCAAGCACGCTTGCAGAGGAACATGAAATCTTGTGCCCTGATTCACAACCTCTAGAGGGTACCCAATCACAAGACGATGACAGAGGTGAACGGCATTTAAGGTCAAAGGAAGTGGATGATGATGATGATGATGAGACACAGTTGCCATCAAATCAACCACTATTACTGTCTCAAGACCTTGATGAGGAGGATGATATACAGTTGTCAATGACTGAGTATGTGGTGGGATCAAGAAATGAGGAGGATGATCAGAGTGAGGAAGTGGAGGAGGACTTGGTGGACGATGAGGTGACTGACCCCACCTGGGAAGGTGGAGAGCCGAGCGATGACAGCAGTCCTGAGGGTGAGCCATCTGCAGCACCGCAACAGGCTGGAAGAGGCAGTGGTGTGGCTACAGAAAGAAGGCGGACCGCACCAAACCGGCCCGCAAATGTTCCACGGAGCACCCCCTTGCGTAAATCTCCCTTGCCAAGGGCTAGGTGTTCCACGGTATGGCGTTTTTTTAAGGAAAGTGCGGACGACAAAAAAATTGTAGTTTGCAACCTGTGCCACACCAGAATGAGCCGAGGCATGAACACTAGAAACCTCACCACCACCAGCATGATCCGACACATGGCATCCAAGCACCGTAATAAGTGGGACGAACGCCCGGATCGCCAATCTGTGTCTGCAGGCTACACCACTGCCTCCTCTTCCCCTGTTTTCGGTGCCGGCCAATCGCCTGTTGAAGGCGCAGGCCCGCATATCTCCCGCCTTGCACCTGTACCATCTGAAGCACCATCAGCGACCACATCCACTTCCCTGTCCCAGCGCAGCGTCCAAATGTCGTTACCCCAGGCATTTGAGCGCAAGCGAAAATACCCAGCCACCCACCCACAGGCCATAGCACTAACTTCACACCTTTCCAAATTACTGGCCATCGAAATGCTGCCATTTAGGCTTGTGGAGACTGAGTCCTTCCGCAGCCTGATGGCAGCAGCTGTCCCTCGGTACACAGTCCCCAGCCGCCACTACTTTTCCCGGTGTGCCGTCCCCGCCGTACACCACCATGTGTCCCGTAACATCACCCGTGCCCTGACCAACGCAGTTACTGGGAAGGTCCACTTAACGACTGACACATGGACAAGTGCTTGTGGCCAGGGACGCTACATTTCCCTGACGGCACACTGGGTGAATGTCGTGGAGGCTGGGAGCGACTCGGACCCTGGGATGGCACAGGTGCTACCCACGCCGAGGATTGCGGGCCCTACCTCCATCAGGGTTTCCGCCAGCACCTACGTTATTGGCTCCTCCTCCTCCGTTTCCACCTCCGAATTCTCTGCGAGCAGCGCCACTCACCCATCAGCCGGTAGCTGGAAGCAGTGTAGCACTGCAGTGGGGAAGCGTCAACAGGCCGTGCTGAAGCTGATCTGCCTTGGGGACAAACAGCACACGGCCTCAGAGCTGTTGCAGGGGATTAGTCACCAGACCGAGCAGTGGCTCTCGCCACTCAACCTGCAACCAGGCATGGTTGTGTGTGATAATGGGCGTAACTTGGTGGCGGCTTTGGAGCTCGGCAAGCTCACACACGTACCATGCCTAGCGCATGTATTTCATTTAGTGGTTCAGCGATTTCTAAAAACCTACCCCAATTTGCATGATCTCTTGACCAAGGTGCGCCGCGTGTGTGCACATTTCCGTAAGTCATCAACAGCTTCAGCCGGCCTGTTGAAGCTGCAGCAGCGCTTACAATTGCCAGCTCACCGGCTGCTGTGTGACGTGAGCACGCGCTGGAACTCCACCTTCCACATGTTGGCCCGGCTTTGTGAGCAGCAGAGGGCAGTAGTGGAGTACCAGCTGTTACACGGTCGTCGCCTCTCCGTTCAACTTCCTGTAATCAGAAGTGAGGAGTGGGAATGGATGTCAGACCTCTGTGAGGTTTTACGCAATTTTGAGGAATCGACACAGATGGTGAGCGGCGATAACGCTATTATCAGTGTAACCATCCCACTTCTGTGTCTACTGAAACGCTCGCTGCTCACAATTAAAACCGACGCTTTGCATGTGGAAGAGGTGGAAATGCGGGAGGAAGAGCTTACACAAGGTGATAGCCAGAGCACCCTCACTTCGTCTTCTCAGCGACAATTGGAGGAGGAGGAGGAGGAGGAGGAGGAGGAAGACACGGTTGCCTCCGCTACAGAGGGTAGCCATGGAACTTTAGTTCCATCTCTTCAGCGTGGGTGGGCAGAAGAGGAGGAAGAGGATGAGGAGATTGAGAGTCATCCTCCTGGTGAGGACAGCGAAATCTTGCCTGTTGGTACTCTGGCACACATGGCTGACTTTATGTTAGGCTGTCTTTCCCGTGACCCACGCGTTATACGCATTTTAGACAACACGGATTACTGGGTGTTCACCCTTCTGGACCCCCGCTACAAAGAGAATTTCTCATCTCTCATTCCTCCGGTGGAGAGGACAAGCAAAATGGTGCAATACCAGAAGGTTCTTGTTGAAAAATTGCTCCAAAATTTTCCATCTGACAACGCTGGCGGCAGAGTACGTGCTACCTTGGCCAACCGAGAAGGGGAGCACACAGCAGTTCCGACAAAGGCAGGGCAACACTCTCCAAGGCGTGGGACACCTTTATGACATCCCGCCAGCACCCTCACCCTGATGCGCAGCCTCGTGTCACAAGGAGGGAAAAGTTTTGGAAGATGGTGAAGGAGTACGTAGCAGACCGTGTCAGCGTCCTCAATGATCCCTCTGTGCCTTACAACTACTGGGTGTCCAAGCTGGACACGTGGTATGAACAGGCACTCTACGCCTTGGAGGTGCTGTCCTGCCCTGCCGCCAGCGTTCTCTCTGAGCGGGTATTTAGTGCTGCTGGTGGCATCATAACAGATAAGCGTATCCGCCTTTCCACCGAAAATGCTGATAGGTTGACACTTATAAAAATGAACAAGGCCTGGATTTCCCCTGACTTCTCCACTCCACTGGAGGAAAGCCCCGGGGGAACATAAAGTCACTTTAGATATGTTATTTACAATGATGGGAATACTCTGTATTCCCATTCACCCCTTCCACCCAAAAAATGGGTATATGGTTGACTCTCTTCCATATACCCTGGGATATAATTTTTATATAGGGCCAGCTCACCAGCGGGCCCTGTGATATAATTTTTATATAGGGCCAGCTCACCAGCGGGCGCTGTTTGACAATTTTTGTATAGGTCAGCTCACCAGCGGGCCTTCTCATATAATGTTTTATTGGGTCAGCTCTCTAGCGGGCCCTCTCATATAATGTTTTATAGCGTCAGCTCACTAGCGGGCCTTCGCATATAATGTTTAGGATGGTCAGCTCCGCAGCAGACCCTCACCCATAATGTTTTAGATGGTCGGCTCAGCGCACGTTTCCCTCTTAATCATGGCCCCAGTTCAGAAAAATCGAGGAAATTTTTGGGAGAATTTGCCTCTGCGCACGTTTCCCTCTTAATCATGGCCCCAGTTCAGAAAAATCGAGGAAATTTTTTGCAGAATTTGCCTCTGCGCACGTTTCCCTCTTAATCATGGCCCCAGTTCAGAAAAATCGAGGAAATGTTTGGGAGAATTTGCCTCTGCGCACGTTTCCCTCTTAATCATGGCCCCAGTTCAGAAAAATCGAGGAAATTTTTTGCAGAATTTGCCTCTGCGCACGTTTCCCTCTTAATCATGGCCCCAGTTCCGAAAAATTGATGAAATTTTTTGCAGAATTTGCAGATGATATACAAGTAAATATACAGCAAATACTGTTTGGTAACAATTTTTCGCCTACAATCGTTTTTATCTTCCTTTTTGTGTGTTTTACGGTCAGTCTGTAAAAATGGCGTACTACGGGCGAAACATCGTTCCCAGCAGCGATGTTGGAGTCCAAGATGCATCCAGACATCCTCCCTATCCATCCACCATTTCTGTGGTGTTTCCATCATTTTCTGCCCTTTTCCTATGGACCAGGCACCCTCCCCTCATCAGAGCAGGGGGTGCCTGGTGTAATGCTCGAGTCCTCCCATTGACTTCAATGGGGCTCGGGTGCTCAGCCGAGCACTCGAGCCTCCGGGGGCGCTCGGTCAGAGCACCCGAACACCTGAGCATTGGGGTGCTCGATCATCACTAGTTAAATGCATATAGGCAATACACACAGAAAACACATGTACATTCTAATGTACTTTGAGACACAATAAAGATGAGCCATCACCATTCTATCTGTGTCTGTAGGAGGATATATTTGAGAACACATTTGTCAATGCGTAACCACACCCAGGATAGAGTATCCCCCATACATGGAAAGGCATCACCCACATCACAGGAGTCCACCACTTGTTTGCCAGTGAGTGGACTCTGTGATGTATCCATGCAAACAGATGATGGTGGCAGTGATGCACCAATGTGTAGTGGGAGTGATAACGAGGTGATACAGGGGACATACTTCCACAGTGAATACCTGTCCACAGTTTCTGTATTGCTCAGTATAACCAATGTTCTGAGATTTTGCTCCACTTTGACATATCTCAGTACATGGGCTATATCAACGAACAAACAGACTAAGTGGACATGTGTTATCACTGGTGAAGTCTGTTACACCCTTAGGGAAACAGCAACTCAACTTACTGGAGACCCCAATGCTCACCCCAGGATATCAATGTGTGTGCTACGCATTGAAATCCTAGGTTAAAAACATTGGCTTCCCCAATAAGTCAGTTGCACAATGAGTGTGTGAATCCAAGACAATATTGATACATGTCCCATTTATCTGTCCTGCTTGTAATGTCCCCGCTAAGTCACAGAGCTGTTTGTTTGGTTATCCCATTAACCCACTGAGTGCAAGAGTGGTCCCCAACGCTTTTCTTTGCAATGCGTTGCCTACCACTCTGGCACTCAAAGGGTTAAACACAACATATGATGTAGACGAATGTTCAATGTTGTACCATTTGTTGTGCTAAGGGGTATGTTTTGTTGTTCAAATTCAACACACAACACCGCCATATAACACAGTGGTGTAATATGGCTCCAGGGATGTATTACAAGTTGAATTTGTACAACGGTGTGTGTGTGAACCCATGTTGTAGCATCCCACTAACATTTCACCCAGGCAGAGGTTGTGTTCACTGCATTGTATGGCAATGCATTGGAGACAACCCTGCCACCCAATCCATAACTGAAGACACAACAGATCAGACAGGAATACAAAAAAAGGTTTTTTTTATTGAGGGGAAAGTTGACAGGTTGGGCCTTTCATTTTTTCCTTTTTGGGTGGGGGGCCTTAGCCTGGGTGCCAGAGGTGGATGCCCTTGTTGAACTCCTGGTAATCCTCTGCCCCCTAGGTGTGGCTTCAGGGGTAACACTGGAGGGGGTGGTGGTTGCAGTAGACCCCTCAGTGGAACGCAAGTTCTCCCTCTTCATCCTCAGGTTCTCCCTGCGGTTTATCTCCCTCAACTCCACAAGGACCTGTGTTAACATGTCCATGAGACCAGTCCTGAGCTGCTGGAGTAGTGTGTTCCCCCTGGCCACCTCCGACTCCAGGCCTTGGATCCTGGTCTCCAATTGTGCAATGTTCCTTCTGGA
The DNA here is from genome assembly GCA_037306005.1 of Rhinophrynus dorsalis. Classification (NCBI taxonomy): domain Eukaryota; kingdom Metazoa; phylum Chordata; class Amphibia; order Anura; family Rhinophrynidae; genus Rhinophrynus; species Rhinophrynus dorsalis. The sequence goes on from CM074722.1 coordinate 389,760,970, forward strand.
TTGCCTCCTGCTCCTTGTAATGTTGTTGTCAGTACTCCTGCTCGACCGGAGTAGTCTCCTCTGCAGGGCCATACACTACGCCTCCATCCCTGTGAGGCGTGTGGTGCTGGAGGTGGATGTGCCCGGTGTCACTGGTGCTGCTGTTTCCTCTGCTGCTGAGGGTGCTGAGCCTTCTGCTGCCGAGGGTGCTGTTTCCACTGGTGCCGAGGGTGCTGTTTGCTCTGCTGCTGAGGGTGCTGTTTGCTCTGGTGCTGAGGGTGCTGTTTGCTCTGGTGCTGCTGAGGGTGCTGTTTGCTCTGCTGCTGCTGGAGGTGCTGTGGCTGCTGTGACAGCTGTTGGAGTGGCTGGTGCAGATGATGGGCATATGCCCACCACATCAAGTGACTCCGAGCTGCCCAATGATGTGTGTGCTGGTGGAGGTGTGAAAATGTCCCTGGGTAGGGGGCGCTGGGGCTCACCAATCAGGCCCAGGTGTGGGTAGTCCAGTGGCCATGGGTCATATGGTGGCCATTGATAGGTGCTTGGACCCCACCTGGGTTTCATACCTTGGGGCATACTGTGGAGCCATCCAGGAGGGTGGGTTTAACTGGGAGGCATATGGTCCATATTGGTTGGTGGCCACTGTCCCTGGCAGCCATTGCCTCCCTGGCGGTGGTGGTGCTGCTGATGGAGGGTAGTAGCTGGGGGTGGTGGCTGGATGTGTCCACCTCTCCTCCTGTTGCATCCAGCCACTGTACTGGGGAGGTGCAGCTTGTGGTGGTGCAGCCTGTGGTGGTCCAGCTTGAAGGCGTGCAGCATGTGGTGGTCCAGCTTGAAGGGGTGCAGCCTGTGGTGGTCCAGCTTGAAGGGGTGTAGTAGGTGGTGGTGGTGCAGCCTGTGTTGGAGGGGATGGTGATGGTGGGTAAGGTGACCACCGGCTGGTCCCCTCTTCTGTTTCCTCCTCACTGGGGGGTGACATTGCCTCCTCCACTGTCTCCCGCTGGGATTGAGGGCCGTAAGCTGTGTGGAGAAATAAGATGTGATTAGTGACCTTAGCCATATGTTTGTGGAGACAGTTATACTTTGATATGTGTTGAAGAAAAATATATGTGTTTGGGTTAATCCCCCTGGGTAAACAAGGGTACATCCACTGCTGAAAGGTGTTGTTTGAGTTATTACAGGTGAAGGTTTCATTTTGAGGTGCAATATCACAGTGGGCCGAAATAGTACAGTGGGGCTGTTGCAACACCGTCCCATGTAGATATCTGGTCCCTGTACCAGATCTGTCCATATGATTGTGTAGTAACAGCACCACTGTACAATTTCAGGCCACTGGGGTATTGCCCCTGACATATCCATTTCTGAGCTGTGATACCTTTTGAATCAACACACCTTTCAACAGTAGGAATACGATTGTTTAACTCGGGGGGGGGGGTGAATCCAACAACATATATTTATCTTCACAACTTGTAGGGATGGCTATCCCTCCAGGGGGATGGCAAAGGTTAAGTCCACCTTGATGTCATATTGTAGACATTGTGAAAACAGATGTTGTTCGCTGTTAGTCCTATCCCTCCTACCCTCATGGTTGTTCAGATATTGCTCTATGTGACAGATGGAGATTTCAGTCATTTGTCCACACGAGGGCTTTTCAGCAGAGCCCAAATCGCCCCATTTAGAGAACAATACTTAATTGGAATGGTGTACAGAGTGTGCATGCTTTGCAAGCACACTCTGTGGACCATTCCAAAGAGGTTTTTATCTCGAAATGTTGCGACTTTGGCTCTGCTGAAGAGCCTCCGTGTGGTCAAATGATAGATATCTCCACCAGTCACATAGAGCAATATATGTATAACCATGAGTGTTGGAGGGATGGGACTTAGATCAAGACACATCTGTTAACGATGGCAATGATATGACATCATGATGACATTACCCATTGCTATCCCATTACAGTCACACACAAGTAGAAATGGTCATATATGTATGTGGATATGTACCCTTCATATGGATACAGTAATATCCTTCCAAGATGTGAAGCCAGAGAGCAGTTCAGTAGGTGTGATTGTCTTACTGGCTATATATGTGCACCCATCCAACAAGACATTGTATTGATATGATGGATATGAACATACCTTGTATATCCCATCTACGTAGAGTGTGATATACTATGTATGTGTATTTGGATGGTAGCAATGTAGGTTGATTTGTGATGGGTGCACATATCTGGCCAGTAAGGCAATCACATCCAGTGAAGTGATCTCTGTGTTCACATCGTGTTGGAACATATTTAGTAACATTTGAATCCTAAGGGCAACAATCCAGCCAGTAGTGAGGGATATCTTTGATTGAGGCCTGTTTTTCTCTGTGTATGAGCCCATCCATCCTTCTGTGTGAGGCAACCGTACTCAATCCTAGATATCCATCAGTCATGGCCTGTTGGAGACCAAGGTACAATGATGTTTGCTATTTGTTTCCCATGTGTATCCTGCAAAGAGCGGCTGGTGTACCATCTATCCATGGCATCAGCACCCGTGTGGATCCATGTGGGAATCAGATATGGGATATGTCATTTCAAGTCAGAGTAAATGATTGCAGCCACAACACCAATGCCTACTTTTTCCAGCTTGAAATCTGTGGAATAGTTTTCGGCCTGTGTGTTGCACCTACAAGCATTTATTCTGTGGGACACTGTGATGTGTGACCTGATGCCCCTTTTTTGTGATTCAGTAAGCGGTGATGTTGAACTGATGAAGTGAACATGATGGTGACTTCTCCAGTGATCTCCTTTCCCCATTTCCAGTGTTTTCCATGGAGTCTGTACAATGGGACCTTATAAACTTGATTCTTGTTGTTGCATATTCTCCATGGACTAACACTGGTATTGGTGAAGTGAGGGTGTGTGAGGGTTAATTACACTCCACCATCTCTTTGTCACCGCTTAGTGAATGTCCCCTGTGTAGCATGTGATCGTTGGCCTATTGACTTGTTTGTTGTCTGGTTAACCCCTTGAGTACCAGAGGGGTTGCCAGTGCATTGTTGATTGATGCATTGATGATCCCTCTAGCACTCAAGGGGTTAGGGTGGGGGTGGGGACATGGGTGACATTGTGTGTGAACAGTGATGATCTAAGACAGACGACATTTTGAACATAACGGTTTGTGTATTGTGTGTGATGAGCACAGCGACAGGAGGGTTGAAGTAGGACTTTGACAGGTTTGTCCCAAGTTGGACGTTGCCATTTGTCCAGGTGTTGTGTCCTTTTTTTAACCCTCAGGGTGCTGTGTTGGTGCAGTTGTATGGCTGAGTGATGGACATGTGTTGAGGTGTGACTGTGTGTGCAGCTGGTGTTGGTTGCTGTAGTGTGTTGTTCTGTAGTGTTGCACTTACCAGTAGTGTGGAGACTCCTCTCATCCCCAGTGTCAGTTCCTCCAATGACCCCCTCGATCAGGGTCGGGGACATGGTCTGCCGCACCATCTCCTCCCGGCCGCAGAAGGTGATAAGGACTGCTGGTCCACCTCCAGTGCATCGGGCATGCTTGGCGAGCTCGGTCATCTTGTTTTTGACGACCCTCCAGCAGTCGCCCCATCTCTTTTTTGATGGACTCCACGTCCCGCCTGCATGGAGCCACCGCGTTGACCCGGCTGCAGATCTGGTTCCAGGCTGCTTTCCTCCACGCTGACAAGCCAGGGATCTTCGCAGTCGGGTGGAAAACACTCTGCCTCTCCAGGACAGCTTCCACGAGAGCTGTGTTCTCCTCCTCAGTGTATTTGGGGTCCCTGATCCTGCCTTCGTCAGCTCCAGCATGGGAGGATTCTGAGCCGGAGTGCCCTGCCTGGTCTGACCCTGACTGTGTGGGGTGCTCCCCAGCAACTACCCCTCGTCCCATTGCAGGTTCTGTCCCTGTCCTGCGTTTGCCTGCTCTTGTGGGTCGGGTCCCCCTCCGTCCTGCAGATCTCCCTCTCCCACCCCTGCTCTGCTGAGGGATACCCTCCTGAGCTTCCTCCTCCTCCACTACTCTCCCCATCCCTCTCTCCTGTCCTCCTCTCCTGGCCATCACTCACCAAGTCACACCCAGGCACTCCCACAGGCCCTCACAGACACACTCGATCCACTCACTCTCTTTCACACACTTTCACTCACAGATTCACACTGTCAAAATAAAAAGTAAAATATGTAAGGTGTTATAAAATAAAAGGACTATGTGTATGTATGTGTTTGTGTTTGTATGTGTGTATGTAATATGTGCAAAGGTGTGCTATGTGTCGTATTCTGTGCAATGCTCTCCTCTCTCCAAACTCCAAAACTCCTCTACCTCCAATGAACGCTCCTGTCTCCCTCTCTCTAATCACTATCCTCCACTCCTGGGTCCTGATATCTGGATCTGAAGAACTCGATAACAGACAGTGTGTGACGGTTATTTTTGGGTATATATAGGTGTATATGAAGTTATTGGATACATTGGGGCTTTGTGATTGGCTGTGTGTTTGAATTTGTTTTTGCATCAATCATGGTTGCTAGACAACGGCAGCCGTTATGTTAGATGTTGTTTTGAGCGCTGTTATCGTGTGATTTGGCCGCCCATTGTGCATTAAAATGAGCGACAACGGGTTTTATGTTATGTGTTTTTTGTGTGCCTACGCTCGATAGCTATTCTGGTAGAGTAGCTATTGAATCTGCCGTAACTCCTGTATTATTTGCGAGCGATGTGCCTTTTTCACTTAGCGGATGGTTTAACGGCTGCCTTTAAATCTAGCCCTATGAGTCATGCAGAAGCTGGCTTGACAGATGTAGCCATTGACATTGTTTACTTGGGCTGCCACTACTGTCTGGCTTGGAGGGGGGCTGAGAGTTGGAGGCCTGCATATTGTGCTCTTTACACCTCAATTTGGTAGGGAGCCTCAGATAAGGCCTCTGAGACATAAATGTTGGTCTCCTTCATGTTGGCCAAAAAGACCAACAATTCCTCCTTGGAGACATCTGCATGGACAGCTTCCACCATATACCTGGTGGGTGAACTGGTGCACTATGTTGTCCGTGAGAAATACCACGCCCTTCAGGGTGTCGAACAGAAGAACCAGAAAGACCAGCCTCTGAGATGGAGTGACCTCCACCCATGATGGGTGAGAGTGTGTATACAGGCCTGGACCTGATGCTAAAGGAGTTCCGAAGAGGGGTCCTTCAAGAGCAAGTCATCCATGTACAAAGTAACTCTGATGCCTTCTCTGTGCATGATGGAAACCAGCGCCCCTAGGACATGATTGAAGACTTGGGGGGCTGTAGTCAGACCAAAGGGAAGAGCTGAAAACTGGAAGTGCCGCTGTCCTTCTTGGAAACTGCAAACAGGTTGGTATAGAAATCTAAACCCATTTCCAATTCAGTAACTGGTTCCAGAGCTTCCTTGTCCAAAAGGGTCTGGATGGTGCCATTTAAAAGGCGACACTCTTCCACTCCCTGAGGAGTGTGAGAGGTGAAGAACCTGAACGGAGGAAGAGAGGTGAAAGGAATCCTGTACCGCTCTGAAACTACCTGTAAAACCCACGGATCCCCCACAATGTCTGTCCAGACACTGAGGAAATGGCGCAGTCGGTCGCCCACTGCAGCGTGGGGTCCGGGGTTAAGCGAGTCATACCGAAGCAGGTTTGGCGGAGGACTGATTGGGTCTCCACTGCTGTTTGGGCTTGGAGGAGGATGGCACCTGGGGTACCGTCTGGGACGTGGCATGTAAAAGATGATGCCGCCTAACGTGAGGTTTCTTCTTGGGAATCAAGGGCAAAAGAGTGCTCTTTCCCCTAGTAGCCTAACAAATGAGGCTCTTCAGCTACTGCCCAAATAAGGGAGTTCCCAAAAATGGTAATGAAAGTAGGGATTTCTTAGACGTGGTATCCACAGACCAGATCTTAAGCCAGAGTGCACATGTGGCAACCACAGGTATGGATGAACCCCTAGCAATCAAAAACAGTTGCAGACACATAATGCTGAGCTTCAGAAATGGTGGCCGAAAGCTGCAGCAAGTCAGCTGTGGGAGCACCCTGACCGAAAGCAATAGTAAGCTGCTTGGTCCAGACAGCAAAGGCCCTATTCACCCAAGCAGCAGCGAAGGAGGGACACAGGGATTCATCTGAAGTAGCAAAGATGGCTTTTAGAAAGGTCTCAAGTTTTCTATCAGTCCAATCCTTGAGAACAGAGATGTCTGCCACTGGCAAAGCCATGGATTTAGAAAGCCTGGAAATTGGGGCATGAACTGTAGAGTGTTGAGCCCACTGAGCTAGCACCGCTTATGAGAAGGGGTACAGCTTAGCAAACTTCCTGAACAAGATAGATGCCTTGTCAGGGGTTTTCCACTTGTCTAAAACAAGCTGGTCAAGAGTGGGATTAGGTGGTCAAAAAGGTACTCTGCTTCTTAGGCATCTGAAATACATCAGAAGGATCCTTAGGTGTTTCAGAAATGGGGGAATGTTCAGAGTATTGAGGCCTGCCCTGATTAGGCCCTCAGCCGATGGTGCAGGGTCAGCTTCAAAAGGGTCCCCAAAGAATTGGGAGGAAGCTTCCTCAGAACAATCACCCTCATCTGAGCCCACAACAATTCCTCCTCAGAGGAATCTGAAATGTCAGGTACACCCTGTGGTTTGGGCACAGAAGACCTGAATGAAGTAAGGTGCTGCCAAGACTGGAAGACCCCCTGTAATTGGGTAGGAAGGAGTTGCAAGGTAGACCATAACTCTTTAGTAGTAGCCTTGAACTCCTGCATTCACAGAGGCTCTAGTACATGGCTGGAGGTCCCTGACAGAGAGGCAGGGGCAACAGCGCATGAAGGGCACAAATGACCTGAGTATTCTCTAGGAAGCCCTGATTGACACGAGGAGCAATGCGCAATGGAGGTCACAGACACCCCAGTATCCTTAGTCTTAGGTCTAGTCCCAAGTCCCAACAGGTCTGACATCCTAACAGGGTATTAAACGTCTGATGGTATGAGGAGAAACCCAACATACTGTGTGTAAAATTACATTTTCACCCCAGCAATAGTGAAAAAAGCACTTAACTAGCAGGCGAAGGGTTAATCTGCTGAGTAGAGAGGAAGAGTCCAAGCCCTGCGTAGGATACTCATGAAGGGAAAGCTAGAAAATGGCATCCGCTCAGTAGCCAATCAGAAAATAGCCCGCGAAGCAGCCACTCATGGGAAATGTAGTTTCCCTTCAAGTACCCCAAAAACAGTGCCCGAGGCCCCATGACCCCACCAAAACACTCAGAACGTAAACCGGATGACAGGATAAGGGTAGACAAACAGAATGAGCTTTCTCTGAAGTGGAGCGGTTGCAGATATATTTCCCAAAGTGTAAAGTCCCATAGAGGTGAATGGAGCATGACGTCTATGAGGTAAAGCACACAAATGAAGTATAGTAAAAGTAATTCCAAAAGTTGGAAAACACATAAAATTCACCAGAGTGACAATAAAAAACACTAAGCCCAAGGGGAAAAAGTATAATAATACCTCAAAAGAGCCCATTGTGGCAAGCAAGGGGTTAATTTCCCACAGAAACCCAAAGCTCCATAAACCCAACGAACAAACATGTAAACCCAATGAGTGCAGGAGTATGTAGTAGGAACTCCAAAGGAGACCTCTCTGCGGAGGGGAAGCGTGGGACAAGTGGACCTCAGCACTCAAAGGGTTGCTCACCTTTTTAGCAGGTCTTCTGTCTGCAGATTACCATTTGTAAAGAAGAAGCCTCAGTGGGCTTTCTCCTAGGGAAAGAACTTGTTACGCAAGATATTCCCCTCATGGCTGGAAGGTCTACAACAGCACCTGGAAACTGAGCTCTCCAGCATTGGAACACCAGTAATGATAATCCGCTTAATGGTGGTATTCCATATCTATAAATATATCTAAAAACTAGGCAGAACCATTCTCTTGCTTTTCCTGTTCAAGGAACAAATCTAACTGGTTGGGGACTGGCTGGTGCACAGCTAAGGAGTGAAGAAAGGCTCCACCCTGCACTTCTTTTCAAGAATTGTTCCTGCCTACGTAAAGGGGCGGTCGCCTTCCCAAAGTTACCTGTAACTTATAATGAACAACAAAGAAAACATGTTTAAGCTCACTCAACCCGCCCACCAAGGTACCCCATTTAGAGCAAGTCCAGACCTATATATGTTACCATTAAAATAATTTGCATTTAAAATATTCTTCTAATGGAATTGTGTTTGAGGAAACGCAATAGCAGGCCTTGTTAAAAGCACCTAAAACTTACTATCCCCCTAGGTTAGACTCACCTGCTTTCCAGCAGGAACCATCCACGATGGGTTTTTTAATCCCCCCTTTTGCCTCGAGTCTTTCCCTCTTTATCACCCTTTTGCCTCTTTACTCTCCACCTCTTGATACCCCTCTTTTGCCTCTTTCTCACCAACTTGCCTCTTGATTCCCCCCTTTTGCCTCTTTCTCCCCTCTTGACTCTTAATCCCCCCTTTTGCCTCTTAATCTCTCCCTTTTGACTCTTTTTCCACTCTTGACTCTTAATCTCCCCCTCCTTTTGCCTCTTGACTCTCCACCTCTTCATCCCCCCTTGTTGGCTCTTTCATATCCCACTTGCCTCTTTCTCCCCCTCTTCATCCCCCCTTTTTGTCTCTTTCTCACCCACTTGTCTCTTGATTCCCCCCTTTTGCCTATTTCTGCCCTCTTGACTCTTAAACCCCCCTTTTGCCTCTTTCTCACCCCTCTTGATCACCAGTTTGCCTCTTGACTCTCCACCTCTTGACCTCCCTTTGCCTCTCTCTCCCCCTCTTGATACCCCATTTTTGTCTTTCTCCCCAACTTAGCACTTGATTTACCCCCTTTTGCCTCTTTCTCCCCTCTTGACTCTTAATCCCCCCTTTTGCCTCTTTCTCCCCTCTTGACTCTTATCCCCCCTTTTGCCTCTCTACCTCCCCTTGACTCTTTTATCACCCACTTGCCTCTTTCTCCCCCTCTTCATCACCCCTTTTTTGTCTCTTTCTCACCCATTTGCCTCTTGATTCCCCCTTTTGCCTCTTTCTGCCCTCTTGACTCTTAATCCCCCCTTTTGCCTCTCTCCCCCCTCTTGATCACCCGTTTGCCTCTTGACCCCCATTTGCCTCTCTCTCCCCCTCTTGATAACCCATGTTTGTCTTTCTCCCCCACTTAGCACTTGATTTACCCCCTTTTGCCTCTTTCATCCCTCTTGATCCCCCCTTTTTCCTCAAGTCTTCCCCTCGAGTCTTAATCCAACCTTTTGTTGCTCTATGCCCTCTTGATTTCCTCCTTTTGCCTCTTTCAGTCTTTGTTGACCCCCCTCTTTATTTTTTCTTCCCATCTTGACCCCCTCTTGCCTCTGTCTGTGAGGAGGGTAGGTGCTGGCGAAGTCCTCTGCTCTTCTTAGCACTGCCGTCTCTCTGCCACCACTGCTTGCATTGATGGAAGCCAGCCAGGACCATTTGACAAGTGGCGACACAGAAGTGGTGCATGCTGGAGGTTTCTTCATCTTTCTGGGCACCATTTTCAAACTTGTTTATGATACAGTGCAAGTTTCAAAATGGCGCCCATACAAATGAAGAAAACCCCCAGCATGCGTCCGTGTCGCTGCGTGTCACACGTTCCTGGATGCGTCTCTGTGTATCATTTAGTCCAGACTGCTGACTTACAAGGCCATTATTTTGCCCCCTCCCCCGGCGACGCTACTGCTTATGGGTAAAAACCTTCTGGAGGCCCCCATGAGTTCAGTGGGGCATCTAATACAAGAGATTATAGCTGGGCATAACTTTTTTGGGGCCCTTGAGTCTGGCGGGGCCACAAATACTACATTTGACAAACATTTTCTGGGGGCCCCTGAATCTGGCAGGGCCCCCCCTGTGTCTAATGTAAACAAACCCAGTTTGGCTAGTCTCTCTTTATGACTAGATCATCCAATCCCTTTATCAGTTTTGTTGCACATCTCTACACTCTTTCCAGTTCAACAATGTATTTTTTAAGAACTGGCGCCTAAAATTGTACTCCATATTCTAGATGAGGCCTAACCAAGGATTTATACAGAGTTAGGTAATATTAGCATCCCTTGAATCTACACCTCTTTTTATGCAGGCTAGTACCCTATTTGCTCTTGCAGCAGCTGAGTGACTGCACACTGCTGTGTCGTCTATTGTCTATCAGTACTCCTAAATTATTATTACTTTATTATTTTTTTTTTTTTATTTAGAAAATGTTTTACCAGGAAGAGTACATTGAGATTTCTCTCATTTTCAAGTATGTCCTGGACTGTTTACAGCAAAGAGTTGTGTATTTGCACAAATACAGAGACACAATTATATATTATTTAGCTATTTTTAAGGATTTTGGACTGGGAGAAGATCTGATTTTTTCAGGTAGGTTATTCCAGACTTTCGGAGCTCTGAAGAAAAAGGCAAATCAACTGGCTTCTTTCTTGAAATGTGGTATACTCAGTGAGTTGTTAGCAGTAGAGTGGAGGTTATAGTTAGTATGGAGAGCTAGAGAGGGCATACTGCTCAGGTAGTTTTCTACAGAAGAGGTTGTGAACCATGCAGGAGAAATGAATGGCACATCTAGATCCAAGTGTTAGCCAATTTACTATCTTTCTCTAATGAGGATTCCCCAAGTTTTTTCCCATTTAAGAGTATATGTAGCATGTTTGTTTCTACAGCCCAAATGCACAACATTATATTTATCTACATTAAATGTCATCTGCCACCTTTCTGCCCATTCACTCAATCTAAATCCTTCTGCAGAGAAAAAACATCCAGCTCTGTATGTATTTCCTTACATAGCTTAGTGTCACTAGCAAAGACACTACTTTCAATTTCCACGTCTAGATCATTAATAAACAAAGGAACTACATCAGCTTTCCTCCAACTGCCTGATGAAAGTGAATCAATAAATATTAAGTATAATGGTCTTGCTATTACTGAACTAAGTTCCTTAAGTATACTTTGGTGTATACCGTCAGGTCCAGGTGCTTAATTCACCATAACCTTTTCCAGTCTCTTTTGGACTTTGTCCTCAGTAAGCCATGTACATTCATGACATGACCAGTATCCGATATAATTAGGAACTGCAGTGTCAACATTTCAGATAAGAAGCTTTAACAATTATGGTCATTGTCTACATTTTCACAAAAAATATGGTTGAACTGAAGGCTACTGAAATAAGTATTTATAGTTAACAGAAATATATTTGCATATGAGACAGTGCAAAAGAGGGTTTCTGCAGAAATTAATTCTCTCTCTTCCTACAACCTCCCCTCCCATCTCTTCCTTGAGCCCTTTGATGAAAAACACAGAAACAGTTTTTAGTTAAACCAAGGCATTGCACATCCCTCTGGTCCTTAAAGGGTTAATTAAATCAGATTCCATTATTTCATTCTCCACTTTTATTCACAATCTAATTGCAGACTACAAATAACTTTAGCATTTTTGCTATGACAAAATAAAAACAATTTATACGGAAACATGACAAATCATGGGCTGGCAAAAGCATAGTTGCACCCTGTGTTCACTAAGGCCTCCTGTTTCAGGATGCCTCAGCTTGGGTTCACAACAGTCACATTTTTACCATAAGGAACCAATATAAGCCTATGGTCAGGGAGGAGTGAGGCTGGTCTGAGTGCAAAACACAAATGTGGCTACTTTCTCAACAAATAGAAAAGGAGAAAACATGTTTCAAACTAAACTTTAGAGGATCCTAAATGTTCCCTTTATTTGGGGACTCCCATTCAAAAATCTGCCAGGGGCCTCATTGGGTTCCTAAAACCGTGAAGTAATACTACACACACACCAAAAACCACCAATAAGGGTGCATCACAACAACCGGAGAAACTATATAACTATAACTAGATAGTGAGAATCCAAATCCAAATATTTAGTTGAACCTGCTATACACCGGTATAAAGTGCACATTAAAGGGACAGTAAAGTCGCCTGAGACATATTAGCTGTATTATAGATATAAAAGAAAGATTACTTGAGGTTAGTTAGATCTCTCAAACCATTATGGTTTGACGGAGTCTCACCAGGAAAGCCAAAATAGCGATACCTAAAAATAAATACTTAATTGGAATGCTCTAAAAAGTGTGCCTGGTTTGCAAGCACACTTTGTAGACCATTCCAATTAAGTATTTATTTTTAGGTATTGCTATTTCGGCTCTCCTGGAGAGCTGAAGGCTGGTCCCAGGACCAGGATATCATGCTGTCAACTATACAGCTGATGTATGTGATAGGGGCAGGAGGGGAGAACTTTATCCTCATATATCTCTCAAACCTCAAATAATCTCTTTTTTTATATCTACAATACAGCTAATACTTCTCAGACAACTTTACTATCCCTTTAATATTAACAATACAATGAATAATGACAAAATGCAGGTAAAATATACAAAATTGAATAGGATGAATGCCCCTATAGCATATATATATTGCTACTCCCTTACCAAGCTGTTAATTGTGGATATCTCCGAACATATTCATCAGATGAAGAGAGTTAATGAACACACACATTGGAAATATCTGTCACAGATATGGTCGGGATAGGAGGTGGAGATCGACGCTTGGTAGAGGAAGTTAAGAATATTGCCATTAACATATTGCGGTGTCTAAAGCCAGATAAAATTCCTGGCCGTGAAGCCAGATATCTGACCCCAGTTGAGCTAGGGTCCTGACCAGGATGGGAACTAGAGAGACCAGTGAAACCCGGACCAGAATGTAGGATCCTATGCAGAAATAAGAAGATTGATAGACAAGCTACGCTGGGCGATAAAAATAGGAGGTAAGCGGCAGGAGCAAGATGGTTCTAGGTAATCAAAAGTAGTCAAATACGGAGCTGAGGAGAACCAGCAGGCTGAGAACGACTGTATGAATCAAGAGGAGATAGGAGCCGCATAAGATGATGGTAGGTCAAGGATAATCAAGGATGATCCACACATCACCAAGAGGGCACATAAGTGAGGACTGCACTAACCTAGTGGCATAAAATCCACAGAACAAGTAGCAGGTTAAGACAGCTAAAATCCCAATGGGGATATGAGCTGCAGTTAGTAGAATGGCGCTCAAGACATGCTCTTGCGGTGGTAGGAGCTTATCACGGTGTCCGTGATTGCTGGCTTTTCTTGTCAGTTAGCTATGGGTGCTTTCCATTGGTTGCCTGTGATTAGTCCGCCCAGTATTGCCTATATAGACTGGGCTCCTGCACCCTTTCACTACCCTTTCGTGGTGTTTCTATGCCAGTGCTACGCCTGCCTATGGATTCCTGTGTACCTCTTTGGCCTGCCTGACTTCTCTCCTGTTCCTGCGCCTGTGTACCGACCTGGATAGCCTGTCTACTCTCCAGAGTCGTTCCTGTGTACCACTCCGGCCTGGCTGACGTTCCTGCTTCCGTATCCGACCTGGTTTGGCTGAAGTTTCTGCTCTGGTGACCCGGCCTGGCTGACGTTCCTGTTCCTGGATGCATTCCGCTTGATTCTGGTCGCCTCTGCGACATTCTGACTTCCGGTGCTTTCCTGGGTTGGCACCGCTGATTTCAGGCTTCTGGCCTCCGAGATTGCACTGGCTGTCAGTGTACTGGTTTGCTCCACTCTAAACCGGTTGCTAGTGCTGCCTCCCTTACAGAACAGGTAGGGCCTCCGTGTTTGTCCAGTACGCAGTACTGGTTTGCTCCACTCTAACACCGGTTGCTTTGGCTGCCTCCGTGATAGCACCGGTAGGGCCTCCGTGTTTGTCCAGTACGTGGTACTGGTTTGCGCCACTCTAACACCGGTTGCTAGTGCTGCCTCCGTTATAGCACCGGTAGGGCCTCCATGTTTGTCCAGTATGTGGTACTGGTTTGCTCCACTCTAACACCAGTTGCTAGTGCTTCCTCCGTTATAGCACCGGTAGGGCCTCCATGTTTGTCCAGTATGTGGTACTGGTTTGCTCCACTCTAACACCAGTTGCTAGTGCTGCCTCCGTTATAGCACCGGTAGGGCCTCTGTGTTTGTCCAGTACGTGGTACTGGTTTGTTCCACTTTAACACCGGTTGCTAGTGCTGCCTCTGTTATAGCACCGGTAGGGCCTCCGTGTTTGTCCAGTACGTGGTACTGGTTTGCTCCATTCCATCTAATCAGCTGCTTGGAGCCCCCTTAGTCCTTTGTGCCATCTTCTAGGCTGCCTTGCCCGGTATATTGGCAAGGCCGGTAGAGCCTCCTCAGTCCTATTGTGCTATCCTATGGGCTGCCTTGCCCGGTATATTGGCAAGGCCAGTAGAGCCTCCTCAGTCCTATTGTGCTATCCGCTAGGCTGCCTTGCAGGTATATTGGCAAGGCCGGTAGAGCCTCCTCGGTCCCGTTGTGCTATCCTCTAGGCTGCTTTACAAGGTATATTGGTAAGGCCGGTAGAGCCTATACATTGTATCTTTGTATGCTATATTACTTGAACCTGTTGTGTGTCTGTAACATATGTGTGATGTTCAGGACCTGTGAGGGTTCTTATTATCTTTTCAATAAAGCTGTGTTTTTATCTTAACTTTGTGTCTGTGAGTCAAAACAATCCGTGACAGTACGAAAGGGCCATGACCTCAGACAATAAGAATGAGGGTAACGCACAGAACATCCATTGGAAGATGGACGTACATGAGCAGCGCCTGGATCAGTTGGTGTTGGCTATACAAACCATTCTCGAGTGTACAGTACTCACTGACAAGCCTGTCCCGAGCACGGTGGTCTCCCCAGTTTCGACACCGGAAAATGCAACCATTACTTCTGTGGCTGCAGTCAAAGGGTTAATCGCTTCTGCACCATTGACACTAAGATATGATGGCGAACCCAGTCTGTGCAGAGGGTTTATCAACCAACTTGAGATATTTCTAGAATTAACATCTCATGTCTTTCCTAATGATTGCAGTAAAGTTGGGTTTATGATATCCTTACTGACCAGTAGAGCCCTGGCATAGGCCAATCCCTTATGGGAGAGTGCGAAACCTTGCACAAATTTCAGGGAAATTGTGCAAACATTTTGGAGAGTATTCGAGATCCCTGGTAGAACCGCCTCTGCTGCTAAACGTGTAATGGAGATACAACAGGGCAAGCGGACAGTGGGAGACTGCGCCATAGAATTCCGCACACTAGCAGCAGAGGTAGGTTGGAATAATGAGGCATTGGTGGCAGCCTTTGCTCAAGGTCTGGGCGACCACATTAAAGATGAGACCGCAGCTAGAGAATTGCCTAATGATCTGGACGAATATATTGATTATGCAATTCTAAGTGACACTCGGATCCGTGAGAGACTTATGGCTAAAGACCGTAGGTTACAGTAAAAAACAGTGGGTTCAGAGGTTCATTTTGCCCACCCACCCCTCCCTCGTTGCCTAAACCTAATGACCATATACGAGAATCCTGTGAACCTATCTAGTTAGGTTTTACCAGGTTAACTAAGGAGGAACGAGCACACTGCAGGAGGCAAGGGTTATGCTTATACTGTGGTAAAACTGGGCACATGTTAAGAACCTGTCCCGTACGTCCAGGAAACGAACGCACCTAGGGTACCTTTGGGGACAGGCCCTAGGTGGTGTTCAACTGTCCCCAGATTCGATCATACAGAAACCCACCATCCAGGTGGTACTCTCATGGGCAGATCGCTCAGTGGAGGTTCTGGCCCTTATTGATTCCGGCGCGGCCGGTTATTTTATGGATAGTGCCTTTGCTGAACGGCACAAGATTCCGCTGGTTGAAAGGGAATCGCCTCTTGCCATTGAAGCCATTGACGGCAGACCACAAGAACCAGCTCAGATTACTTTTGAAACTATACCACTACCTATGACTATTGGGGTTCTTCATAAGGAAGAACAGCAGTTCCAGATAATCCATTCTCCTCACCATGCAGTCATTCTGGGATTTCCTTGGTTGCAGCTGCATAATCCTCAGTTTGATCGGCAGAATTGTGAGATTTCGTCCTGGTCCCAATATTGTATGGAGCATTGTGTGTCTCACCCGGTTAAGATTCTGTGTGCCTCTCCCTCATTGCCAGTTGAATACCAACAATTCAGTGATGTTTTCAGCAAGGGAGAGGCTGGCACCCTGCCTCAGCACAGGTCTTATGATCGTGCCATTGATTTGCCCCCGGGGGTGGTACCCCCTAGGGGACGTACGTATCCATTGTCATGCGATGAGAACCAGGCTATGGAGGAATATATTGAGGATGCCCTCAAAAGAGGGATCATCAGGAAATCCACCTCGCCTGCTGGTGCTGGGTTCTTTTTTGTGAAAAAGAAGAATGGCGAGTTAAGACCATGTATCGATTACCGTGGCCTAAATAAGTTGATGCCTAAGAATGCATATCCAATACCACTCATCGCCGAATTATTTGACAGGTTAAAAGGTTCCTCCATCTTTACGAAACTGGACCTACGTGCGGCCTATAACCTGATTCGGATTAGAGCTGGTGATGAGTGGAAAATGGCTTTTAACACTAGATCCGGGCACTATGAATATCTAGTTATGCTGTTTGGCCTCTGTAATGCACCTTCAGTGTTCCAAGAACTGATTAATGATATCCTGAGAGATATGCTGCAGTCCTGTGTTGTTGTGTACCTGGACGATATACGTATTTACTCGGATAATTTGTCACAACACATCAAGGATGTGTCAGAAGTGTTGCTCCGTTTACGAAAAAATAAGCTATAATGTAAAATGGAAAATGCGAGTTTCATAGATCCAGTGTGCCCTTTTTGGGGTTCGTAATTGCCAAAGAAGGTATTGCTATGGATCAGGAGAAACTCGCTGCAGTATTGCAATGGTCACGGCCCAAAGGATTAAAAGCGATCCAGCAATTCCTGGGGTTCGCTAATTATTACAGAAAGTTTATTAAAAACTTTTCCATGATTGTTAAACCATTGTCTGACCTTACAAACAAGGGCGCCAATCCTTCCCAATGGTCTGAGGCAGCAGAACATGCCTTTGAGACACTGAAATCCGCTTTTGCAGCTGCTCTGGTGCTATCCCACCCCAACCCATCTCTTCCGTTTACGCTGGAGGTTGATGCCTCAGAGATTGGGGTTGGGGCAGTACTTTCTCAATGACCAGTGACAGGGAGCACTCTCAGACCATGTGGGTTTTTCTCTAAGAAGTTGTCAGTTGCCCAAAGTCACCATGAGATAGGCGACAGAGAACTACTGGCTATCATTCTTGCCCTGAAAGAATGGCGTCATTTATTGGAGGGCACCAAAAGTCCAGTATTGATTCTCACTGATCACAAAAACCTGACTTATCTGTCAGAGGCTAAAAGATTGTCCTCTCGCCAGGCCAGATGGGCTTTGTTTCTTTCCCGATTTAATTTCATTGTATCATATTTGCCGGGTTCCATGAACGTTAGGGCTGATGCCCTGTCTAGACAATTCGAGCCTGAAACTGAGAGGGATGAGGTCCCAGTACCCATTATACAGCCTGACCGCATATTGGCCACCCTATGTACAAGTATCACTTCGCCACTGGGGAAGAGATTCTGGACACCCAGGCTACGGCCCCTCCGGAAACCCCAGTGGGCAAGTGTTTTATTGATGAGCCATTCCACACTTGATTACTTGAAACTTACCACTCCTCTAAGGCTGCTGGGCATATTGGTAGGGATCAATTAATATGGTGTATCTCACAAGTTTTCTGGTGGCCCTCTCTGAGGGCGGACTGTTCTGCATTTACCAATGCCTGTGCCACCTGTGCTCGTGCCAAGACCCCTAGACACCTCTCTATGGGCCTACTCCAACCAGTACCTAAGGGAGAACGTCCCTGGTCTCACGTTTCCATCGATTTCATGGGAGAGTTGCCAGTGTCTAGAGGGTATTCTTTCATACTTATGGTGGTTGACAGGTTTTCTAAAATGGCTCATTTAGTGCCTCTCCGTGGCCTTCCCTCTGCCAAAGAATTGGCTGTTGTTTTCGCTAAAGAGGTATTTCGGTTGCATGGGGTACCTAGAGTTCTGGTGTCCGACCGGGGGAGCCAGTTCATGTCCAGATTTTGGAGAGCATTTTGTGAACAGATGGGTATTCAACTGTCCTTCTCCTCTGCCTACCACTCCCAGACCAATGGGGCCGCTGAGTGTGCCAATCAGGGACTGGAGCAGTTCCTGCGCTGTTTTGTCAGAGACCACCATGATAACTGGGCCGACCTGTTGCCATGGGCAGAGTTCGCCAGGAACTCTTCGTCCGGGAGCTCCCCGTTTCTTATCAACTATGGGTTTCAGCCGTGCTTCCTCCCGGACTCATTTCAGTCTCAACAGATTCCAGCTCTGGATGAGCATATTGAGCAGCTCCGCTCCACTTGGGCACAGGTTCAGAGGGTACTCAGTCAGTCTTTCCAGCATCATCAGCGCCATGCCAATCGTAGACGGCTGCCAGCGGTTTCCTTCCAGGTTGGGGACAGGGTATGGCTATCCTCCAGAAATCTCAAGTTACAAGTCCCGTCCAACAAACTGGCTCCCCGGTTTATTGGCCCGTTCAGGGTGATCCGTAAAATTAATCCTGTCTCTTATGCCTTGGATCTCCCTGCGTCCATGCGCATCCATAATGTGTTACATGTATCTCTCCTCAAACCTCTTGTATGCAACTGTTATACTACTAACCTTGTGGTGCCAGGGCCTACAGAGGTAGAGGGTCAGGAGGAGTACGAAGTTCAAAGTATCATTGATTCTCGCAGATTTAGAGGAAAATTGCAGTATTTGGTACATTGGAAGGGTTATGGTTCGGAAGAACGATCCTGGGTTGACAGTAAGGACCTTCATGCTCCCAAATTACTGCGTATTTTTCATTCTAAATACCCTCAGAAGCCAGGTCCCTCTTCCAGAAGGGGGGGTCTTTGAGAGGGGGGTACTATCATGTGATTGCTGGCTTTTCTTGTCAGTTAGCTATGGGTGCTTTCCATTGGTTGCCTGTGATTAGTCCTCCCAGTATTGCCTATATAGACTGGGCTCCCGCACCCTTTCACTGCCCTTTCGTGGTGTTTCTATGCCAGTGCTATGCCTGCCTATGAATTCCTGGGTACCTCTTTGGCCTGTCTGACTTCTCTCCTGTTCCTGCGCCTGTGTACCGACCCCGGATAGCCTGTCTACTCTCCAGAGTCTTTCCTGTGTACCGCTCCAGCGTGGCTGACGTTCCTGCTTCCATATCCAACCTGGTTTGGCTGATGTTTCTGCTCCGGTATCCTGACCCGGCCTGGCTGACGTTCCTGTTCCTGGATCCCGACTTGGCTGCATTCCGCTTGATTCTGGTCGCCTCGATGACATTCTGACGTCCAGTGCCTTCCTGGGTTGGCACCGCTGATTTCAGGCTTCTGGCCTCCGAGATTGCACTGGCTGTCAGTGTACTGGTTTGCTCCACTCTACACCGGTTGCTAGTGCTGCCTCCGTTATAGCACCGGTAGGGCCTCCGTGTTTGTCCAGTACGCGGTACTGGTTTGCTCCACTCTACACCGGTTGCTAGTGCTGCCTCCGTGTTTGTCCAGTACGCGGTACTGTTTTGCTCCACTCTAACACGAGTTGCTTGGGCTGCCTCCGTTATAGCACCGGTAGGGCCTCCATGTTTTCCAGTACGCGGTACTGGTTTGCTCCACTCTAACACTGGTTGCTAGTGTTGCCTCCACTAGAATAGCACCGGTAGGGCCTCCGTGTTTGTCCAGTATGCGGTACTGGTTTGCTCCACTCTAACACCAGTTGCTAGTGCTGCCTCCGTTATAGCACCGGTAGGGTCTCCGTGTTTGTCCAGTACGCAGTACTGGTTTGCTCCACTCTACACCGGTTGCTAGTGCTGCCTCCGTGTTTGCCCAGTACGCGGTACTGTTTTGCTCCACTCTAACACCGGTTGCTTGGGCTGCCTCTGTTATAGCACCGGTAGGGCCTCCGTGTTTTCCAGTATGCGGTACTGGTTTGCTCCACTCTAACACCGGTTGCTTGGGCTGCCTCCATTACAGCAGCAGTAGGGCCTCCGTGTTTGTCCAGTACGTGGTAATGGTTTGCACCACTCTAACACCGGTTGCTAGTGCTGCCTCCGTTATAGCACCGGTAGGGTCTCTGTGTTTGTCCAGTACGTGGTATTGGTTTGCTCCATTCCATCTAACCGGCTGCTTCGTTACCTCTGTTATAACACCGGTAGGGCCGCCGCTACACTGTGTCACTTCTGCCATAGGCTGCCTTACCCAGTATATTGGCAAGGCCGGTAGAGCCCCCTTAGTCCTTTGTGCCATCTTCTAGGCTGCCTTGCCGGGGATATTGGCAAGGCTGGTAGAGCCTCCTCAGTCCTATTGTGCTATCCTCTAGGCTGCCTTGCCCGGTATATTGGCAAGGCCAGTAAAGCCTCCTCAGTCCTATTGTGCTATCCGCTAGGCTGCCTTGCCCAGTATATAGGCAAGGCCGGCAGAGCCTCCTCGGTCCTGTTGTGCTATCCTCTAGGCTGCCTTACCCGGTATATTGGTAAGGCCGGTAGAACCTATACATTGTATCTTTGCATGCTATATTACTTGAACCTGTCGTATGTCTGTAACATATGTGTGATGTTCAGGACCTGTGAAGGTTCTTATTATCTTTTCAATAAAGCTGTGTTTTTATCTTAACTCTGTGTCTGTGAGTCAAAACAAACCGTGACAGAGCTGCTCAAAATATAGAAGTAAGAAGTAACCAGCGGCAATGAGAGCTACAATGAACAAGATAGCGTCCGGGACAGCTGAACTCTAGTGGCGATAAGAGAAGCACAATGAAACATAATGTGTGAGGTCTGCTCGAAAATATCAGTGGCAGAGAGCTTTAACAGGGTAGATAGTTTGCTGGAGCCCCCAGTGGAGAAACGCAAAAAATAGTTCAGGAAGCGAGTTAAGACCGCTAGAAAACAACAGGAAAGCAGCAATAGAAGGAAGTGGCAGAACCACTAGAATTCCGGTGGGGGTAAGAGCTGCAACTAGAGAGTGCATCATCTAGAGTTTCCAGTGGCAGGCTCCATGATACCAGTTAGCGGGTCACTCTGCTCAGTATCCAGCAGAAACAAAGCCACAATGAAGGGGAAAGTGTCCAGGACATCTGAACTCTAGTGGTGGTAAGAACCACACAATGATGACAAAAATGGCTGGTGGCAGGGGGTCACAGCCAAGAAACAAACCACAGAAGTAGCAGCAAGGCAGACTGCTACCTGGGAGGAAAAAAGCGACAGCACACCAAGAGGATCTACGTGCAATATATTTATTGATGTATTAACAATAAAAGCCAATATATAAAAATACAAGTGGAATACTGAGGAATGTGGTATACTGTATTAGGTGGAATGGGATTAATCCATCTTAGAAGGCTGGCTGCAGGATATGTGTAAGTGGCAGTAGCAGGCTAGGGATAACCAATTTGATTACTAGCTCAGTGGCTATGGACAATGAATCTCTGTGATATTAAGGAGTATAACAGCGCACTTGATAGCATTCAACAATACATACCATGTTTCCCCCTCCTATGTACACTTACTTGATGGATTCTTGGTATATAAGTGCATCAGATCAGCACTCCCAGGACTTCAGTTAGTATCAGTTCCCATGTTATCCTCAATTTTTCTGTTATCCATTGATCTAATCTCAGAATATGTAAATCCACACAAATCAAAAGTATACAATAATAAGACTAAAGGTACAAAAGTAAAAGATGATAAAAGAATAAAAGTGCAAGAAAAAAATCACTATATGCAACTCATTTCAGGACCTCTAGTCCCTTCATGAGGCAAAAGTGTTCAGGTGAAACTTTTGGCAGGACCCGCTATTTTAAAAATTAGTAAACCAATCAAGCATAAGGGTATTCAAAAATCGGGCTCTAAATGGCCTAATAAGACTCTCTATTTATTCTGTTCTATCTTTGGAGATATATTGTTATACAGTGAATTCTATCCTCCAAAATACTTTATTATCAAGCAAACTTTTTTCATATTTTATATAAATCCTCATATTATAGCTAACAGTTCTGGACATTGTGAGATGTTACCACATTAAAAGGAAATATTATTAGTCTTATAATATATACAGTTATATCTCATAACTGTCCTCTACAAATACCTTTTGTCCTATTTTACATGTCCACATATTCTATAAGTATGTATCCATTATTAGTAATAGGCACATAAAATAAGTCGGATGTCTTCTAAAAAAATGTGTATATATATATATATATATATATATATATATATATATATAAATTTTGTCTATAACAGGGTATAGTCACCTCAAGATTTAAAAGATCACTATTTTGTAATGTTACCTTAAAGCCTCAATAGAATATAAATAATATAAATATATTCATCTATCTGTTTCACTTTTTTATCCCTCTTACAGGGCTGGTGCAAGGATTTTTGCCACCCTAGGCAAAACCTAATTTTGCCGCCCCTTGGCTCCACCCCTTGTGCCCTACCCATTTATGTCCCGCCTCTGTATGTGTTTAAGTGTCAGTGTGTTCCCTATATGTGTCAGTTTGTGTGTGTGTTCTCTATATGTGTATGTGTTCCCTGTATGGATATAAGTGTGTCAGTGTGTGTTCCCTTTGCTACATTAAAAAAATAGCCAGCTGCTTCCACAGTAAGTGGTGAGCGGCAGCGGGGGCCGATGCGCCCTCAGAGAATGTGCGGCCTAGGCCGGCGCCTACCTCGCCTATGCCCTCAGAGAATGTGCGGCCTAGGCCGGCGCCTACCTCGCCTATAGGTGGCGCCGGCCCTGCCCTCTTAAGTAGTTTACTTCATCTCTCCATATCCCTCTCATCAAAGAAGAGGAATGTCCCTCTCAATATCAAACAGAGGCTGCCAAAACAGACAGATTATGCTTCCCTCCCCCTTTACCAGTTCACCCTCACAATAAGACAATCACCAAATAGCCACAGAGGATTGGGGTCCCCTGATGCCATCATGAGGCCCACGGGGTGGGATCCTGTTTGTGGTTAGGATCTTAACCTCTCTGAGTATGGTCAGGGGTAGGTGTTGTGATTGTTCTTTTAAGAGCAAAAGAAGGGATTGAAAGGGGAGATATCTTGCATTTACCAGGCTCAAACACATAATTGCCATAATCACATATATATTTTTTTTTGCTATAACACATAGGCTTTCTATTCAGCACCACATAAAGGTTAATCAAGAAAAGATCTTAACACAGAATATTAAGGTGTTACATTAAGTTGCTGCAGAAAGGTCACGTAGCTTTCACTTATTACTGGAACAAATCTTTTAATAACTTGTTTTTGTACTTTTGTGGTGGGAGACATTCTGTCAAGTGATGAGCTAATTCCAGGTGTTATTTGTCTGAAACTCCGGCCCATATACTGGACAAGAGTGCCACCCCCTTTTGATGGAATAATGATAATGTCTATATATGCTTTATGAAAAAATAATGATTTAATAGCTGACGACTTGTATCCGGGGAGGAAACCCGCCTCAATAGTATGCTTCCCACCCATTTTTTATCATTCTATAACCTCACGCATTATGACAATAAAATCAGAAAAGAGATTATGGGCTAGATTTAAAGGCAGCCATTAGTAAAAAAAAAATCACTAACGGGTGCATTAAGTTTCATGTAGCAATTCAAAGATCCGTCTAAAGAACAGCTAACGGCAGTTTCAGAATCCTTACGGCCGATACACTTACGTGCATTGAGACGCATGGAACAAGATTCCCCAGAGCTATTCAAAGGCTTGTGGTACTGTTAACGGCTGAAAAAAAGAGACACCTAACGGGAAAAAGTTAAGACCCACTTTTCTTAGACGTTAGACACTTAACGGTCAAAACAAAACACCCGTTACATAGGAAAATACACAAAATGCTTACCGCACAACCATGTAAATGGAAAAATGAACCCGTGCAATGCCAAAACAACACAAAAACATGGACGCACACCACAAATCACTCCACACACAACAACAAGCAACACCACAGGGACAAGGACCCCCAAAAAAACACCAACACAACATGGCACGGAACAATGGGGGTTATCACAAGACACGGACACCTGCAAATACAAGCTCACCTGTGCAACATCAACACGCGACCTGCACCCCACAACTACACACCCGCAAATGGCAGACACATACCAAGCACAACACACCACATCTTATAACACACACACACACACACCTGCAAACACTTACCTGGACAAAAACAACTTTCCATTGGTCAGCACTCACCTCATCACCACACTTACACAACGCCCAATCAAGTACTTAAAGGGACAACTCACCACACTCACTTGTGGCTTGTTTTCCACTCAGGGAGGGAGAGATAGAGAGAGACAGAGAGCACAATCAGTATGTTGGGTTACATATTGTTGCAAAGACTGCGGAGAAGGCGCGCAAGGGAGAGAGCTAGGGAACACCAGCAACCCCCAGGCACGCCTGATCAACAGCCTTCATCTGTTGCAAGTGAGGAGGCTCTGGCTCAGCAGCCACACAGAAGTCCATCCCCACCTGGAGGACAGCACCTGCCTGCAGATGCACAGCTGCAGCAACAGGATGCTCCACAGCAACAAGATGCTCTACAGCAGCAGAGGATGTACAGACGACCACCAAGGCCCAGGGTATACTGCCCAAGGGTCACCCTCTTTGGAATGACCGATGATGAGGTCATTGATTGCTACAGGTTGAGGCCTGACAGCATCATTGCATTGTATGAGGTCATCAAAGATCAGGTGGATCCCATCTACATCCACAACCATGCCTTATCTGGCCTTCAAAAACTACTGTGTGCCATACACTTCATGGAAAGTGGGGCCTTCCAGTCCACTGAGGGTTACGCATCAGGCATGTCACAGGCCAAATTCTCCAGGGTGCTGACCCAGCCCTCAAAAGCAAGGCCAGTACTTATATACATTTCCCCACCACCGACATGGACTGGATACACCTCAAGCAGGCCTTTTACACAAGGGGAGGCATGCTCAGGGTCATGGGAGCTATAGATTGCACCCATGTCCGTATTAAAGCCCCAGCACGTGACGCACATCTATTCATCAACAGGAAGAACTTCCACTCCATGAATGTGCAGATGGTGTGTGACATCCATATGAGGATTATGAATGTCTGTGCAAAGTATCCTGGCAGCTCACATGATTCCTACATTCTCCAAAACTCCTCAGTCCACAGAGATTTCGAGAATGGAACTTTTACAGGGGGATGGTTTTTGGGTGAGTTCACTATACAAAATCACACCACATCCACAGGCGTACACACAACGCTGCTAAGCATGCTCCTAACCCACAGCTAGTACGTCCACAACACAAAACATCATTCACACAACATGTGTTCCCTGTCTCATCATGTCATTCACATTACACAGGTGATGCTGGCTATGGCTGCAAGTCCTGGCTACTGACCCCTGTGGCCAATCTTCAAACACATGCCCAGGAAAGGTAGAGCCAGGCTCATGGTAGAACGAGGAATGCCATTGAGTGAATCTTTGGCCTCCTCAAGTCAAGATTTCGATGTCTGGACCACTCGGGGGAGCGCTGCAGTATGCACCTGGAAAGGTGTGCGACATTAATTGTGGCATGTGCAATACTGCACAACATCGCAGTGGACACCAGGCTGCTGGATCACATCCAGGACCCCCCCATACCTGAAGTGCCCATGGACATCGGCCATGTTGAGGAGACCTTGAGAGGGGCGCAGATCAGAGACACGCTCATCACGGAACACTTTACCTGTGAGTATAACACAGGCATGCAAACAATCCATGCAGGTCCCCCATCAGTCCTGGAAATTGGTGCCAACACACTAACCACACTGCACATGATGTTCTGTCTCACCCCACAGGAACATTGACACAGCACTTCACTGGCAGCAGCATGGCCCCAAACATCAACCATACCATGGACGTGGCAGATTGTGTGTGTGGATTCCAAAACCATCCTCCATTCACCTCTCCACGTTGACATACAGACCCCAAGGATATCACGCACACTCCCAGGAGAAACAAGGTACAACACATAACCCATGTTCTTCACCTTACAGGGCTTGATTGACAGCAACTAACTTGATTTGCCGTGATCATAGGCTGAGCAACCATGCTAGCTCAGTAGCGAAAGAGTGCTATGCATTGGATAATACTCCGTCACATCAGGGGTTAAAGGGCAATTGGACTCAATATGGGACCTGTACTGTGCTAGAGCTGAGAAGAGCAACAGAGGGGTGGATGTACAGTGGTATTGTCACATAACGTAGAGGTCATGAAACGTAGATCAGATTATCAGGGACTCCATGCTGACCTGTGAGTGTGCAGAAATATGTGCCCCTGACATGAATACACACATCAACAAATATGTCCTAATAGTTCCATGGAACAAATGACATTGGGCTGCCACTGTCACTTTCACAGTGGCAGCCCAAATTCATTACTTTCATGGAGCTCTCAGAACACTTGTTGATGTGTGTATTCATGTCAGGGGCACATATCCATAGGGCTGGTGCACATGTCCTTAGTTCTCCACATAATTGGTTACAGATTAGTACACAACACATTACCAAGCAATGGTTTGTGTACTCACCTGTAATTAAGAAAATTGAGGGGATTATAAAGTCAAAATTGTTGTTGCTTGATGATCAGTTCAGGTCTACTGCTCAAAATCCTGTCCTCTTGTCCCACAGGCATCCATAAAATGATCCATCCTTGAACTGAAGATTTTCCATGTGACTGGATTGATGTCTTGAAAAACACCTTTATGAAGATCACCCCTTGCTGTTTCTGGTGATTTTGTTGGTGATGCTATGTTTGACCTGAGGTTCACAGCAACCTCTACTGGAACATTCTCATACAGACACAGAAAACACAGATTCATGAGTGTAATAACCTGTACAGTTAGGATGCTCATCTACAGAGTTGTCAAACCTTGTGGACAACACATGAGCAGGACAGCAGTGTTAATAAAGTAGTACGAATTTGTTTCAAAGTACATTTAGTGTTCTCATACAAGTGTTCAATGCATATAGGCACTACACACAGAAAACACATGTACGTTCTAATGTACTTTGAGACACAATAAAGATGAAACATCACTATTCAATCTGTGTCTGTATGAGGATATATTGGATTACACATTTGTCAATGCGTAACCACACTCAGGATAGAGTATCCCCCATACATGGAAAGGCATCACCCATATCACAGGAGTCCACCACTTGTTTGCCAGTGAGTGGACTCTGTGATGTATTCATGCAAACAGATGATGGTGGCAGTGATACACTAATGTGTTGTGGGAGTGATAAAGAGATGATACAGGGGACATAATTCCACAGTGAATTCCTGTCCACGGTTTCTGTGTTGCTCAGTATAATCAATGTTCTGAGATATTGCTCCACTTTGACATATCTCAGTACATGGGCTACATCAACGAACAACGAGACTAAGTGGACATGTGTTATCACTGGTGAAGTCTGTTACACCCTTAGGGAAACAACAACTCAACTTACTGGAGACCCCAATGCTCACTCCAGGATATCAATGTGTGTGCTGCACATTGAAATCCTAGGTTAAAAACATTGGGTTCCCCAGTAAGTCAGTTGCACAATGAGTGTTTGAATCCAAGACAATACTGATGCATGTCCCATTTATCTGTCCTGCTTGTTATGTCACCGCTAAGTCACATAGCTGTTTGTTTGGTTATCCCCTTAACCCGCTGAGTGCCTAAGTGGTACCCAACGCATTTCTTGGCAATGCGTTGCCTACCACTCTGGCACTCAAAGGGTTAAACACAACATATGATGTAGACGAATGTTCAATGTTGTACCATTTGTTGTGCTAAGGGGTATGTTTTGTTGTTCAAATTCAACACACAACATCGCCATATAACACAGTTGAGTAATATGGCTCAAGGGATGTATTTCCAGTTTAATTTGTACAATGCTGTGTGTGTGTGCGTGTGTGTGTGTGTGTGAACCCATGTTGTAGCATCCCTCAAACATCTGACTCAGGCAGAGGTTGTGTTCACTGCATTGTATGGCAATGCATTGGAGACAACCCTGCCACCCAATTCATAACTGAAGACACAGCAGATCAGACAGGAATAAAAAAAAATGTTTTTCTTTATTGAGGGGGCAGTTAACAGGTTGGGCCTTTCATTTTTTCTTTTTTTTGGGGGGGCCTTAGACTGGGTGCCACAGGTGGATGCCTTTGTTGATCGCCTGGTCACCCTCTGCCCCCAAGGTGTGGCTTCAGGGGTAACACTGGAGGGGGTGGTGGGTGCAGTAGACCCCTCCGTGGAACGCAAGTTCTCCCTCTCCATCCTCAGGTTCTACCTGCGGTCGATCTCCCTCAACTCCACAAGTACCTGTGTCAACATGTCCATGATACCAGTCTGGAGCTGGTGGAGTTGTGTGTTCCCCCTGGCCACCTCCGACTCCAGGCCTTGGATTCTAGTCTCCAAATGGGCTATGTTCCTCCTGGATTGCCTCCTGCTCCTGGTGATGTTGCTATCTGTACTCCTACTCAACCGGAGTAGTCTCCTCTGAAGGGCCATACACTCCGCCTCCATCCTTGTGAGGCGTGAAGTGCTGGAGGTGGATGTGCCCGGTGACCCTGGTGCTGCTGTTTCCTCTGCTGCTGAGGGTGCTGTTTCCTCTGCTGCTGAGGGTTCTGTTTCCTCTGCTGCTGAGGGTGCTGTTTCCTCTGCTGCTGAGGGTGCTGTTTCCTCTGCTGCTGCTGGAGGGGCTGTTTCCTCTGCTGCTGCTGGAGGTGCTGTTTCCTCTGTTGCTGCTAATGTTTCCTCTGCTGCTGCTGGAGGTGCTGTTTCCTCTGCTGCTGCTGGAGGTGCTGTGGCTGCTGTGACAGCTGTTGGAGTGGCTGGTGCAGATGATGGGCATATGCCCACCACATCAAGTGACTCTGAACTGCCCAGTGATGTGTGTGCTGGTGGAGGTGTGAATATGTCCCTGGGTAGGGGGCGCTGGGGCTTACCAATCAGGCCCAGGTGTGGGTAGTCCAGTGGCCAAGGGTCATATGGTGGCCACTGATAGGTGCTTGAACCCCACCTGGGATCATACCTTGGGGCATGCTGTGGAGCCATCCAGGACGGTGGGTGGATGTGTGAGGCATATGGCCCATATTGGGTGGTGGCCACTGTCCCTGGCAGCCATTGCCTCCCTGGCGGTGGGGATGCTGCTGGAGGGTAGTAGCTGGTGGAGATGGCTGGATACGTTCACCTCTCCTCCTGTTGCATCCAGCCACTGTACTGGGGAGGTGCAGCCTGTGGTGGTGCAGCTTGGAGGGGTGCAGCCTGTGGTGGTCCAGCTTGGAGGGGTGCAGCCTGTGGTGGTGCAGAAGGTGGTGGTGCAGTCTGTGTTGAAGGGGATGGGGATGGTGGGTATGGTGACCACCGGCTGGTCCCCTTCTCTGTGTACTCCTCACTGGGGGGTGACGTAGCCTCCTCCACTGGCTCCTGCTGGGCTTGAGGGCCGTAAGCTGTGTGGAGAAATAAGATGTTGTGATTAGTGACCTTAGCCATAGGTTTGGGGAGACAGTTATAATTTGATATGTGGTGAAGAAAAATATATGTGTTTGGGTTAATCCCCCTGGGTAAACAAGGGTACTCCCACTGCTGAAAGGTGTTGTTTGAGTTATTATGGGTAAAGATTTCATTTTGAGGTGCAATATCACAGTGGTCTGAAATAGTACAGTGGGGCTGTTGCGACACCCTCCCATGTAGATATCTGGTCCCTGTACCAGAGCTGTCCATATGATAGTGTAGTAACAGCACCACTGTACATTTTCAGGCCACTGGGATATTGCCCCTGACATATCCGTGTCTGATCTGTGATACCTTTTGAATCAACACACCTTTCAGCAGTAGGAATTTCATTGTTTAACTCGGGGGGTGAATCCAACAACATTTATTTGTCTTTACAACTTTTAGGGATGGCTATCCCTCCAGGGGGATAGCAAAGGTTAAGTCCACCTTGATGTCATATTGTAGACATTGTGAAAACAGATGTTGTTCACTCTTAGTCCTATCCCTCCTACCCTCATGGTTGTTCAGATAATGCTCTATATGACAGACGGAGATTTCAGTCATTTGTCCACACGAGGGCTCTTCAGCAGAGCCAAAATCGCCCCATTTAGGGAACAATGCTTAATTGGAATGGTGTACAGAGTGTGCAAGGTTTGCAAGCACACTCTGTGGACCATTCCAAAGAGGTATTTATCTCGAAATGTTGTGAATTTGGCTCTGCTGAAAAGCCTCTGTGTGGTCAAATGACAGATATCTCCACCTGTCACATAAAGCAGTATCTGTATAACCATGAGGGTTGGAGGGATAGGACTTACATCGAGACACATCTTTTTACGATGCCAATGATATTACATCATGATGACATTACCCACTGCTATCCCATTACAGTCACACACAAGTAGAAATGGTCATATATGTATGTGGATATGTAACCTTCATATGGATACAAAAATATCCTTCCAAGATGTGAAGCCAGAGAGCAGTTCAGTAGGTGTGATTGCCTTACTGGATATATATGTGCACCCATCCAATAATAAATTGGATTGATATGATGGATATGAACATACCTCGTATATCCCATCTACGTAGAGTGTGATATACTATGTATGTGTATTTGGATAGTAGCAATGTAGGTTGATTTTTGATGGGTGCACATATCTGGCCAGTAAGGCAATCACATCCAGTGAACTGATCTCTGTGTTCACATTGTGTTGGGACATATTTTGAAACATTTGAAAGGTACATATCTGAACGTTTTTATTAGTGTCCATATCTCTTGTGAATAGATCTGTAGTGGGATTCAGGTGTTATTCAACCCTATCTCCTTATTTGATCCCGTACAATGCACAATTTTGGATTACTTGACAGGTGACTCTCTGGTTGTCATGATGATATCCTATGCATTACATTGTGATGCATGGGATACCACCCTGCCAATCACAGATTGATGAATTTGACAAGATCCTGTCCGTATTGTATGTTCCAGTTGAATCCTAAGGGCAACAATCAAGCCGGTAGTGAGGGATATCTTTGATTGAGGCCTGTTTTTCTCTGTGTATGAGCCCATCCATCCTTCTGTGTGAAGCAACCGTACTCTATCCGAGATATCCATCAGTCATGGCCTGTTGGTGACCAAGGTAAAATGGTTGATATTTGGTTCCCATGTGTATCTTGCAAACAGCGGCTGGTGTACCATCCATCCATGGCATCAGCACCCCTGTGGATCCATGTGGGAATCAGATGTGGGATATGTCATTACAAGTTAGAGTAAATTATTGCAGCACAACACCAAGGCCTACTTCATCCACCTTTAATTCTGTGTAATAGTTTTCGGCCTGTGTGTTGCACATACAAGCAGTTATTCTCTGGGACACTGTGATGTGTGACCTGATCCACCTTTTTTGTGATTCAGTAAGCAGTGATGTTGAACTGATGAAGTGAACATGATGGTGACTTCTCCAGTGATCTCCTTTCCCCATTTCCAGTGTTTTCCATGGAGTCTGTACAATGGGACCCTATCAACTTGATTCTTGTTTTTGCATATTCTCCATAGACTAACACTGGTATTGGTGAAGTGAGGGTGTGTGAGGGTTACTTTGTCTCCACCATCTCTTTGTCACCGCTTAGTGAATGTCCCTGTGTAGCATGTGATCGTTGGCCTATTGACTTGTTTGTTGTCTGGTTAACCCTTTGAGTCCCAGAGGGGTTGCCAAAGCATTGTTGATCAATACATTGATGATCCCTCTAGCACTCAAGGGGTTAGGTGCTGACCTCCCTGTGGGGACATGGGTGACACTGTGTGTGAACAGTGATGATATATAACAGACGACATTTTGAACATCACGGTTTGTGTATTGTGTGTGATGAGCACAGCGACAGGAGGGTTGAACTAGGACTTTGACAGGTTTGTCCCAAGTTGGACCTTGACATTTGTCCTGGTGTTGTGTCCTGTTTTTAACCCTCAGGGTGCTGTGTTGGTGCAGTTGTATGGATGACTGATGGGCATGTGTTGAGGTGTGACTGTGTGTGAAGCTGGTGTTGGTTGATGTAGTGTGTTGTTATGTAGTGGTGCACTTACCAGTAGTGTGGAGGCTCCTCTCATCCCCAGTGTCAGCTCCTCCAATGACCCCCTCGATCAGGGTCGGGGACATGGTCTGCCGCACCATCTCCTCCCAGCCGCAGAAGGTGATAGGGACGGGTGGGCCACCTTCAGTGCCTCGGGCGTGCTTGGCGAGCTCGGTCATTTTATTCTTGACCACCCTCCGGAAGTCGCCCCATCTCTTTTTGATGGACGCCACGTCCCGCCTGCATGGAGCCACCATGTTGACCCAGCTGCATATCTGGTTTCAGGCTGCCTCCTCCTCGCTGACAGGCCAGGGACCTTCGCTGTCGGGTGGAGAACACTCTGCCTCCAGGTCAGCCTCCACGAGAGCCGTGTTCTCCTCCTCGGTGTATTTCGGATACCTGATCCTGCCCTCGTCACCTCCGGCATGGGAGGATTCAGAGCCGGAGTGCCCTGCCTGGTCTGACCCTGACTGTGTGTGTGGTGCTCCCCAGCAACTACCCCTCGTCCCACTGCAGGTTCTGTCCCTGTCCTGCGTGTGCCTGCTCTTGTGGGCCGGGTCCCCCTCCGCCCTGCGGATCTTCCTCTCCCACCCCTGCTTTGCTCAGGGATACCCTCCTGACCTTCCTCCTCCTCCACTACTCTCCCCATCCCTCTCTCCTGTCCTCCTCTCCTTGCCATCACTCCCCCACTCACACCCAGGCACTCCCACAGGCCCTCACAGACACACATGATCCACTCACTCTCTGTCACACACTTTCACTCACAGATTCACACTGTAAAAATAAAATTTAAACTGTGTAAGGTGTTATAAAAATAAAAGGACTATGTGTATGTATGTGTATGTGTTTGTATGGGTGTATGTAATATGTGCAAAAGTGTAATATGTGTATAGTTAGTGCACCTCTCCAAACTCCAAACTCAAAAATCTCCTTCTACCTCCAATAAACGCTCCTGTCTCCCTCTCTCTGATCACTATCCTCCGCTCCTGGGTCCTGATATCTAGCTTTCAAGAACTCAATAACAGACAGTGTGTGTGACGGTTTGTCACAGTTTTTGAAGACTCTCAGACTTAAGGTTTGGTAAAATTTAACTTTATTAAAAGTTAAAGGCAGTCCCCGTAGGGTAAACATACATCACAATGTAACATCAATAGAACATACAAAAGGTTCTACCGGCCTTGCCTAAATACCGGGCAAGGCAACCCAAGTGACAATATTAATGACAGGCTCTACCGGCCTTGCCTATACCGGGTAAGGCAACCGTGAGATGATAATTCCGGTTCTACCGGCCTTACTAATACTGGGCAAGGCAGCCCAATGGGATGCTGAATGTAGGCTCTACCGGCCCTGCCAATACCGGGTAAGGCAAACTTTAAGATGGAGAGTTACAAGGTTCTACCGGCGTTACCAATACCGGGCAGGGCAGCCCAAAGGAGTACTGGAGTAGGCTCTACCGGCCCTGCCAATACCGGGTGAGGCAACCTACAGGATGGTAACGTCAAGGTTCTACCGGCCTCACCAATACCAGGCAGGGCAGCCTGAGCAAATAGACCAGCTGTTAGGTGACTAAGACAGCAGAGAGCATAAGTCTAGAGGTCTTACTCAGCAGAAGTCTATAGCCAGGGATAATCAGACAACTGCAAGGAAGTGGACAGCGACTGACCACAGTACTGGATGTTCAGGAGCAAACCAACGTCCGCACGTTGGAACTAATGGTAAATTGCGCCACCAGGTTTAAGGAGTAAACCAGCGTCCGCACGCTGGAACCAACGATGTATATTGCAACCAGGTTTAGTGCAGCAAACCAGCGACCGCACGCTGGAACCAACAATGTATATCGCAACCAGGTTATTGGAGCAAACCAGCGTCCGCACGCTGGAACCAACAATGTAATTGCAACCAGATTTAGTGGAGCAAACCAGCGTCCGCACGCTGGAACCAACAATGTATATCACAACCAGGTTTAGTGGAGCAAACCAGCGACTGCACGCTGGAACCAACAATGTATATCGCAACCAGGTTTAGTGGAGCAAACCAGCGTCCGCACGCTGGAACCAACAATGTATATCGCAACCAGGTTTAGTGGAGCAAACCAGCGTCCGCACTCTGGAACCAACAATGTATATCGCAACCAGGTTTAGTGGAGCAACCAGCTACCGCACGCTGGAACCAACAATGTATATTGCAACCAGGTTTAGTGGAGCAAACCAGCATCCGCACACTGGAACCAACAATGTATATCGCAACCAGGTTAGTGGAGCAAACCAGTGACCGCACGCTGGAACCAACAATGTGTATGCAATAGCGAGGAGAACAATGTCGCCGGAGCGACAGCTGGAGCGCGAGACTCAGGAACTCGTACAGGTTAACCCGCGCGGTGCTAGAGCACAGGAACCCCGGAATACAGGCACACTGGAACGCTGGAACACCGGAACGTTAGCATACAGGAACGCTGGAACACCGGAACATTAACGTACAGGAACACTGGAACACCGGAACGTTAATGTACTGGAACACTGGAATGTAGCATAGAGGAACACTGGAAACAGGCCCAGAGATCTGACAAGCAGGTCAGGCAGAGTGGAGTCAGAGACACCACGAAAGGGCAACCTGGAAGTGCTCAACCTGGGTTTAAAAAGGCTGTGTGAGGAGGGCTAATGACAGACAGCCAATCACGAATACTCAGTATGTGATAGACACAGAGCAGCATGAATCACGGGCACCGTGATACGGTTATTTTTGGGTATATATAGGTGTATTTGAAGTTTTTTGATACTTTGGGGCTTTGAGATTGGCTGTGTGTTTGAATTTGTTGTTGCATCAATCAGGGTTGCTAGACAACGGCAGCCGTTATATTACATGTTGTTTTGAGCTATGTTATTGTGTGATTGAATCTGCCGTAACTCATGTATTATTTGCGAGAGATGTGCCTTTTTCACTTAGCGGCTGGTTTAACGTGAGCCTATAAATCTAGCCCTATAGCACAAGACTCTTTGTCTATGTGTGGTCATTTCTTGTCACTAGGCATCTGAGGTCTAGCAGATTCTGAGGAACGGTGTGATGTCCCCGTGAGTGAAGTTGTTAGACAAGAGATAAAGAAAACAAGACCAATATCAATTTTGTGCAGCCATGCAGGGTTTTCATTGAGAGGGTAAGTGGACAATATATTTTTGATATATATATATATATATATATATATATATATATACACACTGCTATACATATACTCTACTTACCTCTCTCTGAGGATTCCTCACTTATTGTTGGTCTGTAATTACTAGAGGTGATTAGACTTCACCTCTTGGGTGAAGTTGGGTATTCAGTCCCAACTCAGCCATGTGGCACATCTGACTTAAGTGTTATGCGTGGGTAATAAGGGCACCTGGTTCACAGGCAGGTTCAAGATCTGGCCTGAGACTACATTTGTATCAATAATATACATATACATATTATATATATATATATATATATATATATGAAGGATAGTATATACAGGGTATCAAGGCTCCTGTAAATATAGACGCACATCCTTCCTTGGGATTGAACAGGCCAGGGGTTATAAATAAGGGGTTCTAAATGTTTTGCTTATTGTTATGGGTATTTCTACTAACCACTTTAGATATAATTTGTACGCCAACATATTTTATTGTACTGTACATTTGTGACTTGTTACTAACTGGACTTGAGTGTCACTTGTGTTTGAGTGCGCATGAGAGAGGGTACACTCAAGGACAAGTGTCCGAGATATCACGGGGGAGGAGGTCATTATCACCCCGATAAATCTTATATACGGGTCAGAGTAAATAATCTGTCCCTCCAAAAAATATATAGGCATGAGAAGATAATCTTCCCTATAGAGGCAGGAGTAAATAATCTGTCTCATCATTTCTGGGGGCAGCGTACATGAACACCCTATTATCAACAAGAAGATAAATTGGAGGCAAGAGTAAATAATCTGTCTCACCATTTCTGGGGGCAGCGTACATGAGCACCCCACCTAACGGAAGAAAAAGGAAACATAAGGATTAAAAAGGAAGGTCCGTAATAGTGTCCCCCCAACATGTCTGAGTGTATGATATTGTTTTGCATATTTGTTTTGTTGTACATCTTTGTATTCTTGTCTGCCTCAACTAACATTTGCATGGTATTATTTTTAATGCTTTGTAGAGCTAGGTAAGTGGTCTCACAATAAACACTGGTACCATCTAAGTTTGATTACGACTGTGTTGTTTATATGTGTATATATACTGGCCTGACGGATACTGTTTTTTTAAATTGGGACTTCAATATCATTGCAATGAGCACTAATCAATCTAAAGCTAAAAATTCTATAATAACTATTAAAAAGGGTAACAAAAGTGTTAAAATACAGCCATGTAAAATGAGACTCGGACAAACTGCTAAAGAATTTGTTGCAGAGAGGCAGGCGATTTCCACGCCAATCCTTTCTGTGATGACATGGCAGGGTAGACTGAGGCCTTACATTCTTCGAATCCATTTCCTCGTGAAGGTGAGTTTGACCCTTGGCACATAGCCATGATTAAGGGACTGTGTTTAGGTGATCCTCAGTGGATCTATTATGAAGGAGATCCGTCTTGGGACATGAAATATTTGTCTGCATGTGGTAAAGTTTGGCTCCCTACGCATGTGCTCAGACTACATTACAGAATATTCTTCCATATAATCTTCCACCTCCTCCGTCACCACCTTCCCCCATTCCTACTGCACCTCCCTTGCCACCCCCTTACCCTATTCCCCAGACTCTCCACCCTCTTCAACCTTCCTTGACTGCATCAGGGACCACAGATGATGACTTAGAGTTGATAGTTGCCACCCGCAGACGACAAGCCCCTAAGGAAGAGGTCAAAAAGGAGATAAAGGAAGATGAGACAGAATCTAACACACCCACAGATTATTACCAGTATGGAGCTTACACCTACACAAGGGCAGGAAGCAAAGGATACAATAGTTAGACATCTTGATATCACAATAACAGACACACCAACGGGTCCAGCAGGGACTGAAGAAATTCAGACCAGGCAGAAAAGGGCTAAGGAGGCTGCACAAACACAGCATGGACAACAGGAAGGACAGGAACAATCCATTTCCTGCGCAGACACACCATCAGATCTTCTTTTCACTCCCAGAATGCAACAATATATTGCACGTCTTGCTAAAAGGACCCAGTCTTTGATGGAGGAACATGATAGACTGGTGTTGTCCCCAGGGGTTGTCATATGAACGCCATTCACAGAAGACACGTGGATAATTGATAACACTAATACCCCTATGCGTACAAGACAGTCCATAGAGGAAGCACTCCTGGCTAAGGCCAGAAAGGTTACAGGACTTACCATTACAGTGCAACCTTTGAATAATATATCAGAAATTAGTATGTATTCCCAACAGTGGGGAGGAAAAGGTGGAGATCAGTCTGGAGGACAGAACAGAGGAAGATGGCAGAACAGAAAGGGGAGAGGAAATCAGGGGGAAGACCACCTACACAAGGAGCTTGTTTTAACTGTGGGAAGATGGGTCACTGGAGACAGGCTAATACTCCTTCCAGTGTACAGACACAACCTGCTCAGACAAATGCCCAGACTCAGAGTACCCAATACAACATTGGACATGGAGGACCCCCTACCCATCAGGGACCTCAACCCCAATAGGGCTACCAGAGGATGCAACCCCTTGCTTGCTGCTTTGTTGTACAGTTATCTGAGAGATGGGACACTCTCCCCATGTTAACCCTAGAGTTTGAGCGGCGGGTGTATGACTTTCTTGTGGATACAGGGGCCACAAAATTGAGCCTTTCTGCTAAATATTATACAGGTCTACTCACAACTGCAAGCATATCCTCTGTGGGAGTACGAGGGGTTCAAACTGAGTGCAAGGTCACTCCAAAATTGACACTTACTGTTAATGACCATGGTGTGAACTACAATATGCCTTTTTGATTATGCCAAATTGTCCTGTTATTCTGCTAGGAAGAGATTCAATGTGTAAGTTACAACTGACACTGCAGATTACAGAGAAAGGAGGGGTAATGTGTACTTCTGCATTTTCACTTCCTCTTATGACTGGCGCAGAACACACTGGCATTGAAGGGGTCAATTTGGTGTACTTTGTAACATTTACAGCCTGGTATGTTCATCCAAGGCTACTGTTATTGTGCGACACGGGACACCAGAATGTGTTCTAGGGGCAGTTTACAAAGCTGGTACAGAACAGATTCATGGTCTATGGTTCAGTGAACAATGTGTGTATATTGTCACAAATGTAGGAACTTATCTGTGGCTTGAGGGCAGTTGTCTGGTAAGCAAACAAATGTATATTCCTTTGTATACAATCATTACTATGTCTTTCACACACCTGAACTGTGACCATGACATACCCCCAACATTGACTGACCTGCCACACACCTTATGGGCCACCTTATCCACTGATCCAGGGTACATTGACTGTTCCCCTTATCAAGCAACTCTCAAACCAGGTTGTATCCCTATATATGTCAAGCAACATCCCCTATCACGGGAAAAGGAGATTGGGATAGAACCCATCATACAGGAACTAAGACAGAATGGCATTATTGTGCCCACAGTATCACCTTACAACACTCCCATGAACCCAGTTCCCAAACCAGGAACTGGTACATGGAGACTGACACAGGATTTGAGATGTATCAATGATTTAGTACAACCCATAGCACCTATAGAGACGGATGTCAATTCCATATTATCTGCCATCCCTGCCACTAGCACTAGGTTCATGGTTATTGATTTGAACAGTGCTTTCTTTAGTATACCAGTACACCCTGATACACAACCACTTTTTGCCTTCAACTATAGAGGGAGCCAATACACTTAGAAACCCCCCCCACATAGGTTCTGTGACAGTCCCACTGTGTATTCCATTGTTGTCCTTAAGACACTGGAAAATTGGGCCCCCCAGAAAGGTTCCACGCTATACAATACAATACGTTGATGACTTGTTGTTTTGTAGTCCAGATGAAGATTCATGTCAGGAAGACATACACAGTTTGCTGTTAACTTAGTCACAAATAGTCACAAGGTGTCACCCAAGAAACTCCAATACTGTCTGCCAAAAGTGAAATACCTGAGATTTGTTTTGTCACATGGACAGAGACAGTTATCCCCAGACAGATTGCAGGCAATTACGGGATTGGCCAAGCTACAGACTAAGCAAGCCATGATATCCTTCTTGGGGATGGTTACCTATTTCAGGCAATGGATTCCTGATTGTACATACTATGAGCATATTTTGAGACAAAGTACTTTGAAAGATACTCTAGAAAGGCTTTGCTGGACTCCAGAGCTGGACAATGCTTATGTAACATTGAAAACATCATTATGCTCTGCTCCAGCATTGGGACTACCTAACTATGCTTTACCATTCCACTTGTACTGTACGGAGTGGGGGACTACTTTTGCAGATGTCCTGGAACAGGAGCATGGGTGCGGAATCAGGCCCGTGGCCTACTTTTCTAAGGTTCTACCTACTATAGTACAAGGTATACCCGCATGTTTGAGGTCAGTGGCCAGTTGTGCTCTCTTAGTTGAGATGTCTCAGCCTATTGTTCTCTCCCATCCCACCACCCTACACACCACCCACCAAGTACTGCACATACTCAATAACATCACAACCCAACATATGGCAGTGCAACAACGCTCAGGATCTGAAACCATACTAACACCCATGCAGAACTTGTCCATTAAGTACTATCTCTCACATATGGGCCCCTCATTGGCATTACACAAGATGCTAACACATTTACAAACAGAAGAAAAACGCATAGATGAGGAGCCACGTGATTGTCTGCAAACCATTACAGCTGACACTTCGCCCAGGCATGATTTATCCATCTTTCCTGTTCTAGGCCAGCAGATGAAATATATTATACTGGGTTCTCTGTTGTACAATTGGCAGATATAATTCCTTACCATTTGTTTCTGCACAAGCAGCAGAATCGGTAGCTTTAACTCAACCTTGTAAAATGTTTAAAGACCAGGATGTCACCATTTACACAGATTCTAGGTACACATTTGGTGTAGTTTATGATTTTGGAGTCATTTGGAGAAACAGGAGATTTGTTTCAGCAGATGGTAAAGATATATCACATGCTCAACTGCTAAATGATCTATTTGATGCCATCTTATTACCCAGAACTCTAGCTATTGTCAAATGTATGGGACATAGCGCTGACACCACAGATGTAGCCAAGGGCAATGCATTGGCTGACAGGGCAGCAAAGGATGCGGCCTTCTCAGGGCCTTTAAATAAAGATTACAATTCTACAATTGACACTCAGCTTGCAATGGTAATGATACCCCCCACTCCCGCTATGGATATTACTGCATTGCAGGCATTGGCTTCTGACTCTGACACAGACTGTTGGACACGTAATGATCTGACCTTGAACCCTTAAGGTTTCTGGTCAGATAAGAAGGGGAGAATAGGCATTCCCAGGACATCAGCTCCTATTTTTGTAAGTCACTTTCACAGTTTTGGTCACATAGGCAAGAAACAGACAGCTAGCATCATACAGAAACAGTTTGACATACAGGGCCTGACAAAACTAGTTGACAATCAGTTGTCAAGATGTTTGACATGTGCTAGGAACAACCCAACTGGTATTAAACATGGTAAACATGAACACTTGCCTCCTCCTGATGGACCTATGCAAAATTTACAAATTGATTTTACACATATGCCAAATTCAAAGGGATTTCAATATCTGTTGGTCATCTGTGATCAGTTCTGTAAATGGTTTCCAGTGTGCAAGGAAAATGCTGCAACTGTGTTTAGAATATTATGAAAAGAAGTCATCCTTAGATTTGGATGTCCACTAGTGATCAACAGTGATAAAGGAACACCTTTCTCACTGTGTGATTCATACCATATCAACCACAGTTCTCTGTTTAGGTTGAAAGAACTAATAGGACCATTAAGGAAAAACTGAGGAAAGGCACAAGGGGAACTTTTGTGAATTGGCCAGTATATCTGCCTGCAGTACTGGCCGAGATGAGAATGACAGCCAATAAAACCACTGGGTTCTCTCCATTTGAAGTGTTAATGGGGAGGCCATTCCCTACCACATGGGCTAAGTCACATGGCCCACCCAAGTCACTAGGTGACTTGGAATGTATTGAACAAGAATATGTTTAACAATTGATTGATAAATTGAATGGCATCTATGGTGACGTTTCTCTCTCTTTACCTCTTCCCACAGGTATACCAACATACCATTTCCAGCCAGGTGACCAGGTTCTGATCAAGCAGCTCATCAGGAACAAGACTTTGGACCCCCCCATTCAGTGAACCAACCACCGTCCTCAGAGTAACCCGGCCAGCTGTACTGACTGATAATAATATAACATGGGTACACGCAGGCTGCATCAAGAAGGCTCACCTGATGAAATAACCTCTCTTGATGAACAATTTATTGATGAATTCCTCGCCCTTTATTTGCCCCTAACCCCTCAAGAACAATCCCCCAAAGGCCACTCTGATAATGATTCTGTTGTTGAGGCAAGTTTCACCCAGTTTGGGTTGATTGCATCAGAAATAGCATACAGAAATCATGAGTGTATTTTTATGTTGGTTTTGGGTGTGATTCTCCTTACCACTATGATCACTATGCTTATTTATATGCACCATACAGACACAATGATAACACGTAATGAGTCTAAACAATCAAGCTCTAGGACCCGTAGAAGTTTTGGGGGAATAGAAACCCCAAATGTATAGGCATATATGGCTTTACACATAATGAACACCCCAAACATTCTAACCACCTGTCTCATCAGCATTCCCACCCCGCTAACAACCCTCATGAATCTTACCTTTCTCCCATATAGTACTCACCTAAGCACAGTTGCTTTTTGGACTCTTATGAGTGCTCTCACAACCGGCAATGCTGCAAATACCTTAAGACAAGCCAATCCCGCATGGCCAAATATGACATCAATACGTCCTATATCTGTTGGCCAATCAGACTTCTGTGTGCATCTTAGGGGTCTCCCTATAGAGGAGTTTTTTGTCCCAGGGGGAAGAAGACTTTCCTTGGTAAGGAAATCAACTAGGTATATCATTCCTAATAACAGCATGATCTGTAAGTATACTGCTCATGTTCAATCCATATACCATCATGTTAAATTGCCCAGTGGATTTTTTTTTAATGCGGAAACACCTCATATTCCTGTATCCCAGGGAACATCATGGGAGGATCATGTGCTATTAGTAGAATTGCCATAGCACTCCCCTCCCTGTCTACCCTTCAGACAGAACCACCCAGTCAAGACATGGGGCGGGCTAAAAGACAGGCCATACAATTACTAGAAGATTGTGAGTCCAGGGTTAGACTAATGAGTGATGCAGAAATGTTATCATTGGGTATCTCAGTAACTGGGGTTCCCGAGTTGGCAGTAGGTAATGCCAAGGCTATTAAAACACTTGCCTGTGCTATGGCCAAGGCTATTAACCATACTTCTATAGCTTTGGAAGGTCTCTTGGGCGACATCAAGAGCCTTCGGAACATGACACTTCAGAAAAGGGCCGCAATTGACTATACTCAAACACAACTATGGGTGTGAGGAATTTGAGGGGATTTGTTGTTACAATCTGTCTGA
Organism: Rhinophrynus dorsalis; assembly: GCA_037306005.1. Taxonomy (NCBI): domain Eukaryota; kingdom Metazoa; phylum Chordata; class Amphibia; order Anura; family Rhinophrynidae; genus Rhinophrynus; species Rhinophrynus dorsalis. Next base: position 389,803,628 of record CM074722.1, read on the forward strand.
CCATTCAAAGTCCATACATGGCCATATTCAGGGAGTACATGACATAGTCAAGGACATTAGACAGTATATGACTGGAGAAGTTTGGTGGAGTTGGTTATGGTCATGGCTTCCTAACTTTGCCTGGCTTAAACAACTTGTTGTTGGTTTCCTTTTTTGTGTTTTGGCCCTTGTCTTTGTTTGTTGTTTTGTCCAGTGCTGTCCATCCCTCATCAATTGTGCCCATTTATGCCATACCCACATTCAACAAATTTAATCCACCTGGTACCCATATCCATGCAAGCTTGTCCTGTAAGGATTTAGTTATGAAGACATACCCCTCCAAATGCTGAATGCCACCTATGACAAATTATGCTTCCCTCCCCCTTTACCAGTTTACCCTCACAATAAGACAATCACCAAACAGCAACAGAGGGTTGGGGTCCCCTGATGCCATCATGAGGCCCATGGGGTGGGTTCCTGTTTGCAGTTAGGATCTTAACCTCTCTGAGTATGGTCAGGGGTAGGTGTTGTGATTGTTCTTTTAAGAACAAAAGAAAGGATTGAAAGGGGAGATATTTTGCTTTTACCAGGCTTACACACACATTTGCCATAATCAGATATGTATATTTTTTTGCTATAACACATAGGTTTTCTATTTAGCACCACATAAGGGTTAATCAAGAAAAGATCTGAACACAGAACATTAAGGTGTTACAATAAGTTGCTGCAGAAAGGTCACGTAGTTTCAGCTTATTACTGGAACAAATCTTTTTTTTTTTTTTAATTCAATTTTTATTGGAATTTTCATTCAGAAATCAGGGATACAGAAAAGCAAACAAGGGAAGGGGGATACAGTGGCCATGCAATAGACAGATGAAAGCATATATAGCATAATATGAAAAAGAAGTAAAACCCTAGGTGGACACCGCATCTCCCATAGTGAAAGGAAAGAAAGAGAGTGAGAGGGGGAAAAAAGGGGGGGTAAAGGGGGAGAAATGGGGCGTGACCGGAAGCCGGACCGGGTGGACGTCTCCAAGCGCTGCTCCATGAGTAAAACTATTATCTACTGGAATCTACCCGCTACCTGATTCTATTATCCCCCCATAACGGCATCATTGTGCTCACCTATTTACTGGGTACTGTTCAATACTGATATTGTTTGGATCGAGGGGCTGGTGTGGTGGAGTCGAACGGAGTGGTGGAAGAGGGCCTGGTAGGCCGCGGCTGCCACCGGAACTGAACGGACTCACCCTTTCTGGCAGTAACGGCCTCTTTATGAACACACGCCCAGTCTGCAGCGAGTTGATACCTTTCCACCCTAGCTGCGCTGAGTCAGCCTGATTGGCCTCGGATGCATGGCGCATGGTGCCTGTGGTGTATTATATGAACGCTCCTGTCGGCTGAGGGGGTGAGACGGAGGACTTCATTAGAACACCAGAGTGCTGGGCTGGGAGTGCTGTGGACTGCTGGCGGATGTGTGCAACGACCGCACAGATTGACTGTGCTGTTCTGACCAGGCTCCGTTTATGACTTGCCTCTACCGGTGCCCCACTTTTTCAAGGTATCATTCCATATTGAGAGGCTGAACTTGAGGACTCTCCTGGGTCAGATTGAACATACTACAGATCTGGCTTCCTACATACACGAAGTGGGCTTCTCTCTATGGGCTGCTTTCCGCAGTGCCCCCTCTCTTAGTGCACCATCTTTTTTGTTATTTTTTATCCCAGTTCCCCTCCCTACCCATTAGGTATATATAACATTCTGTGCTGATATCCCATCTTTCTTCTACCTGCTTGGACTCACCTGCCATCTGTCTACTACTCTAACCCAGACCATCTGGCTCTCTGAGGCTTGGCTGAGCTCACAGTAATCATTGGATGGGAGCTATCTATTCAGTGCTGGGCCTGGTGACTATGCTCTCATCTAATTGGATCATTTTATACCCCTGTTTGTCTTCTTGCCCAGTCTCTGTATCCCTCCTCTACCCCGTGTAATATTATACGTGCTGTTCTGATCAGGCTCCATTTGTGACTTGCCTCTACCAGTGCTCCACTTCTTCAAGGCATCATTCCATATTGAAAAGCTGAACTGGAGGACTCTCCTTGGTCAGACTGAACATACAACAGATCTGGCTTTATATATACATGAAGTGGTCTTCTTCCTATTGGCTGATCTCCCCAGTGTCCCCTCTCTTAGTGCACCGTCCTTTTTGTTATTTTTTATCCCAGTTTCCCTCCCTACCCATTAGGTATATATAACATTCTGTGCTGGTATCCCATCTTTCTTCTACTTGCTTGGACTCACCTGCCATCTGTCTACTACTCTATCCCAGAACATCTGGCTCTCTGAGGCTTAGCTGGGCTCACAGTAATCATTGGATGGGAGCTACTTATTCGGTGCTGGGCCTGGTGACTGTGCTCTCACCTAATTGGAACATTTTATACCCCTGTTTGTCTTCTTGCCCTGTTTCTGTATCCCTCCTCTACCCCGTGTAAAATTATAATTGCTCAGTGCCTCTTTCTCTGACAGGCCTGGAAGTACAGATATTGATCATTACAACATTCTGCTTGATGCCCACCGGAGACCCTGTTTGTCCTCTTTCCTTCTATGTGGCCCCATCTACCCCGTGTAAGGTTTCAGCTATCTGTTAGCAACGTACGGCCTCATTGGCGAATGAGGAATGGAACTTTGGTTTGTTGATGAGCTCAGCAGCAAGATTCCTAACTTACAAGCCTATACTATAGGGGCTATTGTTGGAAGCTCCATCCCCTGTTAGTTCTGCTACCCTATTTTTGTGTCCCCTTCTGCCCCATGTATAACAAAAAGTAATTACCGTCCTGATACTATCACTACTTGATCTTATACCTGTATCGTGACACTGGACACTCTGATGCTTCTGCAGTAATAGTCTGTGTATTCAATATAATTCTTACCTTGGTGCCACTGTACTTCTACTACTTGCTATGATGGGCATAAAGTCTAAATCAGGAGACATTAAGAACAGGCTTAGCCAATTTGCCAGGAGGCAGATGGAGGAGGGAGAGGTTCAAGCCATCACGGAACAGACTTCAGCCTTGTCTTCGCCTGCTCAGTCGTCTGATGCTGTAGAGGCCTCTGATGCACACTTTGTAGAGCTAATGGCGGCCATTTCTAATTGTCAAAATGTCCTAACCACTAAAATTGATTCAGTACAGATGGAGTTGAACTTGTTGCGAGCTGATCAGCAAAACATGAGGGAAAAAGTGCTGGATACACAGAGAAGAATTTCTACAGTGGAGGACTCCTTACCCCCTATTAGTGAGTCGCTGGAAGCATTGAAGCAACAGGTCAAGATGCTACAGAAGAAAGCTGATGATCTTGAAAACAGATCACGACGTTGCAATATCTGAATAATTGGATTACCGGAAAACAGCGAAGATCGTAATCCTGAGCAATTCTTGGAGGGCTGGGTGAGAGAAAAGCTGGGAGCGGAGGATCTTTCGGGCTCGTTTGTGGTGGAGAGGGCTCACAGAATCCCCTCGATACGCCCGTCACCGGGGTCGGCTCCAAGGCCCTTGATTGCCAAGCTTGTCAACTATAGGGACAGAGATGCAATATTGAGATTGGCTCAATTAAATGGCCCTATTATGCATGGTAATGCTCATATTTCCATTTACCCTGATTTCTTGATGGAAGTTTAGCGTCAGAGGCTGAAGTTTCAGGAGGTGAAGCGTAAGCTGAGTGAGAAAGAAATCTCATATGCCATGCTATACCCGGCTAGACTTCGTGTAACTCACAATGGTGCTACATCCTTCTTCATATCTGAGGCGGAAGCTATGAGTTGGATCGAGGCTTTGTAGATGGGGGAATACACATGATTGGCGGCTCATTACTCACAGCACTACTGTATATCTGCTGCTGTCTCATGGACTTTTGAGAATGATGCCTTCTGGTTACTACTGTACTAGCTATTAAGGGGCGGGTGGAGTGGGGGGCATTATAATAATATACTGTGTATGAAATTTCAGTACGTGGGCGCTGATGTATGCCCGAGCATGTTCTATAATATTTGTCCCATGGAGACTGAGATGTGTCTTACGATGTTACATATGTCTTTATCTCAGTTTTAGGTATCCTGATTGGGGATCTGGGATGATTGGCGTGGGGAGGTAACATGTGGGCTCACTCGATATGCATCTCTTAATATATGGAGGAAGAGTGTTTCTGAAGTAGTGGGATCGCATGTTATATTATCTCCTCCAGTCTTATCTGAGTAGGGTGAACATGAGTTCCTTTATCCCCCCTTCCTCTCCCCCCTTTCCCCTTTTTTTTCCCCTTTGGCTACTAACATATAAGTGCTGTGGGTACTTGTGCTGGCTGCGTTGCTGGATCGCCTGATGGTATCGGGTGGTGTGGCGGTGTGGTTGGTATGGGTCGCCATAGACGCCCGTGGGACTGTATCATTGTTTAGTAATTGTTAAACCTGCATTAGTACTCCAACTGTTTACGTTTTGTGGTTCCTTATGAGGGGGGGCGTCCCGGGTCCAGCTTGGGATTTCCCTAGGGGTTATTGTTAGGGTATGGGTCCGCTTCCGGTTGGGGTTGGATGGGGACAGGGAGGGGGGTTTAGTTTCATTTTTTGGAACGGGAGTTAGGTTGGGAGGTTTTTCTAAGGGGTTTCACCTTGGCTCTCTGGGAGACGGGCATGCATCTTACACTTCTTCTAATGGTTATGGCTACTAGAATAGTTTCTATCATCTCCTGGAATGTTAGGGGTCTAAATGACAATATCAAATGATCTTTGATTCTGAATCATTCCAGGAGATATAAACCAGATATTTTACTTCTCCAGGAGACTCACCTCTACGGTGGCAAAATACTAGCTCTCAAGAAGGCATGGGTAGGGTGTCATTACCACGCAACCTTCTCACCCCATGCGAGGGGGGTATCTATTTTAGTTTGTAAGTCCTTACAATTTGAGCTGGTTGGTTTCAAGACCGACCTGTTGGGTAGGTACATCTTTTTGGACTGTCTGGTTTTTGGAATCCCGGTTATCTTAATGAATATTTACATACCCCCACCTTTTGTGCCTGAGGTTCTACAGGAGGCTCTCCTATATATATCTGCAAAGCCTGGTTGTTGTTTTGTTGTTATGGGGGACTTCAACATGTACACTGACACTGCTTTGGATAGAATGGGTACTAGATCCGGGGATTCTCTAGCTCCTAGGCTTAAATTTTTAAGTTTTCTGGAGGATATGAATCTCATTGGCACCTGAAGAACTCTTCATCCTAGTGTTAGGGAATATTCATGTAATTCTGCCACTCATAAATCGTTGCCCAGAATTGATCATGCGTTTGTCTCCGGTCACGTCTGGCATATGGTTGATGATTGTTCTTACTTACCTAAGGTTGCCTTGGATCACTCTCCAATGCGTTTATGTATCTGCATGGGTAGAGATTATTCTACTTCTAGCTGGCGACTTCAACCATATTGGATGTCTATTGATCATATTGCTACAAGTCACGGGGTTGCACTGACATAATATTTTAGTTTTAATGAGGGTTCTGCACCGCGGGGAGTTGTTTGGGAGAAGGCGAAGGCGGTGGCACGAGGCTCACTTGGCTCATTAATTGCTACACACAAAAAACATACAAGGGATAAAATAGGTCAACTGGAGAAAGAGGCTACCATGGCAGAGAGAATATATGTTGACAAAGGTGAGACTATTTCAAATAATTCCTTCCTGCTTGCCTCCTCTGTTTATAATGCTGCGCTAATGGAGCAGAATGTAAATTTCTTGATGTACCAGAAGCAGAAGTTATTTGAAAATGGGGATAAAGCAGGAATATCTGGCGGGTGTCCCTCTCCCGACCTTGTCTGTTGACCAGCGTCGGATGCTTGATTCTCCCATTCTGCTGGGCAAGGTTGTGGCGGCCATTGATTCTCTCTCCACGGGTAAATCACCCAGGGAACATGGTCTACCGGCTGAATGGTACAAGAGATACACTGACACATTGGCTCCACAGCTGCTCAACACTCTGTACGAAGCTTTGGAGGTGGGTAGGCTTCCACTGTCCCTCACTGAGGCTACAATAGTGGTGCTCCCTAAGCCGGGCAAGGACTTAGCTAAGTGTGATTCGTATCGTCCCATCTCTTTGCTCACTTCAGATGCCAAAATTTTGGCCAAGGTCTTGGCAACTAGACTAAATCTGGTGATTTTGGATCTTATCCATCCAGACCAGGCCGGATTTATGCCTGGGAAATCGACATTTCACAACCTAAGGAGACTTTTTTCTCATCTACATACTAAACATGATAACATCGGCAATAGAGCGGTGGTGTCACTCGAAGCATCTAAGGCATTTGACTCGGTGGAGTGGGATTATCTTTGGTGTACACTATGAGGGTTTGGATTTGGGCTGACTTTTATGAAATGGGTACAACTTCTCTATGCGAAACCAACTGCTAGGGTCTTGACTGGGTCAGTTCGGTCAGGGCCATTTGCACTGGAAAGGGATGCCCCTTGTCACCGGGGTTGTTTGCATTGGCGATTGAACCACTAGTCAGCTTGATCCGACAAGACCAACTGGTGGAGGGGTTTGTGTTGGGCAACAGAGAAGATAAATTAGCACTATATGCGGATGATATACTGTTGTTTTTGGGCTCTAGTTCTCTTCCACGTGTTTTAGATTTAGTAAACACTTATGGTAATTATTCGGGATTGTGAATAAACTGGACTAAATCATCTATCCTCCCTATAGATCCCATCCTTAACGGGGGTCCTGTGCTGTCCGCTCCCTTATAATACGAACCTTTGGTAAAGTATTTAGGGCTTCTGGTGACTGCATCCACGGACAGTTATATGAGAGACAACTTGGAACCACTAATTGAACAATTTCGATCTAAAACTACTTCTTGGCTCTCACTGCTGCTAAATGTCATTGGTCGCTCCAACCTGATTAAAATGGTGTTTCTCCCACGTTTTCTGTATGTATTTCAGGGCTCTCCTGTGCCGGTCCCTAAACGGTACTTTGTTGGAATTGACAAGATAATTAGGAACTTTCTTTGGTCAGGTGGTCCATCTAGGATTAAGCTCTCCATTCTGAAGCGTCCAGCAAGTGAGGGCGGAATAGCCCTTCCTGATTTTTATAAATATTATCTAGCTTCACAGGGGCAATTCGCACTTGCATATGTTTTACTTGATACCATACACACCTTTCATAAAATAGATGAATCTCTGCTCAAGCTGGGTTATTCTCTGTCACACATCCCTTTGTTGGGTCTGGGTGTGCTTAGAGATCCACCTTTCACATCTCAGACGGCCTGTAGTGTGTGGTCAAGTATCCTATCTAATTTAAACTTTAAGGCACGGGATCCTGGTGTTCCTCTCTGGGGGTCGGAGGGATTGATACACCTTCGGCATCTGGAGTTTGGTCGATTATGGTTGGCATATGGCATTTCTGCACTTGGTCATGTGTATCAGGATAACGTCTTAAAAACTTTTAATCAGCTGTGTGAGGAATTCAATGTTCCTACTACTTTTTTTAACTCATATTTGTGGCTGAAACATGCTTTGAACACCTTGTGGGGTGCTAATACTCCTAACATACAAGAATTTCCACTGGTCACATTGGCTAAGAAGAGACAGTCCCTTAAACCTGTCTCGTTGATTTATTCGTGGTTGGATAAGGCTTCTATGAGGGAGGAGGATGGACTCAGACTTAAATGGGAGGCTGATGTGGGTGCCTTTGAGGACTGTGAATGGGAAACAGCTTTGAGGAGCCCTGACTTGGTGGCAGCTACGGCCAGACTCAACTGATCCAGCTCAAAATCTTATACAGATCCTATTATACTCCTGTACGTCTCTTTAAGATGGGCAGGATTGATAGCAATCACTGCAGTAGGTGCGGGGCGGGGGGGTAGGCGCCGCCTTCTTTCACCTTCTGTGGGAATGTCCCCTGGTTTGGGGGTTTTGGATGGCTGCGCTCCGTACTGTGTTGGCGGTGGTGCAGTAGGATGTGTCGTTTACTCCAAAGCTGTGTATATTCTCTATTCTCCCTGACCAACTCCACTCAAATTTTCATACTGTATTTATCAGAGAACTGTTAATTATAGCACGAAAGGTGGTGGCACAATCTTGGATGTCAGAACACCCTCCCAGGCATGACCAATGGATTGCCTTAGCGGCTCATGATATTCCTCACTATAAGGGACTTTACCTGCACAGGGGTACTCCGAGCAAATTCCATCAAATATGGGGTCTATGGACTTCTTATCACAACTCTAGAAATCTCTATCAATGAGGGCTATGTGTTGCATACTTAATTGTTAAATAATACTTTATGCTCCGCTTGTGCTATTCCTGGAGATCATAGTTACTTCTTCATTTATATAGATATTCATCTATAATTTGATGTATAAGCAGTTATCTGCTATGTTTCTACATGCTATATGGAGGGAGTGTTGTGCTTGTCTCTCGGGGAGTGGGGCTGGGTGGTTTGAGTCCTTTTAGGGTATTAGTTAGGGTAGGAGATAGGGGAGGGTAGTTTTGGTTCAGGGAGGGTGGGAGAGATTTGTTTTGTTAGTGATGTGGTCAGGTTAATAGCTGGGTGGGGATTTGGTTCTGGTTTAGTTTAGTTTTTCAAATATAAAAATTAAACTGGGACAGCAGTATCTCCATGTTATGACACCTACTTGACTATTTGTATTGTAACTCGTTTTTGACTACTATGTGCATTATCTATGATTTTGTAATGTATTAATACTGTCCTCTCAATAAAATTGTAAAAAAAAAAAAAAAAAGGGGGAGAAACAAATAGAAACGGTAGGAATCGAAGAAAACTCCCAGGAGGGACCATTTCTAGAACAACCCACTGATCCAGAGGAGAGGCAACTTGCGATGAAACTCGGGAGGCGCTATAGACTCAATCCAGGGGGTCCAAATACAGAGGTACGAAGAAGAGGAGTTGCGCAAGTATGCTGTCATCTTTTCCATACGAAGCAAATGCCAAATACAATCATCTAGAGGAGCCCAGCTGGAGGGCAAGGACTTCCAGTGATATGAAACATGGCATCGAGCCATAGCGCACGCCCAAAACACCAACTTGTTAGCCACATGTGAAAGAGGGGGATGTCTAGAAGACCTATTCAACAGCGCAGTCCAGGGATCCAACCGAAGGATCACCCCAAGAGCCCGGCTCAAAAGACCAAACACGTGCTTCCACAGGGAGGTAACCACAGGGCAGCCCCACCACATATGTAGATACATGCCCATGCGGCCACAACCTCGGTAACAAAGATGAGAGACAGATGGGTAAATATGTTGCAATCTGGCCGGGCAGTAGTACCATTGATCTAGGACTTTAAAGGCATTTTCGCATACTTGAGTGCAGGGAGTCAAGCTATTCATGTTCACCATAATGGCATTCTACTCCTCATCCTCCAGACGTTCAGCAAGATCCGTCTCCCATTTGGCACGGTAAGTTGGGGGTCTGGGGTAGGAGAGCCCCACGAGATGGGAATACAACTTAGATATGACCCCTTCGAAGGAAGGGATGTGGAACAGATATGTTCAAAGAGAGTTCTAACACCCGGAGCAGTATTTTTGAAATAGGAACGAACGAAATGATGGACATGAAGAAATCAAAAGAATTCTCTAGGGGGAGCCTGATATTTATTCTGAAATTGTTCCCAAGAAAGAAAGGTATTAACAAAGAATAAAGGACACATACGTGAAGCAAAGTCATCTTCACTGCAGAAATCCAGCCAAACCACAAAATCCAGTAAGAAGGCCAGGTCACCAGGTCTGTATGTAGAGTCTTAAGTAAAGGCAAATAATTAACTGTATAGAGAGCCGAAGGGGAGGCGGGAATATGCACCCCCAAAAAGGGAAGGGAGGAAGCAGTTTCCGCAAGGGAACAGGAAGAGACACATCAAGGGCTTCACATTTGGAGTGATTAATCTTGAACACGGAAAACAATGAGAAATCCACTAACAGAGCATAAAGATTTGGTAAGGATGTCATAGGAGACGTCAGGGAGAGAAAAATGTCATCAGCAAAGAGACACAGTTTATCCGTCTCTCCACCAACAGTAATCCCATGAATGTCCGGCGAAGACCACACTGCGCACGCCAAGGGCTCAATACAACATGCAAACAGCAGTGGGGACAAGGGACAGTCTTGTCGAGTCCCATTACGAATAGCAAACCCCGGCCAAGTGTGGCCCACCACCGAGACAACCGCCATGGGATCAGTATAGAGGGCACGTATGCCTTGGAAAATGGGACCAGTAAGGCCAAAGGAACCCAGGACATCCCAAATATAGTCCCAGTCTACCTAATCAAAAGCTTTTTCCACATCTAGGGACAAAAGCATGGTAGGGGTAGATCGTGAATGGGCTACATGAATCAGGTCTAGCACCCTTCGAACGTTGTCTGGAGCTTCCCATCCCATAATGAAACCGACTTGGTCAGGGTGAACTAGTTTAACAAGAAGGCCAGACAACCGGGAGGCCAGGGTTTTCGCAAAATGTTTAATGGCCACATTAATGAGGGAGATCAGACGGTATTTCGCGCAGGATGTAGGGTCTTTACCCTCTTTAGGGATAACAACTATCCGTGCGGATAGCATCTCACGGGGGGGGGGTGGAGCCATGTAAAAAAGAATTGAAAAGTGAGGTAAAAGGGAAGATTGAAAGGCCCTATAATACACTGCAGTATAACCATCAGGCCCAGGTGCCTTAGAGGTTTTAAAATATTTCAATGCCCGCGCCACCTCTTCAACTGTAAGGTCAGCATTTAAAGAGAGTAAATCAGCAGGAGACAGACGAGGCAGGTGACAAGCTCAAAAAATTCTGCATAAGAGAGTGCAGGGATGGAGAGTGAGACACCTGACGTCCATCATACAGAGAGGCATAAAGTTCAGCGAAGGCAGCCGTAATGTCTGAAGCGCGGGAGGACACTGTCCCAGTGCGAAGTGAAATAGCTTGAATGGAGCGAGATCTGAGCTGTTGATGGAGCTTAGCTGCCAACATTGCATCAGGTTTATTGCATATTTCAAAATATAATTGGTGGGTCCACTGAAAGGCACGAAGGGTGTCTCTGGACAACAGCAAGTTCAATTCACCCCGTAACGTAGTCAAGCATAAGAGATTAGAAGAAGTGGGATCTTGTTTATGAGCCTGCTCCACCAGATGGAGTTGGGCTGTGAGGCGAGATCGTTCCTACAATCTGGAGTGTTTCAAGCGGGAAGAAGTGGCGATCAGTCAACCGCGCATGACGGCCTTATGAGCCGTCCACAATGTCCCAGCAGAGATATCCAGCGAGGAATTCAAAGCAAAATAATCGTCCAGAGAGGAGGAGAGGTCAGAACAGATCTCTGGATCCAACAGTACAGATTCATTGAAGCTCCAAGAGGAGGAGGTGGGCAGACAAGAGAGGCCCGAAAATGTGCATTCAACTATAGCATGGTCTGACCAGGTTAAATCATGGATCCTAGCGGATTGCAAACCCTCCAACAGCAATTGTGACAAGAGAATATAATCCATTCTGGAATAGAGGTTGTGTGGGTGAGAATAAAAGGTGTAATCCCTAGTGTTTGGATGTAGAAGTCACCAACAATCAAAGAAAGCATGGGAACGGATCAGATCAGTTTGATATTTAGATTTAGGAGGGAGGACACAGCCCGGTGGGTGAGCAGATCGATCCAAAAAAAGATCCATGAGGGCATTAAAGTCCCCCCCAAGAGAAGAGGAAGAGCTGTGTATTGGTCCAAAAGAGCTGCAACATGCGAACAAAATTGGGCATCAGGCATAGTGGGAGCATACACATTCATAAGGAGCAGTGGGAAACCCTGGATCTCGCCATGAAGGAGCAAATATCGACCCGCTGGATCCCGAATCGATTGTGTCAAATGAAAACCCAGAGAATTACTGGTCAAAATGGAGACACCATTTTTTTCTGAGAGGACGAGGAGTGGAAGTGTATTTGGTAACGTTTACCCCAATATCTGGGAATAGCCGTAGAGTGAAATGCGTTTCTTGGAGAAATATAATATCTGCCCGAGCAGAAACATAGTTTCTTATTACCATTCGGCGTTTCTAAGGAGCATTAAGGGCTTTAACATTGTGGGAGAGCACAGTAAGAGGGGCTAGATGGGAAGTGGGAGAGGAGGATCCCTCAGGAGGAGGAACGGTCGAAGAAGAAGAATGGTCCATCTCAGGAGAGGAAACTCACAGAAAACGTAAGAAACGGGAACACAAGGGGAGGGGAAGAAGAAAAAAAAAGTGGGTGGAAAGAGGGAGATGTTTAAGAGAAAAGGAAAGAGAAGGAAGGGAAGAAAACTCCCATAAAAACAAAACAAAAGGGGAGTAGATGGAGATCTCAAGGATAGGGGGGTGTCAATAGGACACCAGAAATGATCGTCCAAAAAAAAAATATTTCAGGGATGGGAGCTGCAGCCAAGGAGACAGAGAACTGCCCCCGACCACCTAGCAAAGAGGGAGAGCAAGGAGGATACCCGTATAAGGAAACACAGGGGCATAAACATTATAGAATGAAACCATGGTTCCCACTGATATAAGGGTCAAAGTTTTATCTGCAACACAATATATACATATTCATAAGCATACATTAATATTTCAAAATCCCCAGAGTAAAACATGTGTGGAGCCCCAGACCCAATGTCAGACATCAATTAAGGTAATAGACAAAGAAAGAAAGGTCCCCCCTAGAACCAAAGACCAGCATTCTGCCATCGTGAGGCGAGCCAAGAATTTGGCACTGGTTGACCCCCCCAAGGGTCCCCCGGAGGGGCCGAAGCCGCCATGTCACAGATACGGTCACAGAGGCCCCCAGCCAACACAGTCCAGACCCACCCAACCTAGGAAATCTCAACATCAGATATCTGGAGCACCACACGGACAAAGGGACATAACAGTCATTTAGGACCCCTAGGTCTTCTCACAAGTGTAGGCTAACAGGGAGGATTCAAGAGGAAAGACCCAAATAATAGGCCACATATCCAGAGGGCAATGATAATGGAAGTCCCCTGCAATGTAGCGTGTCCGATCCCCCTGGGGCTGCCGTATTGGAGGCCACCAAGGCAGCCCGCCAGCAAAGCAAATAAGCTACGACCCCAGGGAAACCGCACCACACCCAAAAGAGGGGAGACAATGCAGGGGAAGAGACCAGAGACAGCTATGTAGAGAATATGAAGAAGGCCCAGGTCAAACCCCCCACCCCGGCAGTTTCCCCTCCTGAGAAAATCCCTCCAGGGGCAGTGGGAACGATGGTAAGCATAGGACTCCCTCTGGCATCCCACACAGAGAACTGCCGACAGGTAGGAAGATAGAGGAGGGTAGAAAAGCAGTCAGAAAAGAGGGGAAAAGGGAGTTCCGAAATCAACACACCCACCTAGCACTAGGGATTAATTTCAAAGGAAAAGGGCAGGTAATGAGAGAAAAAGTCAGAAGCGAGAAAAGTGGTGGGGGCAGAACAGATAAAGCAAAACCCCTATATCCCCGGAGAATGAAAACTTAAAACCCCCCATGGTTACAGTACATTTCCCAGCTGTACATAAGAACAACAGACTAGTCTCCGTAGATGTAAAAATAGCAAACAATCGAGTAAAAACAAAAAACAAACAAACTTGTTTTTGTACTTTTGTGGTGGGGGGCATTCTGCCAAGTGATGAGCTTATTCCAGATGTTATTTGTCTGAAACTTTGGCCCATATACTGGGCAAGAGTGCCACCCCCTTTTGATGGAATAATGATAATGTCTATATATGCTTTATGAAAAAATAATGATTTAATAGCTGACGACTTGTATCCGGGGAGGAAACCCCTTCAGTAGTATGCTTCCCACCCATTTTTTTATCATTATATAAACTCACGCATTATGACAATAAAATCGAAAAAAAAGAGATTATAGCACAAGACTCTGTGTCTATGTGTGGTCATTTCTTTTCACCAAGCGATGATCTTAGAAAAGGAATCGCTCCCGATATGAATTTAACCAAATCACCACAGATCCAGATCACTGACGCTTACAAAGAAGTTTTGTAGGGATTCCCCACCATTATCCAAGTTATTGTTAGTTATACAGACATATACATAGATCTTCTTTTAATTTTCTTTGTATTATTACCCAAAACGGTGAGGTTATCTCTCTATATATAAATATCTGTTCTTTATATATGACACTCAACTCTTTGGTTAGTATGTGCTTGTTGGATTCAAGTATATCTACCAACAGTAAATTTTATATACTTAGGATTTTCTATGTTATATGTATATGTGGAATATTAGTGATTTGATCAATGTACAAATTCATTTCCTAAGATATTTATCTATTTAGCTTTTGAAGTCTGACCAGTCAGCAGTTCTTAACCCCTTAAGGACCGGCAAATCTGAGGTGGATTTCACTTAAGGACCAGAGCAATTTTGACTTTTTTGACTATGTTTTTTTTTCTTTAATTGCTTTAATACTCCCACACAAATTATATACTGTTTTTTTAAGCACAAGTAGGGCTTTCATTTGGTACCACAATCATATAACTATCTCTTCGTTTAATTTGATTAAAAAAGAAAAATAGGAAAAAAATAAAAAAACAACAACATTTTGCTTACATTTTCCTGTCAGGATTTGTATACTATTAGTTCATTACAAAAAAATACCCCTAAATATATTAATTTGCTTCTCCTGAATATGAGAATACCCCACATGCCTGGTATTGCAATCCCTTTCTCACATTTACAAGGTAAATATTACAAGATGGACGCCATTATTTTCAACCTGTAATTTTTCAACAATTGGCATGTGACTATCATAGCTTAGTTGACGGTGCCAGAACCCAAAGAAGCCCCACAAAGGTACATGTGTCTGAAAAGTAGACAACATAAGGTAAATAATCAGTAGAATTCTGGAGTTTTTTATGTAGCTATTTTTCCAGAAATATGTTCCAAAATTGTGTTAATATATTTTTTTTTGCAAATTCAGCGTTTTTCACACTTAGGTTTCAATGTTGATGTGAATTTCAAGCACAGGGTAGGTGAAGATTTTTAGAAATGCATTGTTTAGTGTTCGGCTCATTCGTCTGAGTACGGCAATACCCCATATGCATAGGTTTCTCAACATTTGGGGGAGCTACGAGGCCCAAATTGGAACATGTGCGTTTCCAGTTTCACACTTTGAATTTTCACAACTTGCATCTGGTGCCATGTCTCATTTGGGGCTGTGTTACAGTGCTCCACTCTAAGATTTCCCCCCAAAAGTGTATATGTTTGGAAAGTAAACACCACAGGCTTTCATTTTATGTATGTTTTCAAATTTTTTACGCAGCCATTTTACCACGAATCCTTGGTAAATCCTGGTGTAAGTAAAAAAATTCAGCTTTTTTCACACTTAGGTTTCAATGTTGATGTGAATTTCAAGTACAGGATAGGTGAAGATTTTTAGAAATGCATTGTTTAGTGTTTGGCCCCTTCTTCTGAGTACGGCAATACCCCATATGCATAGGTTTCTCAACGTTTGGGGGAGCTACGAGGCCCAAATTGGAACATGCGCGTTTCCAGTTCCACACTTTGAATTTTCACAGCTTGCATCACTGGTGCCATGTCTCATTTGGGGCTGCGTTACAGTGCTCCACTCTAAGATTTCCCCCAAAAAGTGTATATTTTTGGAAAGTAGACACCCCAGGCTTTCATTTTATGTATGTTTTCAATTTTTTTACGCAGCCATTTTACCACAAATCCTTTGTAAATCTTGATGTAAGTAAAAAATTCAGCGTTTTTCACACTTAGGTCTCAATGTTGATGTGAATTTCAAGCACAGGATAGGTGAAGATTTTTAAAAATGCATTGTTTAGTGTTCGGCTCCTTCTTCTGAGTACAGCAATACCCCATATGCATAGGTTTCTCAACGTTTGGGGGAGCTACGAGGCCCAAATTGGAACATGCGCGTTTCCAGTTTCACACTTTGAATTTTCACAGCTTGCATCACTGGTGCCATGTCTCATTTGGGGCTGTGTAACAGTGCTCCACTCTAAGATTTCCCCCCAAAAGTGTATATTTTTGGAACGTAGACATCCCAGGCTTTCATTTCATGTATGTTTTCAAATTTTTTATGCAGCCATTTTACCACGAATCCTTTGTAAATCCTGATGTAAGTAATAAATTCAGCGTTTTTCACACTTAGGTTTCAATGTTGATGTGAATTTCAAGCACAGGATAGGAGAAGATTTTTTAAAATGCATTGATTAGTGTTCAGTTGCTTCTTCTGAGTACAGCAATACCCCATATGCATCGCTTTCTCATGGTTTGTGGGAGCTACAGGCCAACTTTTGAACAAACATTGACTTTTCACAGTTTGAATAACTGGTGCCATGTCTCAATTTGGGGCTGTGTAACAGTGCTCCATTGTAAAATTTCCCCCAGAAGTGTACATTTTTGGAAAGTAGACAACCCAAGCTTTCATTTTAGGCATGTTTTCAAATTTTTTATGTAGCCATTTTACCACCAATCCCTTGTAAACTTTACTTAAATTAAAAATTCTGCGTTTTTGGCACTTAAATTTCAATATTGATGTGAATTTCAAGCACAGGATAGGAGAAGATTTTTTAAAATGCATTGATTAGTGTTCAGTTGCTTCTTCTGAGTACAACAATACCCCATATGCATTGCTTTCTCATAGTCTGTGGGCGCTACAGGCCAACTTTTGAACAAACACTGAATTTTCACAGTTTGCATAACTGG
This sequence comes from Rhinophrynus dorsalis, assembly GCA_037306005.1. Taxonomy (NCBI): domain Eukaryota; kingdom Metazoa; phylum Chordata; class Amphibia; order Anura; family Rhinophrynidae; genus Rhinophrynus; species Rhinophrynus dorsalis. Next base: position 389,820,342 of record CM074722.1, read on the forward strand.
TGCCATGTCTCATTTTGGGGCTGTGTAACAGTGCTCCATTGTAAAATTTCCCCCAAAAGTGTACATTTTTGGAAAGTAGACAACCCAGGCTTTCATTTTAGGCATGTTTTCAAATTTTTTACATAGCCATTTTACCACCAATCCCTTGTAAACTTTACTTAAATTAAAAATTCAGCGTTTTTCGCACTTAAATTTCAATATTGATGTGAATTTCAAGCACAGGATAGGAGAAGATTTTTTAAAATGCATTGTTTAGTATTCTGCTCCTTCTTCTGAGTACTGCAATACCCTATGTTCATAGGTTTCTCAAGGTTTGGGGGAGCCACGGGGTCCAAACTGGAACATGCGCGTTTCCAGTTTCACACTTTGAATTTTCACAGCTTGCATCACTGGTGCCATGTCTCATTTGGGGCTGTGTAACAGTGCTCCACTCTAAGATTTCCCCCCAAAAGTGTATATTTTTGGAAAGTGGACAACCCAGGCTTTCATTTTAGGCATGTTTTCAAATTTTTTACGCAGCCATTTTACCACCAATCCCTTGTAAAACTTTACTTAAATTAAAAATTCAGTGTTTTTCACACTTGGGTTCAATGTTGATGTGGATTTCAAGCACAGGATAGGTCAACATTTAAAAACCTGCATTGATTAATGTTCAGTTGCTTTTAATGAGTACAGCAATACCCCATATGCATAGGTTTGTCAGGGGTTGAGGAATCTACTGGGCCCAATTGGTAACAAGCGCGTTCCATTGTCAGACGTGGCATTTTTACAGCTCTCTTAACTGGTGCCTTTTGTATTGTTTGGGGTGTTAAGCAATGTTACAATTAATATTTTACCCCCAAAATATATGTTTTAGTAAGGAATACAACCCTGGGTTTTAGTCTAGGTGCATTTTGGCAATTTTTTCTAAGTCATTTTACCACCAATCCCTCCAAAAATCTGCAGTAAGAAAGAGAAAACCCTGTATTTTCACACCTATATTTCGATGTTGCTGTGAATTTCAAGCACACAATATTTGGAGATTTGTAAAAATGCATTGTCCTCAATTCAACTACATTTTCTGAGTATGGCAATGCCCCATAAGCATAGGTTTGTCAGGGTTTGGGGGATTTACTGGGTTCAGTTGAGAACATGCACGTTTCCATTTTCACACATGGAAAAAACAGAGTTGTTCCCATTATATTTTCATAGTGTTAGATCTAAGGAGGGATGTGTTTTGGAGAAAAAAAAAAAAAAGGATATTTCAGGGGGAATGTGTGGCCTAATAATTAAATTACAGAATTACTGCATTGCACGTAAGTGATACTGTTTGAAACAGTCACCAATGCAGAGCCAAGGTTTTGTAGGGCAATCAGGACAATAGAAGGTGGTATCTGTCCTTTTGCCATTGGCGTAGCACACCCTGCAGCGCTTCTGTGGGTTACTCTTTTGGGTGGTTGGGGGGATTTTAAATGCAAAGTGTCCTAAACGGGGTCTCTGATGTAAAACTGCTGTTGCCCCTTCAAACAAAAAACTGGAGATGACATGCATTTGAAATTGTAAAAAAGTGATTTTTGGAGTGGGGTTTGCCAGTTTAAAAATTATATAGCAATTATAAACTGCAGTCTGCATCAGGAAAATAGCAACCTTCTTATACCAGACCCTTGATTTTCTCATGGTGAGGTACGGCTGCATGAGTTGATCACAAAGATCAACACCCCCCATGTGTTTATTGTAGTCTCTGATGCAGACTGGTTTCCTGATGACCGTGCCACGGACTGAGACTGGCACAGTTCCCTCGTCATGCATAGTTGTCAGCATGAACACGTCCTTTTTATCTCTAAACTTCACTGCCAGCAGCTCCTCTTGGCACAAAGCTAAGGACATTCCCCTTCTTAGCTTGCAGCTGATCATTTGTTTGGGTATCTCCTTACAATTTCTCCTAACAGTGCCACAGGCCACAGTGTCAAAATAAAAAAGGGATTTGAATAAAAGGGGGCTTGTATAATAGTTATCTACAAATAAATGGTATCCTTTATTTAATAGGGGGGAAATGAGATCCCAAACAATTTTGCCGTTGGTTCCCAGATATTCAGAGCAACCATGAGGATCAAGCTGGCTGTCCTTGCCCTCATAAATGCGAAAAGCATAAGTGTATCCTGTGGCGCTTTCGCATAACTTATAAAATTTGACGTCAAACTTGGAGCGCTTGGAGGGGATATATTGTTTAAAGCCCAACCTTCCCTTATATTTCATTAAGGACTCATCAATAGATATTTGTTTGATATTTATTTTGGGGGTATAGGTTTCAGAAAAATTTTCTTGAAAGTGAGTTATAAGGGGGCGAATTTTATACAGCCTATCATACTGGGGGTGATCTTTGGGGAGGCACAGGGAATTATCATTGAAATGCATGAAGCTCAAAAGCATTTCATAGCATCTCCTGCTCATTTTTTGGCCGAAAATAGGGGTATTGCATACAGGATTTTTGCTCCAGTATGATTTGATGCTTGGCTTTTTAATTATCCCCATAGCCATAGTTAGGGCCCAGAATATCTTGAATTCAGCAACATCTGTGGGGTACCAGGATTGCTGCTTGGAAACATAGCGTGTGGTATTGGCTGCAATGTATTGGGCTGCATAAATATTTGTTTGTACTACAATCTCCCCCAAAATATCTTCCCCCAAAAATAAATTAAAAAACTGCTCCTGGTTAAACCCAGCCACATCTACATTTATTCCTGGGCTGCCTGTGAAATCGGGTATTGCTGGACTAAATCCCACTGGTGGTACCCATTCTGTAGACTCTGGATGAGGGACAGGCCTTGTGGCAGGTCTCTGAGCATGTCTTGGGGCTGCTACTGGGGCATGTCGCCTTGGGGCTGCATCTGGGGCATTTTTTTTGGCTGCTTCTGGGGCATGTCATTTTGAGGCTGCGTCTGGGGCATTTTTTCTGGCTGCTTCTGGGGCATTTTTTTTGGCTGCTTTTGGGGCAACTCTTGGGGCAGTACGCCTCTTCCTAGAAGATGGCCCAGCAATATCACTGGAGCTATCACTGGAGCTCTCTGTGAACTGTGAGACATCAAAATCAGAGGCGGTATCCGTGGCTTCAGAATCAGAAGCCAAAAAGGCATATGCCTCTTCAGCAGAGTAAAGACGCTGCATCTTAAACTACCTACCCTAATTTTTTCTAAATAGCTTCTAACTAAACCTACCTACCTTAATTTTTTCTAAATAGATACCCACCCTCCCAAGTCCCTATTCCTATGTAATAACCCTAAACCTTTCCCTAAACCTTACACTAACCCACGTCAACCCTAATTCTACCTAATTTAACCCTAACAGTCACTATTCCTAAATAAAACTAAATTTTTTTTTTGTTTTTTTTCTTCTGTGCCTAACGCTAACCCTAAATCTTACCCTAAACCTTACCCTAACCCACGTCAACCCTAATCCTACCTAACTTAATCCAAACGTTAACTATTCCTAAATAAAACTATATATATATTTTTTTGTTTTTTGTTTTTTTTCTTCTGTGCCTAACTCTAACCCTAAATCTTACCCTAAACCTTACCCTAACCCACGTCAACTCTAATCCTACCTAACTTAATCCAAACAGTCACTATCCCTATAATATAACTTTTTTTTTTCTTCTTCTGTGCCTAACTCTAACCCTAAACCTTAACCTAACCCACGTCAACCCTAATCCTACCTATAGTTACTATTCCTACAATAAAACTCTCTCTCTCTCTATATATATATATATATATTTTTTTTTTAATGGAACCCTAATCTTTAAACCTAAATTCTATACTAAATCTTACCCTAACCTACGTACACTCTAAACCTACCTAGCCGCACTAAACGTACCTATCTAAACTACCTAAAGACCCTAAATATTTAAATAAATACAATTTTTATTAAAAAAAACATAATAATAATAATTCCCTAAACCTAAATCTGACCTAAATTCAAAACTAAACTTACCCTAACCTGCGTACCCTCTAAACCTACCTAGCCCCACTAAAATTACCTAACTAACCTATTAAATTACCTAAAAATGAAAAAAAAAAAAAATCAATTTTTATTAAAAAAAAAAGGGGATTTCAATGGGGGGGCAAAAACCCCCCACAGATCAGCAGAAGCTGATCTGCAGCACTTGATCACTAAACTGAGTGATCAAGGTGGGGGGAACAATTGATCACTGTATTATAGTGAACAATTGGGGAAAAAAAACTTTTTTTCTTTTTTTTAACTGTGTTGCAAGCCTGCAACACGAACTGGAACACTGTATCGATCTCTCTGTCTCTCTTCTCCTCAGATTTGTGTCTGAGGAGGAGAGAGACAGAGATATACGACAGAAGCAGTGTTTTGAAAACACTGCTTCTGTCATATGCGGGGAAATACATGTGTTTCGCTATTTTAGCGAATCGCATGTATCAACAATGCGGGCATTGGCTGAAACTAGATGCTCCGATATCGGAGCACCTAGTAACAGACAGCCCGCATCTCTCCCATCGCGCACAGCGGCAGAGATGGGAGAGTTAACCCTTGACGTGCCAGGACCGTCAATGGTCCTTAAGTGCAGGACCAGCGTGACGGTCCTGCCACGTCAATGGTCCTTAAGGGGTTAATCTTACTTTTATTTTTTTTTTAGTTCCCAATATATATTGTTTTTTTTTTGCATATACATAGACCTGCTACATATTTATTTATAAGTTTGCTCTAATTTAGAGTTTGACCAGTGAGCGCTATAGTGTTATTGTTTTTTCTGTTTTCTTTCACAGTATTGCGAAATACTGAGGATCTTTACACCAGCTAGCTCCTGGGACTTACTTTAATAATACATGTGTTGAATTGTCTGAATGAACAACAAAGAAGAGAGGGTCAAGTAAATTTGATTTTTGAGGACACATTAATACCAAATAACCAAAACCAAGATCCTGGCATTAATATAAGGGACGGTTTTAATCAACTAGAAAAACTACTTAAGTCAGAGATGTCATACTGGTGGGAACAAATAACCTTGAACTTTGGGAAGGATAATGATTACTTTTATTCAAATTGGACAAAAGTTTGATTCCTGCTCTGTCCATTTAATGCAAATCATTACATGTTTTAGAAAGAATCAAATAGCAAATATAATTGGTCAAATAGAGGAGATAAAAAAAATCCTTAGAACCATATAATCGGGATCCTAAATTCCAAGAATTGGACAATAAGATCAATGCCAACGTAGAAGCATTGGAAAAAGGAACAGAGGAGAGAAAGCAAAATAAATTCAAGAGGGATGATGAAGACTACTCCACAGCTAAGATCAGAAAATGGAAAAGAACCAACTACAATTCAAATCTCTCTAGAAAACCTAACCACTAACCCCCCAGGGGAAGATATAAAAAATAAATTAGTAACATTAAAGTTCAAGAATCCTCTACAAATAAGAATACTCAGCAAAGAAGTAAAGAAACCAAAGAAAAAGCTAATGATTCCCTATTGCTTCCAACTGAACAATTGGTTGAAAGAAAAGAAACACCTGAGATACAAGCATGAGTCACTGTAGAAAGCACCTCTGAAAAGAAAATATCAGATCACTAAATTTAGGATTCCTAGTAGTTCCACAGTGTTTAAAACTGGTACAGAATCAATGGGATTACTAATCCCAATCTTAAGAAAAAACTAGAGAACAAGGGAGGAAAGGAAAGGTGATATTAGATCATCCTTTATGGAATAGACCAGTTTGATACTGTATATTGGTGGACCTATGTGGGTCTTTTTTGTGAACAATTTTAAAATTCCTAACTTTATTGATATCTATTAAAAATATATTGTGCAATTAAAAACCTAAGTGATTAGTATCTTAGTAAATATAACAGTTGTAAAATTCCTATCCTTCTTGGAGGAACAGGGTTGATGTGTAGTGTTAGATTGTAACTGCTTTTCTTGCCTTTGATTTACAGCATTATCGATCTAGTATATATCCATGGAATCTACCTGATGTTGTTACTATTTAGAAACAATTTACCTAATATTTATAGGTTATTATAAGATATATTATTTTAGGGTTAAATATGTAACCCTTTAATGAAAACTATCCAGGACATATTTGAAAACAAGAGAAATCTTAATGTATTCTTGATGGTAAAATATTTTCTAAATAAATAAATTCATTCATTCATTCATTCATTTTGCTTAAATTCCATCTTTTAATTTTTAAGCTTTTCACTCTGATGAACACATTAGACCAAAGAATCATTTAACCACAGATTAATTATTGAGATAAGATCTTCGCTTACTATCCCTATACCATTGATCTCTATACATTTTTTTCTCCCTTATTAGTTTTCATTCAGTTTGTACTGTGTATATATTTTAGTCACTCAGTTTATATTTTTTATATCTATATCGAAGTTCTTACTGACAGTGCAGCATTCAAAATGTATATTTGTTTTAACCCTGCACAGATTATTTAAATGTAACCAGTTATCTAAACAGTCTCTTGTATGATATAATTTAGATTAAGTATAGGACCAGAGGTATTCCCTTTTTCCCTTTATTCAAATTATTAGGGCCTCATTATCACTTCAGTGCGAAACAGAATTCCTATATCTCAATCACTGTCCTATACTCTTTAATAAAAGGCTAAATTTGAATATCTACTCAGTAGATTCCTAATAACCTTACTTATGCCACTCTATTCGGATTGATTGGGCAAGTCTACTCATATCAATGCGGAGTAGAGGTTTTATATTTCCATGGCAGTCTTATGCTATTTGATAGTAATTCACTTTACCACTCAATTTGCATTGACTGGGCAAAGTTTCCAATATCAATGCGGAGTAGCAATTATGTCTTTTACTTACAATAACACCATTAACTCTACAACCAAAACACCCTGCGCAGGGACATGCCAGCTTCATCAGGGGCAAAAAAGGAGCTGACCAAGATCTCTATTTATACCATCACTAATTGACAGCTCAATTTCAAATTAGCCAATCCTCAACTCTAAATCAATTACTTGAAAGTTGTTGAACTACGGAAGTTGAGATAGTCCTATTTTTCTCACGTTCTTTTTGCCACTTTCACTTGAGATGTAGTTCCATTTATAAATCCTTTTATACCTTCATATCTAAGGATGCAGGAAAAGTTATCCCTTGTATACCGATGTACTACTTTTACCTCATCATCACATCATCACTTCACTTTTAAAAGGTCACACGCAAAAGAGCTTGCGACCACTTGACTCGCTAACTATATCGCCTGGTTAAAAATGGCGACATGACAATCTCGCACTGCATGACAGTGCCAGATTATCATGTTGCCTATGGAACATCGCATTGAATAATTGTAGAGCGGTTGCTAGGTCTCCCTATATATATTGCATAATAAAGAAATAAAGAAAATGCTGGCACTGCAGGAGTTAAAACTGGCAAGATTTCACTTACTAGTAAGCCGCTGCGGCCTCTCACTTCCCTTCTCTACATGCAGAATGACAGGGAGGAGCAGAGCATGCAGAGGAGGAGAGAGGCCGCAGCAGCTTACCAGTAAGTGAAATCTTGCCATGTCTTAACTCCTGCAGTGCCAGCATTTGTTTTTGTACTTTGACATTCTCCACATTTTTCCTAACATACCTTAACATGATTGTAAGCTTACTTTTTAAGATGCTTCTACTTTTTATTTTTTTTTTCCATCATCTTTAACAAGTTTTATGTCCCAGACAGTGAAGTCACATCTTGGCCATTTCCTAACCCAGTTACAAGTCACATCTTGCCCGTTTCCTAACCCAGTTATTCCCTTTCTAGTATTGTGCGGATGTCTTGTTGCATACGTTTCGCGCTGTCGTGCAGTGTGAGACTGTCATGTCGCCATTTTTTAACCAGGCGAAATAGTGAGTCAAGTGGTTGCACGCTCTTTTGTGTGCGACCTTATAAAAGGATATCTTTTTCGAATACCCTTATGCTGATTTGTTTACCACTTTTTAAAATAGGTCCCGCCCAGTGTCACCTAAACACTATTGCCTGACAAAGGGACTAGACGTGCTGAAACGTGTTGCATATAGTGATCTTTTTCTTGCGCTTTTATACGTTTATTCTTATTATTGTATACTTTTGATTCAAGTGGATTTACATATTCCGATATTAGATCAAAGGAGTACAGAAGAATTGAGATAACATGGGAGCTGATACTAACTGAAGTCCTGAGAGTGCTGATCTGATGTGCTTATATACCAAGAATCCAACAAGTAAGCATACATAGGAGGGGGTATCATGGTATATAGTGTTGAATGTTATCTAGGGTGCCATTATACACCTTCATATCACAGAGCTATATTGTTTATAGCCACGGAGCTAGTAATCAAATAGTCTGTTAAAGGTCATCTCTAGCCTGCTACTGCCACTTACACATAATACCACAGCCAGCTTACAAAAATGGCTTAATTCCATTTCCCCTAATACATTACACCATATTCCTTAGTATTCCACTCATATTTTTATATATTGGCTTTTATTGTTAATACATCAAATATATTGCACTTAGATCTCCTTGGTGCACTGTCTCTTTTTTCTCTCTTTTTTATATGTATCTCCCTTGAGGAACCTAGGATTGAGGTCAGCTGAACAGAAGAATTTGCTAACTTGCCATTAATAGTAACCACCAGGCAGGACTTAAAGGGATAGTAATACTTAAAATGTAAAAAAAAATATGTTGTAGGGTTTATCCCCCTGAGTAAAACAAGAGTACTCCCACTGCTGAAAGGTGTTTCATTCAAAAGTTATTAATTTTCAAAGTTGAATTTTTTAGGTGCAATATCACAGTGGCCTGAAATTGTACAGTGGCGCTGTTGCTACACGATCCTATGGACAGCTCTGGTCCCGGGACCATAAATCTCCATAGGATGGTGTAGCAACAGCGCCACTGTACAATTTCAGGCCACTGTGATATTGCACCTAAAAAATTCAACTTTGAAAATTAATAACTTTTGAATGAAACACCTTTCAGCAGTGGGAGTACTCTTGTTTTACTCAGGGGGATAAACCCTACAACATATTTTTTTTTACATTTTAAGTATTACTATCCCTTTAAGTGACAGGCGTACTAATCAACTTCATCACTTTCATCTTCCAACTCCATGGATCATTATTAACATCTGTTCATATATTTTTACTACACATATTTATCTGCATCACTAACATCATCCAGATCAAATAGATCAACTGGAAGATTTAGTTCAGATTGGTTGAACTGGACATTATGCAAGTTAATGGTAGCTATACAGACATATACAGATCTTCTTTTCATTTTCTTTGAAGTTTGTACTATTACCCAAAACAGTGAGATTATCGCTCTCTCTCGCTCTCTCTCTCTCTCTCTCTCTCTCTCTCTCTCTCTCTCTATATATATATATATATATATATATATATATATATATATATCTTATTCTTTATATATGACAAATACCTATTTGGCTAGTATGTGCTTGCTGGATTCAAGTATATCTACCGACATTTCATTTTATATACTTAGGATTTTCTATGTTATATGTACATGTGGGCTATTAGTTTTGTGATTTCATCTACGTACAAATTAGTTTCCTGAGAAATCTATGTATTCAGCTATTGAAGTCTGGCCAGTCAGCAGTTCTTAATCTTTTATTTTTATTTTAGTCCCCAATAGATCTTGTTTTTTTTCCTTACACACAGACCTGCTACATATTTATACAAGTTTGCTCTGATTTAGAGCTTGACCAGTGATATATAGTGATATATATATATAGTGCTATATGTTTTTTCTCTAAAGACTGCTACCTGGGCCTAAAGTAGTGGAGCCGGAGGAAGGCCAAAGGTCAAAATGGAGTAAGGCACAGAAGGGAATTGACAGCCAAAGTCAGTACACTGTAAAGCAGGAATACTGGAACAGTGTACAGGTAAGGAGATCCACAAGAGAAAAAGTAAACTGCTGAGGTCAAATATCCAGGTAAGCATAAAACACAGAAACTCAAGAGAACTCAGGAAACAAGTATCAGTTACACCTCTGGAAAAAGGGGTGAGAGCCAATGAGATTTAGCCCCCACAGAGCAGCAAGATAGAAGGAGGATGGTGTGACAATATCTGAGTGGCTATGGCTCCAACAGGCTTGATTTCAGCATAGCACTATGCACTTTAAGTAGCAGACAAGCTTCATAATACACTGGCAGTATGGCTACAAAACCAGTATATTGATCATCAGACTCTATTGGCAGATGTCTTCTACTTTCTGTGTTTCTGAGATTGCTGAAGTAAAACTGGATCTGAATTAATTGGCTCATTGCCCAACTGATCTTGATGATCGCAGAGAAGAGGTAAATGAATATGTTACCTCTCTCCAAACTACTGTGGAATCGCAACATACACACATATTGGACCTAGAGCACCATGTCAATGGCCTGGAGAACCAGGAAATAAAGCATATTATCTGAATCAAGGGCCTTACTGAAACTGTTTTTCAAGAATGCCTGACAAGTACAGGCACACCTCTGGAGATTGATAAAGTACATCATGCTGTAAGAGCCAGAAGCCACACAATGAGATCTGACGTATCCATAAATTTACACTTAAAGAACAGATTCCTACTGCCAAAAGGCAAAAGGGCAGAGTTACCCATGAAAACAAAGAGATTCAACTTAATCAAAACATCCCTTGGTTTGCATTTCAACAGCTTTCTTAAGATGCTCACTTGACATCTTTATTCTGGGAACATTCAGTATTGCTGTGGGTTTCCATTCAACCTACAGGCATCCATAGATGGCAAATCAGTCACAGAGAAGGACCCCTCAGATCTTCAACATTTTTATTCCCAGCTAGGCCTTGACCACATCAATATGCCAGGGTTGAATACCAACTCATCAGATACACTTAATGGTCTTCCACAGAGACCCATTTAACAATATACCCCACCTGGCAGAGGCAAGAACCCATAAGAGCAGATAGGTAACACAGCAACATAGTAAATTAGGTTGAAAAAAAGACACAAGTCCATCAAGTTCAACCTTTGCCACATATCCCAGTGAAATGAGAATTATATAGCTTTCCTGTTGCCAAATAAGTTAATATTTATCAGATCTTCCTGTTTTGACTACAAATACACAGTATTACACTGGATGTTACCTTTTGAAAGAAATGTATCAAATTTTAAGAGGTTGTTGATGAAAGGTTCCCATACCCTCCAGAATACAAGACCCCTGGTCTCCCAGGGTTTTCTGCATAGGCCACATTCAATACACTCTGGATGCATTGATTCCGAGATGGCAATTGGTCAGACAGCCAGAGGAAAAGGAAAATTTTAAGAGCGACCACCTGTAGAATATGAAACAGACATTTCTGATGAGTATTATGAGGGTTATTAAGGGGAGAGGATGCCTAGTAAAAAGGAAGCAGTTGAGGGGTAATCTGTAAACTGAAAATTCTGGACAGTTCTACAACTATCATCGTCCACAATGGGGTTAAAATGGAACTACCACCCAATAATAACATTGCACCACATAATTGCCCATCTGGCAACTAGCTGCTCAGTAGCACTAGTCACCAGAATTATTCCCTGATTAAAGACAAATCCCTATTCTTCCAAGACTGACAGCAGGACGGAGCGTGGACATCTTGCTATAGTGACATCCGCACGTCTGTGCTGACAGACCCAGCCGGGTCTAGGAGTCGTTGCTAGGAGCTGGCTGGCTCCAAAAGGGACTGACAGCACAGGCGCGCGGACGTCACTATGGCAAGATGTCCGCACTCCATCCTGCTGTCAGTTTTGGAAGAATAGGGATTTCTCTTTAATCAGGTAATAATTCTGGCGACTAGCGCTACTGAGCAGCTAGTCCCCAAATGGGCAATCATGTGGTGCAATGTTATTATTGCAGTGGTTCTCAACCTGTGGGTCGGGACCCCTTTGGGGGTCGAATGACGATTTGCCAGGGGTCGCCTAAAACCATCAGATATTTCTATTTCGATTCATAACAGTAGCAAAATTACAGCAATGAAGAAGCAAAGAAAATAATTTTACTGTTAGGGGTCGCCACAACTTGGGAAATTTTATCAAAGGGTCGCGGCACTAGAAAGGTTGATACCGCTGTATTATTGGGTGGTAGCTCCACTATAAGGCCATGCAACCCCTTAGTTTATGGAGGGTGCGAATAAGTATGTCATCATTTCAGTTTCTTTGCCGCATCCTCTGAGGACTCTCCTGGACATCAGGATTAATGGTAAGTGCTACTTTTAATAGGATGTTGTTGATTAAAGGAGAAGTAAACATTTTTTATGAAAAAATATATACTGTAGGGATTTTCCTACTAAGTAAAATAAGGGAACTATAACTAGGGTTGCCACCTTTTGTTAAAAAAAATACCGGCCAAGGCATTCCCTCCATAGACTTATCATTGGAAAGAAGCCAATTTTTTACCGGCCTGCCGGTAAAATACCGGCTGGGTGGCAACCCTAACTACAAACTGCCAAGAGATTCATATTTCCACAGTTATTATAGTATAAATCCATGTTTTTATACATTAGCAGTGCCCTCTAGTAGTCAAATTCTAATTAGTTTTTCCTGTTACATTCTAATGGAAAGGAAAGGAAAGAAAGTCAGTGATAAACAGTTCTCCATAGAATGTGATAGAAACTGCCTGTCACTTCCTGTCAGAACAATCAGGAAGTAAACACAATAAATTCACTTCCTGATTATTTGAACTGTTATAAATTTTTAATAGGACATCTGACAGCAGTGGGAGTACCCTTGTTTTATTCAGCAGGAAAAGATCTATAAAATGTGTTTTCATAAAAAAATTTACTGCTCCTTTAAAACAGTACTACCACCCTATTAAAAGTCGCCACCCAATAATTAGGCATATGGCGACAAGCTTCTTAATACTGCTATTATCTTCCACAAGTACCGTGTTTTGAAGTAATCCTGTTTCTTCAGAGACCGGCAGCCAGGCTTGGACACAGGCATCTTGCTCAGAGATGTCTGCGCACCCGAGCTGTCCTTCCTGGTCTCCTCTAGGAGGCATTGCATGGAGACGAAAGGCACAGGAAGGGACTAACAGCAAAGGTATGCAGATGGCTCTACAGCAAGAAGCCTGGCTGTCAGTCTCTGAAGACACAGGATTACTTCAAAACAAGGTACTTGTGGAAGATAATAACAGTATTAAGAAGCTATTAAGAAGCTAGTCGCCATACGCCTACTTATTGGGTGACGACTTTTTATAAGGTGGTAGTTCCGCTTTAACTTAGTCGGGTTAACCCCAAGATGCCGGCGGGGTAATTATACCCCACTGGCACTCATAGGGTTAATTGTACTAACTTTTGACACATTTTTTCATACTTAGGGGTCCCATATCAATATATCCACTGAGGACTTAGGTTTTTTTTTTGTGTTTTTTTTTTTTTTACTTTTTTTTTTTACTTTTTTTTTTAATCCAAGTTTCGGCTATTTGAAGGTCTGATAAGGGACTCAAGTCACAAAAAACTGGGTCTTAACTTTCCTGCTATAAATTGAGTCCCTTATCGGTTCCTCATGGCTAATACAGACATTTAAATTACAAATGACGGTGTTTTCATCATTTTGTATGGGTGTCACGCGATTGCTCTTTTTTTTTTTTTTTTTGCTGGTATTTGTTTCAAAGCACAGGCATTTGATTAGTTTACTGTGCTTAAAAAAATGTTGTCGGCAGAAAAAACAGCCGCCTCCAACATTTGGATCTAGCCCAAAATCTTTAGGACTTGAACCTCCAGACTTAGAAAAATACTATTGGACATCACATGCAAACAAACTAACTGGTTTAGAAATTAACTGAATTGGAAAAAAACAGTGTGGCATGACAAAAAAAAAATAATGAAGAATTAAAACTGAAATAAGTAAACAAGCAAACAAAAAAAATGAAACAGAAGAAACTGTGGGTACAGGCAGAAAATAGGATTTTAGCCTTACCTCGTTAAATCCTTTTCTCTTAGTCCTTAGTCTTAGTCCACATGGAATACAGGTACCACGGGAAGTGATATTTTGAAAAAAGACAAGGTCTTGAGGGTCCCCTTCTACAGGCTGACCCAGCCCCGACCTTCCAGTTTTGATATGAGACAAGCTCACTAGATTGGACAGCAAGATAAGAAGTAAGCTCCTGTGAGAAAAAGACCCATGAAGGACTCCAACGTCAAGCCAGAAGAGACCAAGCAAGGTTCCCTTTTTATGGGTGTATTCCATATGGACTAAGAGAAAAGGATTTAACAAGGTAAGACTAATAAAAATTTGCTAGAACATCAACACAATAGTGTTTGTGCATGGAGGGCCAAGTCACAGCCTTGCACAGCTGTTGAGCAGAGGCCAAATTCTTGTAGACCTAGGAGGCCCAACAGACCTGGTGGAATATGCTGTAACACAAAAGGGAAGAGGTTTCTTCCTGAGTTCGCATGCCTGTCAAATGGTAGACAACCCAGGAGGCAATAGTGGCCTTGGGCACAGCCTGACCTGCCCTTGGACCCTCAGGAATGACAAACAATGCATCAGCCTTACGTAAAGACATAATACGGTGTACAACAAATTTGAGACAATGCACCACATCCAACAAGTGGAGATCACTCTTCTTGTCAAACTTAGAGTCAGGACAAAACAAAGGCACTACAATCTCCTTATTGATGTGGAACTCAGAGACCGCTTCAGGAAGGAATTCTTGGGAGGTTCAAACAGCCTTGTCCTTGTGAAAAACCAGGAAAGGCAGCTTGAAGGAAAAGACTGTAGGTCAGCAACTCTGAAGAAAGAGACCACAGCGAAAAGAAAAGCCATCTTCCACATCAAAAGACGCAAGGGAATGGTAGCAAGGGACTCAAAGGGAGGCTGCTGCAAAACACCCAAAACCAAATTAAGGTCCCACAAGGGTGTGGGAGCCTTGTAGGCATGAAAAGCATGGGCCACCCCTTGAAAGAACACCTTGATATCTGTTAAAATTGCAATATGCCTCTGGAAAAATACAGAGAGAGAGCAGAATCCTGAACCTTCAAGGAACTCAGACTGAGCCCTTTGTCCACACCATCCTGAAGAAAGGAAAGGACCACCGGGAGGTCAAACTCTTGTGAAGACAGTTCCCTATCCACACACCAAGAATTAACCAAAACCTGTGGTAGGTCTTAGATGAGACAGTCTTCCTAGCCTAGTGGAGACAACTTCAGGAGAGAACCCCATACTCAACAGCCATGCTATCAAACCATCTTCTTCATGTTCTTTTTCCAGAGGTAGCCCTAAAGTAGGATGTCGAGTCTGGGTGGCAGTGGAAATGGATCCTGAATGGAAATACATACCAGCTTCACAAACCACCCCTCTTGGTCCAATAAAGAGCAACCAGAATTACTGTTGGACCGTCCATCTGTATATTCCTGAGGGAATGAGAGGAATTGGAGGGAAGATGTAAGTGAGGTGGAAGCACCGCTAAACGCTGAAAACGCCACAGTGGAACTTTCCTGTTGTTCCTCGTGGCCATTAGGTCTATTTGAGGCAGACCCCACTTTTGTACAATCAGAGCAAACACTTCTGGATGGAGTTCCCATTTGGACCCACGTCTTAGCGACTTTGGAAGTCCTCCAGGACATTTTCTACCCCTGGAATATGAGCGGAGGAAATGGACAGAATGTGGGCTTCGGCCCAACCCAGGATGTACTTGACCTTGGATCAGGCGGGGAGCTTTGAGTCCAATTGGACGCTTACTGGATGACCCTTCATTTCAGGAGTCCAGTAAACCAGAGCAAGGCGGATCGCCCTGAACTCCAGAACATTGATGGACTGAAGAGACTCCACCATAGTCCATCTTCCCTACATCCCAAGGTGACCCAGAACCGTACCCCAGTCACTCAAGCTGGTATCTGTCATGACCATGGTTCACACCGGAATCACAAACAGATTCCCATTTTCCAGGTGGCGCCTTGCAACCACCACTGCAGATCCTGTCTGGTTACAGGAGAGAGGGAGAGCTGCCAACCCAGAAGATCCAGATTCCCATGCTATGTCTGGATGACAAGTCTCTGGAGTTTCCTGTTGTGCATACGAGAGTAGGGTAGCACTTCTAGAGGGAGACACTAGGCGGCTCAGAACCCTCATGTACACAGATAGTGTTGACTGTCCAGGTGGATTGGGATGTGTATTTACCCATCCTGAAAGTCTAGAGATGCTAGGTTCTCCCCTGGGCACCTAGCTGCGATGACAGAGCGCAGAGACTCCATCTTGAAGCGAGCAGTCGCTACATACAAATTGAGTTCCTTGAGGTCCAGAATGGGGTGGCAGTCCAGTAAACCAGAGCAAGGCGGATCGCCCTGAACTCCAGAACACTGATGGACTGAAGAGACTCCACCATAGTCCATCTTCCCTACATCCCAAGGTGACCCAGAACCGTACCCCAGTCACTCAAGCTGGTATCTGTCATGACCATGGTTCACACCGGAATCACAAACAGATTCCCATTTTCCAGGTGGCGCCTTGCAACCACCACTGCAGATCCTGTCTGGTTACAGGAGAGAGGGAGAGCTGCCAACCCAGAAGATCCAGATTCCCATGCTATGTCTGGATGACAAGTCTCTGGAGTTTCCTGTTGTGCATACGAGAGTAGGGTAGCACTTCTAGAGGGAGACACTAGGCGGCTCAGAACCCTCATGTACACAGATAGTGTTGACTGTCCAGGTGGATTGGGATGTGTATTTACCCATCCTGAAAGTCTAGAGATGCTAGGTTCTCCCCTGGGCACCTAGCTGCGATAACAGAGCGCAGAGACTCCATCTTGAAGCGAGCAGTCGCTACATACAAATTGAGTTCCTTGAGGTCCAGAATGGGGTGGCAGCCACCGTACTTCTTCGAAACCACACACAGGTTTGAGGAGGTACTGAAACAAGAACTCCCTTGACCAGAAGAGACTGAACTGCTTCCCTGAATATCTGCAGCTTTTCCAGGCCCTTGTGAAAACTGGACTGAAAAAATCTGAAAGGAGGAAGGGACTTGAACCCAATTCTATACCCTTGCAAGATTACCCACAAAACTCACTGATCTGCAATAGAGTCTGCCCACGAGTTTTGAAAGTGGGAAGATGACTGCGGACCAGGGTTCCACGAGTAATGCGGTAGCTGGCTTGCCAGGAGCTCTCAGACTGCCACAGCTGCTTGGGCTTGGCACAGAGGAGCTGGGTAAAGGCCTGCGGGGATTGTGGCCTTTGCACCTCAGTTTGGTGGGGATGAAAAATATGCAGTTTCCTTGCCATAGTAGGACTTTTGGGCATCTAAGGTAACAGGGTGCTCTTGCCCCCAGTAGCATCACTGATAATCTGCTTCAGCTGAGGACCAAAAAGAGATTAGGAAACCAGTGACTTCTTGGCACATTGGTCCACAGACCAAATCTTAAGCCGCAAGGTGCGTCACGCAGTAACATAGAAGGCTGAGCCATGGCCAACAACCGGACAGCTTCAAAAAGGGAATCAGAAACATAGGTATGAGCTTCTGGCATGTTGACTATGATGGCAAAAAGGTCCTCCTTTGGGGCACCATCAAGGACAGCGTCCTTGTTCTCCACATACTGCAATAGCTCTGTTAACCCAGGCAGAGGCAAAGATAGTCCTCAATGCAGCCCCAATGGCAGCAAAAGTTGGACCGGATGATAGAGTCAAGCTTCTTATCCGTCACATTCTTAAGACCAGCTGCATCTTCCAACGGCAGAGCAGTGGACTTGGAGAGCCTGGAAATGGGAGGATCTACAGAAGGACTTCTCGCCCACGGTGTCAAAGCTGCCTCTGAAAAGGGCTACAGCTTAGAGAATCTCTTAGAGATAGTTAACCTCCTCTCAGGGGTCTTCCACTCAAACAGAAGAATCTGATCAAGAGTGGCATTAGAGGAAAAGACAGCAGAGGATTTTTTTATGCCTCTGAAAAACATCTGTAGTGGAATGACCTTCCTCTGGGGTGTCAGAGACCTGAAGGGTCTGTAAAAAAGCCCTGATGAGTCTCTCAGCAGTGGGAGTAGGGTCAGCCTTATAGGAGGCCCCATAGGAGTATCCACATTCATCATATTCCCCTTCCTCTTTGTCATCCTCAGAAGAGCCTTCCTCAGAGGAACCTATGAGTGCAGGCAAACTTGGGGCCTTAGGGACCACAAACCTGAAGGTGGTAGGGGGCTTCCAAGACTGAAGAACCTCTTGGATAGAAACAGGAACTTGTGCCATAGGGGACAACAAACTTATTACCCAAGCTGGCTCTTGTTCAAGGCTGGAGGGCCCCTGTGGGGTAGTAGAGGCCACAGCACATGAAAGATCCAGAATACACTAGGAAACCCCACTTGGCATGAAGAACAGTAAGCAAGTCCTTAGCCTTAGGCCTAGCCCCATGCTCCCTGACAGGAGTAGTGTCTAAAGTATAAATACAGTTCCCCAGAGTTATAATTCACCCTAGAAAAGCACAGAAAAGTACTTATCTGGCAGGTGAATGGTCAATCTGGAGAAGGAGAGCAAGAAGAGGCAGCCTCTGCATAGGATAAGCAAGAGAAAAGTAAAATGGCAACTGCAAACTAGGCAGCCAATCGGGAGAAAACTTGCAAAATGGGTATTCTGGGTAATGTAGTTGTCTCAGTTGCTGTTGCCTGGCAATGCCTACAAACTCTGATCGTAGGCCCTCAGGGGCCCACAAGACACTAAGGACATGAACCGGATGAAAGGGCATGAGGAGACAAGAAGAATGAGCCCACTCTGAACACTGTGTGACAAACGGTTGTAGAGATATGCCCCAGAGAAATTCTCCCATATAAGTCAATGAAGCAAAGATGGCTGTGATGCAGGAAGCGCGTCTTAAAGGTGCCATGTACCCAAAACCAAAAATTTTTAAAAGTAACCCAAAACACCCAAAGAACCTAGGAGACATGAGGGGGTAATAAAAATACACTATTCTGAAAGGAAAAACCCCGGTAAGGCCCCTACCCCAGATAAACCAGAAGGGAAGGGGTTAAACCAGTACCAAACCCGCTATCCATACTCCATAACTAAGGGAAAGAAAATAAATAAAATACCCAACATGAGCGCAAGAGCCCAAAGGCTCAAATACAACCCCGGTATATAGGGGCACAAGTGGGGACATGTCAATCAAGGCACTCAAAGGGTTATCCACCAATCTTCACATCTTTTGTCTTCAGGTTACCATTGTGAAGAACAGAGCCTTAGAGAGACCCTGCTGGAAGTGAAAACTTGGATTGCAAGATTCTCTCCACAGGGTTGCAAGGGTCCACAACAGCACATGTACACTGGGCAATCCTCAAGGGGAAGACAGTAATGGTAACCCACCTAATGAGGGAATTGTGAAATTCCCATATCTAAGTAGAAAATAAAAAATAAGCTAAAGACTACGCAGCAATGTTCCAAGCCTGTTCACTCTAGTCAGGAACATATCAAAATTGGAAGGCAGGGGCTGGGTCAGCCTGTTGAAAGGGGAGGGAAGGCTCCACCCTCAAGATCTTGTCTTTCTGAAATGTTCCGCCTTTCAAGGAAGGAAGATCACCTCCCATGGCACCTGTATTCCATATTGGACAAAAGAGAAAAGCTTTTTCAGATTTGACACTAACTCAATTACCATGGTTGCCCAACAAATCACATTCCAAGTCTTTAGGGGGCTCCCCACTGATTTTAAGTTACTTTAAAATGCTACACCCTTAGGGGACTCACCACTGATTTGAGATCTTTATCTCCTCATTTAAGCCCACTTACCACTGTTACTAATAATTTTCTATTTCAGCTGGGCCATATTACAACTTCGAGCAGTGGCATGATAGCATAGACCAACCCATGAGACATGTTCAGAGAGATAATAAGGTAGCTCCCGTATCCACTCTGAAAATCACCTTGAACTGGGTACCAATGTAGTTTAGTTATTTAAACAGTCGATTCACTTTATAAGACCCCCCCCCTTCCCTTTGAGAAACATTTAAACACTCCCCGTACCAAACCAGTTTCTACAGCTTACTCCTTGCTTATGACACCTATCTCTCAAGATCTACCATATGTCACTATCAAGTGGGAATTGGAAGTTGACTCTTCTAATCTTCTAATTAATACATCACTGTTCCATGAACAAAAAACCCCAGGAGCTGGATTATAAACTTCTATCCCAATGGTTTAGATGCCCAGTAACTATTAAAGGGTTAGACATGTCTAACATTTAATAACCCTAATATTGAAGGTATTAAAAAGATAATATTAATGTGCCAAGTCATATCTCTCAAACCTTTATGGTTTGAGAGATATAAGCGCTGAAAGTCTCCCTCTCCCTTCGCTTTTCCAGACGTCAGCATGTACAGTGAGGGAAAAAATTATTTGATCCCATGCTGATTTTGTATGTTTGCCCACTGACAAAGAAATGATCAGTCTATAATTTTAATGGTAGATTTATTTGAACAGCGAGAGACAGAATAACAACAAAAAAATCCTGAAAAACGCATTTCAAAAAAGTTATAAATTGATTTGCATTTTACTGAGTGAAATAAGTATTTGACCCCCTATCAATCAGCAAGATTTCTGGCTCCCAGGTGTCTTTTATACAGGTAATAAGCTGAGATTAGGATCACTCTCTTAAAGGGAGTGCTTCTAATCTCAGCTTGTTACCTGTATAAAAGACACCTGTCCACGGAAGCAATCAATTAATCAGATTCCAAACTCTCCACCATGGCCAAGACCAAAGAGCTGTCCAAGGATGTCAGGGACAAGATTGTAGACCTACACAAGGTTGGAATGGGCTACAAGACCATCGCCAAGCAGCTTGGTGAGAAGATGACAACAGTTGGTGCGATTATTTGCAAATGGAAGAAACACAAAATAACTGTCAGTCTCCCTCGGTCTGGGCCACCATGAAAGGTCTCACCTCGTGGAGTTTCAATGATCATAAGAATGGTGAGGAATCAGCCCAGAACTACATGGGAGGATCTTGTCAATGATCTCAAGGCAGATGGGACCATAGTCACCAAGAAACAATTGGTAACACACTACGCTGTGAAGGGCTGAAATCCTGCAGCTCCCACGAGGCCCCCCCTGCTCAAGAAAGCACATGTACAGGCCCGCCTGCAGTTTGCCAGTGAACATCTGAATGATTCAGAGGAGAAGTGGGTGAAAGTGTTGTGGTCAGATGAGACCAAAATCGAGCTCTTTGGCATCAACTCAACTCACCGTGTTTGGAGGAAGAGGAATGCTCCCTATGACCCCAAGAACACCATCCCCACCGTCAAACTTGGAGGTGGAAACATTATGTTTTGGGGGTGTTTTTCTGGACACGACAACTTCACCACATCAAAGGGACGATGGATGGGGCCATGTACCGTCAAATCTTGGGTGAGAACCTCCTTCCCTCAGCCAGGGCATTGAAAATGGGTCATGGATGGGTATTTCAGCATGACAATGACCCAAAAAACATGGCCAAGGCAACAAAGGAGTGGCTCAAGAAGAAGCACATTAAGGTCTAGTGTCACGGTTTGTTTTGACTCTCAGACATAGAGTAAGATAAAAATCAAACTTTATTGAAAAGTTTAATGGGAACCCTCACAGGTCCTACTCATACACGTACATCACATATACACAATGGGTACAAACAGTAGTTATTGCAAGATACACAAGGGAGGCTCTACCGGCCTTGCCAATATACTGGGCAAGGCAGCCTAAAGGGTTACACGACAATCTGAATGTGGCTCTACTGGCCTTCCCAATACACCGGGCAAGGCAGCCTGGAGATTTACATGATGAACTGATTGTGGCTGTACCGGCCTTGCCAATATACCGGGCAAGGCAGCCTGGAGGTTTACACGATGAACAGATTGTGGCTTTAATGGCCTTGCCAATATACTGGGCAAGGCAGCCTGGAGGTTTACAAGCCAACCTAAATGTGGCTCTACCGGCTTTGCCAAATTACCGGGCAAGGCAGCCAAGTGGACAGAGGAACAGCTCCACTAATGCTGCACAGATGGAGCAACAACATAAGATGGAACAGTGGAGCAAACCAGTCTCCCAACCAAGGAGACCCAACTGGTTAGCAACGGGGACAGCAACAACCGGTGGATGTACAGTAACCCAGTGCCATGTATAGAAGAACAGTATAGCCCACCCGGTTCTACACAACAGATTAGGAACCGGTGGATGCGGAGTAAACCAGCAAAGCGTACTGGACAAACAAGTGCTTAATCGGCTCTATACAGCGGAATCAGCAGCCGGTGGATGGTGGAGTAAAGCTGCACTGATGCTGGTCAATAATAGTGCTCACATGGCACTAAACAAGTGGAATCAGCAGCCGGTGCATGGTGGAGTAAACCAGTACCGCGTACTGGATAAACGAAATGCCCAACCGGTACTAAACAAGCGGAAGTAGCTACCGGTGAATAGGAGTAAACCAGTACCGCGTACTGGATAAGCGAATGCCCAGCCGGTTCTATACAAGCAAATCAGCAACCGGTGAGAGTGGAGTAAACCAGTACAGCGTACTGGATAAGCGAATGCCCAACCGGTTCTATACAAGCAAATCAGCAACCGGTGAGAGTGGAGTAAACCAGTACCGCGTACTGGAGAAACGAATGCCCAACCGGTTCTATACAAGCAAATCAGCAACCGGTGAGAGTGGATGAAACCAATACCGCGTACTGGATAAGCGAATGCACAACCGGTTCTATACAAGCAAATCAGCAACCGGTAAGAGTGGATTAAACCAGTACCGCGTACTGGAGAAGCGAATGCCCAACCGGTTCTATACAAGCATATCAGCAACCGGTGAGAGTGGAGTAAACCAGTACCGCGTACTGGATAAGCGAATGCCCAACCGGTTCTATACAAGCAAATCAGCAACCGGTGAGAGTGGAGTAAACCAGTACCGCGTACTGGAGAAACGAATGCCCAACCGGTTCTATACAAGCAAATCAGCAACCGGTGAGAGTGGATGAAACCAATACCGCGTACTGGATAAGCGAATGCACAACCGGTTCTATACAAGCAAATCAGCAACCGGTAAGAGTGGATTAAACCAGTACCGCGTACTGGAGAAGCGAATGCCCAACCGGTTCTATACAAGCATATCAGCAACCGGTGAGAGTGGAGTAAACCAATACCGCGTACTGGATAAGCGAATGCCCAACCGGTTCTATACAAGCAAATCAGCAACCGGTAAGAGTGGATTAAACCAGTACCGTGCACTGGATAAGCGAATGCCCAACCGGTTCTATACAAGCAAATCAGCAACCGGTGAGAGTGGAGTAAACCAGTACCGCGTACTGGATAAGCGAATGCCCAACCGGTTCATACAAGCAAATCAGCAGCCGGTGAGAGTGGAGTAAACCAGTACCACGTACTGGATAAGCGAAACCCCAACCGGTTCTATACAAGCAAATCAGCAACCGGTGAGATAGGAGTGTACAGAGATCAGAATGTCACCATAGCGACTTCAGCAGCCAAATGGATAACCAGCAGCAGCAGCGACAGCAGACAAGCCAGGACCACACAGGAACGACAGCACCGCCAACCAGGTCAGGAACGGAGCAGGAACAATGCAGGAGAGGCACTGGCTACAGGAGCAACGCTGGTACTGGTAGCAAGCGAACAGTCTCAGGGAACAGGTACAAGGCAGGTGATTGCTGACATAGAGACACCACGAAAGGGCAACCAAAGGGTGCCTTAGCCCAGTCTATAAAGGCAATCCTGGGTGGGCAAAAGACAGGTGGCCAATGGAGAGTACACACACCTGACTGACAGCACAAGTAAGCAATCACGGGCACCGTGATACCTAGCCAGTCTCCAGACTTTAATCCCATAGAAGATCTGTGGAGGGAGCTGAAGGTTCAAGTTGCCAAATGTTGCCAAATGACTTGGAGAGGATCTGCAAAGAGGAGTGGGACAAAATCCCTCCTGAGATGTGTGCAAACTTGGTGGCCAACTACAAGAAACGTCTGACCTCTGTGATTGCCAACAAGGGTTTTGCCACCAAGTACTCATGTTTTGCAAAGGGGTCTAATACTTATTTCACTCAGTAAAATGTATAACTTTTTTGAAATGCGTTTTTCAGGATTTTTT
Organism: Rhinophrynus dorsalis; assembly: GCA_037306005.1. Lineage (NCBI taxonomy): Eukaryota > Metazoa > Chordata > Amphibia > Anura > Rhinophrynidae > Rhinophrynus > Rhinophrynus dorsalis. Next base: position 389,844,384 of record CM074722.1, read on the forward strand.
GTTGTTGTTATTCTGTCTCTCACTATTCAAATAAACCTACCATTAAAATTATAGACTGATCATTTCTTTGTCAGTGGACAAAAGTACAAAATCAACAGGGGATCAAATAATTTTTTCCCTCACTGTCCCACACCAGCCAGCGGCAAGCACACTTTGTAGACCGTTCCAGTGAAGTATCTGTTTTTCAATAGCACTCAATCAGCTCTGCTGAAGAGCCGCTGAGTAGGCTGACACAGATCCACTGCTGACAGCTTTACAGCTCGTCAGCAGGAGGGGGGAACTTTAAGTGCTTATACCTTTACGGTTTGAGAGATATGACTTGGCACATTAACCCCTTAAGGACCGGGAAAATCTGAGTTAGATTTGACTTAAGGACCGGAGCAATTTTGACTTTTTTGACTATGTCTTTGTTCAACCATATTTTCTCTTTAATTCCTTTTGTGCACCCACATAAATTATATACTGTTTTTTTAAGCACAAGTAGGGCTTTCTTTTGATACCACAATTATATGAATACCTCATTGTTTAATTTGATTAAAATAGAAAAACAGAGGAAAAAAATTGAAAAAAACAACATTTTGCTTAAATTTTTCTGTCAGGATTTGCATACTATTAGTTAATGAAAAAAAAATACCCCTAAATATATTCATTTGCTTCTCCTGAATATAAGAGTACCCCATATGCCTAGTATTTTAGTCCTTTCCTCACATTTACAAGGTAAATATTACAAGATGGCTGCCTTTATTTCCAACTTGTGATTTTTCAACAATTGTCATATGAGCATCATAGCTTAGCTGACGGTGCCAGAACCAAAAATGTCCCACAAAGGTATATGTTTCTGAAAACTACACAACATAAGGTAAATAATCAGGAGAATTTTGGAGTTTTTCATGCAGCTATTTTTCCGGAAATATTTTTCAAAATTGTGGTAATATTTTGTTTTTTTGCAGTTTTCACACTTACATTTCAATACTACTGTTGATATCAAGCACATGATAGGTGAAGATTTTTAAAAATGCATTGTTTAGTGTTCAGCTCCTTCTTCTGAGTACGGCAATACCCCATATGCATAGGTTTCTCAAGGTTTGGGAGAGCTACGGGGCCCAAATTGGAACATACGCGTTTCCAGTTTCACACTTTGAATTTTCACAGCTTGCATCACTGGTGCCATGTCTCATTTGGGGCTGTGTAACAGTGCTTCACTCTAAGATTTCCCCCCAAAAGTATATATTTTTGGAAAGTAGACACCCCAGGCTTTCATATTATGTATGTTTTCAATTTTTTTACGCAGCCATTTTACCACCAATCGCTCGTAAATCTTGACGTAAGTTAAAAAAACAGCGTTTTCCACACTTGCACTTCAATGTTGATGTGAATTTCAAGCACATGATAGGTGAAGATTATTAAAAATGCATTGTTTAGTGTTCAGCTCCTTCTTCTGAGTACGGCAATACCCCATATGCATAAGTTTCTCAAGGTTTGGGGGAGCTACGGGGCCCAAATTGGAACATGTGTGTTTCCAGTTTCACACTTTGAATTTTCACATCTTGCGTCACTTGTGCCATGTCTCATTTGGGGCTTTGTATCAGCATTCCAACTTACAATTTAGCCCCAAAAGTGTATATTTTTGGAATGCAGACACCCCAGGCTTTCAGTTTAGGTGTGTTTTCAATTTTTTTACGCAGCCATTTTACCACCACTTTCTCGTAAACTTGACGCAAGTAAAAAAACAGCGTTTTTCACACTTCGCCTTCAATGTTGATGTGAATTTCAAGCACAGAATAGGTGAAGATTTTATAAACTGAATTGATAAGTGTTCAGCTCCTTCTTCTGAGTACGGCAATACCCCATATGCATAGTTTTCTCATGGTTTGGGGGAGCTACTGGGGCCAAATTGGAACATGACCGTTTCCAGGTTCACACTTTGAATCTTCACAGCTTGCGTTACTGGTGCCATGTCTCATTTGGGGCTGTGTAACAGTGCTCTTTTTTAAGATTTCCCCCAAAAGTGTATATTTTTGGAAAATAGACACCCCAGGCTCTCGTTTTAGGTGTGTTTTCAAATTTTCTACACAGCCATTTTACCACCAATCCTGTGAAAACTTGACGTAAGTAAAAAAAAAATTCAGCATTTTTCACACTTTGCCTTCAATGTTGATGTGAATTTCAAGCACAGAATAGGTGAAGATTTTATAAACTGCATTGATTAGTGTTCAGCTCCTTCTTCTGAATACGGCAATACCCCATATGCATAGCTTTCTCATGGTTTGGGGGAGCTACGGGGACCAAATTGGAACATGCGCGTTTCCAGGTTCACACTTTGAATCTTCACAGATTGCATCACTGGTGCCATGTCTCATTTGGGGCTGTGTAACAGTGCTCCACTCTAAGATTTCCCCCCAAAAGTATATATTTTTGGAAAGTAGACACCCCAGGCTTTCATTTTAGGTGTGTTTTCCAATTTTGTACACAGCCACATTACCACCAATCCCTCGTAAACCTTGACGTAAGTAAAAAAAAAAAAAACAGCGTTTTTCACACTTAGGGTTGGCGGCAGTATACTGGGCAGCATACAAATTGGTTTGGGACACAATTTCACCTAAAATGTCTTCCCCCAAAAACAAATCCAAAAAATTATCATGGGTAAATCCTTTGGGCAGATCTTTTGGCAGGTGCTGGGGCAGTTGCCAGGGCAGCTCTTGGGGCAGTACATCTTTTCTTTACAGAAGGCCCAGCGTCATCACTAGAGCTGCTCTCACTCTCTGAAAACTGCATTACGTCAGTCTGACACAGTGTCTGTTGCCTCTGAGTCAGACGCCAAAAATGCATATACCTCTTCAACACTGTACCTGCGCTGCATTTTGTCCACTTAATCTAAAAAACTTTTTTTTTTTCTTACGCTATCCCTAAACCTAAATCTAACCCTAAAACTTACCCTAACCTACGTATATCCTGAACCTACCTAACCCAAGTGAACTACCTGTCTAAACTGCACTTATTATATATATATTTTTTTGGGGGTGGGTTGGGGTTTTATGGGGTGGTGTTTTCTTACGCTATCCTTAAACCTAAATCTAACCCTAAAACTTACCCTAACCTACGTATATCCTGAACTTACCTAACCCAATTGAGCTACCTATCTAAACTGCGCTTATTATATATATTTTTTTTTTTTGGGGGGGGTTGGGTTTTTTTTTCCCCTAAACCTAAATCTATCCCTAAAACTTTCCCTAACACACGTCTACACTAAACCTACCCAACTACCTACCAAAATACCTAAACTATATTTACTATTCAAATTAAAAAAAAAAAAAAAAAAAATTAAACATTTTTTTTTAAAAAAATGTAAAAAAATTTTAAAAAAATCTAAAAAATTCAAGGGGGATGGGGGGTGTCCCACAGATCAGAAAACACTGATCTGCAGCAAATTGATTACTCCAAGAGTGATCAGATGGGGGGAACTTATTGATCACTGCAGAACAGTGATCAAAGGGTTAATTTTCTTTATTTAAACTTTTTTTTTACTTTTTTTTTTTTTACAGGAACACTGTAACACTATGTCTCTCTGTCTCTCTCCACCTCAGCAGTATGCAAGGTGGAGCGAGGCAGAGAGATCTGACAGGGACAGTATTTACAAATACTGTCCCTGTCATTCAGGTTTTGCAACGTGTGATTCGCTTTTGAAGTGAATCGCATGTTGCAACAATGTATCTACTGCTCGTTACTAAGTGTCCCGATACCGGGACACTTAGTAAGAAGCAGCCTGCGCTCTTCCATCGCTCCGTGCGGCCGCGATGGAAGAGTTTAACCCTTGACGTACCGGGACCGTCAAGGGTCGTTGGAGCACATTTACCCTTGACGGTCCTGGTACGTCAAGGGTCCTTAAGGGGTTAATATTATCTTTTTTAATACCTTCAATATTAGGGTTAGTTAATGTTAGACATTACTAACCCTTTAACAGAGTGTAACCTGTAATCCTAACTGTGTGCTGCAGGTGTGGTGAGGCAAAGGGGTCAGTAGGGTATTAAAGCTTATTGGAATTATGTAATTACTACTATGGAAGTTATTCTCAAATATATGAGATCACATACAATTCCTATCTCTCTTGTGTTTACAAAATTCAAAGTCACTAAACAAAAATACACTTTCTATAGCAGGGTTAACAGATGTATCCAATTTGGATTATATTGGCTCTATGTGTTTGCACTTTTTTATTTATTAGACTGTGATTCTGCCTGTGCCATCTCTGCTCATTGTGTGTTTGTATACTTTTTTGATTTTTACAATACATTTTTCATATCTTCCCTGGTTGTGATGTCCCTTATTTGGCAGGTTTTGCTCAGTGTTGTACTACCTTAGAGTACGGTCTAGACCATGTAGGTTGTTCCACACCTGCATGTGTGGTATATTTTCTACATATTAGGCATCTAGGTCTCAATTAAATTGTGCCAAGTAAAACCTGGGAATCGCTTGGTCCCAGGAAGGTGCGCAGAGAGGACTACAGTCTGAATTGGGAGTGCCCCGCTCCGTATCAGCCAGGCAGTCAGTACTGCGCATGACTGCAGAGCGGGTAGTTTGTGCGTGACTGCCCTGCCTTCATATCAAGGCAGGACAACATGATGCCTTCCAGTTGTTGTTACGGGTCGCATTATCCAACAGGAGGTACCAGTTGCTCATGAACATTGTAGTCTGTCAGCAGCTGGGGGACAGACTACAAGAGACAACGTTGTGGGGTGTCTGTGTATATTGGGGTGCATGTTACACACCTCAGGCAGCTCCGGTAATGTTTGTTTGTCTCGCACTCGCCGCCCTCAAAGCTCACTGTATTCCATACACCATCTCTTCTCTACATGGCTGCGCCCCACAATCCTTTTCATTCAATATCTATACATGACGGCCCACACACTAACTTCCTACACAGCCTGCCAAGGATCTCACTGTTTATATGACACAGTTGCTGCCTTTAAGAACCCACAATGGACAATACACAACACGCAGCAACCACCATGGTTAAAGAGCTGTCCGCTTCCTCAGTTGCTGGGCTAACTCCTTCTACCACCTCCTCCACTGAATTAACTTCATGCCCTGTCAGGGCATCACAGGCACACCTTGGCGCAATTAAACTATGGCAGCGCCCTGTGAGCGGTTTACAGTCCATTGTACAAGGAGGAGGCACAGCAAAGGATAAAGTGCCTGCTACTTTAAGCATGCCAGCTGTTGCCTCAGGAGGAGGACTGCGTTGCCAGCTGACAGTGCATTACAACATTCTTGCCTCGATCCGTTCAGTGGTGGCTGTGTTTAGGCTCCACAATCTGTTGTATCTTACTGCTGTAGCCTCCTCTTGCCAAAAACGATATGTGTGTAACGTGACACCAACAGGAGTAAACCACACATGCAATGTGATTGATGCCACTAAAGATTACTGTGTTTGAGTGCCAGAGGGGTATGCAATGCATTGCGTACCTCTCTGGCACTCAAAGGGCTAACATTACCCTGACCTTCGCCTGTGTACACGGGCTTTTACAAAATAACCTTGTTTGTGTTTCGAGTGTTTGCAAGCTAGAGCACAGGAACCAGGAGGGGAGGATAGTGATAGAGCAAGAGAGAGAGAGAGAGGAGCTGACACTTGAGCGAGGTAGAAGGAGTTTGGAGTGGAGAGAGCTTATACACAGAGAATGACACATAATACACTTTTGCACATTTGCCATACACACATACAATCATAAACATCATACATACACCACTATTTTTTTTTTTAACATGGGGCAGACTGACAGGACCCAGAGCCCCTGCGCCAAAAAGAGGTCTGGGCCCCCCCCAGACATCTTACGCTCTGCCCCCATGACATCATCAGCCCACCCCACATTATCATAAGCCCCACCCTATGACTTCATCAACCCCGCCCTATGATATCCTCAAATGTAATTTGAAGAAGCAGGTATTAAAAAATAAATAAAAAAAAAAAAGACTCTAACCTTACAGTGCTTGTTAGGTTCTTGCTGGCTGGCTGGAGGCTGCTTGAGGCTTGGCTATCCTGAGGACTGGTTAACTGGTCATGGGGTGTTTGGTATGCCTGGAGGGCTGGGTAACTGGCCTCGGGTTGGGTACTTGGATGGCCTTGGGGCGGGTTCCTGGCCTGGTGGGGGTACTGGCTGGCCTGGGGTTAGATTCTGGCTGGCCTGGGGTAATTGCTGGCCTGGGTGGCAGTTACTGGCCTGGGGGTTACTTGGTTTACCTGAGGGGTAGTGGCTGGCCTGGGAGTATATGGCTGTCCTGTGGGTAGTTGTGGGTAGTACAGACAGAACAACTAGGAGTCTCAAAGAAAGGATAAGAGAACATATCTCAAATTTAAAAAGAGGTGACATTACAAAGCAAGTTAGGAGACATTTTCTGGAATGTACCAATATGAATTGATCTCAGTTTAAGTTTCAGGGGATTGAGAGAGTCTCCCAAGATGAAAGGGAATAAGTTAGAGGTTAAATGGATAATCAACATGGATACTAGAATACCAAATGGACTCAACTCTTGCCAAAATGTCTCCTTATATATACATTGTGCCTAAGTATGTTGTCTCTTTGATACAAAAATGAGTTTCTTTTTTCCTTTTTCAGTATCTATTACAGTCATATTGCTTATTTGATACTTTTTTCATTAATTATGTATTAATTTTGGGGAGCATAAGATTCACCTTCTCATGATAGTTGCATTAAAGAAACCCCTATTTGAAAGTTGAGTGTTAACAGCTAATATTCATGGTAGTTAGTATGGTCTACATAACTTCATTTTTGAATGATAGAGAATGTTAATAGATCTATACATATTTATTGTGCATATCCTTTAACTTTTACACTTATAAACTATACATGTATGAAAAGTGCTAATAATTTTGCATATGTCTATATTTGCTGTTTAGAGCACTGCTTTTTTGACAGTGCATATGTTGACTTAGATGCTCGGCAGGTTTATTTTGATTACGAGATAATGAGTGGTGGAGAGCTGATGACGGGCTGCAGCTCATTTCTAATCAGTTCACTATTGAAGTGTTGCATGTAAAGTTTTGTGTCATAAAGTGACGCAGATTCTACATTTTGTGTTGCTCCGAATGGCGCATTCACAATTTCGTGCGTTAATGTGTCTCAATATGGGTGCAATAATGACACAATATGGTTGCAATAATGATGCAATATGGGTGCAATAGGGGTGCATTAAGGACGCAATATGGGTACATTAAGTACACAATCTGGGTGCAATAATGACACAATATGGATGCAATATTGACGCATTATGGGTGCAATAGGGTGCACTAAGGATGCAGTATGGGTGCATTAAGGATGCAATATGGGTACAACCCAAATCCAACCCAAAACCCACCAAATCCAACCCAAAACCCAACCAAAAACCAACCCAAATACAACCCAAAATCCACCAAAACAAACCCAAAACCCACCAAAACCAACCCAAAACCCAACCAAAAACCACTAAAACCAACTCAAAACCCAACAAAACCAACCCAATTTCAACCGAAAACCCACCAAATCCAACCCAAAATCCAACCAAAAACCTACCAAAACCAACCAAAAATCCACCAAAACCAACCCAAATCCAACCAAAAACCCACCAAAACCAACCCAAAACCCAACCAAAAACCAACCCAAAACCCATCAAAACCAACCCAAATCCAACCAAATCCAATCCAAAACCCACCAAAACAACTAGGGCTGCAACTAACGATTATTTTGATAATCGATTAGTTGGCCGATTATTTTTTCGATTAATCGATTAATCAGATAAAAAAAACAATATGCTAATTTTTCATTATTTAAAATGATTTAATGAACAAACTGAGTGTTAATAACAAACAGCAGAATAAAGAACTTAACACATTAACGTGTGTCATTGTTATTATTTTACTATGGGGTTTAAGCACCTCTCTTTCTCCCCCTTGCACCTCTATTTCTCCCCCATGTACTTCTTTCTCCCCCCCTTGTCTTTCTCCTCCGTGTACTTCTTTCTCCTCCTTGTGCCTCTCTTTCTCCCCCCTTGTGCCTCTCTTTCTCCCCCATGTAATTCTTTCTCCCCCCATGCACCTCTTTCTCCCCCCTTGTGCCTCTCTTTCTCCCCCATGTACTTCTTTATCCCCTTTATGCCTCTTTCTCCTCCATGTACTTCTTTCTCCCCCATGTACTTCTTTATCCCCTTTGTGCCTCTCTTTCTCCCCCCTTGTGCCCCTCTTTCTCCCCCTTGTGCCTCTCTTTCTCCCCATGAACTTCTTTCTCCCCTTTGTGTCTCACTTTCTCCCCCATGTACTTCTTTCTCCCCTTTGTGCCTCTCTTGCTCCCCCATGTACTTCTTTCTCCCCCCTTGTGCCTCTCTTTCTCCCCCATGCACCTCTTTCTCCCCCCTTGTGCCTCTCTTTCTCCCCCATGTACTTCTTTCTCCCCTTTGTGCCTCTTACCCCCCATGTACATCTTTCTCCCCCCATGCACCTCTTTCTCCCCCCTTGTGCCTCTCTCCCCCATGTACTTATTTCTCCCCTTTGTGCCTCTCTTTCTCCCCATGTACTTCTTTCTCCCCTTTGTGCCTCTCTTTCTCCCCCATGTGCCTCTTTCTCCCCCATGTACTTCTTTCTCCCCCTCATGCACCTCTTTCTCCCCCCCTTGTGCCTCTCTTTCTCCCCCATGTACTTCTTTCTCCCCTTTGTGCCTCTCTTTCGCCCCCATGTGCCTCTCTTTCTCCCCCCATGCACCTCTTTCTCCCCATGTACTTCTTTCTCCCCCCATGTACTTCTTTCTCCCCCTCATGCCTCTCTTTCTAACCCTTGTACTTCTTTCTCCCCTTTATGCCTCTTTTTCTCCCCCATGTACTTCTTTCTCCCCTTTGTGCATCTCTTTCTCCCCCTTGTGCCTCTCTTTCTCCCCCATATACTTCTCTTTCTCCCTCATGTGCCTCTCTTTCTCCCCATGTGCCTCTCTTTCTCCCCTTTGTACCTCTCTTTCTCCCCCATGTACTTCTTTCTCCCCCCTACTCTTGTACCTCACTTTCTCCCCCCTCGTAACTCTTTCTCCCTCCATGTACATCTTCCCCCAGTACCTCTTTCACTCATGCATCTTTCTCTTTCTCCCCACTGCCCGCACTGATGACATCCAGGGCGGAACCACATCAAACGCAGAGACGCAGCGTGGTGCATGCTGGGGTTTTCTTCCTCAGTCTGGGCGTCAGTTTAAAACTGGCCTCAGAACAGAGGAAGAAAATACTAGTATGCTCCACGAGGCGTCTCTGCGTTTGACGTGGTTCCGCCACAGATGTCATCAGTGCGGGCAGTGGGAAGACAGTAGCATCCGGCAGACATTAAGGCGTTCAGCATTTCACAACGTATGGCGGCTAGGGGGGCTGCTGGGCGGCACAACTAATCGCTGCACAACTAATCGATAATGAGAATCGTTGGCAACGATTCTCATTATTGATTTTTATCGATTTTATCGATCAGTTTTTGCAGCCCTAAAAACAACCCAAAACCCAACCAAAAACCCACCAAATCCAACCTAAAACCCACCAAAACCAACTCAAATCCAAACAAAGCCCGCCCTATTGCACCCATAATGCGTCAATATTGCACCCATATTGCATCATTATTGCAACCATATTGCGTCAACATTGCACCCAATTTGTGTCATTATTGCACCCATATTGCACCCATACTGCGTCATTATTGCACCCAATTTGCATCATTATTGCACCCATATTGCGTCAACATTGCGCCCAATTTGTCTCAACATTGCACCCATATTGCACCCAATTTGTGTCATTATTGCACCCATATTGCATCCATATTGCATCAATATTGCACCCATATTGAACCCATATTGCACCAATATTGCACCCAATTTGCATCAATATTGCACCAATATTGAACCCATATTGCACCTAATTTGCATCATTATTGCACCCATATTGCGACACGTAAATGCAGGAAATGGTGAATGCGCCATTCGGAGAGACGCGAAATGTAGAATGTGCATCACTTTATGACGCAAAACTTTAACCCCTTCAGTGCCAGAGGCTTGGGCCATTTCCTGTACCCTGCAGGCCAGCATTTTTGCTATCCTTTTGTTTAGCCTTTATTTACTCTGGGAATCTCTAGTTACATATGGAAAACTATATTTTTTTTTTCAGAACAAATTGAGCTTTCTTGTGGTACCTTACATGAAGAGAATTTTACATCGTGCAAAAAGCTATGATGTCGTAATGACAAAAGAAGTGAAAATTTACTCTTTGCTAAAATCACATACTATGTATCAAAAACATTTAACTTGATTGAAAAATTTCAATTATTTGAAAAAGCCCCGAGTCCCCCAAGTAAAAAAATACCACATTTTGTATAGTTTTACCTACATCCATGGCTAGCGTAGAGCCCTAATCAGCAGCAGGGCAAAATGACATTTTCAACTTTATAAACTAATATGCACATTCTAGGGTTTTTGTGGTAAAACTACCCTAAAACAGTGGAATAACTATATAAAACTATATATTTCTAAAAAGTAGACAACATGCCACATCTAATGAGGGGTAACTAGCCTTCTTGTCCCAAGCCTGTTGTGTCCAAATGCTTCCAGAAGGAAAAAAATGGCATTTTCTTACATTTCTGCCCCTTCAACTGTACTGAAATCTGTGAAAACCATGGAATTTCCAACTGTATTCATTAGCTAGTGCTCTTAGTAGAAAAATGACACCTCATTGGTATGAGTTCACCTACTTAGGGGGCGCTATAAGTGCAAAACTACACCTACTACAACCTCTAATTTTTCTAACATTTTCTCAAACATTACTTGTCTATACAAAAATGGTTATAACAACTAAAGAAGTGAAGAAAGGCTACATAAACCATACTATTTTAGAAAGAAGACAACCTGCCGCATCTAATGAGGGGTGAATTGTCTTCTTACCCCAAGCCTGTTGTGCCCAAATGTTTCCAGGAGGTGGCATTATAGAAAATAAATGGCATTTTCTTACATTTCTGCCCCTTCAGCTGTACTGAAATCTGTGAAAACCATGGAATTTCCAACTGTATTCATTAGCTAGTGCTCTTAGGAGAAAAATGACACCTCCTTGGTATGAGTTCACCTACCTTAGGGGGCACTACAAGTACAAAACTAGACCTATTGCAACTGCTAATTTTTCTAACATTTTCTCAAACATTACTTGTCTGTACAAAAATGGTTATAACAACTACAGAACTGAAGAAAGGCTACACTGATCCCCCCACAATGAAGTCTTAGTAAAAAAAGAAAAAAAAAAAAAATGTCCACAAAAGAAGTGACCCTTTGAGTGCCACAGGGGTCTCCAGTGCATTGCAAAGCAATGCATTGGATCCTTGTGGCACTCAGAGGGTTATTTTTTTTTTTATCATCACTTTGTAATCAGAGCTTGCTGGGGGGCCATCAGGACCAATCCTGATGGCCCCCAACAATCTCTGATAACAAAGTAATGATAAAAGCCCTGTGTGTGTGCCAAAGGAGGGGGGCCTGCATTGGACCCCCCCCCCCCCGTGGCACACACAGACTTAATTTTTTTTTATTTACTCTTTTTTGTTATAGACCTCATTGAGGGGTATCAGGATCCCCCTGATCCCACCAATGAGGTCTTACAAAAAAAAAAATAGTGGTCAAAATAAGTGTCCCTATGAGTGCCACAGGGGTCTCCAGCACATTGCAAAGCAATGCATTGGACCCTTATGGCACTCAGAGGGTTAATTTTTTTATCATTACTTTGTAATCATAGCTTGTTGGGGGGCCATCAGGACCAACCTGATGGCCCCCCAACAATCTCTGATAACAAAGTAATGATAAAAGCCCTGTATGTGCCACAGGAGGGGGGTGCATTGGACCCCCTGTGGCACACACAGGGTTAAATTAAAACAAAAAAAAAATTAAATTATAGACGTCATTGAGGGGCATCAGGACCCCCCTGATCCCCCCAATGAGGTCTTGCAAAAAAAAAAAAAAAATGTCCCCAAAAAGAAGTGACCCTGTGAGTACCACAGAGGTCTCCAGCACGTTGCAAACAATGTGCTGGGGACCCCTATGGCACTCACAGGGTTACTTTTATTATCTTTTTATTTTATTTTATTTTTTTTTTTCAGACCTCGTGGGGGACATCAGGACCCCTCCTGGTGTCCCCTCGGTTATTGATCTCCCAATAAGGCGACCACAGGATAGCAAAAGCTCTCTTGCCCTTCTCTCCTACAACCGGTAGGAGTGAATGGGACCGGGGAAACTTCCCTAACGACATCAGTGAACATGTCACCGATGACGTTGGGAGGCTTCCCCCGGTCACGCCCACTCCTACCCGGAAGTTTGGGTAGGAGATAGGGGGGAGGAGAAGCTCTGCTTCTCCTTCTTACATATTGATCTCCCAGCACGATCGGCTGGGAGATCAATAATAACTGGGGAGACATGAGGAGTGATCCTCATGCCTCCCCAAGAGTTGCAGGCTGCATTTCAGCTGAAATGCAGCCACTGCAAGCTGGTCATACCGGCTTATGCAGTGACCGCATTTTAGCTGTACAACGTACGAGTGTGGTACAGCTGTGCCCACTCGTACGTTATACCCACTTGGCACTCTAGGGGTTAAATGCGACACTTCAAATGACACAGCAAAACACATGCATCATATTATGATGCAAAACTTTACATGCAACACTTCAAATGGATACCTTTCTAATCTAAGTAACATTTGGTATTTATGTTGATTTTGTCGTGCGGAGCAATCTAGTCAACGGTGCAAAGTCATTTTTCGTTGTTTCTTGTTTTTAAATTATATTGTGTTTTATGTGTTTGGAATCTTTACATATTCAGGATGATTGTACGAGGGGGTGTTGATAAGTATTGAGCCTTACCCAGAAAAAATTGAGCTAGGAAGCTGTAACTGTCACACTATTCTACATATTCCTCCAGGAAGTCAATGCACTTGCGACATCTGTCCTGCAGCGTCTTAAGTCCCTGCAAATACAGTTCTTCCTACTGCTGGTGTAACCACTCATTTGCAGAATTAGTTGCCTCCGGAACACTCCTAAATCGTTGTCCCTTTAGGTGTTTTTTGAGATTGGGGAACAGATGATAGTCAGAAGGAGCCAGGTCGGGTGAATAGGGTGGATGGGGCATCACTTGAAAGTCTAAGGAGGTCAGTTTTGCCATTGTGTCACCTGCAGTGTGTGATGAGGCATTGTCATGCAACAGGATGACACCTTTGGAGAGCTTTCCTCTACGTTTTTCCTTGATGTTTTGCCTCAACTTCGTCAATAAAGCACAGTAATATGTTGCATTGATGGTTGAATCCTTTTGGAGGTAGTCCACCAGCAGAACTCCCTTCTTATCCCAAAAAACTGTTGCCATTTGCTTCTGCACTGACCTTTGCACACGGAACTTCTTTGGCCTGGGGGAACCACTGTGCCTCCATTCCTTAGACTGTTCCTTTGTCTCAGGATCATAATAGTAGATCCATGTTTCATCACCAGTTACCAGTTTGTCCAGGAAATCTGACTCATTTCTTGCAAAATGTTCCAAAACAGACACAGATGTCTCCACATGTCTCCTCTTTTGTTCGGTTGTCAAAAGTTTTGGGATCCACTTTGCTGCAAGCTTTCTCATTTCCAAGTTGTTATGGATAATGGCACCAACTCTCTCACGTGATATTCCCAGATATGTAGCAATATGTTTGGCTGATATTCGGCAGTCCTCCATGATCATGTCATGGATGGCTTTCACATTTGCAGTCACAGAGAGAGAAACAGGCCTTCCACTGGGTTTCTCACTTTCAACACAGAAATGGCCAGTTTTGAAATTGACAACCCAATGTTTAACTGTTGCATATGAAGGGCCACTGTCGCCCAAAGTTTGTGACATTTCTTCATGGATCTGCTTTGCATCTTTCCCTTGGAGAAACAGGAACTTGATTATGGTCCTATGCTCTTTCACACTGAACTTTACTGGAGGTGCTGCCATGTTCACTTTGGACCTTAAAAATAAAGATAAGTTAAAACCATAGGTAGTTGATTTTTGCACCATTGAATATAGACAAATTGTCCAGTACACCCTGCAATTTACAGCTTCCTAGCTCAATTTTTTCTGGATAAGGCTCAATACTTATATCTTGTATATCTCCTATGTGATGGCCATGAGCATGTTAACCTGTCGGAGGACCGGAGCAATTGGAGTAAAAGTTACATATTGAGACTTTGATCAAAGAGATCTGTGATATGAGTGGCTAGTTTGAATCTTTTCCTCCAGATTGTGATTGGTTTTCTGTACAGGGGAACGTAGTGGTTTGCTTTACATAGGAATAATCCATATATTTAGTATGTTCTATGATTAAGTGCCGATAGCACGAAACTCTTTAGGCGATTGTAGTGCTCTGATTTATTGCTGTATTACTGTTTCGTACACTCTGTTGGCTGGAAGACATTGGCTTGAATGTTTTTAATTGTTTGGAACAAAAAGAGCTATTTTACATTCACTGAAGCTTTCAAGGCTGTTTTGTGAGGGACGGGTCCGTTGATGCTCTCCCTTCCAGTGTCGTCCCATCTATATTCTAACCTTATTAACTTACGTTAACTTTATTTTAAAGTGATTTAACATATATACTGTATGTAATTTGCCTATTTATCATTTTTAAATACTTAGTGGTTTCTTTGTATGTGCTCCCTCCCCTTTCTTCCATTCTAACATAGAAACATAGTAAATTAGGTTGAATAAAGACACAAGTCCATCATGTTCAACCTTCTCCTCATACCCCAGTAACTGAGAATTTTATAGCTTTCCTACTACCAATTAAGTTAGTCTTTATCAGACCTTCCTGATCTGCCTACTGATAAATAGTATAACTCTGTATGTTCCCTTTTGAAAGAAATGTATCTAATCTTCTCTTAAATGTATCCATTGTATCTGCCATAATCACCTCCTTGGACAATGGATTCCACAATTTAACAGACCTTACCGTAAAAAAACCCCTTCCTCTGCTGAAGTTTAAACCTCCTTTCCTCTAATCTCAAGGAGTGTCCCCTGGTCACCTGTTCTACTTCTATATATTCGTTCATTTTCAAATGAAATATATTAAGTTCACTCTCCATTCACGTTAAATGTTAGGGGAATTACTACTACTGGCTGCCTTGGATAGCCTGGGGGGGTTTACTGGTTTGCCTGGGTGTTTTGGTCTTTTGTGTTCTTCTCCTCTAACTGCTGCCTTCGTCCGGAATGGGTTTTTGATAGTGTGAGTGTCCTCCTTGGCGGGCCGCTGGTGCTCTGCTTTCCCCATGCAATCTCCTCTGAGCCTCTCTACTCCCGTTGTCATCATGTGCCCATGCAGGCCATGATGACATCAATACCATGCTGCACATACCAAGACGTCAAGTATGCATGCGCAGGAATGAGTACTCGCCTCTCTTCAATGAAGAGATGCTGCTAGACGGTAATGCGAATCTGGAAGCAAATCTAGGAGCACATACATGCGTCCTCATGCGCTCACTTACTGACTTGGAAGTGCAGACCTCTAAACAGCAGCAGGCCACTGGGTCTCATTGCAGTGATAGTACTAGAGTCACTGTACCGCTAAACAGTGGCGGGCACCCTTCAGTCTTGGACCCCAGCTCAGCAACCAAATGCCCAACTGGTCAGTCCACCCCTGCATTACACACATTTATCTTTTTTTCTTTGACAGTGTGAGTCAGTGAGTGCAAATGAGTGTCAGTGAGTGAGAGTCTAAGTGAGCTTGTCTGTGAGGGCCTGAGTGAGGGTCTGGGTGTGAGATGGCAGGGAGAGGAGAGCAAGAAAGAGGCATGGAGTATGAGTAGGACTGGCAGGGGCAGAAATGCTGGGAGGAGGGGTACCCGATCCAAAGCAGGTATACATAGAACAGGGGCAGAACTGCTAGTAGGACAAGTTTTTTTGTATGGGGAGCACTCTACACAGCCAGGGATATGGCAGACAGGGCCTGAAAACCATCCTAAAACACATCCTAGGGTGCTGGTGATAAAGAGATGCTGAGGGACCCCAAATATACCTTTGAGGAGAACAGGGTCCTAGTCCACACCATACTGGAGTGGGAGAAAATCCTTTTCACTACGGAAAGAGTCAGCAGTATGAGGGCAAATAAGAAGGCTACCTGGAGACAAGTCCTGAGCAGGGACAACTTGGTCTCCTGCTGCAACTGTTCCTTGGAGTCCATTAAGAAAAGGTGGGGTGATTGTAAAAGGTTAATCAAGAACAAGATAGGCGATGTTGCTATGTACTCCAGAGGCACCGGAGGTGGGCCCCCCATTGACATCACCTTTAACTCCTGGGAGATGCTTCAACACCTGTCAATGAAGTCTGTGCAGGGAATCCCAGAAGGGAGTGACACTGGAGACGAAAGGACCCTCCAGACCACCGGTAAGTGCAGCAAGCCCTACATACACACCACACAAACCCTCATACCTACTACAGCCCAACACAGAGGGTTCAAACAAGGACAGAATACCAGACAAACCCAGCACATATGGTAATGGTCAAGCAGGAGAAATCTGTCCAAGTCCCCGTTTAACCCCCTTGATGCTGTCCAAATCAACCACACTCCCAGCACCAAATCAAAGCCTACCATCATGCTGGAGGCAAGAGAGTATTTTAGTCTTACCTGTTAAATCCTTTTCTCGAAGTCCATATAACTCACAGGTACCATGGGGAGTTGACAGCTCCTCCCAGTGGGCTGGAACAATTCTAGAAGAAGTACATAGAGCCTCCCTTTCCTCCCTATCAAGCTACTGCCTCAGATAGACTTGTGAAAAGCCTACTAAGTAAGACAGTAAGAAGGAAGAAAGGAAAAATTCCTGTGAGCAATGGATCCACGTCCTGCTACAGGAGACCCAGCTTGGTTCCTTTCACTGGGTGGGAGACCTGTGAGTTATATGGACTAAGAGAAAAGGATTTAACAGGTAAGAATAAAATTCTCTTTTCTCTGTCATCCAATATAGCTCCCAGGTACCATGGGGATATACCAACACTGAGCTCCCAGGGTGGGAAGAAGACGGAAAGGACCAAGCACCAGTCCCCATGATACCAGAGTTCCTATGGACTATCCAGGACACGAAACAGCCCAAACTAACTGTCAACGGACACTGAATAACCAATAACAGAGTACACAAGAACAAGAATCAATAATGCTCAAGCAGTTAAAGAGCTATAAGGCAATGGAATGGTAAAAGTCTAAGACAGGCAAAGCTGTCACCAGGACTTTCCTGCCAAAGTAGGCTTCAGCCGAAGCCAGAACATCGACACAGTAGTGTTTGGCAAAGGTGTGCAAATAAGACCAATTGGCCACCATGCACAGCTGTTCAGCAGAGGCCTGATTCTTGTAGGCCCATGAGGCCCCAATAGACTTGGTGGAGTGTGCTGTAATGTGAAAGCGAACAGGCTTCTTTCTGAGCTCATAAGCCTTATGAATAGTAGACTTAATCCAGGATGCAACAGTGACCTTGGACGCAGCCATACCAGCTCTAGGGCCCCCAAGGATGACAAACAGTACAGACTCAGTATGATGCACATAGAACTTAAGGCAGCTCCCAACATGCAACAAGTGGAGATCACTCTCCTTGTCAGATTTAGGGTCAGGACAAAAGAATGGCACAACAATCTCCTGTTTGATGTGGAACTCAGAGACCACCTTAGGAAGAAATTCCTGAGAGGTACAAAGGACGAAGGGTGGCTTGCTGGACAAGGCCTGCAATTCAGCAACTCTGCGGACAGAAACTATGAATGCAGAATTCAATGTATGGATTGGGAGAAAGTAAAATAAAGTTGAAAGGGATAGTAATATTTCAAAACAAAAGCAGCTCCAATTAATCATCATATTGTTTGGGCCATGGGGAGTGTTATTTATTGAATGATAAAGTATCCCCCTCCCGCCCCTCTTACTGATGTAACACTGCTCACCTCAGAACAGAAAGGTTGTGTCCAGATGGCTTGCAAAGAGGGACAATCTTCAATTTGCATAAGGGAAAAACTTGTCAAGGGGGCAGGGTTTTCATTGTTCTTACAGTAAGAAGATTGTCCCTTGCTGTGAGCTGTCTGGTCTTAAGACCCGATTCCACATCTGAGGGGAGGTGGCTTATACCAGGTCAAATAGGTGGGAGGGATATACCTTATCATTCAATTACTTTTGAACTACAGCTCTGACAGTATTGAAATTACACTCTCCATATACTCTCCAAATACTAAAAAGATTAAATGGAGCTGCTTTTATTTTGAAATATTACTATCCCTTTAACTTTTATTTGAAAAATCAAACAAAAACAAAATGTTAAAAATATCAGATTTTCCTATATGTGCTTCAGCTACTACCCCATATGCATCAGTGCTCAAATAATTATGTGTATATCAAGCACAACCTTCACTAGAAAGATGAATCTGCCCGTGTCCAATAGTCTAAGGCACCCAGAAGTTATAGTATCAACCACTACTATGACTAATTCCCAGTCACTAAGATGTCTCATATATAATTTAATTTCCTAGAGGGATTATAGTCACATAACAGCTGTAATCACTAGAAAGGTAGATCTGCTCATGTCTGATAATCCTAGACAACAAGCATCATTAACCCAGGCAGAAGTTCTTATTAAATATTAATTATTTTCACTGACTAATTCAAAACCAATCGAAAATCTCATGTGTAATACTGCAGCAATTATGATCACCTGTCGATAGTGGGTGGATATAATTCTAACTAGAAACTAGCATCATTAGGTCCTTAAATTTCCCACTATCAAACAAAACATCCACTGCAATTTAGTATCTCAATGCGACTGGTTGAAGTGCAAGTCATTGGTAGCACTGGATGGAAAGTCTGCTTAAAATTTAGCAGTCGGGTCCTACCATAGTGTGCATCAGGATGCTAGCCAAACAACATCTTGACCGTAAGCTTCTAAATATAAACATTCATATTCTTAAGTAATAAGCTATATATCTAGGACTCAATTGGAATGGTTTAAAATATAACCTGATGCCCATTTCACCCAATTGGCTTTATCAAAGCCTTTGATAAAGCCAGTCGGGCGAAAAGCGTGTCAGGAGTTGCAATCAAGTCCTAGATATGTAGCTCCCCAGCCCCTGAGGCTGGCGTTCGTTGTCACCAGAGTCCAGTTCTGAATGATGAAGTTCTTCCCCTTCCCCAGGTGGACTCTGACCAACCACCAAAGAAGATCCTGTCTCACCTCCTGAGGAAGAAGGACAAGGTCCAAGAGATCCAGATTCCCATGCCAAGCTTGAATGGTGAACCTCTGGAGTTCCATGATGTGAGCCATGGAGTACAGAATCGCCTCCATGGTAAACACTTGCACACTGGAGCTGAGGTCCACTCCAGGGCCCCGGACTCTCAATGCATGATCTGTTAGATAGAATACTCGGTCAAGAAAACTATCCTCTGGCAGGTGTCGAACCTGAGACCAAGGAAGACAAGGATCTGACAGGGAACCAGAGCAGATTTCTCCATATTCAGAATCCACCTGTGGAGGAGGAGAATCTGAGCACAATCCTGGAACTACTGGTCCAGAAGATCCCTGGACGGTGCCTTCAGTAGAAGGTCGTCCATGTAAGGAGTCACCTGAATCCCCCTGGTGTGCAGGAAGGCAATCAAAGCCCCAAAGACCCTTGCAAACATCTGAGGAGCAGTGGTAAGCCCAAAGGACAGAGCGGTGAACTGGAACTCTCCCAGTGTGCAAGAGAACCTGAGGTACTATTGACTGTCCAGATGAACTGGAACATGCAGGTAGGCATCCTGCAGATCCAGAGAGGCCAGAAATGCCCCTGGGCACATAGCTGTAATGACAGAGCGCAAAGACCCCATCCTGAAGTGCGTAGTCACCACAAAAGAGTTGAGGTCCTTGAGGTCCAAGATGGGGCGACTGCCGCCGTCCCACTTGGGGACAACAAAGAGGTTTGACTAAAAACCTAAACCTCTCTCTTGATGAAGAACTTCAGCCAGGACTCCCTTGTCCAAGACAGCATGCACCGCCTTGTTGAAAAGACACAGCTTTTTCCTGACCTAGCAGAGATCTTGAATGGAAGAACCTGAATGGAGGCAGGGATGTGGAGGGAATCCTGTAGCCTCCTGAAACAACCTGTAAATCCCACTGATCCGCAACAGAGCCTGTGCAGATGACTGAAAAATGTTGCAGGCACCCACCCACAGGGAGGTGCGGACCAGGATTCTGCAAATCATGCAGAAGCAGGTTGGGTGGATTTTGGTTTGCCACAAGAGTGTTTTGACCTCCACTGCTGCCTGGGCTTGGCGGCGGAGTGCGGGGTGCTGGCCTGAGGCATGCTCAGATTCGGCCATTGCGCTTCACTTTGGTGGGGACAAAAAAGACACTGCTTCCTCTCAAGGTTAGGGTGTTTGGAGACCTGAGGCAACAATGTGCTCTTGCCCCAATGGCCTCACTGATAATTTGCTTCAGTTCAGGCCCAAACAGAGATGTGTCCTGAATCTTGAGCCAAAATCTTGAGCCACAACATACGTCTGGCAGCAACAGAGCCTTAGCTGCAAGTTTGACAGCAACAAAAAGAGTATCAATGACATAAGTCTGAGCCTCAGACATGTTGGCCAAGAGGGCTAAAAGATCCTCCTTTGGGGCACCCTTACGGATAGCCTCAGTAAGTTGTTCAAAAACCAATGGCTCTGGTTACCCAAACAGAGGCCAAGGTAGGCCTCAGGCCTGCACCTATGGAGGCAAAGGTAGACTTCAGAATAGCCTCTCTCTCAGTCAAATCCTTGAGTGCTGTGGCATCAGTCAGGGGTAAAGCAGTAGATTTTGAAAGTCTGGAAATATGGGGATCAAATGGAGGAGGTGTACAGCTTAGAAAATCACTTATAAAGAGAAAGGTGCCTGTCAGGCATTTTCCACTCATCCAGGATAATCTTGTCCAGAGTGGGATTAGGTGGAAACATAATGAGGGACTTCTGCTACTTTGAAAGACATCAGAAGAAGTCTGGTCCCCAACAGGGTTTATAGGAACCTATAGGGTAGTTAAACTCGCCAGCAGAGGGCTCAGAGTCAGCTTTAAAGGGGTCACCATACGTATAAGAAGAGGCCCTTTCCTCACACTCCTTCCTCCATATCAGCCTCAAATGAATCCTCCTCAGAGGAGTCTGACAGGTCAGGAATGCCAGGGGCCCTAGGGGCCACAAACCTGAACGAAGTGGGGGGGGTTCAGGACTGGAGAACCCCCTGGAGGGAAAGAGGGAAATGTGCCATAGAGGACTTTAAGTCCTTGACCCAAAGTGGCTCTTGTTCAAGGCTAGAGGACCCAGGTGGAAAGTTAGGGGCCACAGAGCATGAGGGGCATAAGTGTCCTGAGTATTCTCTAGGGAGCCCCGTCTGGCATGAGGAACAATAAAGGGGTGTCAAAGTACAGTAAAAGGTACTCCAATACTGTCACCCAGATTAATAAATCACCTCAGAAAGCCCAAAAGAGCACTTATCTGGCAGGCGAATGTATAAGCTGAGGAAGAGAGTAAGGAGATCCAGCAAAGAGAGAAAGAAAATGGCATCCAAACTCACAGAGAAAAACTTGAGAAATGGGCATTCTGGGAATCACAGATTCTTTCAATACTGTTACCTAGCAACTCCAGAATCCGTACTTGTGGGTCCCCAGGGAACCCTACACTGGGGATGTGAACCGGATTGCAGGACAAGGAGACACAAGAAGAATGAGCCCTCTCTCAGTGAAACGGTTGCAGAGATATGTCCCAGAACAGTCTGTAGCATAGAAGTCAATGGAGCAAGTGCGACCATGCGGTAAAGCACCCTCTTAAAGGGTCAGTAATGCCTATATTTAACTTTATTTAATATTGTAGAGGTTACAAAAATAAAGTATTTGGAGAAAATGCCATCTCTCAAACCCTTACTGTTTGAGAGATATTCACCGCTGAAGTTTCCCTTTACAGCTGACAGCAGGAGAGCTGAGTTGACCAACTCGAGGAGGCTCTTCAGCAGAGCCAAAAAGAACTACTTCAATGGAACGGTCTACAAAGTGTGCTTGCAAAACAGGCACACTTTGTAGACCGTTCCAGTGAAGTAATTCTTTTTAAATAACTCTGCTGCAAAGCTACCGGCTGGTCCCAGGAACGGGATCTCCTGTTGTCAGCAGAGCACGGATGTCAGAAGAAGGCGAGGGAAGGGGTAATTTTAGTGGAGAATATGATGGCACTTTCTCCAAATACGTTATTTTTGTAACCTCTACAATATTAAATAAGGTTAAATATGGGCATTACTGACCCTTCAAAGGTGTGGCATTAAAAAAAAAGCTAGCTTTTGTAAAAGTGAACCTATGTACCCAAAAACACAATAAATAAAAACATATAATTCTTGAAGGATTAAAGTTAAAATTAGCCCCAAAACCCAGTGAAACCAGCAGGGAAGGGGTTAAAGATTCAAAAAGCAGCCAAGCAAGCTCCAATTATCCTGGGAACAAACAAATAAAATACCCAACATGAGTGCAGGATTTAGAAGGAACTCCAATAAGACCCCTGTGCGGAGGGGGGACAGTGGGACAAGTGGACCATGGCACTCAAAGGGTGGCTCACATTTTTAGCTGGTCTTCTTTCTTCAGATTACCATTGTAAAGAAAAGAGCCTCGGAGAGACCCCTTCAGGAGAGAGAGACATGGGCTGCATGATTCTTTCCACAAGGCTGCAAGGGTCCACAAAAGCAACCGATAACTGGGCAATCCTCCAGGGGAAGCCAGTAATAGTAATCCACCTAATGGGGGAATTTTGGCACGCCATATCTAATAATAAAATAACTAAAAACTAAGGAGAATTGTTCTCAGCCACCATCCAGAATCTTGGAACAAGTCTATCTGGTGCGAGAAAGACAGAGAAAAGCTACAGAAGAGATAAAAAAGGAGGAAGGGGGGGACAGATAAGGTAATGTGTGTGGGGGGGGATCACTGAGGATCATCAGGAGTGAAGAAACTCTAACTAGCCAGGAAATTGAACATTCACTGTATGTTTCCCTATAAGTGGATAAGGAATCCATGGATAAGTAGTACATGCGCTCCATACCAAGAATAGTGTTTAAACGGGATTTCCAGTCCTGAATTGAGGGCGGGGTGTGGGACAGGAGGAGGATGCAAGCTCTGGTTGCTGACACTGCTAATATCCACAGTTTCAATTTAGCCTTAGAAGGAGCCGATCCCTGGGGAGAAGTGAAAATAGACAGGAGGAGGGACTGTGGAGTGCCAGGAAGATGGAAGCCAGATTGTGCGGGAATCTGTAATTTCACCTCCGACCAAAAGGACGACAAGGCTGGGTATATAGTAACAGAGTTTATGAGGCTGAAAAAAGACATGTGTCCATCAAGTCCAGTCAATGCCAAAAACACCCCTGTTGAACCAGAGGAAGGCAAAAAAAAAAACCCTCTGGAGCAAATTCTCATTTAGCCCCAATGGGCTTTCTTCCTGACTCCCAATGGTAGTCAGATATTTCCCTGGATCAACATCCTAACTGCTTTGAAGCCATTTGTCAAACTTTTCAATATTGTTCTGTGCTTGATAGGCAACCATTGCTTTTTTTAAAGCAATTGTATTATCTGCAAGTACAACATGCCGAGGCAAAGAATTCCATATCTTTACCACACTTACTGTAAAGAATCCCTGCCTTTGCTTTAGTCGGAATCACCTTTCCTCTAGACTTAATGGATGACCTCTTGTTCTTAGCTTCGCTCTTTGTGTAAATAATTCATTAGCTAGTTCTTTGTATTGACCTTGAATGTATTTGTAAATGGTAATCATATCACCCCTTAGACGTCTCTTCTCTAATGTAAACAGAACCAGTTTGGCCAGTCTCTCTTTATATCTCAGATCCTCCAATCCCTTTATCAGTTTTATTGCATGTCTCTGCACCTTTTCCAGTTTAACAATGTCTTTTTTAAGAACAGGCATTCAAAATTGTACTCCATATTCTAGATGAGGCCTAACCAAGGATTTATACACAGGTAGGATAATATTAGCATTCCTTGCAACTACACCTCTTTTATGCAGGCTAGTTCCCTATTTGCTCTTGCAGCAGCTGAGTGATTCTGTACAATGCTGTGAAGTCTATCGTTTATCAGCACTCCTAAATCTTTCTCTAATGAGGATTCCCCAAGTTGTTTCCCATTTAGTGTATATGTAGCAAGTTTGTAGGCAGGACTACCAAATATGGTATAGCGCACCCTCACCCATGCCACATCTCCAACAAAGAGGGGAAGCAGTGAGGAGAAATCTGGCAAGCTTTGCTGGTGTGTGATACCACCGTAACATGAGTTTAAAGTGTGTTTCATGAGTATATTAGGCAAAACTTTAATATGGAGCCAGAATGAAAGCTCCCATTTGGAGTCAGAGATAACAATTTGTAAATCCTCCCAGGCTAATTTATGGGAATGACATTGGGACGGTTGTGCAGTAGCAAGTAGCTTAGTCACTAGTGAAAGATTCCCTTTCTTAGAGGAGAGGGAGATAAGAAATGATTCAAAAGGGGAGAGGGGCATTGGAATAAATGGGCCTGAGCCAGAAGAAGAAATAAAGTGTTGAACCTGGCCATACCTAAGAAATTCTGAATGCGGAAGGTCGCGTGAAGTGCAAAGAGAAGAGAAATCTGGCAATGAGCCCAGAGGAAGAAGCTGCTCCAAATCTGTCAGACCACAACTGACCCAAGCTTGGAAAGCTCCCTTCCGTAAACCAGGGGCAAAATCGGGGTTCCCTAAGATAGCACAGAGAGGAGAAGGGGAAAGAGACAACTGAAGCGAGGCATTAGAGTTTCTCCAAATGGACAGAATGTGAGAAAGGAGACAAAAAGAGCAGACCAATCATGAAGTTCCGTTCGAAATTTAGTCAAAAGGGACGAGAAATTGGTCTCCAGATCGTCCGTACTAATCGCAAGAGCGAGACACTAAAGTATGAGATTGAGTGGTCTTTACACATAAAGGGGTAAGAAGAACGAAGGCAACCTGTATCACACAAAGGGACAGATAGATTTAAAATTTCCAACTTACCATAATTAAGTTTATAAGATGAGAGCTCGCTCTACTCTGATAAGTATTTGAAGATGAATCCTTGCAAGCAACAGTACCAGCACCAGAATAAACAGTATCGGTGAAAGGGGGCAGCCCTGCCTGGTGCCACTGGAGATGCAGAATGAATCGGAGAGGAGACCATTCACTCTGACACGAGCCGTTGAAGAGGAATATAAAGAGGAAACTGCAGTAAGAAAGGTAGCAGGTTAAGTCAAGTCTCTCTAGGACAGCAAACATAAATCTCCAGTTGACTCTATCAAAAGCCTTCTCTGCATCTAGTGAACGAAGCAGAGAAGGCCTGGGACAGTGTGAGTCAGATTGGATCAGGAGCAGAGCTTTTATAATATTTTCCCAGGTTTCCCTACCTGGGATGAAACCAGCCTGATCTGCCAACAGTTTCGCAAAGAGCTTCAAATCAGTGTAATAGCAAAAAATGTAGTGGTCAGGTAAAGTACCAAAAGCTGCTCAAAATGTCAGTAATAAGAAGAGGGAAGACCATCAGGCCCAGGGCATTTGCCTAAGGGTAAATGGCGGATCGTCAACGTAACCTCTTCCTCTGTAAAGGTACGTCCAAGAGCAGAGGACACATCAGAAGGGAGGGAGGGCAGACAGGCTGCATCCAAGAATTAGTGGATAGCCATTAAGGGTGGGACATAAATAGGCAGGACTCCCGAGGTGAGGTTGTAGAGGTCTTCGTAGTAACGCTGAAAGGATTCCGCAATCTGTTGACATGTGAAGACAGGAGATGCGGAGCAATCTTTGATCTGGTGATAATGAGATTTAGCTTTAGAACACCTAACCAGGGAAGCTAAAGTTTTACCACATTTATTGCAAATAATTCTGATACTTATGCCACATAAAGGACTTGATAGTTTGACTTCTGAGAAGGTCGGATAGCTGTGCACGTGTCTCACACAAGGAAGGGAGGATACTATCATCCATAGAATGTTTATGCTGGGATTCAAGGGAATGTATAGAGTCTAGTAAGCATTGAATTTACGCATGAAGTTGTTTCTGTTTCCACACTCTCTGAGAAATAAAAAGACCATGCATGACACACTTATGCGCTTCCCAAACATAGGGAGAAGACACCTACAAAGGTGAATTCAAGGAAAAGTAGGAGGTCTACTCGTCAGAGATCCTAGCTGCGACATTAGAGTCAGAAAGTAAGGTCTCATTTAATCTCAGTGGGAAGGATGAAACAGTACGGGCAGCAAGGGAGAAAGATAGAGACAGGAGCATGACCTGAAAAGGTCATGGATAAAATATCAGCTGAGAGAACCTGACCTAAAAAATTATGGCTGACAAAGATGTAATGAAGATGGGAGTGTGATGGGGGTTGGAGTAAGTAAAATCCTTAGACATAGGGTGAAGGGCTCTCCAGATGTCCGTTAAAGCTAGAACACTAAGCTGAGGGGCCACCTTCCTGCCAGGGGTATGAGGGTGCTGAACACAGGGAAGGGAAATATCTAAGGAGGGTGTCACGGTTACCCAGAGAAGTTCAGGAGTCAGTACGGTTTAGTTAATGCAGTTTATTAACAAATGACATAAAGAGGATATATACAATAGAAATAAGCACAGGGTAATAGCCAGCAAGCCTGCTACCAGAAATAATAGGTTGCAATGCTAAACCACTGTGCTGGAGACTAGGCCTTAGCCACTGGAAGTCTCAGCGGGAACCAGGAACAGGAACTGGAACAGGAACCCAGGATCTTGATCCGATGAGAAATGAGGTCTGACTCAGCCTGCAGTCAGAAGGAAATATCACTGACTCACACCTACAGTCAGTAGGAGTGAATACTGACTCACGCCTGCAGTTAGTAGAAGGTGAAAACTGACTCACGCCTGCAGTCAGCTATGCAAGTCTACCAGAGCCCCAGGCCCGCACTATATTGGGTGTCTGATCACCAGGGGAAAAGACAAAAGAATAGTCAGGCAGAGCCACAAGTCAGCACCAGAGGGGGTAGTCAGACAAGTCGGGTCATACACAGTTCAGGTAGTCACCCACAGCCACAAGTCTGCACCAGATTGGATGTCCACTATTAGGGGTTAGGCAAAAGAATATTCAGACAGTGCCACAGGTCAGCACTAGAATGGATGGAAGACTAGCCAGGTCATACACGGAGCCCAAGGTAATAGAACTGCTATGAACAACAACCCAAGGGCAACTTGAGTCAGGCCTCAGTCTGCCCTTTAAACCCCTCCACAGGAAGTAGGAGGAGCAGCTCAGAGGGAGGAAGTAGGAAGTTGGTAGGAGGAGACTACAGGAAGCAAACAGATAAAACAGAGGCCTGCAGCATGCTTGAAGCCTCACGCCTGCAGATGATGCTGAAGTCAAGGTAAGCTGTAACAGAGGGTTGCAGAATGATGTTAAAGTTGTATCCACAAAAGAAAGCAGAACAGTAGACAAAGAGAAGTGAAATATACGGATACTGATCTGCAACAGAGAGACCAGTTCGATACTGTTACATTAGGGACGCTCGTATGTCCTCACTCAACTACTAATCAGACGGCTAAAATTCTATCTTTATTTAATATTAAACTAAAAACAAAACAACCCTATTGTCTATTAAACAAAACAGGGTCTAAAAAACTCCCCCATCTGGGAGTTTAGAGAAGAGTATATCTTTTACTACCATTGCTTTTACCGGCAAACATAATATACTTTTATTTGCTCATAAAGTAAATTGAACCTAAATTTATAGTTCAATTTATACAAGTACCATAGCTCCTTTTTTTTTTGAAGAAAGTATATATGAATACAATTATTATAAGCACTTGCTTTTACTCCATTAGCTCAAAGTTACTTAAACTACCTTCAATGTAGCCATGCACTCATTTACAACTTTAATCACAAAGAAAGCATTCAATTCCTTTCTTATCTAAGTCGTGTTTCACTCTCTTAGCATAAATCGGGTACCCCCCGTATTCAGTACCGAGTGAAAGACTGACTCTTGAAGTCTCTATCTATAAACTCCGGAGCTAACTACCTAAGTCGTGTTTCACTCTCTTAGCATGAATTGGATTCTAATCCACATTCAAAACCGAGTGAAAGACTGACTGGTAACGCTACTACCTATTGTTCTCACTAACATTTGCACTGTATGCTCTAAACATTACTTCCACTATCATTGGGCTACAGTACAATGATATTTAGACCCCCATACTCTCTCTAACATATCTAAGCCCTACGCGTTTTGCTGGACATGCCAGCTTCATCAGGGGCATATACATAATCGCCGCCGCCAACACAGTGACATATATAGTACTTACAAGGCATATGATGTCATACCGCCCATTTTTGAAATTTGCCAAAGCTCTTCATAATTGGCTCAGCTTCCGCCAATGCTTGATCACATTCTACCGGGATTTTCCAATTTTAACTCTTTCCTACCTTTTACCCATAGGATATTGTCAGACAATCCATATTACTATGTTTTATTCACTTTAAGAACTCATACCAACATTCAGCCACATCGTTTCTTCTAATGTGAAAAACAGGCTATCTACCTGGTAGTTCCGTCACCTTATATTCAATCAAATATATCAGCCATACTGAATTTAAGGCTTATATGTAGCTCCACATTTCGGGGCTTACTCAATGAAGGGTTTTTAAATAAATCCCTCGTTTAACCCCTATCGCCACATCATTTTATATAACATGACAATAAGACTGTCTATCCTGTAATTCCATCGTCTCACATTCAATCAGTTGTAGCAACCATACTACACTTGCTAAATGCAAGGCTTATGTATAAATACATGTTTAAGGGCTTACTCAATGAAGGGACTTAAATAAGTTCCTCACTTAACCCTGCATCTTCCATAGCTTTAAGCAATATATCGCTCTAAAACAAGATCTGTATGCGAATCCGTCTTAATAGGGGCTTATAGGTAAATCCCTCATTTAACCCCTCATCTCTCATGGCTTTCAAGTGATATATCCATCTTACCTATGCCTTTGGTAGCTGTTTAACTAGATCACTTTTACGTGATAACTAATGAGCTTTTTAGATTCCAATGAATGAAATCAAAAAATTCATCTAATTTATAAATCCATATTAGGGGGCTTACTCAATGAAAGATTTAAATAAAGTCCTCACTGAACCCCACATCTCCCATGTCCCATGTTGTGAGTGAGAGAGAGCTCACCAGCAGCCCCAAGAAGATGGCCCCTTTGTTATTGGACACTGCCCTGGAGAAGGAGCAATGTGTGCTCTCCAGGGGTGCGGATGTTGTGGCCCTGAGGAATGGGACTGCGGTCTTCCTCAAGGCAGAGAATGGCCTTGGAGTTTGTGGCCTGAAAGAAGAGGACTCTAGCAGACTGAAGGAGAACCGTGCTGCTGGCCCTCTTGTTGACCCTATTGACTGTGAACTGGTGGGTGGGAATGCGTTCCCCACCAGCCTCCCTGTGAACCCTGGCCTGGTGAGTAGGAGCGAGCTCCCCAGGGCCTGGGAAACCCCTGTTGCTGTGGCTGAGACGCAGGTCCCCACCAGCAGCCCCTGTCCTTCCCCTTTGTTAATGGACACTGCCCTGGAGAAGGAGCAATGTGTGCTCTCCAGGGGTGCGGATGTTATGGCCCTGAAGAATGGGACTGCGGTCTTCCTCAAGGCAGAGAATGGCCTTGGAGTTTGTGGCCTGAAAGAAGAGGACCCTAGCAGACTGAAGGAGAACAGTGCTGCTGGCCCTCTTGTTGACCCTATGGACTGTGAACTGGTGGGTGGGAATGCGTTCCCCACCAGCCCCCCTGTGAACCCTGGCCTGGTGAGTAGGAGCGAGCTCCCCAGGGCCTGGGAAACCCCTGTTGCTGTGGATGAGACACAGGTCCCCACCAGCAGCCCCTGTCCTTCCCCTTTGTTATTGGATACTGCCCTGGAGAAAGAGAAGTGTGTGCTCTCCAGGGACAC
The DNA here is from genome assembly GCA_037306005.1 of Rhinophrynus dorsalis. Lineage (NCBI taxonomy): Eukaryota > Metazoa > Chordata > Amphibia > Anura > Rhinophrynidae > Rhinophrynus > Rhinophrynus dorsalis. The sequence goes on from CM074722.1 coordinate 389,874,367, forward strand.
GGATGTTATGGCCCTGAGGAATGGGACTGCGGTCTTCCCCAAGGCAGAGAATGGCCTTGGAGTTTGTTGCCTGGAAGAAGAGGACCCCAGCAGACTGAAGGAGAACAGTGTGGACTGTGAATTGGTGGGTGAGAGCAAGCCCACCAGCCCATATGTAACCCCTGCTGCGGTGGATGAGACGCAGGTCCCCACCAGCAGCCCTAGTCCGTCCCTTATTGCTATTGCCCTGGAGAAGGAGGAAAATGTGTTCTCCAGGTGCTGGGAAAAGATTGCCAGGAAGATTGGTCAGGTGTTCCCTCGCAAAAAGAAAAGAAACCAGGAAATTGATGGCCTGGAAGAAGAGGAACCCAGCAGACTGCCACAATGCAGTGCTGCTGCCCCTTGTGCTGTCCCTGTGGACTGTGAACCGGTGGGTGGGAGCGAGCCCACCAGCCCCTATGTGACCCCTGGCCTGGTGGTTGGGAGCGAGCCAACCAGGCCCTGTGAAACCTTGGCTGTGATGAGTGGGACAACAGCCCTCATCAGCAGTCCAAAGCCTGTTGCCCCTTGTCCTGATACCCCAGCCTTGGTGAGTGGGACCACGGTCCTCACCAGGGATGCCCTTGTTGCCCCTGGATCTTTTGACCCCAGCCTGGTGGGTGGGAAGTCATTCCCCACCAGGCCAACTGTTGATCCAGCCCGAGGGAGGGGGACCACCGTGCTCCCTAAGGAAGTTGGGAGTTGCCCCAGTTTTGCCAGCAGCCCACAGTCTGTTTGTCCTGGATTGGTGAGTGGGAGTGCGCTCCTCACCGGTCCTCTGGATGCCCCTACCCTGAGCAAAAGAGTCCTCAGGGTTTCCAGTAGCCCTTTGGATGTTGCCTCAGCCCAGGAGAGTGGGAGCAGCATCCTCTCCTGTTCCGTGGGGTACTTGCCCAACCAAAAGGGGGAGATGTCCCCAGCGTCCACCAAGGTGACCCCCAGGCCATTGGGAACCCAGAGACACTGTTGCCAAAAGGAGGTCCACCTTATAGACTGGCTATGGACCCTGAGCCAATGGACCCAGACCCAGGAGGGTCTGACCCCAGCTCTGCCTGGAGCCTGGCCCAGGAGAGGCCTCCCTACTTGGTGATAACCAGGACCAAGAGGTACACGTTTCTCTGGCCCAGGACCAAGGACCCCAGTTTTACTCCTGGCCCCGGACAAGGGGCTCGTTTATTCTTTCCAGACCCCAGGACTGTAGGGGCTGGCTGGGGACAAGACTTTTGGGACAAGTACTGTTGTGGACATGGCACTATCAGATTTTGTGTCCACTCCGGACAGCAGCGAGCTGTCCCGTGTGGATCATGCTGTGGCTGTCGGAGGTGGACAAGGGGGAGATATGTGACGGAACTTTGGCGACCATGGGAGATATTGGTGTGTTAGAGATATGGGATCTCATGTCTTCAGACTATTTCTACCCAAAAGACAAACAACCATAGTCTGAGCTGAGCCATAGTTGCCTTCAATACATTGCTGGAATGCAGAGATGGTGGGGGCTGGGCTTTGCTTCCACTCTACTCAAGGTCTGTGCTAAGGAATGTTAATGGATTCCTGCTGTGCTGCCTTGACCAATCAGAGGAGGTTATTGATGAGCCAGTTAAGAATGTATGATTTCAAGTCTTAATTTGCATTCTTATCCTAATAAGGATGCTAGTGACTGATTGGTCAAGCATAGAAACACTGTCCCAAGTATTCGTTTGCATGCTGATCTAGATAAGAGTCTCTGTAGTGTATATAAGCTGTATGTTTGAGTCAATAAAAGAGAGTTCTTCCCTTCATCAAGTCTCGGCTGATGTTTGGGAACAGGAGGTTCATTTACTATTGGAGTGTTATTCTGAGGGAGAAAGGAACTATAAAAGAGGTATCCAGCTTATGATACAAGGCGTCACGTTACAACACCCAGATTTAATTATCTGTACCTCAACTCACTTCTGATATCCAGGCTAAAGTCACAGATTGCCTCTCGGCTATCTCAGACTGGATGGCTCATAGGCACCTCAAACTCAGTATGTCCAAAACTGAGCTGCTCCTCATCCCAGCTAGACCTGGCCCTATAGCGCCCTTCCAGGTGACTGTAAATGGCACTACCATAAATCCAGTATCAGAAGCACGGTGTCTAGGGGTGATAATTGACAACTCTCTCTCATTTTCCCCTCATATTAATGCCATTACTAAATCCTGTCGCTTTCTTTTGCATAACATTGCAAAAATCCGTCCCTTCCTCTGTTCCTCCACAGCTAAAATTCTTATACATGCAATCATCCTCTCCCGCATGGACTATTGCAACATTCTTCTGTCTGGCATTCCTGTTTCCCATCTCCAACCACTTCAATCTATACAGAATGCTGCAGCACGAATTACTCTTCTGTCACCTAGGTTTGTCCCTGCCCCACTCCTCCTCAAAACTCTCCAATGGCTGCCTATCAAACTCCGGATATCTTACAAAATCTTACTTCTCTCTTTCAAGACACTTCTCTCCTTTACTCCTTCTTACATTTCCACTCTGATCTCCCATTATACCCCATCCCGCCACTTACGTTCAGCCAATGACTGTCTTCTCTCAGCTCCTTTTGTCTACAGCTCTGTCACGTATCAAACCTTTTTCTCTCATTGCTCTGTATCTATGGATTGCTCTACCATCCAACCTGCGCCACTGCACCTCTCTGATAACCTTCAAATCTCACTTGAAAATGCACCTCTTGGAAAAAATCGCAGAATGCTAGAAGACACTGATGTTGTACAATGAACGCTCTTATAAATTATTTACATTACTGATGTCCTCTATCATCATCAGAACTAGCACTGTATTCAGCACTTGACCCTAATGTACTCTGTATGTCTCCCATTACCACTTTAGATTGTAAGCTTTTGGGCAGGGACCTCGCAACCAATGTTTCACTCTACAAAGCACCTGTAACCCTGTATTGTTTAAACCCTGAAATTGTAAAGCGCTGCGTACACTTGTGGCGCTATATAAATAAACATATTCATTCATTCATTCATTATACAGCTTACAGAATCTCTTACAGATAGTTAACATCCTATCAGTGGTCTTCCACTCATCCAGAAGAATCTGATCAAAATTGGCATAAGGGGGAAAGACAGTAGAGGATTTCCTACACCTCTGAAAAACATCCGTAGATGAAGGACCCTCATCAGGGGCATCAGAGACTTGAAGGGTCTGTAAAAGAGGATTTTAGTCTTACCTGTTAAATGCTTTTCTCTTAGTCCATATAGCTTACAGGTGACTCTAGGAAGGCGACAGCCCATTTAAGTAGACAGGAACAATTCTTGGAAAGAATGCAGGGTGGAGCCTTCCTCTCCTCCTTTGCTGGTGCCTAACTAACTAGTCCCCTCCCAGTTAGATTTGAGATACTAACCTAGCTAGCTTGAGCGCAAGAAGGAAAAAAGAAAGACTCTTGTGAACCCGAAAGGACCCCCACATACAGCCACAGGAGAACCAAGCATGGTCCTTTGACAGGTTGGGAGACCTGTAAGCTATATGGACTAAGAGAAAAGGATTTAGGTAAGACTAAAATCCTCTTTTCTCTGTAGTCCAATATAGCTTACAGGTAAACTGGGATGTACCAACATTAAGTTCCCAGTGGTGGGAAAGAAGGCAAGGACCAAGTGCCGGCCCCCATGATACCAGAGCTCACATGGACTAGTCAGATCACAGAATAGCCCAAACAAACAAAGTTTCAATGGACACTGAACTGTAAAACAGCACACCAGTAAGTGTAAACACAAAACAGTGAACAAAAGCCAACATAGCTCAACAGGTAAAGATCTCTCAGACACAGGAAACAAAGGACTAGACAGGCAGAGGTGCCTCCTGGACTTTCCTACCAAGGCTGGCTTCAGAAGAAGCCAGAACATCAACACAGTAGTGTTTGGTAAAGGTGTGCACAGATGACCAAGTGCCCACCTTACACAGCTGATCAGCAGACGCCTGATTCTTATAGGCCCAGGAGGCCCCCACAGACCTGGTGGGATGAGCTGTGATGCGAAAACGTGCAGGTTTCTTCTTGAGTTCATAGGTCTTGCGAATGGTAGACTTAATCTGTGATGCAATAGTCACCTTGGATGCAGCCTTACCCGTCCTGGGACCCTCAGGGATGACAAAAAGTGCATCACTTGTTGAACAGACTCAGTGCGGTGCACTTAGAACTTAAGGCAACGCACCAAATCTAACAAGTGGAGGTCCCTCTCCTAGTCAGATTTGGGGTCAGGACAAAAGATTGATGTGGAACTCAGAGACCACTTTAGGAAGAAACTCCTGAGAGGTCCGAAGAACTGCTTTACCCTTCCAGGAAAAGTGGTTTAAAGGACAAGGCCTGCAGTTCAGCGACTCTGCGAACAGAGACAATTGCCAAAAGAAAAGCCATTTTCAAAGTCAGGAGATGAAGAGGAATGGTAGCCAGGACTCAAAAGGAGGCCACTGCAAGACTTCCAGAACCAGACAACTTGAAATAAAACCTTGAGGTCAGGGAGAATGGCAATGCGCCTCTGAAAAATGACAGAGAGAGCCAATGTCTGAACCTTCAAGGAACTTAAGATAGGGCCCTTGTTCACTCCATCCTGTAAAAAGGACAGGATGGTTGACATATCAAACTCCTGTGAGGACAGATCCCTGTCCACACACCAAGAGTGGAAGATAGACCAAATCCCGTGGTAAGCCTTAGAGAAAACAGGTTTCCGAGCCAGAATCATAGTGGCGATCACTTCAGGAGAAAATCCCTTCTTCCTCAAGTTTGATGATTCAATTGCCAAGCCGTCAAACCCAGATGCTCCACGTTCTCCTTCCACAGGTAGCCCTGTAGAGGAGATCAGGTCTGTGTGGAAGCAGAAATGGTATGCACACAGACAGGTACAGCAACTCCGGAAACCAGGGTTGTCAGGGCCAGCATGGAGCAACTAGGATGACCAAAGTCCTCTCCATCCGTAGCTTCTTCAGAACCCTAGGGAGCAGGGGAAGAAGAGGAAAAATGTAGGCTAGATGAAACTCCCAAGGAATCGATAGAGCATCCAGTGCGTAAGCCAGATGGTCCATTCAAAGAGAGCGAAATATTGGAACCTTAATCTGTCTGGTGGCCATCAGGTCGATCCAGGGAAGTCCCCATCTCAGAAAGATGAGGTCTAATGCCTCCTGGTGAAGCTCCCACTCTCCGTTATCTACTGTGTGTTTCGACTTAGGAAGTGGGCTAAGACGTTTTCTATGCCTGGAATATGAACTGCGGAGATGGCAGGCACATGTTCTTCTGCCCAGATCAGCCCTTGAGATAAGACGACCAATACCTTAGAGCGTGGAATATCGCCTAGAGTTCCAGAATATTGATGGGTAATAGACTCTCCTCTGCCGACCAATGACCAGGGAGGTTCAGGTGACCCAGGACTGCTCCCCAATCAGATAAGCTGGCATCCATCATTACTGTGGTCCAAAATGGAATCATGAACTGTCTTCCCTTCCCGCAGGTTGGTGGGATTCAGCCATCAAGGAAGACTCAGCTCCACATGTAAGGGAAGAGAGACAGATCACTTCAAGAGATCTGGATTCCCGTTGCAAACTTGGATCACAAACCTCCGTAGTTCCCTCGTGTGAGCCATCTCAAATGGTACCACCTCTATGGTGAAAATCAATTTCCCCACCAGAGAGGTCAACGTCTTGGCTTGAACGGACTCACAAGCCAGAACCAAAGAAACCTTGTTGGTGACCTGTTGAACAACATGCTCTGTCAGAAAGACCATGCCCTGCAGGGTGTCCAATAGGATACCCAGAAAGACCAATCTCTGCATTGGAATCGGGTTTGACTTGTCCATGTTCAAAATTCAACCGTGAAGGGTGAGAGTGTGAATGCAGTCCTGTACCTGCTGTTGGAGAAGTTCCCCCGGAAGAGGCCTTCAAGAGCAAGTCATCCATGTACAGAGTGACCCGAATCCCCCTTGTGTGCATGACAGAAATCAATGCAATGAAGACTCGAATAAACACCTGTGGAGCAGTGGTCAGACCAAAGGGGAAAGCCGAAAACAGGAAGTGTCATTTGACTAAAGCGAACTTGAGGTACCGCCGGCTCTCCTGATGAATAGCAATGTGCAGGTAGGCATCCTGCAGATCCAAGGATGCCAGGAATTCCCCTGGACACATCGCCTCGATGACTGGCCATAAGGACTCCTGCTGGTAATGAGTCTTGACCACGAAGGAATTGAGATCCTTGAGGTCCAGAATAGGACGGGAGCCGCCATCCTTCTTGGAAACCATGAATAGGGTGAAATAGAAGCCCAAACCTGTTTCTGGTTCAGGACCTGGTTTCAGAACTTCTTTGTCCATGAGAGCCTGGATGGCTTAGTTGAAAAGACAAAGCTTTTCTGGTTCCTGAGGGGAGTGAGAAGGAAATAACCGGAAGGGAGAAAGGGATTTGAAGGGAATCCAGTACCCTTCTGATACCACCTGTAAAACCCACGGATCCGCAACAGTGTCTGTCCAAACACTGAGAAAGTGCCACAGACGGCCTCCCATTGGCACGTGTGTACCGGAGTTCAGGGAGTAATGGCGAAGTAGGTTTGGGCTTGGTGGAGGACTGCTTGGACTTCCAATGCTGTTTGGGCTTTGAGGAGGAGCACGGGGCCTGAGGAACCACTGGGTATGCCCTTTGTGCCTCGCCAAAAGCCAGTGCCTGTGAACCTGAGGGCTCTTGTTAGGAATCAAGGGAAACAAAATTTTCTTGCCCCCAGTGGCCTCACTAATGAGAGACTTCAACTCAGGGCCAAAAAGAGATGTGCCCAGAGAAGGAAGTGAGAACAAAGATTCTTAGAGATCGAGTCAGCAGACCACATCTTAAAGGAACGTCTGGCAACCACAGACAGGGCAGAGGCCTTGGCCTCAAGCCTAATAGTGTCAAAGATGGCATCAGAAACATAATGCTGAGCCTCTGAAATATAAGAAGGTCAGCTGTATCATGGCTGGACTTGATGGACGCATGTCTTTTTTCAGCCTTATCTACTATATTACTATGTTACTATGTAGGAGTACCCTGACAGACAGCCTCAGTTAGCTGCTCCGTCCATATCACAATGGCCCTATTAACCCAGACTGAAGCAAAGGTAGGTCTCATGGAAGCACCTATGGTTGCAAATGTGGCCTTCAAAATAGCCTCCACCTTCTTGTCAGTCAAATCCTTGAGAGCAGAAGCATCTGCCACAGGCAGCCATGTATTTAGAAAGCCTAGAGATAGGGGCATCAACCTTAGGAGGAGAAACCCACTGAGCTAATGCCACCTCAGAAAAGGGGTACAATTTTGCGAATCTCTTAGGTAGAGCTAGACGCTTGTTAGGGGTCTTCCACTTATCTAAGACAACCTAGTGAAGAGTAGGATTAGGTGTAAAGACAGTACACTGCTTCTTGAGTCTCAGAAAGACGGTATCACGGTGCCCGTGATTCATGCTATCTGGTGTCTATCACTTGCTGGGAACTACTCATTGGCTGTCTGCTATTAGCCCTCCTCACTTTGCCTTTTTAAACCCTGGTTGGGCACTCCCAGGTTGCCCTTTCGTGATGTTTCTGACCTCACCTGTCCTGACCAGCTGTCAGGCTTCTGGGCCTGCTGTTCCTACGTTCCGGTGTTCCAGTGTTCCAGTGATCCTGAGTTCCGGTGTTCCTGTGCCTCATCGTTCCAGTATTCCAGTGTTCCCGTGTTCCAGTACCTCGCGGGTTAATCCTCCTGAGTTCCTGAGTCTCCGAGCTACCGCCTCTCCTGTCGGTTGCTCCCTGTTATCGGTTCCTGTGTTCCGGTCTCCTGTCATCGCTTTTGCTTCGGTGGATTCCCGCTGAGTACAGGGCTCTTGCTCTTGCTTTGTCGCTCCGGCGACATTGTTACCTTCCGCTTCAGCGGTAGTGGCTGATTCCAGCAAGCGGACACTGGTTTACTCCATGTTACCTGGTTGCGAGAATTACCGTTTGTCCCAGTGTGCGGACGCTGGTTTACTCCATATTACCTGGTTGCGAGAATCACTGTTGGTCCAGTGTGCGAACGCTGGTTTACTCCACATTAACCTGGTTGCGAGAATCACTGTTGGTCCAGCGTGCGTACGCTGGTTTACTCCACAATAACCTGATTGCGAGAATCACTGTTGGTCCCAGCGTGCGGACGCTGGTTTACTCCACATTCACCTGTTGCGAGAATTACTGTTGGTCCCAGCGTGCGGACGCTGGTTTACTCCACATTCACCTGGTTGCGAGAATTACGGTTGGTCCCAGCGTGCGGACGCTGGTTTACTCCACATTAACCTGGTTGCAAGAATTACTGTTGGTCCCAGCGTGCGGACGCTGGTTTACTCCACATTAACCTGGTTGCAAGAATTACTGTTGGTCCCAGCGTGCGGACACTGGTTTACTCCATATTACCTGGTTGCGAGAATTACTATTGGTCCCAGCGTGCGGTCGCTGGTTTACTCCATATTAACCTGGTTGCGAGAATTACTGTTGGTTCCAGCGTGTGGACGCTGGTTTACTCCATATTACCTGGTTGCAAGAATTACTGTTGGTTCCAGCGTGCGGACGCTGGCTTACTCCATTAAGCCTGGTTGCGCTTATACCGTTGGTCCAACGCTAGGACGTTGGTTGCTCCTGAACTCTAGTCCTGTGGACAGTTCACTGTATACTTCCTATGTAGTTGTCTGATACTTCCTGGCAATAGACTTCTGTTGCATTAGGCCATTGTATCTATTCCTATCTGCTGTTTATCTGACAGCTGGCCTACGCTTTGGGCTGCCCTGCCTGGTATTGGTAAGGCCGGTAGAACCTTGCTCGTTACCATCTTGAGGGTTGCCTTACCCGGTATTGGCAGGGCCGGTAGAGCCTATACTCAGCTTCCCTTGGGCTACCTTGCCCGGTATTGGTAAGGCCGGTAGAACCGGTACATGTCATCTCGCGGTTGCCTTACCCGGTATAGGCAAGGCCGGCAGAGCCTATTGTATATACTACTGTCACTTGGGTTGCCTTGCCCGGTATCATTGGCAAGGCCGGTAGAACCTATTCTGCTACTATTGTTGTTGTATTGTTTTGTATGAATAAACCTACGGGGATTGCCTTAACTTTTAATAAAGTTACGTTTTTACCAAAACCTTAAGTCTGAGAGTCTTCAAAACCGTGACAGTACGAAAGGGCCATGACCTCAGACACTAAGGGCGACGGTAATACGCAGAATATCCATTGGAGGATGGATATGCATGAGCAACGTTTGGATCAGCTGGCAGTTGCTATCCAAACCATTCTTGAACACACGGTACTGGCTGATAAATCCGGTTCTAGTCCGGTGGTCTCGCCAATTCAGACACCGGAAAATGAATCTAGGCCCTCAGGGGTCTCAGTCAAAGGGTTAACGGCTTCTGCACCCTTGCCGCTAAGATATGACGGTGACCCTCAGCTATGCAGAGGGTTTATTAATCAGCTTGAAATCTTTATGGAATTAACGGCACACGCATTTCCGAGTGACCGCAGCAAGGTTGGGTTCATGATATCCCTGACGACTGGTAGAGCATTGGCCTGGGCTAATCCACTGTGGGAGAACGCTAAACCTTGCACAAAAAATTTCACTGATTTTGTACAATCCTTTCGGAGAGTATTCGAGCCTCCTGGCAGAACCACCTCTGCTGCTAAATGTCTCATGGAGATACAACAGGGCTGGCGCACGGTTGGCGATTATGCCATTGAATTCCGCACCTTGGCAGCAGAGGTAGGATGGAATAACGAGGCCCTCTTGGCAGCTGTTGCCCAAGGCTTGAGTGACCAGATTAAAGACGAGATTGCTGCAAAAGATTTACCTACTTACCTAGATGATTATATTGAATACGTGATTCTAATTGATTCCAGAATACGTGAAAGATTAACCGCCAGAGAACGACGAGCACGGTTAAAAAACAATGGGTCCAGTAGCATATTTTGCCCACCCAACCCTCCCTTGGCATCCAAACCTAGTGAACTGATACAGGAACCAGTTGAACCCATGCAGGTGGGTTTCACTAGGTTAACCAAGGAGCAGAGAAAGTATCGCAAGATACAGGGATTGTGTCTGTATTGCGGTAAAAATGGTCACTTGTTAAAATCTTGCCCGGTGCGTCCGGGAAACGAACACACCTAGGGTACCTTGGGGGACAGGCCCTAGGTGGAGTCCAATCGTCCCCAATGTTGGGTACTGTTTCTATCCCGATTCAATTTCATTGTATCATATTTGCCTGGATCAAAAAACGTTAGGGCTGACCCTCTGTCTAGACAATTTGAGGCGGAGATTGACAGAGAAGAAGTTCCAGCACCTATCATTCAACCTGATCGAATACTGGCTACGATACGTACTAGTATCACTTCACCATTAGGGGAGGAGATTTTGGCTTCTCAAGCTTCTGCCCCTCATGAAACTCCAGCAGGCAAATGTTTTGTCGCTGAACCATTCCGTACTCGGTTACTTGAAACCTACCACTCCTCTAGGCCTGCGGGACATATTGGTAGAGACCAATTGTTTTGTTCCCTCTCTCAGTTATTCTGGTGGCCTTCTATGAGAACGGATTGTGCCAATTTTACGAATGCCTGTGCCCGTGCCAAAACCCCTAGACATCTCCCGGTGGGCTTGCTTCAGCCGGTACCTAATGGTGAACGCCCTTGGTCTCATGTCTCGATAGACTTTATGGGAGAGTTGCCCAGGTCTAGAGGGTATTCCTTCATATTGATGGTGGTAGACAGGTTTTCTAAAATGGCTCACTTTGTACCTCTCCGTGGTCTGCCTTCAGCTAAAGAGCTGGCAATGGTGTTTGCCCGAGAGGTGTTTCGGTTGCATGGAGTACCTAGGGTGCTGGTGTCTGACAGGGGGAGCCAGTTTGTGTCCAGATTCTGGAGGGCATTCTGCGAACAGATGGGAATACAGCTATCATTTTCCTCTGCATATCATCCCCAGACTAATGGGGCCGCTGAGAGGGCCAATCAAGGGCTTGAACAGTTTCTGCGATGTTTTGTGACTGACCATCATGACAATTGGTCCGACTTGTTGCCGTGGGCAGAGTTCGCCAGGAACTGCGCAGTGAATTCGTCCTCCGGGAGCTCTCCGTTTTTGATCAATTATGGGTTCCAACCCTGTTTGCTCCTGGATTCCTTCCAGACACAGCAGATTCCAGCTCTGGATGAGCATATAGAGCAACTCCGCTCCACATGGGCACAAGTTCAGAGGGCATTGGGTCAGTCTTTTCAGCGACATCAACGTCATGCCAATCGTAGAAGGCTTCCAGCGGTTTCCTTTCAAGTTGGGGATAGAGTATGGCTGTCCTCCAAGAATCTGAAGCTTAAGGTTCCATCTAATAAGCTGGCACCTCGATTCATTGGCCCGTACAGAATAATCCGCAAGATTAACCCGGTTTCCTATGCTTTGGAACTACCTGCATCCATGCATATTCATAATGTATTCCATGTGTCTCTCCTTAAACCTCTGGTTTGTAACCGTTACACTACCACACCTGTGTTGCCAGGTCCCGTTGAAGTTGAGGGGCAGGAGGAGTATGAAGTACAAAGTATTATTGATTCCCGTAGGCATAGAGGAGGGGTACAGTATCTGGTGCATTGGAAAGGTTATGGTCCGGAGGATCGTTCCTGGGTAGACAGTAAGGACCTTCATGCACCCAAGTTACTACGAATATTTCACACCAAATACCCTCAGAAGCCCAGACCCTACTCTAGGAGAGGGGGTCTTTGAAAGGGGGGTACTATCACGGTGCCCGTGATTCGTGCTATCTGGTGTCTATCACTTGCTGGGAACTACTCATTGGCTGTCTGCTATTAGCCCTCCTCACTTTGCCTTTTTAAACCCTGGTTGGGCACTCCCAGGTTGTCCTTTCGTGATGTTTCTGACCTCACCTGTCCTGACCAGCTGTCAGGCTTCTGGGCTTGCTGTTCCTACGTTCCGGTGTTCCAGTGTTCCAGTGATCCTGTGTCCCGGTGTTCCTGTGCCTCTTCGTTCCAGTATTCCAGTGTTCCCGTGTTCCAGTAACTCGCGGGTTAATCCTCCTGAGTTCCTGAGTCTCCGAGCTACCGCCTCTCCTGCTGGTTGCTCCCTGTTATCGGTTCCTGTGTTCCGGTCTCCTGTCATCGCTTTTGCTTCGGTGGATTCCCGCTGAGTACAGGGCTCTTGCTTTGTCGCTCCGGCGACATTGTTACCTTCCGCTTCAGCGGTAGTGGCTGATTCCAGCAAGCGGATGCTGGTTTACTCCATGTTACCTGGTTGCGAGAATTACTGTTGGTCCCAGCGTGCGGACGCTGGTTTACTCCATATTACCTGGTTGCGAGAATCACTGTTGGTCCAGCGTGCGGACGCTGGTTTACTCCACATTAACCTGGTTGCGAGAATCACTGCTGGTCCAGCGTGCAGACGCTGGTTTACTCCACATTAATCTGATTGTGAGAATCACTGTTGGTCCCAGCGTGCGGACGCTGGTTTACTCCACATTTACCTGGTTGCGAGAATTACGGTTGGTCCCAGCGTGCAGACGCTGGTTTACTCCACATTAACCTGGTTGTGAGAATTACTGTTGGTCCCAGCGTGCGGACGTTGGTTTACTCCACATTAACCTGGTTACGAGAATTACTGTTGGTCCCAGCGTGCGGACGCTGGTTTACTCCATATTACCTGGTTGTGAGAATTACTATTGGTCCCAGCATGCGGTCGCTGGTTTACTCCACATTAACCTGGTTGCGAGAATTACTGTTGGTCCCAGCGTGCGGACGCTGGTTTACTCCATATTACCTGGTTGTGAGAATTACTATTGGTCCCAGCGTGCGGTCGCTGGTTTACTCCATATTAACCTGGTTGCGAGAATTACTGTTGGTTCCAGCGTGCGGACGCTGGTTTACTCCATATTACCTGGTTGCGAGAATTACTATTGGTTCCAGCGTGCGGACGCTGGTTTACTCCATTAAGCCTGGTTGCGCTTATACTGTTGGTCCAACGCTAGGACGTTGGTTGCTCCTGAACTCTAGTCCTGTGGACAGTTCGCTGTATACTTCCTATGCAGTTGTCTGATACTTCCTGGCAATAGACTTCTGCTGCATTAGGCCATTGTATCTATTCCTATCTGCTGTCACATTTATCTGACAGCTGGCCTACGCTTTGGGCTGCCCTGCCTGGTATTGGTAAGACCGGTAGAACCTTGCTCGTTACCATCTTGAGGGTTGCCTTACCCGGTATTGGCAGGGCCGGTAGAGCCTATATTCAGCCTCCCTTGGGCTGCCTTGCCCGGTATTGGTAAGGCCGGTAGAACCGGTACATGTCATCTCACGGTCGCCTTACCCGGTATAGGCAAGGCCGGTAGAGCCTATTGTATATACTACTGTCACTTGGGTTGCCTTGCCCAGTATCATTGGCAAGGCCGGTAGAACCTATTCTGCTACTATTGTTGTTGTATTGTTATGTATGAATAACCCTACGGGGATTGCCTTAACTTTTAATAAAGTTACGTTTTTACCAAAACCTTAAGTCTGAGAGTCTTCAAAACCGTGACAGACGGCAGAAGTAGATTGGGTGTGAAGCGACCTGCCTAAGGAGACGGATGCATTCTGTGGAGCTCCTAGGCCGTGCTGCTAATTTTGATGGCATAATTGCTTCTAAGATGCTGGCTACTGCTGCTTTCTTAGGGTCCTAGACGTTTTGACCAGTTCTCGTTTGGATACCCTTGATGGTTTAGACAAGGAGCCAAGAACTTTCCCGATTCTGTTTGTACGCCACACAGCCTGCGCATTATATCTGACTCAATATGGTGGTTGAAACTCCTTTAATGAAGGAGGACATACTACATCTACTAACAAAGGCTGATCTCACGGCCCTTATGGAGGAGTTTAGAGCGGCAATTCGAGAGGTGGCCCTGAGATCTGATTATGGGGCATCGGACCATACCTTTACTACTATGGCTCATGCTGATGATGTACCGGTTCCCTCTGTTGTATGCCCCGATTCTCTTGTGACTGCTTGTGATGAGGTCCTCGATCAAGTCTGTGCCGCTAAGGCCAAGCAGGAGGGTTGGAAATTGAATGATATACTTCAAGCTCCTGACTCACTCTTCATTGAGTCTGAGAGATCAGTATTGCTTATCCAGGACTTACCTTCACTTCACCATCTAAGGGGTTTGGATAGCCCTTTATGGCAGCTGTTGTCCGGCAGGCCGTCTCTGTTAAAGCTCCAGAGGATCGATTGCTTGTCTTCCCAGCTGTGGAAGTTCTGATGTCATGTGGAGATGACTATGCCTGGGACACAGGAATTTCATTGCTTCATTCGTTGGATCCTTTTGGGGACTCTGTCCTACCAGCTGAGCATTGGGGTGTCCCTATTGGCCTAGTTCTGGAAGCTGGTAGTGGAGCAGCTGGCTATGATATGGATGCATCTGCCACTCGGACCAGCACATTGCCTAGGAGGGCTTCCTTTCTGTGGGACCCAGGGACATTATCTGATTCTCTCTACTTTGATCGCCTTACCATCCTTATGGTCTGCTTCTTACAGCCCTGGACCTATTTGTTGGTTAAGCAATGCTTAGAGGATTATCTCCCCTTTAGTGGGATGTGCACACATTCGTGCATCGTGCAGACATTGTTGGTCCATGGGGGGATCCTCTAGGGCCCGAAGGGCCGCCCATGGTTCTAGCTGATGGACTGTATAATGTATGATGCTTCGAGCTATTGATGTTATTTGCCATGTATGTTGTTATTGATAGATCCTGGGGTTTATGCATATTGGGGATGTTTGGCTTTCTGTCCTTGCTTAAATGGGATGTTTCCATTGCTTCTGTCCACCTAGCTCTGATATTAGAAAGTAGCTTGGATGTCTATAAGCTGTTCTGGTCTTGGAAACTTGGCCACTTGCACTTTTCGCTATACTGTCTTTACCTTTATTTCTCCCCCCCAAGACCTCTTTGAGGTCACTACGTGAAATTCAGGCAGGGTGTGGGGTATTTACCCTATTACTCTGTCCACATCTAGTTTCTATTACCTTTCTGACTCCAGGCTCTGTTTTTCTCTCTCTTGTAATTATTTGTTCTTCTACCTGAAGCATATTTAGTGCGCGCTCTTTTTCTTTTCTCTTCCATTCTCTTTCTTCTCAACTTTCTGTACTCCGTCTTTGTTTATTTCTTTATAATTATATGCTCTCTTGCCTGAGTCATTTATATACTTGCTTTCATTTCCTTCTTTATTCTTCTTATTTTCTAATGCCTTGATATATATGTTTGCAATATGGTCTATTTACCTATTGTGTTTATCTTATAGTTTTACTCGCTTACAAGTATATAAAGCTTTTCAAGTTTCACTGCTTAGATAATGGCTTTGAATTATTCATATCTCATAATTCTGATATTGCTATGTTCTATGTCTAATCCAGTAGAGTATGCTACGTATATCTATGAGCTGCACTGTTTAGTATTTGAACTTTCTCTTTCTGTCGGTACAAAGGACTTTTTCATGGATTTCGCTTACTATCTCTTTCATATACAGCTTATTGTATTGAGATATTTATGTAGTTATGTTACTGCTTTTGTAGTGCTTATTCTGCTTCAATATTGCATGTATCATTTTCACTTATCTCAATAAAGCTTTTGAAATGAAAAAAAAAAGAAAAGAAGTAGATTGGGGTTCCGCAGAGACCGCAGGAATATTGAATGTATCTAAGACAGCCTTAATCAGACCCTCAGCAGAGGGCTCAGAGTCAGCCTCAAAGGGGTCCCCAAAAAATTGAGAGTAAGCTCCTTCAGAGCATTCACCGTCATCTGAATCCACCAATAGCTCCTCATAAGAAGAATCTGACACATCAGGTATACCCTGAGGTTTAAGGGAGACAGACCTGAATAACTCCGGGGACTTCTGGGACTGGAGGACTCCGTGAAGGTACATGGGGAGCTGTGTCAAGTAGACTTTAAGTCCTGGACCCAAGGTCATCTTTGAACTCTGTATGTGGAGCGGTTGCAGAGATATATCCCAAGTGAAACTGTCCCATAGAGATCAATGGAGCATTGCGGCTATGCGCTAAAGCTCACCTTTCAAATAAACAAACATTTTCAAAAGTGTCATAAAAGTTGTAAAACACATAGGGAACACCTGAACAACAGTAGAAAACATTGAACACCAAGGGAAATAAGTGTAAACGTCCCCCAAAGCACCTAACATGGCAAGGAAGGGGTTAATGTTCCACAGAAAACCCAAAATATTCCAAAGACTCTAAGTAGACATAAAGATAAACCCAAATGAGTGCAGGAGTATATATATATATATATATATATATATATATATATATATATACTCCAAAAGGAGACCCCTGTGTGGAGGGGAAACAGTGGGACAAGTCGACCATGGCACTCAAAGGGTTGCTCCCCTTTTTTGCAAGTCTTCAGTCTTCAGACCCCCAAGACACTCAGGACGTGAACCGAATGAAATGGCACGAGGAAACAAGAAGAATGAGCACACTCTGAACACTGTATGACAGACAAACAGTTGCAGAGATATGCCTCATAGATGTTCTTCCATAGAAGTCAATGGAGCAAAGATGGCTGCAGCGTGAGAAGCGTGTATTAAAGGCGTCATGTATCCAAAAAAAGGAACATTTTTAAAAGTGACCCAAAACACCTAAAGACCCTAGGAGGCATGGGGGGAATTAAAAATATACAATCCTGGAGGGAAAACAGGAAATCAGCAGGGAAGGGATTAACAAGCACTAAAAACAGCCATCCATACTCCATAACCCAGGGAAAAGAACATAAATAGATTACCAAACATGAGTACAAGAGCCAAAAGGCTCAGAGACAACACCTGGAGGGGCACAAGTGGGGACAAAGTAGACCAAGGTACTAAAAGGGTTACTCTCCAATCTACACATCTTCTGTCTTCAGGTTACCATTTTAAAGAAGCAGGGTCTCAGAGTGACCCTGCTGGGAGTGAAAACTTGGGTTACAAGAATCTCTCCACAGGGCTGCAAGGGTCCACAACAGTACCTGAACACTGGGCAAAGATCCAGGGGAAGCCAGAAATAGTAACCCTCTAAATGGGGGAATTGTAACAGCCCCATATCTACAGTAAAAAAAAAAAAAAAAAAAGCTAAAACTAAGCTCCAATGTTCCATGCCATGTTCAGTTCAGTCAGGAACATATCAAAACTGGAAGTGGGGGCAGGGTCAGTCTTAAGATGGAGAGGAATGGCTCCACCCTCAAGACCCCACCTTTAAAATGAAAATCACCTCTCCATGGTACATATATTCCATGTTGGACAAAAGAGAAACATTGCTTTCATGAAGTGAGAATTGGGCTGTGAGGTTGTGTCAGTATGTCATGAATAAAGTGCAGTGAGCCAGGGACGTTCACAGTACCTGTCTCACTTCACATGTAACAACTACTCCACAATGGAAGTGCAACTGATCAGCAGGGGTATTGTTTTCATATTGTACTGTGTAGAGGAAAGGGGGCGGGGCTTCTCTTGTACTGCCGGGGGTTGTATGGGCACTGTTCTCACACAGCACTGTCAGGCCTGTTTAACCCATTGATTACAAAGTTCTACCATTCAGGGGTTAAAAAAAGGTGAGAATTGTCATTTGTTGGTTACGGTTCATTTGGTGTTCCCGAGAATCACACCATTTTTTCCTTAGTATATCAGCATGTGTTTGTAAAGAAGACACTGCTGGGGTGCACTATTCTTATACTTTACTGAATGTGGGGCACTGTTCTCATTAATCACTGTTAGAGAACTGTTTTATAAACAGTACTGTCTTTGGGGGTTGCCCTTACATTTTATTTTCTAAGGGGTGCACTATTCTCATGCTACATAGGCTGGAAGACACTTCTTTCATATTGTAATTTCTAAATGTCAGTGCTTCACAATGAACTGAGCACTCTTCTGGAAAATATTGATTATTTAAACTCTAAGGCAAAAAACAAAAAAGAGAGAGCACCGGAACATCTAAGTGTAGAGATGATATATAACTGCAAAATAGTTAAAGTGCCAATGTGGTGAACTATGTTTAGATCGACTCAAAGGTAGTGAGTAATTCAAATAGGATTGGTCTTGGACTAGAAGGCTAGTGAAGATAGTAAAAGAAGTGGATAAGGGTGGACATCAAAGTGTACAGTGTGTAGTACAAGGTAGTAAATCACAGTGCTGCAAGAGTTGGTCCAGGTGAGAACTGGACATGAGATGGTAAAGGGAAGCTGTATTGATTTAGCAAACCACTAGTAAATGACCTCGGCTGGTGTTAATAAACATGCCCTATGAGTACTGCGAATCGTGCAAACATAAATATCGCCAATATTTATATGAGCTTACCAGACCACTTCTTGCTCAGAGCCTTGTACTAATGGCATCTTAAGTCGCTTGTCTGCACGATTTCCCTTATGTGACCCCTTTCCTCCTTGATGCTCTCCTCTCTAGGACATGGGAAACATGCATGTTTACAGAGGAAGAAGTTCTGCTTCAACTCTCTAAGGTAAATTGATAGAACCAAAACAGAATTGTGAGGAGCACCCATCGAGCACGAACAAGGTAAAGTGTCTTGACACTTTACCTTGTTCGTGCTCGATGGGTGCTCCTCACAATTCTGTTTGTCTCCCTAAATTGATAGAACCAGCTGGGATACACACAAAGCTATTAAAAAAAATTAGGGGTGTCCTAGCTAAACCTATAACAGAGTTATTCAATCAGCCACTATTGAAAGGAGTCATTCCAGAAGACTGGAATGTAGCAATTGTAGTAGTGCTTTACAAAAAATGTAGCAGGGAAGAATCTGGCAACTACAGACCAGTAAGTCTTAAGTCAGTAGTGGGATATTTAATGGAAACCATGTTAAAGGAAATAATTTTTAAATATCTGATTTTATTTGGCGTGTAAGGTCCCAAACAGCATGGGTTTACAGCAAGGAGTCTTTTTAAAGGGATAGTAATACTTAATTATTACTGATCCCTATATTAAAGTAATATTAAAAATAAATGTATTGCCCCCAGTGTCATCTCTCAAACCTTTATGGTTTGAGAGATGATCGCTCCTAAAGTTGCCATCTCCCTCCCCCTTCCCCAGAGTCAGCGCTGTAGCTGACTGAAGGGAAATCCAGTCTTACGATCATCAGACGGCTCTGCAGCAGAGCCGCAATCGCTTAATAAAAAAAAAAATATTTCACTAAAACGTAGAAGACTGTTTTAGTGAAAGATTTCTTTTTATTAACGCGATCTTGGCTGTGCTGCAGAGCCGCCTGAAAGTCGTACGACAGGCTTCCCTGCAGTCAGCTAGAACGCTGACTTCGGGGAAGGGGGAGGGCAACTTTAGGAGTGATTATCTCTCAAACCATAAAGGTTTGAGAGATGACACTGGGGGCAATGCATTTATTTTATAGTGATTAGTAATAATTAAGTATTACTATCCCTTTAAACTAACCTCATAGATTTTTTTTGACTGGGTAACTAAAATAATAGATGTGGGGGGTGCAGTAGATAATATAGCTCATCTACATTTCAGTAAATCATTTGGCGCCGTCCCCCATAGAAGACTGATTAACAAATTGTAATGTTTGGGCCTGGATGATGAGTGGGTAAGGCATTGGACAAGTGATAGGAGACAAAGGGTTGTAGTCAATGGAGAATATTCAGACGAAGATTGTGTTATTAATGGGGTACCTCAGGGATCTGTACTGGGCCCATTCTTTATAATATTTTTATTAGTGATATTGCAAAAGGTTTGCAAGGGAAGGTATGCCTTTTTGAAGACGATACAAAGATCTGCAATAGGTTAGACATTCCCTGGGGAAGAAAACAAATGACCATTGATTTAGGTAAATTAGAAGAAAAAGTGTTTGACAGCTGCAGTTTAATGTTGATAAATGTAAAATAATGCACTTGATATGTAAAAATTTGAAGGCAGAATAAAATATTAAGGGTACCATGCTGTCAGAGACAACAGAGGAAAAATGATTTTGGAGTAATTATTTCTGATGACTGAAAGGTAGGCAGGCAATGTAACAAAGCAGCAGGGAATGTAAGCAGGGTGCTGGGTTGCATAGCTAGGGGTATTAGTAGCAGAAAAAGGGAAGTGGACATGCCACTCTACAGATCTCTGGTTAGACATCACCTAGAGTATTGTGTACAGTACTGGAGATCCCATCTCTAGAAGGATATAGATACTCTACAGAGAATTCAGGGAAGGGCTATTAAAATGGTGAATGATTTACAGGAAAAGAAATAATAGGATAGACAAAGCATGTATAGCTAGGAGAGAAGAGAGAGGGGGATATGATAGAAACATTCAAATACATGAACGGATTCAACAAAGTACAGGAGGGAAGTACATTACAAAGTAGTAAAAATGTTAGGACAAGAGGCCATAGTCTAAAACTACAGGAACAGATGTTTATATGTTAGATTTACTTCAGTGAGAGTGTGGTAGATAAGTGTAATAGTGTACCAGCAGATGTGGTAGAGCTTAATACAGAAATGGAATTTAAGCATGCATGACATAGGCATAAGGTTATTGTGAACGTAAGAGAAGACCAAGGACCAAATAAGGTTTTAGTATATTTTGTTTGTTTCTAATATAGCACACAGCTCATACAGTTCTGAAGATAAACTGTAGCGTTGTATTACATGCTGCTTTGATAGTCTGCTGACCAGAAAACTCTCTGGAAATTGAGATACAAGTATTTATTGTCAGAGCCATAAAAGTTTAAAAAATGTAGGTGAAGATGAAAAGTATAGGAATTTAACTGTGCATTTTATTTATGTACTTGTATAATATGTAGTGTCAAAATAAAAGGATACTGTTTATTTAAATGCAGCCACTATATGCTTGCCAATGCAAATAGAGGTTCAAACCACCCCATCTCTCCCAGTGAATTGGGAAAAAGCTAAGGGGGCAAACTGTGTAAACATTAATATACAGGTAGGGAAAGTGTCTGCGAATTGGCTATAACTATTGTAATAATGGAGAGAGGATGATCACTCTCTCTTTATTGCACTGAAAATAAGTTATTTTAAAGGGCTGAAGCTAGTGAATCTTGCAGCTAACCTCTCCCCAATAACTGAAACATTAAGAGTATGTGGTATGACAGGGAAATGTGTAGAAAAGGAGAGTTACACAGGGTCTGCAGGAGGTAGTTTTTAACCTAGAAATGGAACTGTCCCTTTGTAACAAATCATTAAAAGAGTTTTCAAAATCGCCTATATTTCTGATATCCATTTTGTATTTTGAACAATAGATATTGAGCATTATTTTTAGGTTTATGCAAATGTGCTAGCACTGGCAAGTGTCAGTGTCAGCAGAGATGCGGAGAAGTATGGTTTCTTTTCAGTAAAAAGTAAGGCATAATGTTAGTATCTGGGAAACATGCCTAGTAGATTTGCATTAACAGAAAAATAAATAAATCTTTAGAAATATGTAACTTAAAAAATATCAAGATTGTCAGGATTTATCATACTCCTATTTCTCATTTCATAATGGATTCAGTTGTTAGAAAAACAATATCTTTACCAAGTAATCTGGGGGTCTGGTAATTTTCTGTCACTGTGTCCTTGTAAAGATCCTTGCGTTCTTCTATGAACTCCCATTCCTCCGTAGAAAAATAGACTGCAACATCATCATACTTTATTGGTACCTGAAACAAACAAAAAAAACACCACTCAGCTTCCAGGGATAACACTAGATAGACATATGCACAAGTAAGCATGAGAGCAGATAGACCAATAAACACCAGAACAGAAAGATAAATATGAAAGCTGTTTCCCTTGTTCAGAGAGGACTTGTCTGGCATTTCGTGACTGGACTGTCATTTGGCAGGACCAGTATGATATGCTTCAGAAGATTTCCTCTCTGTGTATGGCACTGGTGAGCTAAAAGAGATTGCACCCTGGGCGCAGGGACACAGTCCCAGTGAGATTCTTGCATGTATTTGCTAGCTCATGAGACTAGCTGAGCATCTCTGACTTTTCTTTCTACATATTTAGAATGAAGGCTGAACACAAAATGCATAACAAGTTATATACATGCAAATTGCTTTTACAGTAAAATTCTACTGAAAGTGAATTTCTTATCACCACTGTCTTTAAATCATCCGCTAGGATCCAGAAGAGGCATGTATTTGTAGCTGGCCAAGTGGTAAAAAGAGGATTTTAGTCTTACCTGTTAAATCCTTTTCTCTTAGTCCATACAGGTTACTGGTAACTCTGGGTAGGTGAACCGCCCATTAAATAGGCAGGAACAATTCTAGTATTGTATGCAAGTGGTGGAGCCTATCTTCCCTCCTTGGTTGCAGTTAGCAAACCAGCTCCAGAAAGATTTGAGACGCTAAATATTGACTAGTTAGTGAAGGGAAAGAAGACTCCTGTGAGCATGACCCCGAAGGACCCCCACAGTCTGCCACAGGAGAGCCAAGCATGGTCCCTTGACAGGGTGGGAGACCAGTATCCTGTATGGACGAAGAGAAAATGATTTAACAGGTAAGACTAAAATCCTCTTTTCTCTGTCGTCCAATACAGGTTACTGGTATCTCTGGGATGTCCAACCATTGAGTTTCCCAGAGGCGGCAAATAAGGCAAAGACCAGGCGCAAGGCCCCCAAAGTCACCAGAGAAGATATGATCCATCAGATCAAAGACAGCCCAACAACTAATGAATTGTCAAAGGACACTGAACAGGGATAACAACACCCCAAACTGTTACATAGCACACTGAACTAGAGCCAATGAGGCTCAAAAGTGAAGTAAGCACCAAGAACCGAAGAAAAATCCTAGACAGACAAGACTGCCTCCAGGATCTTCTTCCTAAAGTTGGCGTTAGCCGATGCCAGCACATCAACACGGTAATGCTTCGAAAAGTGTGCACAGACAACCAGGTGGCAGCCTTGCACAACTGATCAGCAGAGGCCTGATTCTTGTAAGCCCAAGAAGTCCCAATAGATAGAGCAGAATGAGCCGTGACCCTGAAAGGGACAGGCTTCTTCCTCAGCTCATAAGCCTTACGAACAGTGGACTTGATCCAAGAAGCAATAGTCACCTTGGATGCAGGTCTTCCTGCCCTAGGACCTTCAGAAATGACGAACAACGCGTCTGATTACCTGATAGACTCAGTGCGATGTACATAAAACTTGAGACAACACACCACATCTAACAAGTGGCGATCCCTCTCCTTGTCAGAGGTGGGGTCAGGGCTGAAAGAGGGCACCACAATCTCCTGATTGATGTGGAACTCGGAAACCACCTTCGGGAGAAACTCCTGAGAGGTGCGAAGCACCACCTTGTCCTTGTGAAACACCAAATAGGGTGGTTTACAGAGCATGTAACTCCGCAACACGACAGACAGACACAATCGCCAGGAGAAAAGCCATTTTCCACATCAACAGGCGTAGACTAAATGAAGGATGCTGAAGAACACCCAAAACTAAGTTAAGATCACACGGAGGAGGAGGAATCTTGAAGGCAGGACGAGTATGAGCAACGCCCTGGAAGAAAACCTTGTCATCAGGAAGGATGGCAATGCACCTCTGAAAGAAAACAGAGAGAGCAGACTTCGGAACTTTAAGGGAACTCAAACTGAGGCCCTTATCCACAACGTCCTGCAAAAAGGCCAGGACCGTAGGCAGATCAAATTCCTGAGACAGGTCCTTGTTAGCACACCAAGATAGGAAGGCCGACCAGACACGATGGTAGATCTTGGAAGAAACACGTTTGCGGGCACTGAGCATAGTAGCCACCACACCAGAAGAAAACACTTTCTTCCTCAATATTGAGGATTCAATTTCCAAGCCGTCAAGGCTAGAAGATGAACTTCCTCCTTCCACAGGTAACCCTGTAGAAGAAGATCTGGATGGCAAGGGAGCCGGAATGGCTCTGCCACTGACAGATCCAGAAGCTCTGGAAACCAAGCCTGGAGAGGCCAGTACTGAGCAATCAGAATGGACAACGCTCCAGTCGTAATTTCCATAACACCCTGTGCAACATGGGGAGGGGAGGAAAGATGTAGGCCAGAAGGAATAACCAAGGAATGAACATTGCATCCACCGAAAGAGCTAGAGGGTCCCTCCATCGAGAGCAGAACCTCGGAACCTTCCTGTTGTGTCTTGTCGCCATTAGGTCGATGTAAGGAAGACCCCATTTCTGAACAATGAGGGTGAACACCTCTGGGTGCAACTCCCACTCTCCTCTGTCCACTGTGTGTCGACTGAGGAAGTCCGCCATGACGTTGTCTACGCCAGGAATGTGCCCTGCAGATATGGCAGGAACGTGTTCTTCTGCCCAAGACAAAATAGCCATGACCTCTAACCAAGTGGTGAAACTTCTTGTTCCGCCCTGACTGTTGATGTAAGCCACGGCCATGGCATTGTCGGACTCTACCCGGACTGGCCAGTCTTCCAGCTGAGATGTCCAATGACAAAGGGCTTGAAATATAGCCCAGAGCTCCAATATGTTGATAGGAAGGAGAGATTCCTCCGGAGACCACCAACCCTGAAAAGAGGTTGGCATCCGTTGCCACCGTGGTCCAGAAGGATACCAGGACGGACTTGCCTTTCAGCAGACTGAAGAGGTCAAGCCACCATGACAAACTCAGTTCCACATGGAGAGGGACACTGACATCTTCAGAAGGTCCAGCTGACCCCTGCACACCTGGATCATGAACCTCTGGAGTTCCCTGGTGTGAGCCATGGCAAACGGAACCGATTCTATGGTGGAAATGAATTTACTCACTAGAGAGGACAGGTTCTTGGCTGGAACTGGATCTTGAGCCAGAACCGCAGAAACCCTGTGGGCGATCTGGTGAGCTACCTTGTCCGTGAGAAACACCATGCTCTTCTGAGTGTCGAAGAGAAGGCCCAGAAAGGCCTAGACGCTGGGATGGGACAAGATCTGACTTGTCCAAGTTGATGATCCACCCGTGATGGGTGAGAGCATGACTGCATTGCTGTACTTGCTAATGAAGAAGTTCCACGGATGGGGCTTTCAGAAGCAGGCTGTCCATATATGGAGTAAAGCTGATGCTGTTCCAGTGGGAGATGGACACTAAGGCTCCCAAGACATGGTTGAAGACTTGAAGAGCCGTCATCAGACCAAATGGAAGAGCTGAGAACTGAAAATGTCCCCGGTCGCAGGCAAACCGGAGGTACTGCCGGCTCTCTGGATGAATGGCAATGTTTAAGTATGCTTCCTGAAGATCCAGAGATGCAAGGAATTCCCCCCGGGGACATGGCATGTCGAACAGACGGCGTTTCACTGCGCCCTGAGGAGTATGAGAAGGAAGAAAGCGAAAGGGAGGAAGAGAGATGAAAGGGATCCTGTACCCTTCCGTCACTACCTGCAAAACCCATGGGTCCATCACTGAATCCTCCCAAATGCTGTGATAGTGATGCAGATGACCACCCACAGCAGTGTGTGGACCCTGAAGAAGACTTTGAAGCCTTGGGCTTGAAGGAGACCTTGGGCTTCCATTGCTGTTTGGGCTTGGAGGAGGTACGGGGAGCTGAGGGAACCATCTGGTTCGCCGGACGTGTCTCATTCTGAAAGGAAAGAAAATACCGGTTAAGCTTAAGCAGTGTTTTATTCCTAGGAACTAAGGGTAGAAGTGTACTCTTACCCCCTGTGGCCTCACAGATCCTTGAGATCTGGCCCAAACAAGTGCCTTGAAAAGGCAAGGAGAGCAATGCTTTCTTAGAAGCAGTATCAGCAGACCAGATCTTGAGCCAAAGAGCCCGTCTGGCAACCACAGACATGGTGGAAACCATAGCCACCAAACGGTTGGCATCAAATAGGGCAGCAGAAACATAGTGCCTCAGAAATGTTGGCAAGGAGGCACAACTTATCCGAAGTAGGAGCATCCTGACGGACAGCAAGAGTGAGCTGTTCAGTCCAGACTGCAATGGCCCGGTTCACCCATGCTGCTGAGAATGCTGGATGCATGGCAGAACCATCAGTGGCAAAATGGACTTGAGGGAGACCTCAAGTTTCTTGTCAGTCCAGTCCTTTAGATCAGGCACATCAGTCACTGGCAAAGCAGTAGACTTGGATAGCCTGGAGATAGGAGCAGCCATTTCAGGAGGATGAACGTACTGAGCAAGAGCTGCCTCAGAAAAGGGATAAAGCTTAGCAAATTTCTTGGAGACAGAAGGTTTCCTGTCCGGAGACTTCCATTCTTCAGACACAAGGCGGTCAAGAGTTGGGTTAGGTGGGAAGCAAGTAAGGGGCTTTTCACTGTCGTCCAATACAGGTCACTGGTACAATGGGAGGCATAAGTCCCCTTTAAGTAGGCAGGAACATTCTCTAAATGTATGCAGGGGTGGAGCCTCCCTTCCCTCTTAAGGTGACTCATCCAGTCCCGCCCACAGAATTGTTTGTTCCTGTGTAAGACACACAGGTGGAGAACATCTCTCAATCAAGTTTAGTTTCTTTTTTTTTTCTGTCAAATATGGAATACCACCATTAGGCGGGTTACCAGGACTGACAATGCCCTCTCCAAAGTGGCTAGTTTCAGTAGCCAGAGCATTTTGGTGGACCTTAAGCTCTGAAGAGGGAATAATCTTGATTTCAAGTAACTTTCCTGGGGACTCCTCTCTGAGGTACTCCTTTTTCACTGGTGACCTGAAGACAGAAGATCTGCAGGAAAAGGTGAGCCACCCTTTGAGTGCTGAAGGTCTACTTGTCCCACAGTGTCCCTTAACTGGGCTTGTATTTGGGAGTTCTCATTGCGCACTCCAGCACTCATTGGGTGTTTATGTATATATATATATATATATATATATATATATATATATATATATATATATATATATATATATATATTGTATACATAAGTGTATGTCTGTGGTTTTGGAGCAGTTTATATGGCATATTAACCCTTTCTCTGCTGGTTTGACTAGTTTCATAAGGGGTTTTGGGACACTTCCTTTACAGGGTAGTGTTTTATTCTGATGTACATACATGTGTTTACTATGTATTTTAACCTTTTTCCCTTTGGGGGTTACTTTTATTAAAAATTATGTACTGCGCCTTTATGGCGCGCTTTACCTCACAGACGCCATTGCTCCTTTACTTTCAATGGGCTTACACTGTTTGGGACGTATCTCTGGAACCGCTTCACTCAGCAACTTCAGAGAGGGCTCATGTTTCTTGTCTACCCTTGTTCTATCATCCGGTTTATAGTTCAAGTGTGTTGGGGGGCTTGGGGGGCTTCGGGCACTGTTTTGGGGTACTTTTTGGGAAAAACTACATTTCCCATGAACGCTCGCTTCGTGCCTAATTTCTGATTGGCTCCCGTCGCGGCAGCCATCTTGGGCACTTTTCTCAATCAGTCTCCTATACAGCGCTTGGACAATCCTTTGCTCCTCTGCAGATTGACCCTTCGCCTGCCAGAACAGTCTATATTTAGCGTTTCTGAGGTGAAATATCAATCTTACACACTACAATTGGGTGATTCATTGTACAGTTGGTTATTTTGACAATGTATGAATGTCTATACCGCTGGAGCTAGGGACTAGACCTATGACTAAGGAAGCTGGGGTTCAGTATACCTCATTGCGCACTGCTCTTCCTGTCACACAGGGCTACTTAGAGTGTTCTCTGGTCATTTCTGCCCAGCAGGCTGGAGATCCTGGCAGCAACCCAGGGCCTTCCAGCCATGCTATTGAGCCAGCTTGGGTGCAAGAGTTTAAGGCTGCAACTGCGTCCTCTTTACAGCTCTTTGCATCCCAGATTCAGGGGGCATTTCAGTTGAGACAGACCCCCTCGATTATCAGATCCTCCCTGCCTCAACCTCAGGGAGCACCTGATTAGATTCTTCTGAGGAAGAATTGTTGCTAGTTTGGAATGTTGAGGATTGGTTCTCCATTGGAATCTTTCAGGTCTCTTAAGGGACCCATTTGTAGCTGATCCTGAACCCTCTACTGAGGGCCTGATCAGGGCTGTATTACCCACTCTCAACATTCCATCGGTTCAGGAGGTTCACTCTGTTCCCTTTGATGTTTTTCAGGTGCCTGTGAAGCCCCTTGAACATGGACCAGACAAGTCCTCTTCAGTGTCTAGAATATTTGCTAAACCTTTTCCCTTTTCTCAAACAGAAATGGCTACATGGGTTCATTCCCTTAACGTGGACGCACTCATATCTAGACTGTCTCAATTTACTGTCTACATGTTTCTGATGCTGCAAGATTGGACTGACAGGTAACTGAGGTTCCCCTCAGGCTCGTTTTCGCTTATTTTGGTCCGCTATCATTCCAGCCTTTGCTGTAGCATGGGTTGACCGGGCTGTTGCAGTCTGGACTGTGCAACCCACTGGAGGTCTGTCAGAATGCGCTTTCTTCTGAGTCATTGTGTCTCCTTGCTATTGTCTCTTTAGATCAACGCTATTTTTCTGCTCCTGCCCTTGATGCCGGGCAAGGGCTCTCACTACTTCTGTGGTGGTTTGGCGTGCACTTTGACTTTAAATTGATCTGCTCTCATTGCCTCCAGGAAAGTTTTCCTTTCTTTGCCTTTTGAGGGTACTTCCTTGTTTGGTTCTGAACTAAGGAACTGATTAAAGGGCTTTAGGGGTTAGTGCCTCTCTACCCTTGGTTTCTAATCAAATAAATAAATATAAGGGTTGCAGTTTACGCGTAACCGGTCTTTTCGTTCCTTTTCTCTCAGTCACGTTCAACGAACCAGGTGGTTCTATCTGTTCCGCGTTCCTCCAAGAACATGAGGCAATTGCAGCCCTAGGCTGTTTACAAGCCCAGGATTTCGTGACTGCTTCGGAATGTCCTTTGACACTGTGGGATCATTCAGTGTCAGACTTGTGAGCTTTTCTGGTGGTGTCTGAGGGATACTAGATCCCTTTTTTCCTTCCCACCTTTTCGCCTTTAACTTCTCGTTCTCCTCAGGTAAACGAGAGTAGCCGTCTATTTGAAGACGCTTTTCCGGTTCTCTGGACAAGAATGTCCTGGAATAGGTCCCCCCTGCGGTCAGGGGTTCAGGATTCCATTCTAGCCTCTTTGTGGTGACCAACAACAATTAATAAATAAAAAGAAGGGTTGTCGGATGTCACCTCATTTTGGATCTGAAAGATCTTAATTCATTTGTAGTGCAGTCTCCTTATTGTCAGGAGTACCTGCTCTCAGTATTCGCTGCGGGGGAGTTTCTACCTCCTCTGGACATTAGGATGCGTTTTGCACTTCCCAGTCCTTCTAGAGAGCAGGCAGTATTTGGGTTTGCCTGCGCCTGAGGTCATTTTCAGTTCGGCCTTCCATTGGTCTGTCATCAGCCCCAGGTTTCCAACGGGGCTGGGGGTCTTGATATCCGTCCTCTGTCAGGACGGCATCACACTTCTTCTTCACGGACCACTTGCCTTACGCAAGCATCAGCTGTGGGCCTTCTTCTTCTATCAGCAGGTCCAGGCCTGTATTCTGTTCCTTCTTTTCGTGGTTGGACTGTGAAATAGGGTTAGTCAGACCCTGTTCCGTTTCACCTCCTGGGTCTTCTGTTCGATCTTGGAGGTCTATGGTTTTTCTACCGGACTAGGTAACCATCAACTTACTCGAAGGATCCCTATGATTCATATCCCGCGATCGGATACTGGCCTTGAGGTTATTTCTCTGGTGGGGTGGTTCCTCTCCACGATTGCGGCGGTTCCATTTGCCATGGTACACGCCAGGGAACCTCGAGGTTTGTGACATGGAGGTTCGACCAGATCTTCTGAAGCTAACGCTTTCTCTCCCTTCTCAGGTCGAGTTGAGCTTGGAGTAGGTGGTTGAGCCTTTTCCATTTCCTACTGGGTAGATCTTTCTACTTCCCTCTGGACCGAGGTCTTATTGGATGCCAGTCTCCTGGACTGGGGAACTGTTCTGGGTCGTTTTAGCGCCCAGGGAAAGTGGCTCATGAAGGAGTTCCTTCTTCCCTTCTTCGTGGGCTTCATCTGGTGGGCGAGTCCAACAATGCCACGGCAGTGGCTTATTTCATCAGTCAGGGAGGGACACAAAGTCTCGCCACTTGGTTGAAGGTCTAGGCCATTCTGTCCTAGGCAGAGGTTCTTGTTCCTGTCATTCTGCAGTGCTCATTCCAGGAGTGGACACCGTCTTGACAGACTTCCTCAGTCGTCACGCAGTCGACATTGGAACCTGCATTAGGATGTGTTTCGTCTCCTAATTTGAGATGAGGAATTCCCCAGTGGATCTGCTGGCTATGGGACGCAACAGGCAGGTTACGCCGTTTTGCTCTCTGTTGAGAGAGTCCTTAATTCTGTTGCTGATGCAATGTCTTTCCTTGGACGTCCTTCTGGCCATCTTTCTTTCTCTCCCCATGTTAATATGGGTGTTACGGACATTGTAATTGTATGTTGTCCGATGTTTTCGATTGTTCTGGATTGACATTGTCATCCATGGTGTCTGGGGGGTTTGACCCTATCCGTGGTGGAGTCATTTTGGCTCTCCTCTCGTCCAGCTCTTCTGCTTCTACAGGGTTCTCTGTGGATGACTCTGTTCTTCGGCTCACATTGTTGGCCTATATGTTGAATCCTTGATTTTGGGATGACAGGGGTTTTCTCCTGCTGTGACGGCTACTATGCTGCGCGCTTCTCAGCCCGTTTCTTCCAAGATCTATCACTGAGTCTGGTCGACCTTGTGTCCTGGTGTGCTGACAGGGATCTGTCTCATGCTTTTCCTCTTCCTACTGTCCTGGCCTTTTTGCAGGACGGTCTCGATACGGAGCTCAGTCTGAGTTCTCTGTAAGTCCAGACTTCGGTGTTCTCTGTCTTTTTCCAGGAGCGTTTGCTGTTTCCTGATGTCAGGATTCTTTTCCACGGTGTGGCTTATGGTCGTCCTGCCTTTAGGAGTCCAGCTCCTCCGTAGGACCTTATTTGGTTTCGGGGGTTCTTCAGCGTCCCCCTTTCGAGTCCTTGGCTACTATTCCTTTACACTTTTGTCTTGGAAGATGGTCTTCCTTCTGGCTATTGTTTCAGTTCGCCGGGTGGCAGAATTCCAAGCTCTGTCTTGTGAACCACCTTATCTAGTGTTCCACAAGGATTAAGCCATGCTTCGTATTTATACGGAGTTCTTGCCTAAGGTGGTCTCGAGTTTCACATCACTCAGGATTTGTGGTGCCCTCTTTCTGCCCTAATCCTTCCTTTGACACGGAGTGGAATCTCCGCTTGTTGAATGTTGTGCGTTGTCTTAAGTTTTATGTTCATCGCACAGAGTCCATTAGGAAGCCTGACGCTCTGTTCGTCATTCCTGAGGGTCCTAGGGCAGGGGGACGGGCATCCAGGGTAATCTTTGCATCCTGGATAGGTCTACTATTCGTAAGGTTATGAATTGAGGAATAAGCGTGTTCCCTTTCGGGTTACTGCTCTTTCTACTAAGTCACTTGGGGCCTCTTGGGCCTACAAGAATCCAGCGCGTGCTGACCAGCTGTGCTGGGCGGCCACTTGGGTTTCTGTACACACCTTTTCGGAGCACTACCGTGCGGATGTGCTGGCCTCTGCTGATGCCAGCTTTGGGGGGAAGGTCCTGTGGGCAGTTTCGCCTGTCTAGGGTCTTCTTCTTCTGTAGTTCTCAGTGCTTCCTTACTGTTGAGCTCTGGGGGCTCTAGTTCAGTATGCTGTGTACCAGTTTCTGGGGTCTGTTTTACCCCTGGTTGGTGTCCGTTGACACTCCCGTGTTGTTGGGACCTCTGACCGTCAGGTTCTTGGTGGTCCTGGTGTCTCTGGGGGCCTTGCGCTTGGTCCTTGCCTTCTTCCCGCCTCTGGGAAAGCTCAATGTTTGTACATCCCATTGTACCAGTGACCTGTATTGGACGACAGTGAAAATAGGATTTTAGTCTTACCTGTTAAATCCTTTTCACTTAGTCCATACAGGTCACTGGTCTCCCACCCTGTCAAGGGACCATGGTTGGCTCTCCTGTGGGATTCGGTGGGAGACCTTTGGGGCATGCTCACAGGAGTCTTCTTTCCTTCTTCTATCTAGTCTACTTCGTTCTCAAACAATTCTGGGGGCGGGACTGGATGAGTCACCTTAAGAGGGAAGGGAGGCTCCAACCCCCTGCATACATTTAGAGAATGTTCCTGCCTACTTAAAGGGGACTTACGCCTCCCATTGTACCAGTGACCTGTATGGACTAAGTGAAAAGGATTTAACAGGTAAGACTAAAATCCTATTTTTAGGCTCCTGAAAGACATCAGAAGGGTCATAAGAAACCTCCTGCACTAAGAGAATATTTAGGGGATTTAAAGCAGCCCTGATCAGGCCCTCAGCCTAGGGCTCAGGATCAGCCTCAAAAGGGTCCCCAAAAAACTGAGAGGAGCCCACCGCAGAGCATTCCTCAACATCTGAATCCACCAACAGTTCCTCCTCAGAGGAATCTGACATGTCAGGTACACCCTGAGGCTTTGGCAGGGAAGACTTGATGAAGGAGGGGGTCTGCCAAGAATGAAAGACCCCCTGTAACTGGGATGGAAAGAGTTGCAAAGTGGACCTAAGGTCCCTAGTAGCAGCCTTGAACTCTTGCACCCAAACTGGCTCTAATGCATGGCTGGAGGTCCCTGGGAGACTCTCAGGGACATCAGAACATGCTGGGTATAAATTACCTGAGAATTTTCTAGGTAACCCTGAATGACAAGAAGAGCAATGCGCAATAGGGGAAATAGAGACCCCAGCAACTTTAGTCTTAGGTCTGACCCCAAGCTCCAATGGTATAGACATTCTCACAGTTTCAATAACCTTACTGTATAAGAAATCACCCAATTATAGTGTGTATAATTAAAGTTTCACACCAGAAATTGCTGAAATAGACTTATCTGGCAGGCAAAGGGTTAATCAGAAGAGGAGAGAAGGAGAGTCCAAGCCCCACGTAGGATACTCGTTCTGGAAAGAACATAAAATGGCTGCCGCAGTGGGAGCCAATCAGAAACAAGCGAGCGAAGCAATCGCTCATGGGAAATGTAGTTTTCCCAGAAAAGTACCCCAAACAGTGCCCGAATCCCCCTGAGCCCCCCAACACACTAGAAACATGAACCAGATGATAGAGCAAGGGCAGACAAGTAAAATGAGCCATCTCTGAAGTCACTAGGTTAAACGGTTGCAGAGATATGTTTCATACTGTACAGTCCCATAGAAGTGAATGGAGCAATGGCGCCTATGCGGTAAAACTCAAATTTAACAAAATTGAAGGTGTAATATTAAAAGGCATGAAACACCACTAAAACATGTTAGGATACCCAAAAAACACTGAACCAGTAGGAAATGTGTTAGAAACCCCCCCCAAATCAATGCCAAACCAGCAGCTAAAGGGTTAAATACCACATAAACCTGCTCCAAACACCCAACAGACATACAGATAGACCCAATGAGTGCAGGAGTGTACAACAGGAACTCCAAATGAAAAACCCCTGTGCGGAGGGGCACTGTGGGACATTTGGACCTGCAGCACTTAAAGGGTTGCTCACCTTTCCTGCAGATCTTCTGTCTTCAGATTACAGTGTTTAACCCCTTCAGTGCCAGAGGCTCGGGCCATTTCCTGTACCCTGCAGGACAGACACTTTTTCAGCATTTTTGCTATCCTTATGTTTAGGCTTGATTTCCTCTGGAGATTTTTAGTTACATATGGAAAACTATATATTGTTTTTTTCAGAACAAATTGAGCTTTCTTGTGCTACCTTACATGAAGAGAATTTTACATCGTACAAAAAGCTATGATGTCATAATGACAAAAAAAGTGAAAATTTACTAATTTTGCTAAAATCACATACTATGTATCAAAAACATTTACCTTGATTGAAAAAGTTTCAATTATTTGAAAAAGCCCCGAGTCCCCCGAGTAAAAAAATAACAAATTTGTATAGTTTTACCTACATCCATGGCTAGCGTAGAGCCCTAATCAACAGCAGCGCAAAATGACATTTTCAACTTTATAAAATAATATGAGCATTCTAGGGTTTTTGTGGTAAAGCTACCTTAAAACAGTGGAATAACTATAAAAAACTATATATTTCTGGAAAGTAGACAACCTGCTGCATCTAATGAGGGGTGACTTGCCTTGTTACCCCAAGCCTAGTGTGCACAAATGCCTCCAGAAAATGGCGCTAATGAAAAAAAAAGGCATTTTCTTACATTTCTGCCCCTTCAAATGTACTCAAATCTGTGGAAACCATGGCATTTCCAACTGTATTCATGAGCTAGTGCTCTTAAGAGAAAAATGACGCCCCATTTGTATGAGTTTACCTACCTAAGGGGGCGCTAGAAGTGCAAAACGACACTTAGTACAACCTCAAAATTTTCTAACATTTTCTCAAGCATTACTTGCCTGTACAAAAATGGTTATAACAACTACAAAAGTGAAGAAAGGGTACACAAACCATACCATTTTGGAAAGAAGACAACCTGCCGCATCTAATGAGGGGTGAATTGCCTTCTTAACCCAAGCCTGTTGTGCCCAAATGATTCCAGAAGCTGGCATTATAGGAAAAAAATGACATTTTCTTACATTTCTGCCCCTTCAAATGTACTGAAATCTGTGAAAACCATGGAATTTCCAATTGTATTCATTAGCTAGTGCTCTTAGGAGAAAAATGACACCTCATTGGTATGAGTTTACCTACCTTAGGGGGCACTACAAGTACAAAACTAAACCTACTACAGCCTCTAATTTTTCTTACATTTTCTCAAATATTACTTGTCTATACAAAAATGGTTATAACAACTACAGAAGTGAAGAAAAGCTACACAAACCATACCATTTTGGAAAGAAGACAACTTGACTCATCTAATGAGGGGTCAATTGCCTTGTTACCCCAAGCCTGTTGTGACTAAATGCTTCCAGAAGGTGGCACTATAGGAAAAAAAATGGCATTTTCTTACATTTCTGCTCCTTCATCTGTATGGAAATCTGTGAAAACCATGGCATTTCCAACTGTATTCATTAGCTAGTGCTCTTAGGAGAAAAATGACACCCCATTGGTATGGGTTGACCTACCTCAGGGGACTCTAGAAGTGCAAAAAGACACCTACTACAACCTCTAAATTTTCCAACATTTTCTCAAACATTACTTGTCTATACAAAATGGTTATAACAACTACAGAACTGAAGAAAGGCTACACAAACCATACCATTTTGGAAAGAAGACAACTTGACTCATCTAATGAGGTGTCAATTGCCTTCTTACCCCAAGCCTGTTGTACCCAAATGCTTCCAGAAGGTGGCACTATAGGAAAAAAATGGGATTTTCTTACATTTCTGCCCCTTCATCTGTATGGAAATCTGTGAAAACCATGGAATTTTCAACTGTATTCATTAGCTAGTGCTCTTAGGAGACAAATTACATGTAAAACTATGATAGAATTGGTGGCTCAAAACTTCTATTACTTGAAAACCTAACTTTTAAAACGGCACAATTAACCCTTAGGGTGCTGTTGAATCAGAATGTAACTTCATATATCTGGATCGGTAAGTTATTTGATGCAGAACTAAGCGATAAGGGTACTCTCCAATGAACCCCCATTAAAATTCACAATGTCCACAAAAAAATCGCTTTCACAAAGTAACTGCAACTTTATAAAAACATTGTAACTTTATTCTCGAAACATGTTAAAAGGTGAATACCTTCACAACATCCTGAATTTTAAGACCATAGAGGAGAGACTTGTGAGAAATGTAACTCGAGCCAGCAGGTGTATAATCTCGGTCTCTTACAGATCAACGCGTTTCGCGCTTAACGCGCTTATTCATGACCCAAAGTTTTCTCAATATCCATCCGAACTTTTAAGTAAGCAACCACCAATGACCTTAATTAACTTCTAATGGTGGTGTGTGATTGGATTTCTCATCCCGCTGAACAACATTATGCACTTGGGGAAATTAACCCCCTCCTACATAAGTCCTTCCCTATATGCTTCATTCACAAAACACTGTTAGGTTTACTCTTCCTTCCCTGTTCCAGGGTTCAATAAACCACCACCAAAAACTGGCATTCATTATGAATCCACAGGAGCACAAAGGACTCAAACTCTGTATAACAAATAGAGGGAAGCTATCCGTTAATGGACTACAAAA
This sequence comes from Rhinophrynus dorsalis, assembly GCA_037306005.1. NCBI lineage: Eukaryota > Metazoa > Chordata > Amphibia > Anura > Rhinophrynidae > Rhinophrynus > Rhinophrynus dorsalis. The sequence continues at coordinate 389,910,414 of CM074722.1, forward strand.
ACGTCCGCGGGAGAATAGCCCAATTTAACAAACACCACCATTTGTCACAGGTTAAATACATAAAGTTCGGAAAGATCTTAACATAACAGTTACCAAATTATGAATACTAAATATAAAAAATTTTTTTGATTTAATTTTAAAAACCTAGGACCAAGAAGAAGGTTTTATATTACTGCGAGATGGAATAAACACTTAACCCTTTGAGTGCCAAGTGGGTACATTGTACGAGTTTGGACAGCTGTACCCGCTGTGCCAAGCTCGTACAATGTACCCACTAAAATGCGGTCACTGCATGAGCCGGTATAACCGGCATGCAGTGGCCGCATTTAAAAAAAAAAAAAACTGGGCAATCGTGGGGGGACATGAGGATCACTCCTCATGTCCCCCCTGTTATTGATCTCCCAGCCGATCGCGCTGGGAGATCAATAAAAGAAGAGGAGAAGCGCAGCAGAAGTGCAGCTTCTCCTCTTCCATCTCTCCTACCCGAACTTCCGGGTAGGAGTGGGCGGGACCGGGGGAAGCCTCCCAACGTCATCAGTGACATGGTCACTGATGACGTTGGGGAAGTTTCCCCGGTCCCATTCACTCCTACCGGTGGTAGGAGAGAAGGGCAGGAGAGCTTTTGCTCTCCTGCAAGTCGCCTTATTGATCTCCCAGCCGATGGCTGGGAGATCAATAACTGGGGGGACACCAGGAGGGGTCCTGATGTCCCCCACGAGGTCTGAATAATAAAAAAAAAAAATAATAAAAAAAAAAAAAAAAACGCAAAGTAACCCTGTGAGTGGCACTCACATGGTCATTTCTTTGGGGTTTTTTTTTTTTTTTTTTAAAGACCTCATTGGGGGGATCAGGGGGGATCCTGATGCCCCTCAATGAGGTCTATTATTTAAAAAAAAAAAAAAAAATGTTTAACCCTGTGTGTGCCACGGGGGGGGGGTCCAATGCACCCCCCCCTCCTGTGGCACACACAGGGCTTTTATCATTACTTTGTTACTAGAGATTGTTGGGGGGCCATCAGGATTGGTCCTGATGGCCCCCCAACAAGCTCTGATTACAAAGTAATAATAAAAAAAAATTAACCCTCTGAGTGCCAGAAGGGTCCAATGCATTGCTTTGCAATGCCCTGGAGACCCATGTGGCACTCACAGGGACATTTATTTTGATTCCTTTTATTTTATTTTTTTAAGACCTCATTGGGGGGAATCAGAGGGGTCCTGATACCCACCAATGAGGTCCATAATAAAAAAAAATGTAAAGAAAAAATTAACCCTCTGAGTGCCAATGCCAATGCAGCCCCCCTTCTGCGGCACACACAGGGAATTTATCATTACTTCGTTATCAGAGATTGTTGGGGGGCCATCATGATTGGTCCTGATGGCCCCCCAACAAGCTCTGATTACCAAGTAATGATAAAAAAAAAATTAACCCTCTGAGTGCCACAAGGATCCAGTGCATTGCTTTGCAATGCGCTGCAGACCCCTGTGGCACTCACAGGGTCACTCTGTTTGTGGACATATATATTTTTTTTACTAAGACCTCATTGGGGAGGGATCAGGGGGTCCTGATGCCCCTCAATGAGGTATATAATAAAAAAAAAATTAAATCAAAAATTAACCATGTGTGTGCCACTGGGAGGGGGTTCAATGCAGACCCCCTTCCTGTGGTACACACTGGACTTTTTATCATTACTTTGTGATCAGAGCTTGTTTGGTGGCCATCTGAATACAAAGTAACGATTAAAAAAAATTAACCCTTTGTGTGCTGGACACCCCTGTGGCACATAAAGGATTTTTTCCCCCTTTATTTTTTATTTAGACCTCATTGTATGGGTTCTGATGCCCCCAACGAGGTCTACACAAAAATATTGGGGGAAAAAGCCCCAAAAAATGCACGTGCAACAGGAAGGGGGTCCAACGCAGTGCTTTGTATGAGGGGACATACAGTGCACAATGGTAGTCAGAGATCTCCCATACACACTATCAGACACTGCCCCACCATCACCACCATCCTTGCTCCTCTGCTCATACCCACACACACTGCCTAATCCCTCACCCTCTCACACATTTTGTTAGACTTGTAGTCACAGGTCTGCACGTACACCGGCTGACGTCCTAGCTTCTTTCATCTGTTAGCCATAAAATCACACATACACTGTTTGCTTTCCCATTTCTGTTTCACTGGTAGCTACGCTCTTGTAGCGTAAATTGGTATGTCAACCCAGAGCAGTGGGGTACCATTTTTTTTTGGCTGGCAAGAAGTCCTCCTAGGAAATCCCCCGCCATTGAACCATTTTAGTATCTTTGAAGTGACTGATGTGTAAAACAAATGTTTGTTTTTCTTTCCTGTAGCACCACATTCTGGAAATAGTTGTTCCAACTAACTTAGGGGTACAAAGGCAAGTGACCCCTCATTAGATGCGGCAGGTTGTCTTCTTTCCAAAATGGCATGGTTTATCTACCTTTTCTTCAATTCTGAAGGTGTTATAGCCATTTTTGTACAGGCAAGTCAGGTTTGAGAAAACGTTAGAAACATCAGAGGTTGTAGTAGGTGTAGTTTTCTACTTCTAGCACCCCCTAAGGTAGTTCAACTCATATCAATGGGGTGTCGTTTGACTCCTAAGAGCACTAGCAAACAAATGCAGTTGAAAATTCCATGGTTTTCACAGAGCTCCATACATTTGAAGGGGCAGAAATGTAAAAAAATGCATTTTTTTTCCTATATTGCCTCCTTCTGGAAACATTTATGCACACCAGTATTGGGGTAAGAAGGCAAGTGACCCCTCATTAGATGCGGCAGGTTGTCTTCTTTCCAAAATGGTATGGTTTATCTACCTTTTCTTCAATTCTGAAGGTGTTACAGCCATTTTTGTACAGGCAAGTCACATTTGAGAAAATGTTAGAAACATCAGAGTTTGTAGTAGGTGTAGTTTTCTACTTCTAGCACCCCCTAAGGTAGGTCAACTCATACCAATGGGGTGTCGTTTGACTCCTAAGAGCACTAGCTAATGAATGCAGTTGAAAATTCCATGGTTTTTACAGCGCTCCATACATTTGAAGGGGCAGAAATGTAAGAAAATGTCATTTTTTCATTAGCGCCACCTCCTGGAAGCATTTGTGCATACTAGCCTTTGGGTAAGAAGGCAAGTGACCCCTCATTAGATGCGGCAGGTTGTTTTCTTTTCAAAATGGCATTGTTTCTCTACCTTTCCTGCATATCTATTATGGTTATAACCATTTTAGTGCAAGCAGATAATTTAAAAAACAAAAGTGTTATGTTTACGTACGTGTTCCTAGCACCCACATATTGTATGTTAACCCACACAAATGGGCTACCATTTTTCTCATGATGGTAGCAAGTACTGAATACAGCAGGAAATGTTATGGTTTTCAAAGATTTTAGTATCTTTGAAGTGGTGGAAATGTAAAAAAACATGTATTTATTCCCATAGCGCCACCTTTTGGAAATATTTGTGCACTTCAGCCCAGGGGGTAGAAAGGCAAGTGACCCCTCATTTGATGCGGGAGAATGTCTACTTTCCAAAATGGTATACCTTTTATACCTTTCCTTCATGTCTCTAACAGTTATGGACATTTTAGTACAAGCAGCCATTTTCGAAGAAGCAAACAGGTAGGTGTCGTTATGTGCTTCTGGCACCCCTAAGGTAGGTCGACTCATTCCAGTGGGGTGTAATTTTTCTCATAAGAGCACTAGCTAATGAATACAGTTGGAAATACCATGGTTTGCACACATTTCAGTACATTTGAAGGGGCAGAAATGTAAGAAAATGCCTTTTTTTTTCATTAGCGCCACCTTCTGGAGGCATTTGTGCACTCCAGGCTTGGGGTAACAAGGCAAGTCACCCATCATTAGATGCGGCAGGGTGTCTTCTTTTCAAAATGGTATGGTTTGTGTACCCTTTCTTCACTTCTGTAGTTGTTATAACCATTTGTGTACAGACAAGTAATGTTTGAGAAAATGTTAGAAAAATTTGAAGTTGTAGTAGGTGTCGTTTTGCACTTCTAGCGCCCCCTGAGGTAGATAAACTCATACCAATGGGGTGTCATTTTTCTCCTAAGAGCACTAGCTAATGAATACAGTTGGAAATACCATGGTTTGCACATATTTCAGTACATTTGAAGGGGCAGAAATGTAAGAAAATGCCTTTTTTTTTCATTAGCGCCACCTTCTGGAGGCATTTGTGCACTCCAGGCTTGGGGTAACAAGGCAAGTCACCCATCATTAGATGCGGCAGGGTGTCTTCTTTTCAAAATGGTATGGTTTGTGTACCCTTTCTTCACTTCTGTAGTTGTTATAACCATTTGTGTACAGACAAGTAATGTTTGAAAAAATGTTAGAAAAATTTGAAGTTGTAGTGGGTGTCGTTTTGCACTTCTAGCGCCCCCTGAGGTAGTTAAACTCATACCAATGGGGTGTCATTTTTCTCCTAAGAGCACTAGCTAATGAATACAGTTGGAAATACCATGGTTTGCACACATTTCAGTACATTTGAAGGGGCAGAAATGTAAGAAAATGCCTTTTTTTTTCATTAGCGCCATCTTCTGGAGGCATTTGTGCACACCAGGCTTGGGGTAACAAGGAAAATCACCCCTCATTAGATGCAGCAGATTGTCTTCTTTCCAGAAATATATAGTTTTATATAGTTATTCCACTGTTTTAGGGTAGTTTTAACACAAAAACCATAAAATGCGCATATTAGTTTATAAAGTTGAAAATGTCATTTTGCGCTGCTGGTGATTAGGGCTCTACGCTAGCCATGGACGTAGGTAAAACTATACAAATTTGGTATTTTTTTACTCGGGGGACTCAAGGCTTTTTCAAATAATTGAAACTTTTTCAATCAAGGTAAATGTTTTTGATACATAGTATGTGATTTTAGCAAAATGAGTAAATTTTCACTTTTTTTTGTCATTATGACATCATAGCTTTTTGCACGATGTAAAATTCTCTTCATGTAAGGTATCACAAGAAAGCTCAATTCGTTCTGAAAAAAACAATATATAGTTTTCCATATGTAACTAAAAATCCCCAGAGGAAATCAAGCCTAAACGGAAGAATATCAAAAATGTTGAAAAAGTGTCTGGCCTGCAGGGTTCAGAAAATGGCCTGAGCCTCTGGCACTGAAGGGGTTAACAAATGATGTCACCATAAGAATTAACAATAAATGAAAAAGCAATTCAAACCTTCACATGAATTAGACACATCTATTCAATTATCCCTTTAATAAGACCCTAACTTTCTGTCTAGGGTCTCCTACAACAAATTTATACTTCACAATAATGCTCAAGTAATTCAAATAGGAGACAGAGGTGTCTATTAATCTGTGACGATCAACAAAAACATCAAAAATAAATCCATCAGAAGAAAAAGGGGAGAAGAGAGGAACCCGCTGGAACCCTCCATCTAATAAACTCATCACATTAATTTTCTCCAAGGCTACAGTTTAAAAATAACAGGTCACATCATATTCCCTATTAAGACCATTAGGGTATCTAGTTCCTAATTCATAGATCCAGAAGACTTCTCTTCTAGATAACTTGTCATCAAGACATCCCTTACGTGGTCCTAAGGTAACTCACTCAATGCCCTGCAATTTGAACTTAGAGTTACCACATTTACCAGTCTTAAAATGGGAAGATATTACTGAACGAAATTCTACACTTCTTATGTCACTGAGGTGCTAATTCATCCTCTCTCTCATAGTTCTCGTGGTTTTACCCACATATTGCATCTTGCAACTTTTACAAGTTAAGAGATAAATAACACCTCTAGTGACACAATTAGTGTAGCCTTTCATCTGATATATTTTACCAGTAACTGTGGAACAAAAAGTCTTAGACACATCTATTAGTCTACAACAGCCACATCTAGGGCTACCACACATATAGGTGCCCTTTATATCCATCCAACCAGCTTTTATATCCGTTGAAAGGAGACTAGGTGAAACTTGTGTGGCTATAGTAGGGGCTTTACGAGCGACAAACTTAAACCCATCATTCAATACCTCATGTAACCCAGGATCCGCATACAAAATGGGTATATGTTTTTTAACTATTTTTATGATTTTGTCAAACCCCACCTGGTGTCCCCCCAGTTATTGATCTCCCAGCCCATCGGCTGGGAGATTAATAAGGCGACCGCAGGAGAGCAAAAGCTCTCCTGCCCTTCTCTCCTACCACCGGTAGGAGTGAACGGGACTGGGGAAACTTCCCTAACGTCATCAGTGATCATGTCACCGATGACGTTGGGAGGCTTCCCCTGGTCCCGTCCACTCCTACCCGGAAGTTCGGGTAGGAGAGAGGGGAAAGGAGAAACTCAGTTTCTCCTTTGTACTTATTGATCTCCCAGCATGATCGGCTGGAGTGATCCTCATGCCTCCCCACAAGTGCCAGGCATTTTTTTATTTAAATGCGGCCACTGCATGCCTGTTATACTGGCTTATGCAGTGACCGCATTTCACTCTTATGGCGTACGAGCGTGGCACAGCAGGTACAGCTGTGTCCGCTAGTACACCGTAAGTAGCTGGCACTCTAGGGGTTAAAGAAGAAGCCTCGGTGGGCAACTCCTGAGGAAAGAACTTGTAGCCAAGATTTTCCCTCCAGGGCTTAAGGTCCCCAAAAAGCACCTGGTTACTGAGCTAGCCATCTAAGGGCATTGTCAGTTATGGTAATCTGCCTAATGGTGGTATCCCATTTCTAATAGAAAATAAAAAACTTCCAAAGCTATAGCAGAACTGTTATCTTGCCTGTGTTATCTTCACCAAGGAACAAATCTTTCTGGGGCTGGTTGGCTAGCTGCAGCCAAGGAGAGAAGGTAGGCTCCACCCCTGCATACAATTCTAGAATTGTTCCAGCCTACTTAAAGGGGCAGATCACCTACCCAGAGTTACCAGTAACCTGTATTGGACAACAGAGAAATATTTATATTTCTTTATATTTATATATATCTGTTTGCTGGTCCAGTAAACTTAGTATGTAGAGAGTTTGTGACTGGAATGGAATATATGGGTTAATATAAGTGACTAGGGGATATATGGGTTAACACTCTGATCACCAGAGGGGTGTGCAACTGGAACCTAGGGAACGATTTACACAGACAATGGTGATAAGAAATTCACTTCCAATGGAATTTAAATGTAAAAAACATTTGAGTGAGTGTATAACCTTTCACGTGTGGTAACTGGCACAATATGAGTGGCAGCATGACTGGCCATTAAACTCAGTACACAAGCTACTATATTTTTGCACACCTGGAACAACCGTTGCAGGGTGCATATCTCTGTGGCACATGTGAGCAAATAGACTCTGTAGATGCTCAAATCAGAGATCCTGAGAGGCAAGTTGCAACACTGAGGGAGATGGACAATCTTGATAGGGGGGTCTGCTGACTGAGCAGAAGGACGCGCTTGTAGGAAGTTCTGGGGGGAGGAGAGTGTACAAAGAAAGAGAAGGTAGCCAGATGGGTTACAGTTAGATGTAGCAAGGGGGCAGAGGAATATGGAGGACACTTCTGTATTTACTAACCCTAACAGATTTGCTGTATTGAGTGATGATATTGGAGATGCTGGAGGAGGAATGCCTTTTCTGGAGAAGACGGTTCTATCTAACAGCTGGGAGAACAGCCCCTCTAGCACTGATGGGATCCAGAACTCAGGAAGACCTAGATAAATGATGGTGGTAGGGGATTCCATTATTAGGAAGACAAACAGGGTAATCTATCTGTCTAATCTGTCACAGGTCACACTGCGCAAAAGGAGAAGCCTCTCCTCCCCCTGGCTCAGAACATGTGGACACTAATACTGAATGGTATAGAGAAAATAGATAGTCACGGAAGCCTGTTCCAACCTTTCCCCACCCAGAGTCAGAGGCAGATGACTATCAGCTGAGATTGATGGTTTTATGGGGAAAACAGCTATTCACTGGGAATGTATACAGTGTTGATGTTTGTGCTAACTCCCCTTCCCCACCCTGGAGATTTCTACAGGATGTAATTAGAGCAGTGATTCTTAACCAGGGTGCCGTGGAACTTTAGTGTGCCACGGACATCATCTTAGGGTGCCCCCCATTTTCTAAGAAGACTAACAAAAATGGACTTTTAAATAGAGATTAATAGAAATTGTTCAGCAAAATAGGTTTAGTTTTGTTACTATGATTGTTAGTCCTAATAATAACTGTATGTATTGTACCCTTCATTATGCCCTTGATTAAGTGCATTAAATATGTTAGGGGTGCCCCGAATGTTCTAGATTATGTGTTAGGGGTGTCCCGAACAAAAAAAGATTGAGAACCACCGAATTAGAGCCTGGTGTCCACCTCCCTGCCCTTTTAGTAAGCTTTATCTGATGTTAACCCAGCATGTCATGTTTTGTCCATGTGCTGACTGCCCCTTTTTAGAGCTGGGATAAAATTTTTGCCTCAAACTGAAATCGGCGAATACTGGCACTTTATGCTTGGAGAATAATTTCTCGCAAAACGTGCATTTTTTTCCACTTTCTGCTGTCTTTTTCACCCATTGAAATCAATGAAAAGAAAAATATTTCTCCATCACACAAAAATTTTCTACAGCCATATAAAAGGCTGTCAGGCTCTCATAGCATGCCATTTTGTGTTTGCGAGGGGAGATAGCAATACGTATTTTGAGCTAGATAAGATAGGAGAACTGAAGTTTAGTTTAGGGAATCTTTTAGGTAGGATATTTGTTCTGTTTATTAGGAGAGTCAGTGGGTCACTCTGGGGAGAAGATGGGAGGAAGGAAGTTGACCCCAAATACACAGGGAGCTAGGGACCTATTTGCTTGCTGATCTTGCTGTTATTGTCTCTGTGCTGGATGGGGAAGTCTGGGGAAAGAAGTTGTTGATTTTTTCAGTTATAATTTTTTTTTTGGAAAGACTGTGATAAGACAAAAGGGTGGACTACTAAAATAAATAAATAAATATAAAAGAATAAACAACTAAATATATTAGGTGACATTGATAGACAGCTGCCTGGGCTTAGGCAAGGCATCATACAGCTCCATCAGGTGTGTTGTGTACTGTACAGTAAAAAAAAACACAGTGTAGTTATGTAATGTCCAGCAAATGCACAAGGGGGAAGGAGAGGGGTGAAGCAGTGCAGGGACGTGAGAGTAAAGTAGTAGTTCAAAAACTGACTGCAGCAATGGTTGCTGCAGTGTGTGTAATCAGTGATGATGATCCCTCTACTTCAAGGGAGGATGCAGTTTGTCAAGGTCCCAGCAAAACTAGTTCCAGCACCTCCAGTGCCAGTAGAAATAAAGAACCATATAAGACAAACACTGAGGACAACAACAAGTCACATTCAATTGTTGAAGATGCTGGCAATAGCATAATAGAGGAAGGTGTAGCAGCTGAACAGCCTGCTGCATCAGAAAATGAGACAAACAAGCACCAAAACAGCCATGTAGTAGGGAACTTTGTTACAGTAAAAGTAAAAAGAAATTGTCTGTGACCTCTGAAAGCTTAGATGAATATAAGGTTAGTAGTGGGTAAGAACTGTCAGGTGATGCTGATGCTGCTGAGGATGACCTAATGATAACTAATGATGATTATGCACAGGGCTCAAAATTTCCACTCGCCACTAGCCAATGGCGAGTGAAAATTTATCCCTGGCAAGTAGAAATTCAGCCCTGGTTGGTATGTTATGGCTTGCAGTGGTGAGTAACTTTTCAGGTCTGGCTAGTAGCAAAGGACTTCAACTTTTAAGCCCTGATTATGCAGATCTAGAATATATCCCTCCAGCATTCTTCTCTTGTTCAGATACAAATGAAGTTAAGAGTGAGGATGATGACAGGGCTATAAGGTTAGCAGAAGGCCAAAGGCTGAATCTTCCACCACTTTTAAGGAGCACTGTGCCTGTCTATAAACGGTTTGAGAAAGCCATTGGAAAGTCTGACCCTGGACAAGCACAGGATGTAAAAAAAGCACACAGTCACCCTATCAGTAATCATTAGCATCATCGCCTCTTCAAAGTCCAAGTCCCACTCAGCCACACACGCCTGTTTTGAGTACCTAGCAACAGTAACACAGGTTAACATCCACAGTGTTAGATATGACGAGTGCCTCTGCTGCTGTAAGTGCTGCATTTTTGACACCTAGTAGTAGTGGCAGTAGAATTACATCAACATATAGCCCCAGTGTTAGTAGTAGCAGCAGCACCTCAGGAACCCCTCATTCCATGAAGTCCACAGTATGGAGATACTTCAGTTAGGATCCTCAAGCTAAGCATGTTGCTATCTGTTGTCTGTGCTAAAAGCAAGTGAGCAGGGTGGAAGGAGGCTCACACCTAGGCACCTCCTCTATTAGATCCCACCTGAAGCACAACCACAGGTCTGACTGGGAGACACACTATCAGGCCAAAGGTGCCACCACTAGCAGCAGCAGAAGCACTTTAAAAAGTTCCCAGGGCTCTAGGGCAGAAAAAAGAAGTAGTGAAGTTATGTATGTGTCAGAGAGTGTGCTACTGCCAGTGCCAACAGTTACTTCAGTCCAAATAACACCTATGGCTCCTGCTGCAGAGGAGTATAATAGACAAAGCCAGGACAAATATATTAACAGCAGCACAGATGCGGAGGTAGAGGAGGGATGTGATGAAGGGTTGTCACAGTTCCCAAGAATAAATCAAGAGTCAGACGGTATAGTTAAAATCACCTTTATTAGAATAATATATACAGCAAGGATCAGGAAGGAGTAGAGGGGAACTGGAGAGTCTAGAAACTCTATCAGGAATAGGAGGCTGCCTCGAAATAAACCACACTGCAAGAAACTAGGCCGAAGCCAATGGTAGTCTTAGTAGCGCCAGGAGGACTCCGAAAAGAACACTAAGGATCTCCCCTAAAGGATGGCAACAAGTGAGACTACTGACTCATGCCTGCAGTCAGTAAAGCTGGTAGTCAGCCAGAGCCACCGGTCTGCACCAGATTGGATGTCTGCTAGGTGAAGGAGCAACACAGCAAGGATAGTCAGACAGAGCCACAGGTCAGCACCAGATTGGATAGTCAGACAAGCCAGGGTCATACACCGAGCGTGTAGTCAGCCAGAGCCACAGGTCTGCACCAGATTGGATGTTCACTAGTCAGGAGGCAACACAGAAAGTATAGTTGGACAGAGTCACAGGTCAGCACCAGATTGGATAGTCAGACAAGCTAGGGTCATACACGGAGCGGGTAGTCAGCCAGAGCCACAGGTCTGCACCTATCACGGTGCCCGTGATTGATGCATTTTCTTGCCTGTCACCATTAGGGGGCTCCTATTGGCTGTCTGCCTTTAACCCGCCTCATACTGCCTATTTAAACCTGGTTTGGGCACCCTTTGGTTGCCCTTTCGTGGTGTCTCTGACCACGTTTGCTGTTACCTTGTTCCAGTAGTCGTTTGGGCCTGTTGCTGTGTTCCTGAGTTCCAGATTGCATCTTATTCCTGATCCTCCTGTCTGCAGAGCTGTTCCAGTGTTGGTTCCGGCCTAGTCCTTTGAAGGTTGCTGTTTCCTGCTGATTGTTTTCGCTGCCGCTTCCCGACCGGTTGATCGCCCTGCTGGTTCCTGTCATCTTCTGTCCTGCCTGCTGTGTTCCTGACGACCCGCTTGTTTGGTCGCCTTGGCGACATTTTGCAGTCCCAACGTGCGGACGTTGGGTTATTCCTCCAGCCTAGCGGCTATCCTGTCTGTTGTTGGTCCCAGAGTGCGGACGCCGGTTTGCTCCAGAAGCCTTGTGGCTATATGGTACATTTGCAGTCCCAGCGTGCGGACGTTGGATTATCCTCCAAGCCTTGCGGCTATACAAATCAGTTGTTGGTCCCAGCGTGCGGACGCTGGTTTGCTTCAGAAGCCTTGCGGCTATATGGTACATTTGCAGTCCCAGCGTGCGGACGTTGGGTGATTCCCCAAGCTTTGCGGCCATACAAATCAGTTGTTGGTCCCAGCGTGCGGACGCTGGTTAGCTCCTTAAGCCTAGTGGCGATACGATACTATTGTAGTCCCAGCGTGCGGACGCTGGTTAGCTTTAAAGCCTTGTGGCTAAACTATTCTCTGTTGGTTCCAGCGTGCGGACGCTGGTTTGCTCCCAAGCCTTGTGATCAAGCTAATCTTTTGTTGGTTCCAGCGTGAGGACGCTGGTTTGCTCCAAGAGCCTCGCGGCTATCAGATTCATTCTGTTAGTCCCAGCGTGCGGACGTTGGGTTACTTCGAAGCCTTGTGGCTGATTTCACTGTTGTTGGTCCCAGCGTGCGGACGCTGGTTTGCTCCAAGCACTTTAGGTCATACTCGCTGTCGGTAGTGCCTATATTGAAGTTTCTTTGGGCTGCCTTGCCCGGTATATTGGTAAGGCCGGTAGAACCTGGTACAGTATTCCATCAGAAGGTTGCCTTACCTGGTATTGGCAAGGCCGGTAGAGCCTACGTATATTTCCTTGGGCTGCCTTGCCCGGTATATTGGTAAGGCCGGTAGAACCTGGTACATTATTCCATCAGAAGGTTGCCTTACACGGTATTGGCAAGGCCGGTAGAGCCTACGTATATGTCCTTGGGCTGCCTTGCCCGGTATATTGGTAAGGCCGGTAGAACCTGGTACATTATTCCATCTGAAGGTTGCCTTACCCGGTATTGGCAAGGTCGGTAGAGCCTATTGTTCCTGTATTCCCAGGCTGTCTTGCCCGGTATATTGGCAAGACCGGTAGAGCCTATATGATGTGTGCTTTTCTACTATTAAATGTTGTATGTATGTGTTGGAATCCTAAGGGATCATTTTAATCATTTTTTCAGTAAAGTTGTGTTTTTACCTAACTTTGTGTCTGAGAGTCGTAACAAACCGTGACAGCACCAGATTGGATGTCCAATAGGTCAGGGACTGCACAGAGAGGATAATCAGACAGAGCCACAGGTTAGCACAAGATTGGACAGTCAGACAAGTCGGGGTCATACACGAAGATCAGAATACAACAACTGAGATCTGACAAAAACGTAAGGGAAAGTGAGTAAGTATCCAGTTCCCTTTTAAAGCCAGCCAGGAAGTAGATGGGTGGAGACTACAGGACCCACATGCATAAAACTGAGGCCTGCGTCAAATCGCAGCCTTGCACCTGAAACGTGACGCAGCGGAGAAAGATGCTTCACATAATGCCTCCAAACCTGCATCCAACAAAGCAGCTGTGTTGTTCCGGACGCGGCCATAGACGCCCGCTGGGGAAACCCAATGCGACCAGGCCAGAAGCCAGATGCGACATGTGAAATGTCGCCGGAGTGTCATTCCAGGCTCTAGGCTCCCAGCGTCGCCATATGTTGCTATAGGACTCACAACTTTGACTTTCGGTCACTTATTTCAAAACTTCATCCCGCAGAAGAAGTAATATTACAGTGGGAAATGTAGTACCTATAGGAAATATAGGTGAAAAAGTGTTAAAATAAGCGAAAAGGAGGACATTTTTGCATAGGCGGAAAGGCAAAATTGTTCGTGGGACAAACGAAAAATCTGCAAGTTTGCGCGAAAAGTCATGTGGAAAATGTTTCACACTTTTAGCCAACCCCTACCCCTTTTCTCTCAACTATATTAAAATGCTGTGTTGTTTGAAACTAAAGGAGTTTGTGATTTACCAAGAAGAAGAATGTTTGCCTCTCCATGAAGTATACAGGTGTATTGTGGTCTGTCGTCCACTATAGAGCAGTTACTCATAGAGAAGTGCAAGGAGACTAGATAGATAGAATATCCTATATGAACCGGAGCTATCAGTGCAGTATATCCTGCATTGCTCGTGGATACATGACTCAAAGTACCGGGTCTTAGTGCTTAGTATACCGGTTAGCTGTGCAGGTTAGCAAAAGAAATCCACGGATGATAATGTGCCTGAACTGCTATACCTTCTGTGGCAGAGACACCAGGGCAGTACCTGCATTACAGCGCTCCCAAATCCTACGACGACCCAATGATACACATCAGAGCACAGAGAGCTGCCAAGGAAAGAACCATAGCTGAGAAGCAACCGGAGGCCTCCGGATCTGCCATCGGACCCCAATCCCAAGCGGCCAGTTTGGCCGCCAAGGTCCAAGAGTACAGAGAGAGATATTTGCAGTTAAAGTTCCCCCCTCCCTCCCCTTTCCCTGATGTCAGCGCTCTAGCTGACTGCAGGAGAATCTGGTTCCGGGATAGGTGAAGGCTCTTCAGCAGAGCCGAAACAGCGCGACTGTGAAACAAACAGTTCAATGGAACAGTCTACAAAGTGTGCTTGCAAACCAGGCACACTTTGTAGTGCCTGGTTTAGAATTGAAGGAAAGATTGGAGGATCTCACTGGGATAGTCCAGCAGAACCTGTCTGCCACTCAGACCAAACAGAAGATATGGTATGGCCGGGGGGCTAGGACTAGGGAGTTTGTCCTGGAGCCAAAGATCCTTATCGTGGTACCCTTCACAACAAACAAGCTACAGACAGCTTAGTGTGGTCCGCACATGATTGTAAGGAAGCTTAGTGACACCGATTGTGTTGTCACCATGGACCAAGGACAGAACGTCCAATGCGTGGTCCATGTTAATATGCTGAAGGGGTACCAAGAGTGAGATGCTGAGGTCCTAGCTATCTGTCTGCCCGAGGACTACCCAGGAGAGGAGGTCATTGTTCCCGACTTGCTACCAAAGACCGACATAGACCCCCAAATGCCCCCTGTCGTGGATAGCAAGGACTTGACAGAGGACCAGGCTCAGCAGCTCAGGCACTTGTTCTTGGAGAAGCCGGGTCGCAAGTCGCTATCCATGCACCAAGTGCTAATCCCAGGGCAGGCACCACTAAGGCAGACGGCTTATAGAGTACCCAAGTCTGTGAGGGGATCAATTCGCCAGGAGATGCACAAGATGTTGTCCCTGTGCATGTTTAAGCCCTCTCAGAGCCCCTGGGCATCGCCTGTAGTGCTGGTCCCTAAGAAAGACTGTAGCACTCACTTTTGCATGGACTATAGGCTACTGAACAATAAGACGGTGACAAATGCCAACCCCATGTCCCATATTAACGAGTTACTGGACAGATTATCGGGGGCTAAGTACTTGACGATGTTAGATCTGGCCTGGGGTTACTGGCAAATTCCTCTGGAAGAGGAGGCAAAGGAGAAGTCTGCCTTCATCACTCCGGTCAGCCTTCACCAGTTTTTGGTAATGCCTTTTGGAATGAAGAATGCACCCACCACCATGTGACCAGGAGAGTAGGGTCCCAGCCTGACAGCAGGAATTTTTTTGGGGGGAGAAGTGTGAGAAAAAGGACTCTCAAACGTCACACTGTGCAGCCTCCCCTCCCACTGGCTGGGATCATGTGGACACTAATGCTGAATGGTATAAAGAAAATAGATAGCTATGGAAGCCTGTTCCAACCTTCCCCCCACCCAGAGTCAGATAACTATCAGCTGAGAATGATGGTTTTATGAAGGAAACAGCTATTCACTAGGATTTCTACAGGATGTGATTAGCCTTTTCTCCACCCCCCCTTTTAGTAAGCTTTATCTGATGTTAAACCCAGCCTGTTGTGTTTTGTCCATGTGGTGACTGGCCATTTTCTCTCAACTGTGTTGGTTGAAAATAAAGGCGTTTGTGATTTACCAAGAAGGAGCGTTTTCGTCTCTCCCTGAAGTATCCAGATATGTTGCTGTCTGTGGTCCACTATAGAGCAGTTACTCATACAGAAGTGCCAGGGGACTAGATAGATAGAATATCCTATATGAACAGGAGCTATCAGTGCAGTATATTCTGCATTGCCGGTAGATACACAACGCAAAGTGCCAGGTCTTATTGCTTAGTATAGCGGATAGTGAAAAAACCCATGGACGAGAATGTGCCTGAACTGCTATACCTTCCGTGGCAGAGACTCCGGTGCCTTATCGTCTCACACACATGCACACATAAGCGCACACACACATGCAGTGGCATTTGGTAAGGATGAATAAGTCCACATGTCATCATATACAGAGAGATGTTTGTGAGATATCTGTATTTTTGAGGTGCTTAGAGAAAGTAGGCAAGAAAATTGTATTGTAACCAATCACGCACTCACTGGTAAGATTGGCTACAAATATATAAGACACAACATGTAATGTCTGTCATGCAGGTTTTCGGCACTGTATCCCATAATTCCCCCTGTAAAGACAACCAATTCTAAATAAAGAAGAATGTCTTACTGAGTCCTTTTTGAGTTGGAACAAAAATGCTCAGTGGTTCAGTGCGCTAAGTACCAAGCACACCCACAACAGTGTGTAGTTAATGAGGGTGGATTAATCGTATAATATTGGTAATTATGCACATAGGATAGTAATAGTATGCAGATGTTAATTGTATATACCTTGCCTAGTTGTCTAACATGCTTCCTACCTCTTATCTATAACTAAAGGATGACTCATTCTAGTCTAGCTACAGTATCGATATGAGGTGACAAGAAACAAGTATCAAGAATCAATATATTTACAGTCTCTGTCCGGGTGGTCTATTCTAAGCACTCACAGTGTACTGAAAACATGAATCAGTGTAGAGGGAAAGCTGGACCACAATCAAAAGTAATTGTGTCACAGTTTGGTTCCCAGGTTCCCATTCCAAAAATCATACTGAAACAAGTATGAAAAGAGGTATTACTACCAGCAGCATAGTGGTATAGCTAAAAGAGTGCCTAAAGTTAGAGCTCTTGTGTGGATATCCTGAGGAGCATTTTACACACACAAGATTGCTTTATCAAAGAACGCTGGCTGCCTTGATTCAGCCGGTTAAATACACTCAGCCTCTTCCTCATAAGTGAGGTACTCACAAATCAGATCTCCAATTCACCATATTATAAGTCAGTCAATTGGAATGATAAAGTACTAAATCAGCAGTATAACTTGATATCAAAATCGCTGACATCTATCTATAGTGCTGTCAGTATATGCCCGTTTCACATGTATGTATGTCGCACCAAGAATGCAACCATAACTACTATATATTGAAAACCGGGATGTTAGATCGAATTAACCCCTAAGGGGAAACGATGGGAATCAAAATAACTGGCACAATAATGGTTGCAATGTTCATCCAACCCAAAGAAAGTTGCCAGTAATACAAAGTATAGCATACTGAGACATAGATATGACTGCAACATAAGACATAAAAGTCAAAACAGTAATTACTCCCCTTGGAGGAACATATCAGTAATGACCATAATAGTGTGTCCCAAGGTCTTATGATCTAGTGTTACATCAGCAACTGCGTGGCAATAAATTGATACAGTGTTACATGTGCAGATTATGGTACGTCTCAGAGATTGGCCCTTGAAGGGATGTGACCCAAACCCAAGATAATATAGTCATAGGCAAATACTGTTGTGACAGCTGTAAAATCTGTCCATAAATCCACAACCAACAAAGGACAAAAGACAGATTCGGACATGTACATAAACTCAATCACTATGTGCACTGTGACACCAAAAACATAGTATATGCTATCAGATGCACATGTGAGAAGTATTATGTGGGCATGACTACTAGTAAAATATCATTGGGCATAAGGAAAGGGGACTATGAATCCCACATATTAAGAGCGCAGAATAGGTGAATATTCCTGTTGCATGCCATGTCACTTCATGACTTGAATGAGGGAATGTGTCTATCTGCCCATCTCTAGATTTTGTTTCAAGACAATCATGAATTATTCCAGCTTGGCTCTACATAAGTGTGCCCATTGACTACACTCCCTGGCTTCACCACCCATAATATATATATATATATATATATATATATATATATATATATATATATATATATATATATATATTATATATATATATACACACAAATACTGGGTTTAGTGCACAGCCCCTCAAGGCCCAATCTGATATATGAGTACAATCTCTGGGACGTACCTTAATCTGCACTGTATTGCCACACAGCTGCTGATGTAACACTAGATCATAAGACTTTAGGACACACTAAGGAAATTACTGGTGATTTTTATGCTTTATGTTGCAGTCATATCTATGGCTCAATATGCTATATGTTGTATTACTAGCAACTTTCTTTGGGGTTGGATGGACATTGCAACCATTATTGTGCCAGTTATTTTGATTTCCATTGTTTCCCCTTCAGGGGTTAATTCAGTCTAACATCCAGGTTTTCAATATATAGTTTTTATGGTAGAATTGTTGGTGCGACATACATACACGTGACATGGGCATATACTGACGGTATTGAACACAGATGTTGGCGATTTTGATATTAAGTTATACTGGTGATTAGTACTTTATATTTCCAATTGACTGACTTATAATATCACGATTGGAGATCTGATTGTGAGTACCTCCCTTATGAGGGAGGGGTTGGGAGTATTTAACCGGCCGAATCAAGGAGGCCAGCGTCCTTTGATAAAGCAATCTTTGTGCGAAACATGCATCAGGATATCCACACAAGAGTTCTAACTTTAGACGCTCTTTTAGTTATACAGCTAGGCTGCTGGTAGCAATACCTCTTTTCATACTTGATTCAGTCTGATTTTTCTAACAGGAACCTGGGAACCAAACTGCAACACAATTATTTTTGACAGCGGTTCAGCTTTCCCTCTCCACTGAATCTCACTTTCAATACACTGTGAGCGCTTGGCAGAGACCCCCCAGACAGGGGCAGTAAATATATTGATTCATGATATTTGTTTCTGGTCACCTCTTAGATCGATACTGTAGCTAGACTAGAACATGTCATCTTTCAGTTATAGATAGGAGATAGGAAGCATGCTAGACAAATAGGCAAGGTATATACAATTAACAACTGCATACTCTTACTATAGTATGTGCATGATTACCAATATCAAGGGATTAATCCACCCTCATTAAAGCGGAACTACCACCCCAGTTCAAATTTGGCCCAAATAAATACCCATCTGGTGACTAGCTGCTCAATAGCTCTAGTCGTCTGAATTATTACCTGGTTATTAAGAATTAAACACTGTTCCCGGACTGACACGCAGTTAACAGCACAGACATCTTTCCATAGTGACGCATGTGCGCCTTCGCTGTCAGACCCAGCCTACTCTAGGAGGCATTGTTAGGAACCATTTGGTTCCAAAAAGGGGCTGACAGCGCAGGCGAGTAGATGTCACTATGGAAAGATGTCTGAGCTGTTTCCAGCGTGTCTGTCCGGGAACAGTGTTGAATTCTCAATAACCAGGCAATAATTCTGGCGACTACAGCTATTGAGCAGCTAGTTGCCAGATGGGTATTTATCTGGCCAAATCTGAACAGGGGTGGCAGTTCTGCTTTAACTACACACTGTTGTGGGTGTGCTTGGTACTTAGGGCACTAAACCACTGAGTATTTCTGTTCCAGCTCAGTAGGACTCAGAACTGGATGTCTTTACATGGGGAATTATGGGATACAGTGCCCTAAACCTGAATGACAGATAAGACATTACATTATTATTATCATTATTCTTTATTTATATAGTGCCAACTAATTCTGCAGAGCTGTACAATTGGGAATAGACATACAGAGGTATTAAATAGTACAATCAGATGTCGAGAACAGGAGGATCAGAGGGCCCTGCTCATGAGAGCTTACAGTCTAGAGGAAGGTAGGTTTGACACAGAAGGAGTAAGTGCTATTGCGTTTAAGTGCCTCCTGCCACATGAACTGCCAGTCAGTGGGTGGGAGTGAGAAGTGCCATTGAGTGCAGTAGTCCGTGCAAGGGGTGAATCTTGGTGATGATGTTTATGGAGGCAGTTGATAGGCTTCCCTGAAGAGGTGAGTCTTCAGGGAGCGTCTGAAGATTTGAAGGCTGGTGAAGAGTCTGATGGGGCGGGGGAGGGAATTCCACAGCTCAGGTGCAGCACGGGAGAAGTCCTGTAGGCGGGAGTGGGAGGATGTGATAAGAGCTGTGGAGAGGAGAAGGTTGTGTGCAGAGCGAAGAGAGCGGGCAGTAGTATATTTGGAAATGAGAGATGAAATATAGGGGGGTGCAGTGTTTTTTGATTTTTTTTAACTCGTACGTTATTGAAGATTTTACAAATACAGCAGAAATAAGAAGGAAAACATTGAACAAACGTTCATTGAATAGCTATAGCAGAAAAAAAAATCAACCATAATTAAAGAGCACCTTGACTTCCCTCAGACTGCCCCCGGCCACAATATAGAGTCCACTTAGGCTAACAAGATGCCACCATGAATAATAGGCCGAACTCACAGATATGCAATTTGAAGAGAAATGAAGAAAGGAAAAGCGGGAGAGAAAGAAGGGAAAAGAATAGATAAGACACACAGTGAGGGAGAAAAAAAAAAAAAAAAGGGATGAAGCGACCCCAACCAACCGACTCTCCCCGACACACAATGGGAAAGGTCAACACAGGAGGAGATCCCGACAGAAGTCAGGGGGAAGAACATTATAAACCCAGGATGCCCAGATGCGCAAGTAGGAAGATGAGGAATTACGTGAGTAAGCAGTCAATTTCTCCATCTTCAACAGGTGCCAGAACCTGCCTTCCAGCTGTGTTAGATCCGGAGGTATCGACTTCCAGTGATAAGCCACATGGCAGCGTACCACCGCACAAATCCTGAAAACCAGTTGGTTGTCTGGGACTGACAGTACACGAGCTCTGTAGGGTCTATTCAGAAGACATGTCCAAGGGTTAGGTACAAGAGTGGCACCCAGGGCCAAACTCAGACACCTAAAAGCATGGGACCACAAAGGTTTCACAGATGGGCAATACCACCACATATGTAAATATGTGCCTCGAGAGCCACAACCCCTAAAGCATTGGTCAGATGTTGCTGGGAAAATGTGTGCAAGTCGGGTAGGGCAGAGATACCAGCGACACAACACTTTAAAGCTATTTTCCATGATTTGAGTACATGGAGTCAATTTGGAGGTGTTGTCCGTAATTACCAACCATTCTTCCTCACTTAAACGTTCACCTTAGTCTAGCTCCCAAGAGCTACGGTAGGACGGAGGCTGGGGAAACGAGACAGATAAGAGATGGGAATAGATCTTAGAGAGGGTCCCTTTACACCGGGGTAGGGAGTTGCATAAGACCTCAAAGAAAGTGCGCTTTAGAGGGGTGGAGTTATTCAAATATGATCGCACAAAATGACGAACTTGATGGAAGCGAAAAAATTCCCCAGGCGGTGCGTTGTAGCGAGAGCGGAACGACTCCCAGGTCATCAGTGTAGAGGACTGCAGCAAGTCCTGTACCCGAAGAATGTTCGAATCAATCCACCAAGAGAAAGAACCTAGGGAAAAGCCCGGGGGAAAATCAGGGTGGCAAAGAAAGGACTGTAGCAAAGAAATCGGTCCTACAAGGGCGTCCCTGAGGCTGTATTGACGCCACAGAAATTGCGTGTGAGCCAAGGTCGGACTAAGAAATCGCCCTCCCGGGGGCTGTTGGGATGACCACATCACCAGAGGGGCAGGGAGGGGGCGATCAGCACCACACTCCAAAGAAACCCAACGGGGAGGATCAAGAACATTGTGCATTTGAACAATCCTAGCGTACTGAGCCGCTCTATAATAATGCCATATATTAGGTAATGCAAGACCCCCATCATGGCGAGACCTATAAAGAGTCGATACCCGTATACGTGGACGCTTTGAGGCCCACACAAACTGAGAAATGTCCCGTTGCAAAGAAGCCAAATCTGTTAGAGGAACCGGTATTGCCAAAGAACGAAATAAGTATAAAAGTCTAGGAAGAAGATTCATCTTGACCGCACTGACTCGTCCCAACCAAGAAATGTGGTAGGTGTCCCACTTCTTCAAATCTAGTCGAAGAGTTTGAAAGAGGGGTAGATAATTGTTCGCATAAAGAGTCGACAGGGATTTCGTGATACGGATGCCCAGAACATTGATCGAGGAGGGGTTCCATTTGAAGTCAAAATTTAGGGAGGGGGGTGCAGTGTTAGTGAGGGCTCTAGAAGTTAGCACCAGAATTTTGAATTTTACTCTGTATGCTAATGGGAGCCAGTGTAGGGACTGACAGAGGGGTGTGGTGTTAGAGAAGCGATGAGTGAGGTAGATTAGTCTTGCAGCAGAGTTCATTATGGACTAGTTGGGTGAGAGGAAGGCCAATTAGTAAAGAGTTACAGTAGTCAAGACGGGACATGATGAGTGTTTGGATTACAATTTTGGTAGTGTCTTCTGTGAGAAAGGGTCGGATTCTAGAGATGTTGCGGAGGTGGAGGCGGCATGCGTTGGAGATTGACTGGATGTGAGGAATGAAGGATAGGGCAGAGTCAAATGTGACCCCCGAGCAGCGTGCTGTAGGGGTTGGTGTGATGGAAGTGTTGTTAACGGTGAGGATAATATTTAGGATAAGGCTGGTTGTAGATGGAGGGAAGAGAATTAGTTCAGTTTTGCCAAGGTTAAGTTTGAGTTGACGGGAGGACATCCAGGAAGACACAGCAGACAGACAGTCAGACACTCCGGACAGGAGGGATAGGGAGAGGCCTGGGGAGGAAAGATATATTTGGGTGTCATCAGCATAGAGATGATGGTGAAACCCAAAGGAGTTTATTAGTTTTCCAAGGGAAGCAGTGTAGATTGAGAAGAGCAAGGGTCCCAGTACTGATCCTTGAGGCACTCCAACAGACAGTGGGAGGGGTGGGGAAGTGGAGCCCGAGTAGGAAACACTGAAGTAGCGGTTGCAGAGATAAGATGAAAACCAGGAGAGTGCAGAGTCGCAGAGACCTAGGGAGTGGATGGCTTGGAGGAGGAGTGGGTGATCAACTATGTCAAAGGCGGCTGACAGGTCCAAGAGAATGAGTAGGGAGTAGTGGCCTTTTGACTTGGCTGAGAGCAAGTCATTGACCACTTTAGTGAGGGCAGTCTCAGTGGAGTGATGAGGGCGGAATCCAGATTGCAAGGGATCTAGCAGGGAATGGGAGCAGAGGAATTTAGTGAGCCGGTTATATGCAAGGCGCTCGAGGAGCTTGGAGGCGAACGGGAGTAGGGAAATTGGCCGGTAATTTGACAGTGAGTTTGAGTCCAGGGAGGGTTTTTTTAGGATGGGAGTGATTAGTGCATGTTTGAAAGAGGATGGGAAGGTTCCGGTTGACAAAGAGAGGTTGAATAAGTGAGTAAGGATTGGAGCTAGTAGAGGGGAGAGTTCTTGGGTGAGCTGAGATGGGATTGGGGAGAGAGGGCATGTGGTTAGGTTTGAGCGAGTGAGGAGAAGGGAGACTTCATCCTCAGTGACAGGTGGGAAGGAGCTTAGTGTGTATGTGGGAGAGGCGACTGGGCTGGACTGGCTGGGTGGGGGTTCTAGTGATGAAATGTCATGTCTGATAGATTCAATCTTGTTCTTGAAGTGGTTGGCAAGATCTTGGGCAGAGAAGTTAGTGGAAGGTGTTTGTGTTGGTGGGTGTAGAAGAGATGTGAAGGTTGAGAAAAGGTGTTTCGGGTTGGAGGAAAGATTAGAAATTAGAGAGGAGAAGTATGACCGTTTGGCCAGGGAGAGGGCAGAACTATATGAACGGAGAATGAATTTGTAGTGTGTGAAGTCAGCTGTGGAGAGCGATTTCCTCCAGTGCCTTTCAGCAGTGCGTGAGCACCTTTGGAGGTATCGCGTTAGTCTTGTGTGCCAGGGTTGTAGTGGGGTTGTGCGTGGGTGTCGTGGAGTTGCAGGTGCAGCGATGTCAAGGGCTGAAGTGAGAGTGATGTTGTAGAGAGCAGTAGTTTTGTCTGAGCAAGTAAGTGTGAGGATGGGGTTGAGGCTGCAGGGAGGTGGAAAATTGTTGCATATCAAGAGTATGCAGATTTCTCCGCATGCGCTTCATTGTGGCGGGGGTGATGGGTTTCGTGGTATGATGAAGTTACCGGTGAGGAGGTGGTGGTCAGAGAGGGGAAAGGGGACATTAGAGAAGTTGGAGACCGAGCAGAGGTTAGTGAAGATCAAGTCGAGGGAGTGACCATCACTGTGTGTGGGAGAGCTGGTCCACTGTGATAAGCCTAAGGAGGTTGTTAAGGAGAGGAGTTTGAGGGCAGGGGGTGTTGTGATTATCTATAGGGATGTTGAAGTCACCCATGATGAGAGTAGGGACATCAGAGGACATGAAGTGAGGGAGCCAGGAGGTGAAGTGATCAAGGAATTGTGCAGTGGGACCAGGTGGCCATGTATATGACGACGACACGCAGGGAGAGAAGAGGTGAAGTGTGTGAGCTTCAAATGTAGGGAAGGAGAGAGAGGGAACAGTGGGGATTACCTGAAATATATGGTTAGGGGGCAGCAGGATGCCTACTACCCCTCCCTGTCTGTTGCCAGTCCTGTGTGTGTGTGTGTGTGAATTGAAGGCCTCCATGTGAGAGTGCGGCAGTGGAGGCAGTGTCTGACGATGTGAGCCAAGTTTCAGTGATGGCAAGGAGGTTTAGGGAGTGAGAAATGAACAGATCGTGAACAGCTGTTAGTTTGTCACACACAGAGCGGGCATTCCATAGACCAAAACAAAAGGGGGGGGGGAGGTTAGGTGAAGGGGTACGGTTATTAGGTTGTGAATGTTGAGTGTGTGAGTGGGTTCTGTGGTCCAAGAGAGAATGGAAGGGGGGCCTGGGTTAGGTGAGATGTCACCTGCAGCAAATAGGAGGAGAAGGGAAAGGGACATAAGGTGAGAGTGAGATTTGAAGCAGTGGGGCTTTTTTGCAGGGGTAGAAGGAGATGGTGGTGATAGGGAGCGGAGGAATGAAAAAAGTTCATGGGAGCAGAAGAGTGGTGGGGGAAGAATTGAGGGTGCAATGTGAACGGCGTGACACTTAATGTGGACACAGGAGGAGGAGTGTCTTATGCAGGTGAGAATGGCGATGACAAAGCAAGGAGCTAATTTGCCCATAGTGGGGTAAATGAATGGGGTAGTAGAGATGTGCAACAGTCAGTAATCCAGGAGAGTACAGATGACTTGGCAATCAAGGGTCAATCCACGGAGCAGAGGGTATAGGTGCCAGGGATGGTGAGGAGAGTCAGTAGCAGAACTGCAAAGTACTTGGTGAGGGTAGGAATCAATGCAGGGTTAAATGAAGTAGTACACTGATGATCA
The DNA here is from genome assembly GCA_037306005.1 of Rhinophrynus dorsalis. Classification (NCBI taxonomy): domain Eukaryota; kingdom Metazoa; phylum Chordata; class Amphibia; order Anura; family Rhinophrynidae; genus Rhinophrynus; species Rhinophrynus dorsalis. The sequence continues at coordinate 389,935,434 of CM074722.1, forward strand.
GGAGAGGTAGATGTTGTAATGGTTAATGGTGGTTGGAGAAGAAATCAAAGACAGATTTGGTTTTCCCCAGTGGTTTAGTGGTTAAATAAGCAATTTGTAAAATCAGTCCTGGAAATCCTGGTTTCTTGCATCAGGTGGTCAGTAGTTTCAGTAGAGGATGCAAATGTCAGTGCTTGGTGGAAATGACTTTCTTCACTCTGAATTCAGCCTGTTTACTTGCCTCTTGTCTTTAGGTGGTTGCAGCAGCTGTCTCTCTCTTGTCCAACTCTCAGTACTTAGATAAAGATGTACTTTGATAAAGGTGCCAACTAATACCCCTGGCAAATGCCACCCCTAACTGGGCCTGAATATATAGTAACTGGAGTCCCTAAGAACACTGACTGACTGACTGAGGGATTTCCAAATTACAAATTGTTTTGGGCTGGGAGAGCTCTGAGTGCGTTCAAGTGTGACACCATTAAATCTCTGATAAGAAACAGACACAGAGAGATATAGGAGAGGAATGGGGGAGGAAGGCAATATGGAGACTGGAACAGGGAGTGAAAATGGCTAATGTAGATTAGTACATACAACAAGGGGTTAAATTGTAGAGGGAGACTGGATGAGATTGGAGTTCCAGGTGAAGGGTAGATTAGTACATACCAGGAGACTGTATAGTTAATAAACAGTTGAGTTATAGCACAAGACTTCAAGCAGACTGGATGGGAAACACATACCAAGAGACTGTATAGTTAATAAACAGTTGGGTTACAGCACAAGACTTCAAGCAGACTGGATGGGAAACACATACCAGGAGACTGTACAGTTAATAAACAGTTGGGTTACATGTTGGGTTACATGTTGTATCTTACATATTTGTAGCAAATCTTACCATTGAGTGCATGATTGGTTCTGATACAATTGTCTCTAAGCACTTCACAAATACAGATAACTTGCAAACATCTCTCTTTCTATATATGATGACATGTGGACTTAGCATTATCAAAGACCACTGTATATATATATATATATATATATAGATAGATATAGCTGTATTTCAATAAATATCAGGTTATTCCTTCAATTAAGTTTGCAGATTTCTTTTAACACGTGTGTTTTTATTATTATATAATAAAGGTTTGGTTTTAATTCTTGTTGATGCTCTTCTATTATCTACTGCCTACTTTACCCACCACGGCATTAGGAGGTCTGGCGCTATTAAGTTAATTTCCTTTTTTTTTTCCTGACCTCTAAGGTAGTATTTTCTGAAATATTACTTGTGCCACGCACAACATCAGAAAGGCAACGGGAGATTAGGGAGTTAAATGCGTGACTAAAGACTTGGTGAAAGCATGAGGGGTTTGGGTTTCTAGAGCACTGTGTGGTCTTTTCCCTTAGGGGCAATATTTATATTCAAGATGGATTGCACCTTAGAGTAAGGGGGACCATGGGGCTAGGCGTTATGATGGTTAGATGGTTGGAGGAGACTTTAAACTAGAAAAGGGGTAGGGGAGTGTGATGCATCACAGGATGGGGAAAGTAGTATAATTGAGCAAATGGGATTAGGAAGGGGCATGGAGGTGAAGAGGGCGGATGGACTAGTTCATCTAATAGGGAGATGCCAATGTTTCAGCCTGAGAAAAGGCAAATACATATTACCAAGAATGTAATTTTTCAGAATGTCAAAAGGATAAAATGTATGCATGTAAATGCTCGTAGAGTAGCTGGGGGAACTAGAAATGAATGCAGTGTATGAGCAATATGATTTCATTGTTGTGTCTGAAACCAGGGTAGATGATACATATGACTAACATGTTAATCTAGAGGGCTATTCACTGTTTTAGGAGAGGAAGGGTTAATAAAAGGGGAGGGGGGTATGCCTATATGTAAGCATGCCTTAAAACCTTAGTATAAGGGAAGAAATAAATTAAGTGCCCAGTGATAATGTAGAAGATCTGTGGGCTGAAATACACTTGGGGGGGGAACACACATAATAAAAATATGTTAAGGGGGATTTGCTACAAGCCTCATATTATTGGGGAGTTTGAGAAAACCCAACCTTTTTTCTGTAAAATAAGAGTACTCCCACTGCCAAGAGATGCATATTTACAGAGTTATTACAGTTTAACCCCATTTTTTTTTACATTAGCAGTGCCCTCCAGTGGTCAAATTCCAATTAGTTTTTCTGTTACATTCTAACAGAGAGGACAGTCAGTGACAAACAGTTCTCTAAAGAATGTGATAGAAACTGCTGAGTCATTTCCTGTCAGAACTATCAGGAAGATCTGTTATAAATTTTTAATAAAATAACTGACAGCGGTGAGGGTGATCTTGTTTTAAGTAACAGGAAAAGCTCTATAACATATATTTTCATAAAAAAAAGATTACTCTCCTTTAAGTATGTTTAAAGACAATTTGAAGAAGAACAAAAATAGAATTTGAAGAAGGCAACTTGATCGGGCTGAAGCTGAGCAAAAGAGAACCTTTGGTATCTGATGTAAAGTGCTGCAACATCCTCTGAAATGAGCTTTAGTTGGAAGAAACAACTGAAGGGGGTCGCAGGTTGATAATATGTACCTGCCAAGAGCCCAGACAACAGGAACCTAGGATAGACAAAGTATTTGAATATGCAAGTGGAGAGAGAGCATACCAAAAGAGTCAACTTAATTATGAAACTAAAGACTGAGTGAAGTTCTGATTTAATGTGACTGACTGGAAGAAGAAGTAACAAAGAGGTAGAAAAAGGAGCTGAGACTTGGGAGCCAAGTCTAGTGATTGAAGACATGGAAAATCATAATGAAGGAAGCAAATGGCTGGTGAAGAGGCTTGATGGAAAAACAGAAAACATCTGGAGAAGAGAAGTGACAAGAGAAAGAATTTCTAGAAAAGAGGCATGACAAGGAACAAACCTTTAGTAAATAGTGGTGACAAGGAGCAAACCTCTAGTGAGGTGGTGTGACAAGAAGTGAACCTCTTGTGAGGAGGTGTGATAAGGGATTAACTCATGGGCGGGCTGGCCCCGGGGGCAGGGGGGAAATTGCCCCCCCGGGCCGGTCATAAATATGGCTGGTGGGCCGCAGTCTCCTTTCATCACCTGCTTGCTCCCCTCAAGCACGCTAGCAATTTATGCAGTAATTGTTTTATCAGCCCAGAGCAGGCAGCTCAGGACTGCCATCAATCAAAGCAGGACACTTGTCCTGTGCCCAAAGTAGAACAAAGAGGAAAGTTGGAGGTGGAGTGGCGACTATAAGTTGCCTAGCAACCAATGCGTCTTTGGGAAAGGGAAGTGACAGAAGGCAGATATGTGGTGCGTGTGTACTTGTGTACTAGTGTATGCATTAGTGTTCTGGGGTATGAATGTGCTAATGTATGCATTAGTATTCTGGGGAATTAAGGTGTATGCATGTGTGTGTTTTATTTTATGTATATGTGTTGCCAGAGTGTGTATCTATGTGTGTGTGCTGTGTATATATGTGTATGCCAGGGTGTGAATGTGTGTGTGCCAGGGTGTGAATGTGTGCGCTAATGTATTCACTAACTTACACATGGATACACTAGCACACACATGCATTCAAGAGTATGCCAGTGTATGCATGTGTGTGAATTTGTGCTAGCGTATACATGCATGTGTGTACCATGGTGTAAATGTGTGTGCTAGTGTATGTGTGCATGTGCCAGGGTGTGAATATGTGTGTGCTAGTGTATGTGTGTATGTGCCAGGGTATGAATGTGTTTGCTAGTGTATGTGTGCATGTGCCACGGTGTGAGTGTGTGTGCTAATGTATGCTCCAGGGTGCAAATGTGTGTGCTAGGTATGTGTGTATGTGCCAGGGTGTGAATGTGTGTTCTAGTGTATGTGTGTATTTGCCAGGATGCAAATGTGTGTGGTAGTGTATGTGCCAGGCTGTGAGTGTGTGTGCTAGTGTCTGTGTGTATGTGCCAGAGTATGAGTGTGTTAGTGTATGTGTGCATGTGCCAGGGTGCATCTGTGAATAAAAAATACAAAGTAAATAAAAAAATAATTATAATATATATGTGTGTGTGTGTGTGTGCAAAGTGACCCTGGGGTGTCCCTGATTCTAGGGAGAGCAGGGGTAGGCAACCTGAGGCTCAACTGTTAACGAACGTCACCTCTAATTACCCTGAGCCAGCTATTTGAGGATGATGGGGGTTGTAGTTTAACAAAATATTAGTATTATCCACTGGAGCAGCACCACCACCCATCCTTCGTGCCACACTGCCATATTCTTTTCCCTTTATTCACAAATTCATTGCCTTATCATTCCCACTACTTCCTAAAGTTCCCTGTTCCACTGCCTATTTCCTTCCTGTTTCCCGCTGTCGTTCTGCTCTTATTATAAAAAAAAAAAATTGGGTATGTAGACATGGTTTGTAGAAAAACTGCAGGGAGACTGTGGGAGATGGGAAGGAAAGCAATGAAAGATTGTGGCAGGAAGGATAGGGAAGAAGAATATTGGTATGGGGATGACAAAAAGGGATGAGGGAGGATATCTCTGATGGATACAAAACAGAGGAGTGGTGGTGATTTCTTAAGCTTCACTGCCCAAAAAAGGAGTTGGTGAATGACCGTTGACTCCTTGATGGTAAAGCAGTAGATAATATTAGGATGACTAACAGAAAAGTACATCCCATCTCACTAAAGTATGGTCACTTCTGTTCTAGAGAATGCAAACTCTGATACAGTTAATTTGTAGATTGTAATCTCTAGGCGTTATTTATGAGCATCAAATACAATTGTCAAGAAAGAAAGAAAGCCAAGGTATCACTAGTGTAGTTCCATTTCAGTTGTAGGCTCTGTGGTATCACTAGTGTGCCATCATTTAATTTTTGATGTTGGTGGTATCACTAGTATAACTCCATTTCAATTGTAAGCTTTGTGGTATCACTAGTGTAGCTCCATTTCAGTCATACGCTCCATGGTATTACTTGCTTTAATTCACAACATTGATGTCAATTATAAAATTATGAAAACTGGCTAGACTGGGCTGTAAAGGTGGGCTGGAGAGAGTAGAAATGGGCCACTTGATTGTATTTGCCCCCCAGGCCAAAAGTTGCCAGCCCTCCCCTGGATTAACTTCTAATGAGGAGGCATGACAACGAGTGAACTTCTAGTGAGGTGGCGTGACAAGCAGTGAAACTCTAGTGAGGAGGAGTCACAAGGCTCAAACCTCTAGTGAGAAGGAGCAACAAGGAGCGAACCTCTATTGAGGAAGTAAAACAAGGAACAAACCTCTACTGAGCAGGTCAGCCAAGGAGTGAACTTCTTGCAAACAGGAGAGACAAGGAGGAAACAGTTGGGATAAAGAGGGAATCTCTAGCAAAGAGGAAAGAGAAGGAGGGAATCTGTAGCAAAGAGGAAGGCCAAGGAGCAAAACTCTAGCAAAGAGGTAGAACAAGGAGCAAACCTCTAGCAAAGAGGCATACAGAGTGAACCTAAAGCTCTAGCAAAAATCTGTGGAACGAGCAATGAATGAAACACAAAGCTTATTGGAACAAGTGGGATTAGAGTACATGAAAGCTAAGCATGGAGCTTGGGAAGAACTAGAATGAGCAGGAGGAGGTGGTATGAATAAAAAAGAAAAACAGGAAATGGAGTATGGAGAAAAATGGATAGGAGAAGAGGAAATGGAGCAAGATGAGGATGGGGAGGTCTAGAACAGCAGGAGGAGGCATGAAGGCATGACATGCGCATTGAACGAACTACAGTGGTAGAAGGAAGATGCATGAGGAGAAATGAGCACTAGGAGGACTAAAACAACAGGAAGGAGAGAAATGGGCTTGGAGAAGATTAGACTGGGCAGGAGAAAGGGACATCAAAGATGTCAAAGGAAGGGGGAAAATGGAGAGAGGAAGGTAGCGATACGGAGAGAGAAAAATTATTGAACCAGAAAGACTATGACAGCACCATTAAGGAAGGTCACTGAAATAGATGGCTGAGATGGACATCAGTCAGAAACTGGGGTGTGAATGGATAAGGGCAAGAAAGCAGGACAGAAAAGAGAAATATGGGGAAAATGAGGGACAACTACTGATTCCCATGTGGACTGAAAACCAGGGAACAGCACAGGTGAGATGCTTGTGAATGATAGGGAAAGGAGATTGAAAGGCGCAGATGAGACAAAGGGGCAAAAGAGGTAAAACATGATGTAGAACATAGGGTCCAAAACCTACACTCAAGGACCCCTAGCAGGCCATTACTTTATTATTTTGCCCGCTCAAGTACAGATGGAATAATCAGAGACTCAGCTGTTTACTTAATTCACCTGTCCACAACCAAGAAAAGTAACAGGCTGTTGGTGATCCCTGATGGCAGAGTAGGGAACCTTTGCCATAGAACTTGTTACTAGGAACTGAAAGTGCACAAAACCAAAAGACATACAGGTTAGAAAGGAGGAAGTTTTAAATAGTACCTCCAGCCTCTACCACATCAACTGGAATAAAGCCTTCCAACTGCCACTGGTTTTATCTAACATATTCCCATTAAAGTCCATGGGAAAATCTGTAGACAAGCCAGATTTAGAAGCAACTAGTTTTTCTTGATTTTTTAATTTTTTTATTTTCAGACCTAATTTTTTAACTTTTGTATTTTGTTATTCATTATATATATTATATTTGCTATTTGTCTTCACATTATTTTATTACACTTTATTTTCTTTTTTATCTTACTTTGATTTAACACCTTCCCTTATTATTCATGGAAGGTCTTTGATATTATGCTGATTAGTCTATGTTGTTTTGGTTCTTCACATGGGTGACTGCTATCTTGCACAAATGCAACCCAGTGAAGCATGTTGCAACTTGCCTGCATTTCAACACAAAATCACCAGTATGTTGCTTAGGGATGTTCTGCACAACTACCTACTGTGTCTCCATGCAGAACATCTACAAGGTAAACAGTGGAGGAGGTGGTGGTCATCATAGCCTCCAATTAATAGCCATACAACATGGAAGCCAATATGTTTACTTGATGCCAATTTGGATGGCTGTCAGTCATGTCTCCAATTATGATACTGAAGAAAAAATGCAACTTAGCTCAGTTAGGTTAATAGGGCTATTGAAACATGACATAATCAATGCTGCAATACAGTCACCTGTCTGAACAAACTCTTACACATGAAAAGTTAAACAGCATTGGCCACTGGTGGATAAATCAATCTTTGTTAAAGTACTTAACAGTTAAGAATTCCTATAATTTGCCATTTTAAAGGTGATGTATACAAAGACATACTGCAGGGCTGCATTCTAATCAGTGAAACATGTAGTGTATTTTTATTAAACATTTAATATCTCTGATTTGACACACACTACAGCAATTATGTGGCAAATCATTTGCATCATGGTACATAATTAAACATTCCTATTGATTTAAATCTTAAGTGTGCTATTAATCTCTAGAGTTCAAGGGATTAATAGACGAACTGAATTTGATTTGCCCCAGAATTGAAAGTTTTCCGCAGTAATATACTTCTGGCTTCAGAGAGAGACAGATTGTGGATGTGTCGAAGTATAGCTGTGCATGGTACACCATCCTGTTATTTAAACTAGCATTTTTATATTCTCTCACCTCTCCAGTCAACAGACAAATGATCTTTGATGCATGTTGTATGACCTTGTCTGTGATCCACTTGGTGTTTAAGAGGTCTGGATTCTCCATTAACTTTTCTGCCACACAAGGATTAATGCTGTTATGGTAAAGCTCAGCGGTCTTCTTCACAATTATATAATCCTACGGATTGAAAGGGATTGAAAATTCTAATATAATTTAAAACAAGATCACTAAACTACTAATTATATTGTTGAAGGATCTGAGAAAGGATAATAAAGTTGAACATTTGTAATGGAAACAATACAAGCTATCTGTGGTTCTTCAAAATGATGCAATTCTGATATTTTGAAGTACAAACTCTGTCCTTTCTCTTCATTTACACAGGTACCAATGTTGAGAGGAAACTGGAATGCTTATACAACTCGTGTGTGTGAGAGTGTGTGTGTATTGTGTATTTTGTGTGCAAGTATATTATATGTGTGTATTGTGTGTGTACTGTGTGTGCATTTTTTGTGTGCATGCATATTTTGTGTTTATTGTGAGTGCATACTGTATGTATTGTGTGCACGTGTATATATTGTGTATAGTATGTGTATATTGTGTGGGCATCGAATGGGTATTGTGTGTATGTATTGTGTGTGGTTATTGTGAGTACTGTGTGGGTATTGTGTTCTGTATGTACTGTATATGTGTTTTGTGTGTGCATATTGTGTACTGTGTGTATATTGTGCGTGTGTATTGTAAATTGTGTGTATTGTATGTATTAGTTGTTTTGTGTGTGTACATTTGTGTGTATGGTATGGTGTGTATTGTGTGTGTACTGCATGTGTGTATACTGAGTGTGTGTATTGTGTTGTATGTATCGTTTTGTGGATTCTTTGTGTGGATTCTGTGTGTATTGGTGTGTGTGTGTATTGTGTTGCGCTTATTGTGAGTTGTGTATATTGTTTTGTGTATTGTGTTTGTGAGTGTTTATATGTGTGTTTGTATTGAGAGCCCTGCAGGTCCTTGCAGAGATTTTCACAGGAATGGCTAGGGGGTTGAAGCATGGACCTATAGGGGTATCATTATAGAGGAGACCTAAATAACCCTTCCTTAATGACCCTGGCTCTTACAGTCATTACTACAAGATCTTAGACATTGGAAAGTTTTTATTGTTTCCTGGAATTGTATCAGTCAAAATGAATATCATTGCTTGACTTTCAAACCCTCCCTGTTAATATCCCTCATTCTGCTCTGCAAACTCTTCAAAAATCTATCATTGGATTATTTTTAATATAGAGAGTGAACCATTGATTGCTAGTAAAGTCCTGATGCTCTCTAGATCCAAGGGAGGCATGAGAGTTCTAGATGTCTATAAAGATTACACTGTATACCACCTTATCCCCAATGGTTACCCAAAGCTGGGTGGATATAGAAAGCCATTGTTCATCTCCACATGTGCTACCCAACCTGATCTGTTTACCAAAAAGGAATAGGAGTCTTCTTTCCTTTTCTTTACCCACAGTCAAATTTCAAACTGATGTTCTGGATAAAGCTCAAAAATAGAACGAACCTCTTCTACTCTCCTTCCTTGCTTACCCCCATTTTTAGCAATCCACAATTCCCCCACAGGTGCCTGTGACAGATCTTTCCTTAACTGGAAGAGAGCTGCAATCCAGACAGTATGTGATATTAGGTCTACGACTGGATTTTGAATTCCTAAAGAATAAATTTGCACTCCTCTGAATTCTTCCAATATTTACAGATTAGATGCTTCCCCTTCTCTTTCTCTGACATCATCCTTTTAAAGGTCTTCCACCATTTGTGTTTAACTTATAATACACAAAAAGGTTTAATATCCAAAGTCTATAATTTACTGCCTTCTCCCACAGGTCCCTTTAAACATAAATGCATGAAGGCATGGGAGGAAGACCTGGGTCTGGAGCTGAGTGAGACTGACTGGAATATAGCTGCTTAAACATCTGTCTGCACAGTCACCCAGAAGAATATATATAAAATCCTCCCTTGATGATATTACACTTGTGGCAGGCTACATCCTATTAACACCTTCCACTTCAAGCCTTTGTTGGTGTGACTGTGGACAGGTTGGGGACCTGTTACATATATGGTGGTTATGTCCGTGTATATAATCTTTTGTTAGTAAAGCAGATAACAACTATCACATGTCCAGTAGATCCACCTCCCACCCCTTTTCCCTATGTTACACTCACTTCCCTCAGAACAGAAAGCTGGTCTGGACTGATCACGATGAGGGTCTTGTGTCAGTATAAGGAAAACTTATATAAGGGTTTGCCTTATACTGATAGACACAATATTGTCCCTGTCAAGCAACCAGCTTTCAGATCTGAGGGAAGTCAGCGTGACGCAGGGAAAAGAGGCAGGAGGGGAACACTTAAAATAAAATAAGATGAAGACTACAACATTATGGACCCTTAGAAAGGTACAGTTCATGATAAAAAAAAAAAAAGTATAATGAATAATCAACTATAAGTTCATATCCAAACATTACTATCTCTTTAAGACCTCTAAAGAAACTCTCACACATATCCTTACAGCCATTTGCTGTCTAATTGCCCAGTTGTGGAAATCATCTGCTACCCTCCCTCTTGGTATCATACTTTCTAGAATCTCCCACATGAAATTAAAACAAATATTAATCACCGCTCTATGTGGTACACAAATAATGCATGCAGAGATTTGGAATATGTGGTAACCAACATATGAACTCTATTGAGGGTGCTGATTTGTGATTCCTATCCCATCACCCTGTTGGGCAGAAAATAAAGGGATACATCTTTTTTGATTTAAAAACTACTTGTCTAACTCAGGGTTTTCCCTTGTTCCTATTGTTCCTCATTGTGATCCGTCCAATCAAGCGACCTGCTTTCAGATCTCATTGAAATGTGAATGATGTGATGAAAAGGGGCAGGAGAGGGAAACTTTTAAATTGATTTTCTAGGATACAAAGGTACATAGTGTATGGAGGATATTATGCATTATATAAAAGTACATTGCATAATTCCTTGTATGTTTATATTATGACATTAGTATCTAATTAAATCCTTTTGTCTTTAGTACATATGGAATACAGATACCATGGGGCTGAGTCCCTCCTACTGGGGGGCAGGGCACATCACAAAAAACAGGGTCTTTGGAGTGGAGACGCCCTTCTCTTTCTCCAGCTTGACCCCCTTCCCCCCCGCTTTCCCATAATTAATGTGAAAATAGTTACAGGAAAAGAACTAAGCAGGTAAGAAGAAAATAAAATCTCCCAGGACTAAGACCCTAAGAGGACTCCCCTGCCCAGGAAAGCAAGGCAAGAGAGGTTTGTCTCAGGGCAGGAGACCTGTTTTCCATATGGACTAAAAAGAAAAGCATTTAACATCCTATTTTCTCTTACGCCCAATATGGAGCACAGGTCCCATGGGATATACCAAAGGATCTCAAGATTCCTGAGAGGGAAAGAGAAAATACTGCCCACATGTTCCCATGATACCAGAATTCCCTAGGAGGAATCTGGATCTGAACAACCGTAGGTGTCAACAGACACCGAACTAACACAGAACAATGAACAAGAGGCAACAGGGCTAAAAAAAAAATAACACATGGCAGTAGAAAATGAGAGATCCTTAAACAGGCAAGGCTGTCTAAAGGCACATAAAACCTAAGACAGCACATAACGTCCAACAGATGGAGATCCCTCTCATGGACGAACGGTCAGGTCAAAAAAGAATGTGTGGCTATCTCCTGATTGATGTGAAATTCTGAAACTACTTTATCCTGGTGAAAATATAGGAATGTAGGTTTGCAAGGCAGAACTTTCATCTCAGCTTCCCACCGGACAGAGGCAACTGCCAAGAGAAAGACCATCTTCAGCATCAGCTGATGCAATGAGATTGAGGCTAGGGATCCCACGAGGGAAAAGCATGAGCCACTCCCTGTAGAAATGTATTTCCATCCTAGATGACAGAGATATGTTTCAGAAAAAGAGGGCTGACATCTGAACCTTGAAGGAACTCAAGTTGAGACCCTTGTCAACCACAGCTTGAAGGAAGGATAACACCATAGGAAAGTCACAGAGCTGTGCGGTCAAGAGACCAGATTCCAGATCTTAGGGGAGGTGGATTACACTAGGTAAAAGGGAGAGAGGGGGATACTTTATCATTCAATTAATCTTGAACTACAACTCTGAAAGTATTGAAATAACACTCTTCATGGCTCAAATACTATGAAGATTAATTGGAGCTGCTGTTTTTGTAAAATATTACCATCCCTTTAAGTCACAGTCAGGTATACAATTACCTGCACAGTGACACTACCAAAAGGAAAAATCCATATGAAGCAATGTGAAGTAAGTTGAATTTGCGATTCAGTTCCATGTGTTTGGTAGTAACACGTGTAAAGGGACTGAACTGTATCCCCAAATATCTGCTCCTCAAAAAGTTGGTGTTAAGGCCCCCAACGCATGTTAAGAACCACCGACATAGAAGTGAACTTTAAAAAAAAAAAAAAAAAAAAAAAAAAGCAAAAATTATAAGTGACCTGTGGATGTATTGATACGGGGCCCTATTCTCCATACCAATATATCCTGAGTACTTAAAAAATGTGTGTAATGTAAAAGTGAGTAACCCTTTCGGTGCTTGAGGGGTACCCAATGAGTTGCATAGCCATCTGGCATTCAAAGTGTTTTCAAAATGTGTGTAAAGCATGAATGAGTAACCCTTTCAATGCCAATGTGGTGCATACCCCTCTGGCACTCAAAGGGATTAAAAAAAAGTGTTTGTGAATGAGGAAAAATCCCTTTGAGTGCCAGTAGGATATGCAACGCATTGAACAGCGTTGCATACCCCTCTGGCACTCAAAGGGTTAAACAGTCAAAAAATAATACCAAAAAGTAAAATCAATTAGTTACTAAAAGATTGTAACATGAAATATACACTAAGGTGGCAGAAGGAAACAACAGCAACAACCCCCTCCTCCTCGTACCTTTCGGGTTACTGCCCGATACGCAGTGAGGGAAATTTGAAAAGGGACTTCCTTTTATATGGCCAGTGCCTGTTCAAACTAATTCCCACACTGCCATTGGCTGGGATGTGGGGTTACACAGGGCATGGGACATGCCCTACAGTATCCCCACGTCCCAGCCAACCTTCCAGTGCATAGAGCCAATTAGAAGCTGATTGGCTGGGAGGCGTGGTTAGTGCGGGGCACATTTTGTACCCTGCGTAAGCACACATCCCAGACAATGGGAGCAGGGGGGGCAATCTGAACTGGCCCAAAAGGTACAAGGAGGGGGGATTGTTGCTATTGTTTCCTACGTATGTTTCATGTTAGATTTTTTTTAATAACTATTTTTTTTTCAGGTTCCACAGGAATGTTAAAGAAGAAGAATTAAGAGGAGCACAGATGAAGAAAGAAGATTAAGATGACAGATGAAGAAGAAGAAGAAAGAAGAGGGTGACAGATGAAGAAAAAGAGAAGAAGAAGATTGAACCATACAGAGGAATAATTGAAGAAGTCCTGGGTGCAGAAGACCCCACTGGACATCAGGATGATAAAGAGTTGTTGTAACTCTAGGCGACAGGATACTGTTAGGGCTAGTATGGGTCCAATTTATTATTAATGTTAGCGGTAGTACAGTGCCATGGGAAGGGTTAATGTTTGGGATGGTGATTGTGTTTGAGGCTCACGCTCAGTGTTTGACAGTGTCAAACACCAATCGTGAGCTGGTTTCCTTTGATCTTCCATTTCTCACTGTATTTAGCACAAGCTATGGGACAAAAAAAAAACAAAAAAAACATGACGAATGTTTGGCCACAAGTTAGGTTCTGTGTCCCAATGCTTGTCGTGGTTCCTGTTGGAAAGGCAATTGGATTCCTAAAGTAACACTGTGTGTATCCATTTTTTCCCTCCTAACAGTTTAACTGGTGGGAATTGGATTGAGCCCATGATCTGCAAACCATGCCTTCCTGCTCCAGAATAGAGCGATTAGGATAACCATCACCATGTCCATCCTCATCTTCCAGGTCACCCTGAAGTTGAGAGGAATCAGAAATAAATATAAAAACAGGTGAAAGCTCCATGGAATGGACATGGCATCCATTGTGAAGGTCAGTGGGTACTTGTTTGAGCACAGAACATTAGAACCTTCCTGTTCTCCCTGATTGCAATTAGGTCTATTGCAGGGATGCCCCAATGTTGAACTATCAGGTAGAACGCCTGCGGATGGAGCTCCCAATTTCCTGGATCTATGTTTTCTACCCCTTGAATGTGTACAGCTGAGATGGCTGGAACTCGGCTTCTGACAAAGCAAGGAGACCTTTCACCTCTCTCCATATTATCTCGCTGCTGGTACCCCCTTGATTGATTTACACCACCACAGTGGAGTTGTCCAACTGAACTCTCACTAGAGTCCCTGTAAGTACCTGGGACCAGTGAAAGAGTCAGACAAACTGTTGATGGACAAAAGTCTCTCCTCCCTTGTTCACCTGCCCTGGGAACCCATGTCACCCAATGTTGCACTCCAGCCCCTCAGACTGGTATCTGTAATCACCAGGGTCCACTCTGGAATCACAAAAGACCTCCATCTTGCCATATTCAACCGATGAAGCAACCACTGAAGATCCTCCCTGGAACTGTGAGTAGGGAACTGTCTGCAGAAACAAACCGACCCAGGACTCTCATGTAGTCCCTTATTGTGGCCAACTGCCACTCCAGAACTTGAGATATATCCTGGAACAAAATCTGAAACTTCAAATTTCATGCCCAGGAACATCAAAACATGGGATATGACGAGAGAATATTTCTGGAGATTGAGAATCCAGCTGTGATACACCAGAATGTGCTCAAACTCTTGGATCTGGTGAGCCTAGAGGTGTTCTGAAGAAGCCTTGAGTGAGAGAACAGGATGTGTATCTACGTTCCCTGAAAATCCAGGGAGGCTACGTCCTCCCTGCCAGGCACACTGATGTGATATCAGAATGCAAAGAGTCTACCAGTACCTGTTTATCTGTTTTTCTGGAAAGAGATTAGTGAAAGAGCCTCACCCTCTGTGAAACCTTTTAGCAAAAGAAGTGATCTGGGATCTGAAATATGTGCAGTACTCTTCTGTTGCCACCTGCAAAACTCACAGGTCCATTATGGAGGATGCCCAGGCATCTAAAAAAAAAGCGAAGGCAGCCTCCTACAGGCAATGGTAGACCAGCATTCCACAAGTAATGCTGAGGTTGGTTTGTCAGTCTTAGACTTTGCAGCTGCCAGGCCTGTCTGGGATTTGTGGCAGGGCAATGTTGGGAGATCTGAAGGGGTTTGCTCCCTCTGCACCCTGGATTGGCGGGGGAACAAAATCCATGCTTTTTCCTTGAAGGAACAGACCACTTGGTGGAAATCTGGGGCAACAGGGTGAACATTCCACCAGTACCATCACTAAGAGGCCCCAAAAAGGGCCTTACCACAAAAAGGAGGAACACCAATGACTTATTTGAAGATTGGTCTGCGGACCAAATGTTGAGCCCCAAAGTGCTCTTTCCAGAACTAGTGTCACTAAGATGCCCCAAACAGGGCCTTGCACTGAAAAGGCAATGATACCAGTGACTGCTCTAAAGATTGGTCCGAGGACCAATTCTTGAGCCACAGGGTGCGATGTGCAGAAAAAGAAAATATTGAAGATTTTCCTGAAAATCTGGCTGCGTCAAACAGAGACTCAGTACTGATGTAAGTATTGGCTTCCATTATGTTGCCCACCAAAACCAGCATGTCCTCCCCTAGGGAGCCTATTATTGGCCTGATCCTTGAACCCCGCAGCATCCTCCAGGGGAAGGGCAATGTTGTTCGCCAATTGCCAATGGGGGGGGGGCAAAAGCAGGGGGAGAATTTCTCTGTGCCGGAGTCTCAGCAGTAAAAGGTTATAGCTTAGAGAAATGTTTATTAATTAAAAGTCTCTTATGATGAGTTTTCCACTCATCAATAAGGATCTGATCAAGAATGTTTCCTGCGCCTCAGGAAAATGTCCAGAGTGATAGATTCCCCACCTGTGGTATTAGAGACCTGAAGGGTCTCCAATGCTGCCTTGATGAGCCCCTCAACAGCGGGGACCGGATCAGTCTCCATAAGAGAAGGATGAGTCCACATCCTCATCATCCATGTCCACATCCAGACCAATTATCACGGTGCCCGTGATCCCTTTCTGTCACTCTCGCTTGTGGTGCTCTCCTATTGGCTGAGGCTGTTTGGCCCGCCCCTGGTGACCTTTTTATGCCTGGCCACTGACACCTGTCAGTTGCCCTTTTGTGGTGTTCCAGAGCCAGTGTTGCTGTTGCTATCTTCATTTGATCCTGATTCCTGTGTACCGAATTGGCCTGTCTTGACTACGCTCCTGTGTTCCTGCTCCATGATCCGACCCGGCCTGGCTGACGTTCCTGCTTGTGACTGATCTGGCTTGTCTGAGTACCTCCTCCGTGTACCGATCCGGCCTGGCTGACGTTCCTGCTTGTGACTGATCTGGCTTGTCTGAGAATCACCTCTGTGTACCGATCTGGCCCGGCTGACTTCCTGCTCTGTGACTTGAACCGGCTTTTTCCAGTGATCTGCGTGTACTGCTTCCTGCTCTACTGTCGCCGTTGCAACATTCTGACTTCCGCTGAGGCCGAGTACCGGACTGTTTGCCTCTTGCCACAGTACTCCTTCAGTGTTGTGCCTCCAGTGCTGAGTCTCCGTTACCGGGTGCAGAGCTGTGCTTCCATACTGAGCCTTCCTGACATTTGCAGAGCACTTTCCATTACTGCTGAGCCTGAGTTCCATGAGCTGCTTAACCTGTTCAGTGCTGGCATATCTCTATTGAGCCTTTACGTTACTGGCTGAGCCTATTCCTGTGTTGCTGCTACTTCTGCAGAGCTGGCTGCGTTATAAACTTGATCTGGACAGCAGCTCAGTCTTCCACCAGCAGAGTAGTCGGTATACGCTTACCGCGACCGGTAGTGGCGCTATTGGCTCATGCAGGCTGTCTCCGGTATACGACCGTGGGGGCTATTGGCTCATCTCTCGTGCAGCAAAGAGCGGTCTCCATTGTACGCCAGCGGGGGCTATTGGCCATCTCTTGCGTTATAGCAGTCTCCGTTATTATGCCCGTAGGGGCTACTGGCTTAAGCTCTTGCAGGTGGTCTCCGGTATACACCCGTGGGGGCTATTGGCTCAAATTGCACTGTACAAGCTGGTCTCCGTTATTACGCCCGTGGGGGCTATTGGCAAGCTCTTGCATTGTGGCCGTCTCCGTTGTTACGCCCGTGGGGGCTATCGACTAAAGCACTTGCAGATATTGTTATCTTCGTTGTACGCCTGGGTGGTAGGAACGACAGGAATAGGCCCAGACTGAGTAATGGGATCCCTAGAGTGCTAGGGAGGTCAGCAGGGCTGACAGGAGTGAAAGCAACAATTCACCTGGTGGCCAGGTGAGGAGAATAGCTGACAGATGGAAGGCAACGCAACCGAACTCCTAGTACACTAGGAGGGAGAGTAGTACTGGCAGCAACCAGGCAAGGCAACCGGACCCCTAGTACGCTAGGTGGCATTGCAGTACTGGCAGTGACAAAGCAAGGCAACCAGACCCCTAGTACGCTAGGTGGTAGCGCAGTACTGGTAGTGACAAGGCAAGGCAACAGGACCCCCAATACGCTAGGTGGTAGCGCAGTACTGGAAGTGACAAGGCAAGGCAACCGGACCCCTAGTCAGCTAGGTGGTAGCGCAGTACTGGCAGTGACAAGGCAAGGCAACCGAACCAACCTGGGAGCTAGAGCAACGACAAGTGACAGAAGTCACTAAACCACGCACTGGCCCATAGACAGGCTTAGGACGCTCAAGACCTCAGGTCAGGTAAAACGGCCGCACAAGCTGAGACTAGCGAGGTGCAATGGAGCGGCAGCCAACCTCGTAGCAATGAAGCAGACAGCTGTGCGAGGTCAAGCGTATAAGTGCGGGTATGCAGGAGGGGGAACACACCGTGCCAGACTGGCACTGACGGAGCAGAACAGGCAACGGACTGAGTAGGAACTTGGACAGGCTGAGGGACAGTCGGTTCGGTGAATCAGAGCAGGATACTCAGTCAAGCCGGGTCGGTACGCAGAGCAAGATAGTCAGCCAAGCCGGGTCGGTACACAGAGCAGGATAGTCAGCCAAGCCGGGTCGGTACACAGAGCAGGATAGTCAGCCAAGACGGGTTGGTACACAGAGCAGGATAGTCAGCCAAGCCGGGTCGCAACGGAAGTCAGGAACAGAGGGTCACTCAGGAACGTAGTCAGTTGAGCCGGGTCATACACAGGATACCAGGAACCATAGGAACAAACGCTAGATACTGGAACACCACGAAAGGGCGTTGCCATAATGACAGCGCTAGCATATAAAGGTAACCAGTGGAAGGAGTAATACTGATTGCCAATAAGAATGCTAGAAGGAAATGACCAAGAAGTAGCAATGTCGCAGATGGAGGAATCACGGGCACCATGATAGATGGATGGTAATCCTACATGCTTTCAGATAGGGAAAATTCTTTCCGATTGGCTGACTGAGTATTATGGGTTGTGTAGGCTGGCGTACAATACATGGGAGAACTGTATACTGTCAAAGTATCCTTTAAATCCGTGGGGTAGCTGTATGTGGATATGGAGGTGCCCAGGGCTAGCCAATAAGTGTCCGATGAGTGTACACTGCAGCGAAGGTGTTAAGTGTTCTGCCAGGTGATGTTTTGGTTCCACTATTCTATGTAAGGAGTCAATCAATGCCCAGTCTGTGGGTGAATGGGTTGACACTAGAGCTGTCAAACAGTCAGACTGGAGGCCACTTAGTATTTCTAGAAGTCTGGTAGGTCAAGGGCCCTCAGTCTGAGAGAGAGAGAGAGTGTGTGTGCTTAGTCTGAGAGAGAGAGGGTATGCTTAGTCTGAGAGAGAGAGTGTATGTGCTTAGTCTTAGAGAGAGAGAGTGTGTGTGTGTGTGCTTAGTCTGAGAGAGAGACTGTGTGCTTAGGGTGAGTTGGGCAGTGTGGACAGTGTGTGGAGGTGGGCAATGTGGGCAATGTGATGGGGAGGAGGATGGGGTGGGCAATGTGGAGATGGGCAAAGTGTGGAGATGAATATGTGGGCGGGGCAGGGGATTGTGGCCGGGTCGAGGGCATCAAAATGCACCTTCGCCTGCGTATACAAAAATCCTTGCACCGGCCCTGGGGCCGGTCGAGGCGTTTAAAAAAAACGAATCATTAAATGAGTTTGGGCCGTCTTTCAGAAAGTGTTACAAGTTTCCTGGTGGGTGGGCAATCAACATGCGGCCGTGCGGCGCACCGCACGTGATTATAAGCTCACGATCACCGTTGGCCGACAGCCCAACCACGCGACAGTCAGTGTCACTGAAGGCCGCCGCCAGCCGCTCCAGAGCAGAGAGGGGCAAGAGGTGAGTGTGGCACTAGAGAGGGACAGAGAATGAGCAGAGGCCCAAAAGCTGAGGGTGGCACTGTAGAGGGACAGAGGCCCATTAAAGAGTTGAGTGTGTGGAGGAGTGGGACAGGGGCACAGGAATGGATAGTGTGACTGAGATCTTTAGAGTGTGATAGAGGCTGTTGTGCGGTGCCACACATGATTTGAGCTGACACCACACGTCACCAATACAGCAAATCTGTGATGATACTGCATTTCATTATGTTTCATTTATTATTATATAGTTACATAATACAAATTAACAGAGACAAATTACCTATTGTCTCTGTTAATATCTTGTTAACTACTTGGTGTCTTTTATCCCCATTCTACAACTGTAAGGCACTGTAGAAAAAACTTGGTGCTATATAAATAACGAATGAATGAATGAACGCCCGCCGCTGCAGAACTTCCCCCCCATGGGCTGCTCAAAAAATAAAAATGGGCTGCTCAGCCTTAAATGTCCTGGCCTATTTTTTGTCCCAGTCGGGGCCTGCTTGCATGCATTTTGTTTGCCCACAATCATTCACTCCTCACATGACCTGTGGGGAGTTGATAAAAAGGTACTTTTACTGAGAGGACTGTTGGATCGACAACCCTCTCATATACTCACTGCGCACACCCATTGTCGTTTTTGCATTAGGAAAGGCCTTTATCTATATGTTTTTTATATTGTATGTCTTCTGTTTTTAATTGCACCACACTGGGACCCACAAGCATTTCAAAGAAAGCATTTAAAGGGTCCCCCTCCAACGCGTTTACTTTAACATCTCATCAGGGAACTTTAAATTTAGATAGGGTTTTTTAATTTTAATTGTATTAGAGTAGGACTTGCCGCAAGTGAGGAACCTTGGCTTACCCACGACTTGGCCAAATTGTGAATACTAAAATCTCACTCCTTTTCTAAGAGATATTATATATGCACATTACAGGACACATATTTAAGTGTATATAAACAAACGCAGGTTTGTCTTTTTCTCTGTCTGTTTTTACTTTGGGTCTATGCCTGAGGTTTGTGGGACTGGAGAACCCTCTCTGCTGCTGTCTCTTTATATTCACATTAAAATTATATTACTATATGGATATGTTATGATGAGTTGGCGCTGTAAGTTTTCTTTCTTGCCTTGTTTGTTTTTTTTTTCTGCTTGCCTTTTAGCTTGTGGTAACTGGCATAATATGGGTGGTAGAATGACTGTCCGTTTAAAGCGGAACATTCACATCACAAAAAAAACTGACCACAGCTTTGAATAATTAATATAAAATTAGCGCTCAGTGTTTTTTTAAACCCACTTACGTAGGAGTAGAGATATTAAGCTTGAAAATGTGCCACTTCCGCATTCTGTGGCACCCTGTAACTGCGGCACAGAGACGCAGGACTTCCCACCTCCCTCCCAGCAGCCTCAGGGAGTATGTTCACCCTTCCCTTCGGAAATGTATTTTTCCTTGCCAACGTTAAAGCAAGCTCCGTTTACTATGCTACTGAGGTTGGGCATTTCCCACTTTTTGAGTATACACTCCTCCTTTCTATTGTTCAGGAAGGACAGTGTTCTACTGTGTATAATGTTGTTTTCCCCCTTTTTCCCACACCCTACTTTTGTGTCTTTCTCCTCCCCCTTCTTTATTTTGTTTGTTTAGTCTCTTTCTCCCTTTTCATTTCTCTGTTTCTAGATCTCTATTCTGGCTGACTGGGAGGTGAGTTCTAGATATTTTCTCCTTTTGAGGCCTTGTCCTGAGATACTCTGGGCTTTCATTGTTCGGTCCAGACCAATACCTTTGTTTTCAGCCTTCATGTCCAATATAAGCGTTGTGGCTCCCTGCCCCCCCCCCCCAGCCTCCTCTCCTGTCTTTCTGGAGACCCAGCTGACAGATTCAATACTCTTTGCGGCATTCTAAACAGCAAATAACTTACTCTTGATAGTTGGCCCAACTGCTACAATGCTTCCCTCGAAGTGTCTCCCATTCGTACGTATTGTGTCACATTTCTTCTCTCCGATACCCATTCATAATACCATTTGGATTCCAAAACCGTTTTGACCTCCATTGCCCATTTTCTACAACTATGGGATTCTATGAACTCTAGAAAGTCCTTGTCAGCCCCTATTTCAGGTATGACCACCAGGGGCGGGCTGGCCCAGGGGGCAGGTGGAAATGCCCCCCGGGCCGGTCATAAATATGGCTGGTGGGCCGCAGCCTCCCTTCATCACCTGCTTGCTCTCCTCAAGCACGCGAGACTGGCTGCTGGGCTGGTCCAGCAATTTATGAGGTAATTGTTTTATCAGCCCAGAGCAGGCAGCTCAGGACTGCCATCAATCAAAGCAGGACACTTGTCCTGTGACCAAAGTAGAACGAAGAGGAAAGTTGGAGGTGGAGTGGTGACGATAGGTTGCCTAGCAACCAATGCGTCTTTGGAAAAGGGAAGTGACGAAGGCAGATATGTGGTGCGTGTGCGCAGCGCAGGGGAAGTGACTGGTGCCTGGAGAGTCCTGTGAAGCAGGTTATGGGGCTTTTGCAGCTTTATTCAGACAGAGTTGCTTGCTTCGAATAATGGGCTCAGCACTCAGCTAAAAGTAAGAATGTAAGAGTGTATTTTTCAGTGTTTATTTATGGATCACTATGTGACTGTATTTGAGGTTGTAAAGTTTGATACTTGTGTACTAGTGTATGTTTTAGTGTTCTGGGGTATGAATGTGCTAGTGTATGCATTAGTATTCTGGGGAATTAAGGTGTATGCATGTGTGTGTTATTGTATGTATATGTGTTGCCAGGGTGTGTATCTATGTGTATGCTGTGTATATATGTGTGTGCCAGGGTGTGAATGTGTGTGCGCCAGGGTGGGAATGTGTGCGCTAATATATTCTCTAACTTACACATGGATACACTAGCATACGCATGCATTCAAGAGTATGCCAGTGTAAGCATGTGTGTGAATTTGTGCTAGCCTATACATGCATGTGTGTACCATGGTGTAAATGTGTGTGCTAGTGTATGTGTGCATGTGCCAGGGTGTGAGTGTGTGTGCTAGTGTATGTGTGTATGTGCCAGGGTGTGAATGTATTTGCTAGTGTGTGTGCATGTGTCAGGGTGTGGGTGTGTGTGCTAATGTATGCTCCAGGGTGCAAATGTGTGTGCTAGTTATGTGTGTATGTGCCAGGGTGTGAATGTGTGTTCTAGTGTATGTGTGTATTTGCCAGGATGCAAATGCGTGTGGTAGTGTATGTGCCAGGCTGTGAGTGTGTGTGCTAGTGTCTGTGTGTATGTGCCAGAGTATGAGTGTGTTAGTGTATATGTGCATGTGCCAGGGTGCATCTGTGCATAAAAAATACAAAGTAAATAAAAAAATAATAATAATATATATTTGTGTGCAAAGTGACCCTGGGGTGTTAGTAGCATAAACCTGATTCTAGGGAGAGCAGGGGTGGGCAACCTGAGGCTCAACTGTTAACGAACGTCACCTCTAATTATCCTGAGCCAGCTATTTGAGGATGATGGGGGTTTTAGTTTAACAAAATATTAGTATGATCCACTGCAGCAGCACCACCACCCATCCTTCGTGCCACACTGCCATATTCTTTTCTCTTCATTCCCAAATTCATTGCCTTATCATTCCCACTACTACCCAAAGTTCCCTGTTCCACTGCCTATTTCCTTCTTGTTTCCCGCTGTTGTCCTGCTCTTATTATAAAAATATAGGATATGTAGACATGCCAAATTGTATTATGCCTGGTTTGTAGAAAAACTGCAGGGAGACTGTGGGAGATGGGAAGGAAAGCAGTGAAAGATTGTGGCAGGAAGGATAGGGAAGAAGAATATTGGTACGGGGATGGCAAAAAGGAATGAAGGAGGATATCTCTGATGGATACAAAACAGAGGAGTGGTGGTGGTTTCTTAAGCTTCACTGCCCAAAAAAGGAGTTGGTGAATGACCGTTGACTCCATGATGGTAAAGCAGTAGATAATAACAGAAAAGTACATCCCATCTCACTAAAGTATGGTCACTTCTGCTCTAGAGAATGCAAACTCTGATACAGTTAACTTGTAGATTGAAATCTCTAGGCATTATTTATGAGTATCAGATATAATTGTCAAGAAAGAAAGAAAGAAAGCCAAGCTGAATGAATGAATGAATTAATATGTTTATTTATATAGCGACCACAAGTGTACGCAGCGCTTTACAAACTAAGGGTTTAGACAATACAGGGTTATAAGTGCTGTGCAAAGTGAAACACTGGAAGTGAGGTCCCTGCCCAAAAGCTTACAATCTAAAGTGGTAACGGGAGACATACAAAGTAGATGAGGGTCAAGTGCTGTATACAGTTCCAATTAGGATAGGGGACATAAATTAAGTAATATACAAAGTGAGTGCCATATAACATGTTTAAGTTTTGTTAAGAAAGTGTAGTTTCAATCGTGATTTGAAGACCATCAGAGAGGTGCAGTGGTGCAGTGTGGGAGGTAGAGCATTCCATAGATAAGGAGCAATGAGAGAAAAAGGTTTGATACGTTAGAAGGCTGTAGACACAAAAGAAGGTGAGAGAAAATTGTTATTGGCTGATCGTAAGTTACAGATACAATTGTCAAGAAAGAAAGCCAAGGTATCACTAGTGTAGTTCCATTTCAGTTGTAGGCTCTGTGGTATCACTAGTGTGCCATCATTTAATTTTTGATGTTGGTGGTATCACTAGTATAGCTCCATTCAATTGTAAGCTTTGTGGTATCACTAGTGTAGCTCCATTTCAGTCATACGCTCCATGGTATTACTTGCTTTAATTCACAACATTGATGTCAATTATAAAATTATGAAAACTGGCTAGACTGGATTGTAAAGGTGGGCTGGAGAGAGAAGAAATGGGCCACTTGATTGTACTTGCCCCCCAGGCCGAAAGTTGCCAGCCCTCCCCTGATGACCACCATCTCTGGTAACCCCTCTTTCATCTCTGTGATGTCTGAGTTTCACCATTGGATACCTGTACACCACTTTTGTTTTTCTCACTGATTTGATCACCTAATTCCATTCTCTGTTCTGTCCAAAAATACCACGGTCCTGGGTCTTTATCCAAATGGTCTTTCTAAACTTATCTGTAAATTGATAGCACATATTCTGTTGGCAGCTCACAATCTGATTGCTTCCAATTGGAAGAAATTGGCACTCCCTGACCTGGTGTCCCTTACTGCTGCTGTTTGGCACTTATACACTATGGAAAGATTTACAGCTCAGCTCAAGGATCGGTACGAGTCTTTTCTATCCATCTGAGAGCCGTGATTCGTGTTTACCGCCCATGAGCTGATTCTTGGACTTTTTGGGACACACACTATGCACAATTGTGTAGCCCTCTTCTTTTGTCTCTTCTTCTTTTTTGCTTTCCTTGAGCTCCTTTTCTCCACCTATCACCCCCCCTTTTTTCCCCATCTACTTCTACTTCTTACTGCCTGGTTTTACATATTCAGAATTTTATTGTCTGTTCCGGTTATCCTGACACAAATGACTATATGTTCTAGCATTGTGACTCTGCTATTGCTCATATGGTAACATACTGGATATGACATTTTACACTGTTTCTATGTACCCCTTCCCTTTTCCTCTTTTGTATTCCACCATCTATTATATAAAAAGGATTCTCAATAAAAATTATGTTAAAAAAAAACCAACACCTTTAATAACACTAGTAAAATATATAAATCACTTGCATTACCTTGCCTACAGGTGCTTAAATAAAGTTAACCTGCGTTCCACTGTGCAATGCAGGGGCCTTTTCCTGGAAACAACATGTAATCAGGCATAAAATCAGCATGAGGTCTATTGATGGGACACCCCACTGGATAATCAGGTAAAACACTTCCATATGGAGTTCCCAATTTCCTGGATCTACATCTTGTCGACTGAGAAAGTTCGCTAGAATGTTTTCTATCCCTGGAACGTGAACATCTGAAATGGCCAGAACATGGGCCTCCTTCCAGCAGAGGAGACCTTTTACTTTGTTCCAGACTGTGAGTCTCTCCCCGGTGATTGATGTACTCCATAGCAGTGGCATTGGACTAGAGCTGTTCACATTTCCAGGAGTTCCAGAACGTTGATAGGCAGTAGACTCTCATCCTGTGTCCACCTGCTCTGGACTCCTATGTGACACAGAACAGCACCCCAGCCCCTTAGACTGGCATCCATGGTGACCAGGTTCCACTCCAGGATCACAAAGGCCCTCCCCCTGATCCAGGTTTGGATGATAAAACCACCACCAGAGATCTCCCCTGGCCCCTGGAGAGACAGAGACACCTGCCGAAGATGCTCCAAATTCCTGGATCAATTCTTGAGAATATCCTGCTGTAGCTCCCTTGTGTGGACCTAAGAGTAAGGGACCACATCCAGGTGTAAGAGAGATGCCCTGAACATGGAACGTAAAAAAGCATGGCTCCAAAGCCAGGCCAAATGGTGTGAACTGGCAATGTTTGGAACTGAAAGCAAAACACAGGTAGCGCTGGCTGTCCGGGTGAATGGGAACGAGCAAGTATGTGTCCTAGAGAGTCTAGAGAGGCCAGATACTGCCCCGGGCACATCTCTGCAATGACAGAACACATAGATTCCATCTTGAAGCATGTAGAAACCGCATATATGTTGAGGCATTTGAGGTCCAGAATGGGGTTGCAGTTGCCTTTCTTCTTTGGGACCTCAGATAGGTTGGAATAGACACCTACAGAGCACTCAGGGACTGTTACTGGCACCAGAACCTGTTTTTCCAGCAGGGAGTCCACTACCTCCTGGAAAAGCATTACTTTATCTGTCTCTTTTGGAATCCTTGACAAGAAGAACCAATATGGAGGAAGGGAGAAGAACCAATATGGAGGAAGGGATTTGAAATCTAAGCAGTAACCTTCCCTGATTACACACAAAACCCACTGGTCTTCCTCGAGTCATGTGGAAGAAAGCTCATCAGACTGAGCCTTTGTAGCTGAGAGCTTGGGCTTGTCTGGGTTTCGTGGAGAGACCCACTTAAGAGGCTTGTGAACTCTGCAGCCTACACGCCCTCATTTGTGGGGGGGTGGAAAAGAGATGCTTTTATTGCCAGAAAAGGACCTCTTGGTGGAAATCTGAGGTTAACAATTTACTCTTGCCACTAGTAGCGTCACTGATGATCTGCTTCAGGTCAGACCCAAAAAGGGACTTGCCCTGAAATGGCAAGGAAACCATTGACTTATAAGTTCGGTCCACTTATGGTGGACACCATGCAACCCTAAAGAATGATGAACGTGCAACCCGGAGTGGAGGACCACTCCAGAGCTTGGGAAACCTTCCCTTCACGGGTATCAAACCTGAGTCCAAGGAAAACCAAGTCCTGAGAGGGAACCTGAGCAGACTTCTCCCTGTTGAGAATCTACCCATGGTGGAGGAGAATCTGAGCACGGTCCTGGACATGCTGGTCCAGGATTTCTCTTGATGGAGCCTTCAGCAGAAGGTCATCCATATGGGGTGTCCTGAATCCCACTGGTGTGAAGGAAGGCAATCAGCACCCCCAGAACTCTGGCAAACACCTGAGGAGTGGAGGTAAGCCCAAAAGGCAGAAAGGTGAACTGGAAGTTCCCCGGTTCGCAAGAGAAGCAAAGGTACTTCTGACTGTCCAGATGAATCAGGACATGCAAGTATGCATTCTGCAGATCAAGAGATGCAAGGAATTCTCCCAGTGACGTAGCTGCGATGACAAGTGCAAAGACTCCATTATGAAGAGTGCAGTCTCCACAAAAGACTTGAGGTCCTTGAGGTCCAAGATAGGACGGCTGCCTCCATCCCTCTTGGCCACCATGAACAGGCTTGAATAGAAACCTGAACCTCTTTCTTGAGTAGGAACTGGAATCAGAACTCCCTTGTCTGATCCTGAAGGATCTGTAGGGAGGAAGGGACTTGAAGGCAATCTTGTACCCTTCCGAAACCACCTGCAGAACCCACCGGTGCGCAATGGACTCTGCCATGCAGCTGAAAAATGGTGCAGACACCCACCCACGGGCAGCTGTGGACCAGGATTCTGAGAGACATGCAGAGGCAGACTTGTCAGACTTGGACTTGGCAGTGGCGTGCTTAAAGTACCACTGTTGTCTGGGCTTGGAGGTGGGGCATGGGGTTCCAGCTTGAGACATGCTCGGATTTGGCCTTTGCACCTCTGTTTGGCAGGGAAGAAAAAGACACTGTTTCCTCACTGTGTTTGGAGACCTGAGGTAACAGAGTGCTCTTGCCCCCGGTAGCCTCACTGATAATCTGTTTCAGTTCAGGCCCAAAAAGATTTGTCCTGAAAGGTGAGAGAAAACTGTGACTTCTTAGATGAGAGATCAGCAGTTCAAATCTTGAGCCAAAAAGTGCATCTTGCTGTGACATAAAAGGCAAAAGCCTTAGCTGAGAGTTTGGCTTAATCAAAAAGAGCCTCAGACATGTTGGCCAAGAGGGCTAAAAGATCCTCCTTAGGGGTGCCATTTCTGACAGCCTCAGTAAGCCATGTCCCTTTGGATCTGACACCTAACAAGAGAAGTGTCTAAACAGTATAAAAAGCCCAAATACTGTGTCCCAGAATAATAAATCACCTCAGAAAGCCCAAGAAGGTACTTATCTGGCAGGTGAAAGGTTAATCTGAGAAGGAGAGCAGGAACAGTCAAACCTCTGCATAAGATAAGCCAGCAAGGAGAAAATGGTGTCTGTAAAAACCATCAGCCAATCGGAAGGAAGCCCGGGAAATGGGCATTCTGGGAGTTTTAGTTCTTCCCAGTTGCTGTATCCTAGCAATGATTTAACTTGCACTTGCAGGGCCCCAGGGGACCCTAAGACACTGGGGATGTGAACGGGATTTTAGGGCAAGCAGAGACAAGAAAAATGAGCCCTCTCTCAACTCTGTATATCAAACAGTTACAGATATATGTCTCAAAGCAGTTTGTCCCATAGAAGTCAATGTAGCAAGTGCGGCCACGCAGGAAACGAGTCTTAAAGGTGTGGAACACTGAAATACAAACTTTACAAATGTGTCCAAAATTACCCAAATACCCAAGGGGAATTGTAGGAATAAATAAAAATGGATGATTCTGAAGAGAAAAAATTATAAATAAGCCCTTAAACCCAGTTAAACAAGCAGAGAAGGGGTTAACTATACAAAATGCAGCCATCCAAACACAAAAAAACCCAGGCACCAAACTGAATAAGGTACCCAACATGAGTGCAAGAGTTCTGGACTCCAAGATGACCACTGTATGGAGGGTAATAATGGGACAAGTGGACCATGGCACTCAAAGGGTTACTCACCAATCTTGATCTTCTGTCTTCAGATTACCATTATGAGAAACAGAGCTTGAGAGAGAACCAGTTAGGAGAGATAAGCTGCAAGATTCTCTCCACAGGGCTGCAAAGGTCCACAACAGCCCCTGCCTGTTGGACAGTCCTCCAGGGGAAGCTAGGAATGATAACACACCTAATTGTTACACCCCCTATCTAACATATAAAGCAAAAAAGTAGTATAAAGACTAAGCAGAAAAGTTCCTTGCATTCACACAGGTGTGGAACAAGTTAAACTGAGTAGGCGGGGCTAAGGGTAGCCTGATAAGTAGAAGGGAAGGCTCCACCTCCAAGACATTGGCTTGAAATGTTCCAGCCTACTGGAAAGAGCTGCCGCCTCTCCATGGTACCTGTATGCCGCAGTGGTAACTGTATGTCATTCTGGACAACAGAGAAAAAAGGGTATAGATTATAAAACTGTTTATAGAGGAAAAGTCTTTTATCGGGAGTTTTCCAGTCAAGGATCTGATCAAGAGTGTTAATGGAAGGAAAAATGGGAGAAGACTTCTTATGCCTCTGGAAAATGTCTAGATTGGGGGATCCGTCACCAGGGGAATCAAGGTCCTGGAGGGTCTACAAGACTGCACTAATGAGCACCTCAACAGACGGGAGCAGATCAGCCTCATAGGAAACAGCCATATCTTCGTACTGCCCATCAACATTCTCTTCCCCTTCAGAGGATAATTCTTCCTCAAAGGAAACCCCCAATAATCTGTGCATGACCCCTAGAAATGGGAGCAATCTGATTAAAGGTAGGAATAGACTTCCATGAATGACGTAACCCTTGGGCAGATGAAGAAGGCATTTGGGCCACTGAAGACAGTAATGTCTTGAACCAAGATCGCTCTTAATCAGTGCTGGAGGGCCCTGGTGGAGTAGTGGGGGCAACAGGACATGAGGGTTATATAAACCATGAATATTCTCTAGGAAGCCCCACCTGGCAAGAGGAACAGTGTGTGTGTGGGGGGGGGGGGTTAAGAGTGGCCCCTGGCCTTGGATTTTCCCCCATGCCCCTTAGAGTCCAAAATACTTCCCACTAAAAAGCAGTAGAGAATGTCCTCAGAGTAACAGTACACCCTTAATAGCCCAGAAATATATTTTCTGGCAAGAGAATGGTTAATCTGGAGAAGGAGAGCAAGGAGAATCAGCCTATGTGCAGGATAAGCAAGAGATAAGTAAACTAGCCACTGCAAAACTATCAGCCAATCAGAAGAAAACCAGTGAAATGGGCATTCTGGGAAAAGTAGTCTTCTCTATTGCTTGTTGCCTAGTAAGTAATGCCTACAACACCATTTTCAGATCTCCATGAGTCCCCTGGACACTCAGAAACGAGGCCAGATAATAGGACACAAGAAAAAAAGAAGATAGAGCCCTCTTTGACCGTTGTATCTTAAACGGTTGCAGAAATATGCCCCATAGAAATTTTTCCCATAGAAGTCAATGGAGCAAGGGGGCCCGTCGCACTAAAATCAGCTTAAAGTGAAAAAGTTTTTATGTCCTAGCTTTTGCTTTGTGTTTTTTCCCTATTTTGGGGATTTGGAAAACCCCCTTATACCTAGCTGCTCTTCATACCTTAGTCACTTGGGTTCTTACTTTGAATATGTATATATTATGGTGTGCTAGCTTTGTGACTTTTTTTACATTTTTATTCAGGCCTTGTTTGAGGGGGGCATGCCCCCACAACAATGGCTGCATAAATAAACATTTAAAAAAACATTCCTGTGTGTGACACATGGGTGCCCAAAGCATTGCAGTGCACAGCGTTAACTCATTTTTTTCCATTAAAAAATAAATAATCCTGTGTGTGCCTCAGGGGCATTCAATGCATTGCTCTGGACCTCCCTGAGGCCAAAGATCATTTCATTGTTGAAGTGGCAAGGCTTTTACGGATTCTGGGCATTCCTCCCAGGAAGTTCAGACAGCAGTGAAGCAAGATGTTGCTCCCGGTGTCGTAACGGGGGAGACCACCGAGGCTTGTACTGGTTTGTCTGGGTGAGCGGTGCGCTCAATTTGCTAATGTTGATCTCCCAGCGTGATTGGCTGGGACATCACAGTTGGGGGGGGGGGCATGGGCTTGGCCAAGAACATGACCCACACAGACTTGACACTCTAGGAGTTAAAATGTCTTGGTGCTACAATGTTCCTTTACAGTGCAGACCATTCAATAAACCACTCTAAGATACTCTGACTGAGTATTATTATTATAGTTACTATTTTCTGGAACCTCAGGGCCCACTCTAAGTGACTTCCAGGGATGCAGTGGTGACCAGAGGTCTATTTGTCAATCTACTCTTGGTTATTATTCTAGAAGTTCAGCCACTTTCTCCAATTCTAATTCCCTTGCTATTTTAAGGGGATTGTAAAGATGCCTAATCTGTTCCTTTATTTCTCATAAGGTCACAGAATTTACCTTTTGTAACCAACTGTCCAATCAGGTTACAGCTATGAGCTTTTGCACTGGATGTGAACTGAATGTATTTACAAAACATTCATGGTGTGGGGGAAGCAGCTTATTCATTTAACATGGAGAAGTTCCTATGTACTATGGCTGTGTTTAAACAACCCAAAAGTGTGGTTGCTGTTAACCATATTTCTCTGTTATCCAATATGACATACAGGTACCATGGGGAGGCGACAGCTCCTCCCAGTAGCCTAGAACAATTCTGAAAGAAGTGCAGGGTGGAGCCTCCTCCTCCTCCATATCAGGCTACCTTAGCCCGTCCCCGCCAGACAGATTTGTTCCATAACCTGGTCTGAAGGCTGTGAACAGTTCTGCTTAGTTTTTAGTTATTTTATTATTTTTGATTAGATTAGATATGGGGTGCCCAAAGTCCCCCATTAGGTGGATTACCATTACTGGCTTCCCCTGGAGGATTGCCCAATTTACAGGTGCTGTCTGTGGACCCTTGCAGCCCTGGGAGAGAATCATGCAGCCCATGTCTCTCTCTCTCTAGAGGGAGTCTCTCTGAGGCTTCTTCATTTTCAATGGTAATCTGAAGAAAGTAGACCTGCAAAAAAGGTGAGTAAGCCTTTGAGTGCCATGGTCCACTTGTCCCACATTTCTCTTCCACCCAGGGGTTTCTTTGAAGTTCTGTATAACTCCTGCCCTCATGTTGGGTATTTTATATCTCTGTTCTGGGGGTCTTTGGAGCATTTTGGGCCGTTTTGTGCTAGTCCTTGCTCAGTTGACGGACTTTTTTCCTCACTTTTCCTTTGAGTTTCTGTGTTCCCTCACGTTTATTTGGTGTTCTATATGTGCTTTTACACTTTTTAGACATTTTTTTATTTTAGACGTTTAATTTGAATTCTACTCCTTTAAGGGCTCACTTTTCTGTATAGCCATTCATTTACTTATTTGGGACAGGCTGCTTTGGGACATATCTCTGCAACTGCTCCACGTACAAAGTTGAGAGAGGGCTCACTCTTCTTGTCTCCCCTTGTCCTATTATCCGGTTCGCCTATACAGTGTCTTGGGGTTTTCTGGGGGGGCTTGAGTTCTGTCTTTGGGGTACTTTTGGATGAGAAACTACATTTCCCATAACACCGGTTTCATGGGCCTTTCTCTCACTGGCTCTAAGTTCGAATGCCATTTTCTCTCTCTACTGAACGAATACCCCAAGCAGGGCTTGGATTCCTCTACTCTCCTCCTCAGTTTAGCTTTTTGCTTGCCAGATAAGTACTTTTTAGGCATTCTGGGGTGATTTTATTAATCTGGGTGACATTATTTGGGTTCCTTTTTACTGTAAGAAATGTTCTCCTGTTAGAATGGCAGATCAAAAGGGACATGGGGCTGTAGGCCTCAGGATTCAGGGGTGTCTCTGACCCCCCTTTGCTTACTGTTCCTCATGCCTACCAGGCTTCCCTGAGGGTACTCAGGTCAGTTATGACCCTCATGTGCTGTGGCCCCTGAGTCTCCGCCAGGGCCCTCAAGCCATGAACAAGAGTCACATTGGGTCAAGGATTTAAAGTTCTCTATGGCACAGTTTCCTCTGTCTTTTCTGGGGGATCTGCAGTCTTGGAGGCCCCCCACGTCTTTCAGGTTTGTGGCCCCCTAGGCCACTGGCATTCCTGATCTCTCGGATTCCTCTAAGGATTATTCTTTTGAATAACATATGATAACATAATTGATGAGGCTGGAAAAAAGACGTGTCCATCAAGTCCAGTCCATGCCAAAAACACCCCTGTTGATCCAGAGAAGGACAAAAAAAAACCCTCTGGAGGAAATTTCTAATTTAGTCCCAAGTGGGTAAAAAAAATTCCTTCCTGACTCCCAACGGAAGCAGATATTTCCCTGGATCAACATCCTATCTGCTTTGACGTCATCTGTCATAATTTTCAATATTGTTCTGTGCTAGATAGGCATCTATTGCTTTTTTGAAAGCAGTTGCATTATCTGCAAGTACAACATGCCGAGGCAAAGAATTCCATAGCTTAACTGCCCTTACTGTAAAGAATCCCTGCCTTTGTTTTAGTTCAAAAGCACCTTTCCTCAAGTCTTAATAGATGACCTCTTGTTCTTAGCTCAACTCTTTGCATAAATAATTGTTCATTAGACGTCTCTTCTCTAATGTAAACAAACCAGTTTGGCTAGTCTCTCTTTATAACTCAGATCCTTCAATCCCTTTATCAATTTTGCTGCACGTCTCTGCACTTTTTCCAGTTCAACAATATCTTTTTTTCAGAACTTGTGCCCAAAATTGTACTCCATATTCTAGATGAGGCCTAACCAGGATTTATACAGATGTAGGATAATATTAGAATCCCTTGCAGCTACACCTCTTTTTATGCAGGTTAGTACCCGTATTTGCTCTTGCAGCAGCTGAGTGACTCTCCGCACTGCTGTGAAGTCTATCATCTATCAGCACTCCTAAATCTTTCTGTAATGAGGATTCCCCAAGTTGTTTCCCATTATTCATATTAGGGAACAGGAACCAGACAGACACAAAAATGTAAAGTGCAAAACACCTTTATTAAAATAACAAAAGCAAATAAAGCAAAATCGTGATCCAAAAAGCATAAACCAAAAGAGAAGCCGGGATCAGGAACCAAGACAGGTACTCAGCCAAGATGGGGTCAGGAATGCGGAGATCAGTGAAGTCAGGAACAAGCCAGCGAGTCAGGAACCAGTAGGGACGTCAGAGGAAGCCAGGTCATGCACAGATCAGGAATGCAGTAGAACACTCTTGCAGCCAGAAGCAAACACAAGGGCAAATTAGAAAGTGAGCCAAGCTGCATCAAATACCCTGGGAGGGTTGGCTGATAGCAGTCAGGTGAGTAATCACAGAGAGGTCAGATGATTCAGCCAGACTCAGAAAAGGGAAGGAAGAAGCAATAGATAGCAGAGCATTAGATTAGCACAGACAGTAGAATCGAGCAGCAGAGAAAAAGCAGCTCAGCCAAACCTTGACAGATGGTGAGTGTGCAGAAGGGGCTTCATCCCATACCTATGAAGACCCCTTTGAGGTTGACCCTGAACCCTCTGCTGAGGGTCTCATTAAAGCGGTTTTGACTACCCTTAACATTCCTGTTAACCCTGTAGAGTCACAGTCTGCTTCTGACGTCTTTCAAAGGTGCAAGAAGTCCAGTACCATGTTTCTGCCTAATTCCGCTCTAGATCAGATTATCCTGGAAGAGAGGAAGACTCCAGACAAGTGTCTTGCTCTTTCCAAGAAATTCTCTAAGCTGTACCCCTTTTCTGATGCAGCTTTGGATCAGTGGGCTACACCTCCTCAGGTGGACCCCCCTATTTCTAGACTGTCTAAATCCACTGCTTTGCCCTTGGCGGACACCACAGCGCTTAAGGATTTAACTGACAGGAAGCCTGAAGCTATCCTAAAGTTTACTTTCACTGCCATTGGTGCTTCTTTGAGGCCTACCTTGGCTTCTGTTTGGGTTACCAGAGTCATTGCTGTTTGTACTGAACAGCTTCTGTCTGCGAGGGTGCCCTTAAGGAAGATCTCTTGTATATTCTTGCCAATATATTTATCACGGTCCCCGTGCTTCCCTGTCAATCTGTTATGGTGTTGCCTTTGCATTGGAGGAGGCTGATTGGCCCGCCCAGGATGTTCCTTTTTATACTGGCTCTTGGGCACTTGTCAGTTGCCCTTTTGTGGTGTTCCTGTTCCTGCGTCTCGTTGCTGAGTTCCAGTGTCTCCTGTGTACCGATCCGGCTTGGCTGACTCCTCTTCTGATCCTGCTCCGTGATTGACCCGGTTCTGGCTGACGACCCTGCTCCGTGATTGACCCGGTTCTGGCTGACAACCCTGCTCCGTGATTGACCCGGTTCTGGCTGACGACCCTGCTCCGTGATTGCTCCATTCTCTGGTTGACATTCCTGCTGCTGTCTCCATCCGGTTCCGGTTGTCGCTCCTGTCCGGTTGCAGTTCCAGTGTCCTCCGGTCGCTCTGGCGACATAATGAACTGGTCAGTATCTCGCTGATCCTCTCTCGCCATTTCAGTTGTAGCCTGAGGTTGCTTTGCCATCTGCATTGCTGAGCTGTGTTCTCCTGTATGTACCAGATTAACCCGTGCAGTGCCAGTAGTCTCCGGTTACGTGCCACTTTTATAGCTTGCCAAGCCTCTGTTTGCCCTTTGAGCCGCTACTCTCTGAGCCTTCTATACATGCCATACTATTCCTTGCAGAGCTCCACCTGTCCGGTGTTCGGGGTGCACCGTGACCACGCCGGCTGGCGCCGGTAGTCTGTTCGCTCTTGCTGTAGGATTCCGTGCGACACCGGAAGGGTGTCCTGGCGCTGGCTCACATTCACTCAGAGTGTACGTTTCCTCCTGCACTTCCTAATGCATCGGCTCCTAGTAGCTTGTGCAGCAACCATCCATCTTGGCATCCCAAGGGTGTCTTGGCACAATCCAGTTGGCATACGCAGGCTTACTAACTAGTCTCGTTTAAGCCGATTCCTATTCTGGTTACTTCAGCTCTGGCAGTAGCATTCCTCCTAGCCCATGGTGGTGGTATTGGCTCAGCTCAGAGCAAGAGGGGCGCTCCCTGTTTCTACCTAGAGAGTGATTCAGTGCAGACACTTGAGTCCTTTCTCTACATTCAGAGACTGTTATCCAGAGACTGTTATTTAATCCTGGGCATTGGCCAATCTAAGACTGAGTTTCTCCAGTTGCTCCTGTTAACCCTTTGGGGTTATTCCAGTCTATATTTGTACTTATACTCCTGCTTGTATTACACATACTTGTCTGTATTTGTCAATACTGTTTTACCCGTGCTGGCCCCTAGGGGCACTGTTTATCATCCTGATTCAATAAAACTGTGTTTTTACTTATTACCCTGGTCTGAGTGTCAGAAAACCGTAACAATATTTGAGGCTCAGAACTATGTGACTGATGCCCTCTTTGACTCTGTCAGGCTTGACGCTAAGGGTTCTGCCTTTTCTGTGGCCACTAGATGCACTTTGCGGCTTAAGATTTGGTCTGCTGACTTATCATCTAAGAAGTCACTAATCTCTCTTCCTTTTCAGGGCACGTCCCTTTTTGGTCCTGAACTGAAGATCATCAGTGAGGCCACTGCGGGTAAGAGCACCTTGTTGCCTACTGTTCCTAAATGCCCTAATATGACAAGGAAACATCGTCTTTTTCGGCCCTGCCAAAGCGAAGCGCAAAGGTCGAATCCAGGTGGGTCTCAGGACAGCACTCCGTGCCCCCAAGGCCAGGCAACAGTGGAGGTCCAAGCACACCTCCACCAAATCCAAACCCACCAAACCTTCTTCAGCATGAATTGCTGAACCCTGGTCTGCACACACCTGTAGATGGTCACCTACATCATTTTTTAAGCATTTGGGCAGGCTCTATTGTGGATCAGTGGGTATTACAGGTGGTTTCAGGAGGCTACAAGATTTCCTTCACATCCCTGCCTCCCTACAGATTCTTTATTTCTCAACCTCCTCAGACTCATGGAAGGTTAAGTCTCTTCAACTGGGCAGTGCAAGCTCTCTTGGACAAGAGAGTCCTGATTCTGAGAGAGTCCTGAACAACCTTCTGCTGAAGCCTCCCTCCAGGGACCTCCTAGACCGCCAGGTCCAGGAATGTGCCCAGATCCTCCTCCGGCATGGATGGATTGTGAACACGGACAAGTCTGCTCCAGTTCCTTCTCAGAATCTGGTCTTCCTGGGTCTCCGGTTCAACACCTGTCAGGGTGTGGTCTATCTGACAGAGGACTCTGTTCAGCAGATCATGAGCAAGGTGTCGTGTGCTCTGGAGTGGACCTTCACTCCGGTTCCCATGTTCTCGTCCCTTGTGGGCAAGATGGTATCCACCATGGAAGCAGTTCCGCACTCAATGGCGCACACCAGGGAGCTTCAGAGGTTCACTGTCAGGGCTTACCATGGGAACCCAGAACTCCTGGAGCGGCTAGTCTCTCTTCTTCTGGAAATGAGGCAGGACCTCCTCTGGTGGATGAACATTTCCAACCTGAGGAAAGGAAAACCCTTTGTTGTGCAGTATTGGACTCTGGTGATGACAGCTCCTAGCCTTTAAAGCTGGGGAGGTGTCCTGGGTCACCTGGGGGTTCAGGGCAGATGGTCTGCAGAAGAGACCCTCCTCCCCATCAACAGTCTGGAGCTCACAGCGATTCATCATGTTCTGGTCTACTGGTCCTCTCCAGTGAGGGACTGTCCAGTCCATATCCAGCCACACAACGCCACGGCCATGGCATACATCAACAAGCAAGGAGGCACATGAAGAATTCCCACTTAATTAGAGGTCTAGGCTATTTTAGCCTGGGCAGAAGAACACGTCCCTGCCATCCCCGCCGTGCACATTCCAGGCATAGAGAACTTTCTGGCGGACTTCCTTAGTTGCCAAACAGTGGACCCTGGGGAGTGGGAGCTACATCCAGAGGTATTCAATCTGCTAGTCCAGAAATGGGGGCATCTCTGCATAGACCTGATGGCTCCCATGGACAACAGAAAGCTTCCGCTGCTTTGCTCTTTTTGGGGGATCCTCTGGCATTTGAAGTGGACTCCTTGTCCATTCCTTGGCTTTTTCATCCAGCCTACATTTTTCTTCCTCTTCCTCTCATCCCAGGGGGCTGAGAAAGATTCGGATGGACAGTGCATCAGTCATTCCAATTGCTCCTTATTGGGCCAGGCAACCTTGGTTTCCGGAGCTGTTGGCACTGTCTGCTTAGGATCCATTTCCTCTGCCACGCAGACTGGATCTCCTCCTTAAGGGCTACCTCTGGAAAGAGGACATGGACAGTCTGGCTTTGACCGCATCGCTGTTGAAGCCTCCATCTTAATGAGGAAAGGCTTTTCTCCCGAAGTGGTCTCCATCATTATCCAGCCCAGGAAGCCTGTGTCCTCTAAGGCCTACCACAGGTTTTGGTCTAGCTTCCATTCTCGGTGTGTGGACAGGGATCTGTCCTCACAGGAATTTGATCTTCTATCCATCTTGTCCTTTTTGCAGGATGATGTGAACAAGGGCCTTATCCTTAGTTCCTTGAAGGTCCAGACTTCAGCTCTGTCAGGCTTTTTTCCAGAGGCATATTGCCATGCTGCCAGATGCCAAAGTCTTCTTTCAGGGTGTTGCTCATGCTTTCCCTGCCAATAAGGCTCCCACTCACCAGTAGGACCTTAACTTGGTTCTGGGAGTCTTGCAGTGGCCTCCATTTGAATCTTTGGCTACCATTCCCCTTTGTCTTCTGACATGGAAGATGGCTTTTTTCTTGGTGGTTTCTGTCCCCAGAGTTGCTGAGTTGCAGGTCTCGTCCTGGAAACCTCCTTTCTTGGTGTTTCACAAGGATAAGGCTGTTCTCTGTACCACCCAGGAATTTCTTCCTAAGGTGGTCTCTGAGTTCCGCATCAATCAAGAGATTGTTGTGTCTTCCTTTTGCCCTGACCCTAAATCTGACAAGGAGGGGGATCTACCCTTGTTGGATGTAGTACATTGCCTCAAGTTCTGTGTGCATCGTACCGAGTCCATTCATAAGACGTATGCTCCGTTTGTCATCCCTGAGGGTCCCAGGGCTGGTATGGCTGCGTCCAAGGTCATTATTGCATCTTGGATTAAGTCCACCATCCACACGGCTTATGTGCTCAGAGGGAAACCTGCTTCCTTCTGCAACACAGCTCACTCCACCAGGTCTGTTGGGGCCTCCTCGGCCTACAAGAATCAGGCCTCTGCTGAACAGCTGTGCAAGATGGCCACTTGGTCTTCCATGCACACCTTTGCTAAACACTACTGTGTTGATATTCTGGCTTCGGCTGAAGCCAGCTTTGGCAGG
Organism: Rhinophrynus dorsalis; assembly: GCA_037306005.1. NCBI lineage: Eukaryota > Metazoa > Chordata > Amphibia > Anura > Rhinophrynidae > Rhinophrynus > Rhinophrynus dorsalis. Next base: position 389,973,982 of record CM074722.1, read on the forward strand.
AAAGTCCTAGAGGCAGCTTTGCCTGTCTATGACTTTACTTAGGACTTTACTTTCCTGTGCCTTATAGCTCTTTAACTGTTTGAGCCCTGTTGGCTCTTGTTCTTGTGTGCTGTGTACTGTTATTTAGTGTCCATTGACAGTTAGTTTAGGCTGTTCCATGTCCTGGACAGTCCATGGGAACTCTGGTATCATGGGGACTGGCGCCTGGTCCTTTCCTTCTCTTCCCACCCCTTGGAGCTCAATGTTGGTACATCCCCCATGGTACCTGTATGTCATATTGGACGACAGAGAAAAGAGGATTTTAGTCTTACCTGTTACATCCCTTTTCTCTTACTTCATATGACATACAGGTCTCCCACCCAGTGAAAGGGACCATGCTGGATCTCCTGTGGCTGGATGTGGGAGTCCTTTTGGGTTTATCACTCACAGTTTTCCCTTCTTGCTATCTTAGTTGATAGGTTATTGTCTCAAATCTATCTGGCGGGGAGGGGCTAAGGTAGCCTGATATGGAGGAGGGGGAGGCTCCATCCCTGCACTTCTTTCAGAATTGTTCCAGCTTACTGGGAGGATCTGTCACCTCCCCATTGTACCTGTATGTCATATGGACTAAGAGAAAAGGATTTCACAGGTAAGACTAAAATCCTCTTATTTGGTTTCATGCTGCTCATTTTGCAAGTACCCATATGTGGGATGATTTGGTGGTGGAGCAATTATAGAGGTCTCAACACTAGGGGTGCCCCCCTTCTATCTTTTTTATTTTTATAAACTTTGCTTGCCCGAGTTGCAATATATTTTAATTTGTTTAGATGACCTTTAATAATCATTGGGAGACCCACCCATAAGACACAACTGTATCCATTTGAAGTGTTGCATGTAAAGTTTCATGTCATATATTGTTGCATGTGTTTTGCCGCATCATTTGAAGTGTCGCATTTATAGTTTTGCGTCATAAAGTGTCGCAAATTCTACATTTGGCGTTGCTCCGAATGGTACATTCACCGTTTTGTGCATTAAAGTGTTGCAATATGGGTGCTATATGACACAGCATGGGTGCATTAAGGATGCAATATGGGTGCATTAAGGACGCATTATGGGCGCATTAAGGAAGCAACATTTGTGCAATATTGACGCAATATGGGTGCAATAGTGGAGCAATATGGGTGCAATAATGACACATTAAGGACGCAAAATGGGTGCAATATGAATGCAATATGGGTGCAATATGGACGCAATATGGGTGCAATATTGATGCAATATGGGTGCAATATTGGTGCAATAATGACACATTAAGGATGCAAAATGGGTGCAATATGGATGCAATATGGGTGCAATATTGACGCACTATGGGTGCAACATGAGTGCAATAATGACACATTAAAGACGCAAAATGGGTGCAATATGGATGCAATATGGTTGCATTAAGGACGCAATATGGGTGCATTAAGGAAGCAATATGGATGCATTAAGAACGCAATATGGATGCAATAATGACACACTATGGGTGCACCAATATTGCACCCATATTGCATCCTTCATGTGTCCTTACTGTACCCATATTGCATCAATATTGCACCCATATTGCGTCAATATTGCACCCATATTGCATCAATATTTATTATTTTTTCAACTTTGTCCAATTTAACATTGTTGTCCAACAGCCAGAACTGGTTTGTTGATGGGATTTTCAAAAGTTCTCCAGTGCTATTTCAGCAATTATACATCATTCATGCTCTATAGTTTGGTACTGTTATCCCACTTGTGTTTGTCATCATGAGTGAGAGGACCACAGACATGTACACACGGGTGCTAACTGAGTTGAAGAAACTTTGCCCTTTTTTGAATCCTCAGCCCATCATGACAGTCTTTGAAACTGCCAGCATAACAGCATTTAAAAGGGTATTTCCGGATTGCGCACAGCAAGGATGCCTGTTCCATTTCAGCCAGTGCTTTTGGCGCAAAATCCAAAAACTACCGGATGTGGCCAAACAATACACAGAGAATGCGGAGTATGCACTGCAAGTAAGGAACCTACTTGCACTTTGCTTTTGTACCACCTCAGGATGTGGTAGACACTTTTGAAAGCCTAATGGACTCCACTTTTATTTTATGGAAAATGGCAATGAACTGCAAATGCTTCTGAACTATTTTGAGGACACCTGGAAGAAATAATAGAAGCAAACCACTTTTTGACATTGAACTCTGGAACTGTTTCCATGCAGTTTTGAATGACCTTCCAAAAACTAATAACTCTGTAGAAGGGTGGCATAGAGAGGATTCTTTCTTCTAGGGGCAAGCCACCCAACTATTTGGAATTTATTAATGGATTAAAAAAAAAAAACAGAGTTTGACTGAATTAAAATTGGCACAGTATTATGCAGGACATGAACCACCACAATCTAAAAAAGTGTATAGGGAAAATCCATGAACATTGAAAATAATTGTTATGAACTATGCAACCACACAGATGTCGGACTACCTGAAAGCCGTGTCACAACTTTTGCATTTTAATACATAGACTGCAAAACTGAAATATTTTTGGTATGTTATTGTATTGTTTAGTTTTAAATTGTTGATAGTTGATCAGTGACCTGTGCCCTGAAAGACTGAGTTTGGATTCTTGCTGGAAAAATAGAATAAGTATATTGTGTGTGGTGTAGTGCGGTAAAGGAGAGGTTAAAAAACAAATTTCTGGGTTTTGTTTTCCCTCTCTTTGCTGTGAGACAAGCAAATAATTGAAGTCTGGTGTGGTGGGAGTGACTAATTGCTGTGTTTGTAATTGGTGGATTCCTGGATTAAATAGCAGATGAGAGTTGGTACCGTGTTAGCCGTATAAATACAGATCCAGTGTTAATAACAAAAAGACAGAGACACCAGTGGGAGAACATTTTTGCCAAAATGGGCACAGTGTCAAGGATATTAAATTAACTGTATTGATGGGACTGTTCCGCACTCAGAGGGACAGAAAGGTATGGGAGGTAAAATTAATGTTAAAATTTAATGCAATTTGTAGTGGGTTGAACAGGGATAAGGAATTTATGACAAAATATAATTTCTAAGCAAAAGCCTACAGCACCTGGGAGTCCCAGGCGGTCTCCCATCCAAGTTGACTGACCTTTCCACAGACCCAAGAGCATCGTAAATACCTCTAAAGCCTCAGAGGAAGAGTGCAATTTACCACTGACTGATCAAAGATATCTGGATCTGGACTGCATTCTGTTATCTGATTTCCATGCTAAACAATGTGATGTGTACTTGTATTTAAGAGAGATGTTTTCATATTTATCTGTATAACATGCCTGAGAAAGAGACCTAAGGTCTTGAAAGCTTGCATTTAAATCTGCTTAGTTAGCCAATAAAAGGTATCAAAAACTATATTTGCCTCCTGGATTAAATAGCACATACATAGTGAATACTTGAACGTGTGAATCTTGCATCAGTGTGTAAGTGCAGAAGTGTGGTAAGCGTGTGAATTTAAAACAGGGGGAATTCAAATACAGGGGACTGCTATTACAAGTGACTGGTTCCAAGTGAAGAGTTAGAAGGAATCTGGTTAAGTACATAAGAGTGTGTTTGGTGTTTTATTGGTATTTTATTAAGGTTTAAAAAAAAAAAAAAAAATTGTGTGGGTATTGCAAGAGTTAAAAAAAACTGTTTACTGGGTTTTTCTCTGGCCTGTGTGATAAGGGCTGATTGCTAAGGGATTTCACCTGGCTGCTAGTTACTATAAATATAGTCCATTAGCTCTGTGGAGCTGGCTCTGTGAGACTGCTATTACAAGTGACTGGTTCCAGGTGAAGAGTTAGAAGAAATCTGGTGACTATCATTTCAAAGGATTTATACTTACCATATAGTGAGCATTAGAGGATAATATAAAGCTATTTGAATTGTAAAACCAAGCATGAGTGATAGCGGGTTAGCCAATCTCATGCAGTGCACATCTTGTCACATGTTTGAACACTTGGAGCAATCGTTCCAGGGGTCATACCGCTGTGCCAAGTGTGAGCATATTTTCTCTTTAGAGTCTAAGATATTGGATTTGGAGAGAAATATTGCAACATTGCGAGACATGAAAGGAGTTTAGAACTCACAGAGCAGGTAGTATGTGGGGTTAGTGGTGAAGAGGGTGGAGTTGTAGATGAGGAGCGACAGGTAGGCAGCTGGGTAACAGTAAGGAGGGGAGGTAGTGGGCAGAGGAAGAGGAAGGCCAGTTCTGAGTTGACTCAGTCCAAATGATTTGCAAGATTGTGTGAAGATGTTGATGAGAATTGCTCAGAATTGGCAACACTGGAGAGGGCTGATTCCTCTAGCAGCCAGGGGAACAGTCCTCCTTCCAGGCTAGATGGGATGCAGAGCAGGCAGAAACCAAGGCAGGTGGTGGTAATAGGGGACTCTATTATTAGGAGGGTAGATAGGGTAATCTGCCTCCAGGAACGTGAATGCCGAACAGTATGCTGTCTCCCGGGTGCTCGGGTTCGGCATGTTGCAGACAGGGCTGACAGATTATTGGGAGGGGCTGGAAGTGATCCAGCTGTCTTGGTACATATTGGAACCAATGACAAAATAGGAGGAAGATGGAGGTCCCTAAAAAATGATTTCAGGGATTTAGGGTGCAAGCTCAAGGCAAGGACCTCTAAGGTAGTATTTTCTGAAATACTACCTGTGCCATGCTCCAGTGCAGGTAGGCAGAGGGAGCTCAGGGAGCTTAATGCATGGCTCAAGCAATGGTGTAGGAAGGAGGGTTTGGGGTTTTTAGAACACTGGGCAGACTTTGCTCTTGGGCACAGTCTATATGGAAGAGATGGATTGCACCTAAATGGTAGAGGAGCCTCTGTGTTAGGGGAGAAAATGCTAGGAAGCTTGGAGAAGCTTTTAAACTAGGAAAGGGGGGGGGGGTATAGATAGCAAAAATGGGGTAGATAGAGCAGATAGGAACTGGGTCCAAGTAAATGACCAGGGGGTGGAGAAAGGGTGGGGAAAAATTTAGTCAGTAGGGAGGAACTCCTAGTAAATGAAGGTGAAGAAAAAAGGCATGTAGGGATTAATATATGTAAAGACTTCAAAATTAATTGTATGTTAGCAAATGCAAGAAGTATGGTAGATAAAATAGGAGAACTAGAATTGCTGGTGGTTAATGAGTAATTGGACATAATTGGAATAACAGAAACATGGTGGAACGATGCACATGACTGGGCTGTAAATATAGAGGGCTATTCCCTGTTTAGAAGAGACAGAATTAATAGAAAAGGTGGAGGTGTGTGCTTATATTTGAAAACAGAGCTAAATCCAGTTTTGCGAGGTGATATTAGTGAGGAAACTGGCCAAATTGTGGAGTCCATGTGGGTAGAAATCAAGACTAAATGTGGTGTGAAAGGTAAAAAAAAGTTGTTGGTGGGCATATGCTACAAACCACCAAATATCGATGACAACGATGAGGCCCAACTGCTATTGCAAATGAGGAAAGCTGCCCAGTTTGGGCATATTATAATTATGGGAGATTTTAATTATCCAGATATCAACTGGAAAAATGAGACCTGTCAGAGTGCTAAGGGTAGCAGGTTTTTGAACACATTTCGTGAAAGCTACATGTCACAAATGGTGGAAGCGCCGACAAGAAATAACAATGTATTGGACCTAGTGATCACTAATAACACAGAAATGGTATCCAATATTAAGGTAAGAGAACATTTGGGAAATGGTGATCACAACATGGTTACATTTGAGATCAGTCTGGCAAAGCAAAAATGTGTAGGTTCAACCAAAACTCTTAATTTTAAAAAAGCTAACTTCAAATTGTTAAGGGCCTCAATGCAACACATAGACTGGGATATTTTATTTAAAGGCAAAAATACTGAGGAAAAATGGTCAGAATTCAAATTTAGGTTGCAGAAATGTACCCAACAGTATATACCAATGGGGAACAAATGCAAAAGAAGTAAGTCACAGCCAATGTGGTTAACTGCACATGTAAAGAAGGAAATGGCAAGGAAAAAAAACGCATTCAAATTATTTAAGTCTGAAGAAACTGAACAATCTTTCTTAAAATACAGGGAGTGCAACAAAGATTGCAAAAAGGCAATTAGGGTAGCAAAAATAGATAATGAAACTCGAATTGCAAGGGAAAGCAAGACTAATCCAAAAAAGTTTTTCAAATATATAAATAGCAAAAAACTTAAGAGGGAGTGCATTGGACCATTCAAAAATGAGATGGGTGAGTTGGTTAGTGAGGATAAGGAAAAGGCCGATGTTTTAAACACTTTCTTTGCATCAATATATACAAGGGAGGAAGGAATGGTAGAAGAGCCTCCGCAAGTAACAAATAAAACAATACAATTAATAGATATTGGGTTAACTCAAGGAGATGTCATGGGAAGACTGAACAAAATTAAGACCGACAAAGCACCGGGTCCTGATGGTATACATCCAAGGGTTCTTCAGGAACTTAGTGCAGTGTTAGCAAAACCCCTATATTTACTATTTAAAGATTCTGTTACCACAGGCTCAGTGCCACAGGATTGGTGAAGAGCTAACATAGTGCCTCTATTTAAGAAGGGAACTAAAACAGAACCTGGGAATTATAGACTAGTGAGTTTGACCTCTGTAGTGGGAAAACTGTTAGAAGGGATAATAAGGGACTATATTCAGGATTACAACACAAAAAATAAAATCATTAGCACGAATCAACATGGTTTTATGAAGAATAGATCATGCCAAACTAATCTTTTCAGCTTCTATGAGGAGGTAAGAAGCAACCTAGACAATGGCAAGGCAGTAAATGTAGTATATCTAGACTTTGCAAAGGCATTTGATAAAGTGCCACACAGAAGGCTGGTGTATAAAATATGGAAATTGGGGCTAGGAGATACAAAACTGGCTGAAGGATAGGGAACAGTGTGTGGTTGTAAATGGAAAATTCTCCAGTACAGTTAAAGTGGAGAGTGGACTACCTCAGGGTTCAGTATTGAGTCCGCTGCTTTTTAACATGTTTATAAATGACCTGGAAATAGATATAGAAAGCAAAATATCAATATTTGCAGATGATACTAAATTATGCAAGGTCATTAATTCAGAACAGGATATTTTCTCTCTACAGAGGGACTTACATACAATGTCAGATTGGGCAAACATGTGGAATATGAAGTTTAATGTGGGGAAGTGTAAAGTCATGCATTTGGGAGGAAACAATCCCAAGGCTACTTATAAACTTAATGGAATAATTTTAGGTGACTTGTTGCTAGAAAAAGACCTGGGTATCCTTGTCAACTACAAACTTGGAAACAGTGACCAGTGTCAAACAGCAGTAGCAAAGGCTAACAAAGTTCTGTCTTGCATAAAAAGAGGTATCGAAGCAAGAGTGGATAACATTATTTTGCCATTATACAAATCATTGGTAAGACCTCATCTTGAGTATGCAGTGTAATTTTGGGCACGGTACTGAAAAAGGATATACTAGAACTAGAGAGGGTACAGCGGAGAGCAACAAAATTAATTAAGGGAATGGAGGACTTGACATATGAGGAATGACTAAACAAACTTGGTTTATTTACTCTAGAGAAAAGACGACTAAGAGGAGACCTTATCACATTGTACAAGTATATGAGAGGTCAATACAAGGATCTCTGCGGTGAGCTATTTATTCCAAGGCCTGATCAGGTGACCAGGGGACACCCCTTGAGATTAGAGGAAAGGAGGTTTAAACTTCAGCAAAGGAAGGGTTTTTTTTACGGTAAGGTCTGTTAAATTGTGGAATTTATTGCCAGGGAGGTAGTTATGGCAGATACAATGGATACATTTAAGAGAAGATTAGATACATTTCTTTCAAAAGGGAACATACAGAGTTATACTGTTTATCAGTAGGCTGATCAGGAAGGTCTGATAAAGACTAATTTGATTGGTAGCAGGAAAGCTATAAAATTCTCAGTTACTGAGGTATGAGGCGAAGGTTGAACTTGATGGACTTGTGTCTTTTTTCAACCTAATTTACTATGTTACTAAATAAAGATTGCTACAACACGTGTGGTTACTCCTAAATTGAAATGTTATGCTATATTTGTTGTGTTAAGTTATGCATGCTTTATAAAACATTGGTTTTAAATAAAGATTTCTACATAACTTAACTACTTTTTGTTACTTGTACTTCTTGCATCCTTACTGCCTCCTTTAGTGCAAAAAGCACATTTACTTTGCTTATTGGGTAGCGTCATTATTGCACCGATATAGCATAATGATTGCGACATATTAATACACGATATGGCAAATGCGCCATTCGGAACGACACGAAATGTAGAATTTGCTACACTTTTAGATGCAAAACTTTCAATGCGACACTTCAAATGATGCAGCCAAAGAAATGGACATTTTTATTTTTTTTTACGCAAAACTTTACATGCGTCACTTTGATAGTAAACCAGACACTACTTAGTATGAACTCCATTCGCTCTAAATCAAATCCCACACTTCCTAAAATATCAGCTTTATATAAAACATTTCTAACGTCTAGAGTGGTAGATGTCTCCAATACAGCCATGGAGGAGATAATGTTTAATTTCCATAGGTGACTAATGCTCTCCTGCTGCATATTTTCATGAACTCATACAGACTGCTTCATGGATCTTATCTTAACCCATCAATGGCCCATATCACAGGTTTATCCCCTTTCCAATATTGCCTCAAATGTAACCAAGCACAAGCAAAACTGTTTCATGCTATGTACACATGTACCAAAGTTCACACTCTCTGGTTAAAAAAATCAACCTTTCCATCTCAATAGACTCACCAGCACTCCTCTAGGGGATCTTTTTGACCCACACACTGACTAAACCACAGAAAACTCTATTGCACTTCATTATAATGATTGGTTTAAAGTGTATTTTGAACAACTAGATTGAGGCACCCCCCTGATTCATTGTTTGGAAGGAAAGAATGATTAATTACATGCAAGACTACTGGTCACGTGCCCTTCATCTGACGTAATTGGAGGGGAGACAATTTTATCTCAGTCTGGGAACCTTTCATTGAGGCTTTCCCCACACAGCAAAAACACCACATTTATCATAGTTTTAAATATCACAGCTGGTTAGACCTGAGGAACATTCATGATAATTCCTCTGCTTCCTAGACTACTTCCCATCTTCTTCACTCTTTGAGAAACTTGCTCCTTCACATCATAAATAGAGCTGTTGCTGCTGTGATACTGTCTTTTTTTCTTACCTTTTCTTTAGTTCTATAGTCCCAACTAATCTCCACATTTGGACTTATACCTTGTCATGGTTTATGTGCATACTATTTATTTACTTGAGACCAAGTATCCCAATACACAGTGAAGTGTGATCGTCACAAAAACTTTGTCATAAGAGTATTGGTCATTATGACTGCATCAATAGATGTTTGCCTTTATTTAACCATCCATGTGAAAATGGATGGAATTTACTTACTGTTTGATGCATGCCATTCAAACATGCTAACCCTGTGGACTTTGTTAAAATGCATAATAAAAATGTTGTAAAAAATCATTGGGAGATCATATTAACAAATCAATACAATTATCCCAATGCTCAAACATTGCTACAATTATTAGAACAATATATTCAACAGAAACTGATTTCACATGTTTAAAAATGGTTATAATGGACTAGGAGTTGTATTACCATGACTATGTTTAGAACATAATTATGTTATATTATTTATATCTATACTAGCACTATTGGCACGGCTTTGTCTGTGCGGTTAATAAATAAAAAAACAAGAAAAAAAACACATGCAGTTGTATGTATGACAAAATTAACAAAGAAGATTTTATAAAGGAAGTGTGTTATGAAGACAGACGCTAGATATGACATTCTGAACTTGAGTAGCGTATGTATGTGTATTGTGTGTGTGTATTGCATGCATGTTTATATCTGTATGTATACTGTGTGAATTGTGCGTAATTGAATGTGTGCGTGTATGTATTGCATGTGTTTATATTGTGTTTGTGTGTGTGTATGATGTGTATTGCATATGTTCACTGTATATTTGTGTATATGTGTGTGTTTTGAAAGTATTATGTGTATTAACTGTGTGTGCTCTATGTACTGTGTGTATTGCCTGTGTATATTGTGTGTACATTGCATACTGTGCATGTGTTTAGTTTGCGTATATTGTGTGCATTGCATCGGAGTGTGTTGTGTGTATTGTATGTATTGTGTGCATTGTGTAAAGTGTGTCTATAATGTGTTTCATGTGTGTCTGTGACTTAGTATGTATAAATTGTGAGTTTTGCATGTATTGTGTGTGAGTCTATTGTATGTATTCTGTGTTTGTAATGTTTGTGTATTGTGTGTGTTGTGTTTATGTTTTGGTGTGTGTGTATTGTGTTTTTGTGATAGTGTATTTGTGCATGTATTGTGTGTTTGTATGCAGTGTGTTGTGTGTGCATTGTGTATATATTGTGTGTGTTTTGTGTTTGCGCATTGTGTATAGGAGTCCCTGTAATTCCTTGGCCGGTGGGGCAAAGCCCTCTGGCCATGCCTGTGAAAATCACCCCCACCATGAATGGACCTCTGGGAGCTTCAGTATAGATATTTGAAAAACTCCTACCGCCCATGTGTGTTTGCCAGGCACACAGAAGTCTTCTTTTTTTTAACATATATATACATACACACCCAGGGGCTGCAGTAATGAAGAGTTATTCAGATTCAAAACTGGCTCACCTATAGTTCCATGCATGGGGGGGGGAGTGATTTTCACAGGAGTGGCTGGTGGGCTTTGCCCCACTGGCCAAATAATTACAGGTCCTTTTATACACACAATGCACAACACACAATACAATACAATAGCCCAATAGCTAATACATTCAACAACTACTTTGTATGATGTGCTACCAAAAAAGTAATCATGAAGAAGAAACGTGCTTTAACCACTTAACGACTCATGGCGGTCCTGGACAGTCATGGGTTGTTTTGCCTTAAGGACCCATGATGGTCCTGGACCGTCATGGGTTAAATGATAGCAGTGCACCTCCGTGCACGCTGCTATCATTAATTCCCGGCTGAGACTGAATGCTCCAAGACCGGAGCCTTCTGTCTCAGCCACTTTCACAAGTCCTGGGTGATGGGATCGCTGCAGCAGCGATCCCATGTACCGGCATTATGAAAGAATGAATGAGGTAGTGTTCTACACTGCTTCTAGTGTCTCTTCTCAGCTGTCTGCCCCTTGCTATCAAAGTAAGGGACAGAGAAGCAGAGAGGAGACACCTACTGGTGTAAAAGAAAAATCAGCTGCTGGGGGTATTAACCCGTTCACTGCTGTGCTGGGCTGGCTGTTAGCAGGTCAATTTTTGACCTGCTAAAATAAACGTTTGTTTGTTTGTTTTTTAAAAGACACAACACAATTTATTTTTGCAAAAAAAAAAATGTTATTTAAAAAAAACAATACGTCAATTACCAAAAGTGGAAGTATGACTGTTGTGGAGCCATGTAATACATTTATATACACCGCCAAATGCAATCCGCCCTGGCATGCTGTGAATTAACTTCTGAGCCACATCCTGACTGATGCCAGCCAGTTCTTGCATAATCAATGCTTGGAGTTTGTCAGAATTTGTGAGTTTTTGTTTGTCCACCCGCCTCTTGAGGATTGACCACAAGTTCTCAATGGGATTAAGGTCTGGGGAGTTTCCTGGCCATGGACCCAATATTTTGATGTTTTGTTCCCTGAGCCACTTAGTTATCACTTTTGCCTTATGGCAAGGTGCTCCATCATGCTGAAAAAGGCATTGTTCGTCACCAAACTGTTCTTGGATGGTTGGGAGACGTTGCTCTTGAAGGATGTTTTGGTACCATTCTTTATTCATGGCTGTGTTCTTAGGCAAAATTGTGAGTGAGCCCACTCCCTTAGCTGAGAAGCAACCCCACACATGAATGGTCTCAGGATGTTTTACTGTTGGCATGACACAGGACACATGGTAGCGCTCACCTTGTCTTCTCCGGATAATCCTTTATCTGGATGCCCCACACAATCGGAAAGGGGATTCATCAGAGAAAATTACTTTACCCCAGTCCTCAGCAGTCCAATCCCTGTAACTTTTGCAGAATATCAGTCTGTCCCTGAAGTTTTTCCTGGAAAGAAGTTGTTTGTTAGCTACCCTGATTGACACCTGGCCATCCTCCAAAAGTCTTCGCCTCACTGTGCATGCAGATGCACTCACACCTGCCTGCTGCCCTTCCTGAGCAAACTCTGAACTGGTGGCGCCCTGATCCTGCAGCAGAATCAGCTTTAGGAGACAGTCCTGGCACTTGCTGGACTTTCTTTGGCGCCATGACGCATTCTTCACAACAGTTGAACCTCTCTCCTTGAAGTTTTTGATGATCCAATAAATGGTTGATGTAGGCACAATCTTACTAGCAGAAAATCCATGCCTGTGAAGCCCTTTTTGTGCAAAGCAATGATGACAGCACGTATTTCATTGCAGGAAACCTTTTAAAGCTTCAAAATGTTTTTTTTGGGATTAAGTTCATTTTCATGGCAAAGAGGGACTTTGAAATCGATTGCTATTCATCTGATCACTCTTCATAACATTCTGGAGTATATATATGCAAATTGCCATCATCTAAACTGAGGCAGCAGACTTTGTGAAAATTAATATTTGTGTTATTCTCAAAACTTCTGGCCATGACTATAGATGAGGAGTGCCAGACAGGCAGCCGGTTAACAGTAAGAAGGGAAGGGGAGGTAGTGGGCAGAGGAAGAGGAAGGCCAGTTCTGAGTTGACTCAGTCCAACAAATTTTCAAGATTTTGTGAAGATGCTGATGAGTATAGCTCAGTATTAGCAATGCTGGAGAGGGCTGATTCCTCTAGCAGCCAGGGGAAAAGTCCTCCTTCCAGTTTGGTTAGGATGTAGATTAGGCAGAAACCAAGGCAGGTGGTGGTAATTGGGGACTCTATTATTTGGAGGGTAGATAGAGTAATCTGCAGCCAGGAACGTGAGTGCAGAAAAGTGTATTTTATCCTGGGTGCTCGGTTTCGGCATATTGTGGACAGGGCAGACAGATTATTGGGAGACTCTGAAAGCGATCCAGCTGTCTTGGTACATATTGGCAACAGTGGCAAAGTAGGAGTGAGAGTGAGGTCCCTAAAGAATGATTTCAGGAATTTAGGGTGTAAGCTAAAGGCAAGGACCTCTAGGGTAGTGTTTTCTGAAATATTGTTAAGACCTTCAATTCAACACTTAGACGGGGATAAATTATTTAAAGGCAAAAATACTGAGGAAAAATGGCCACAATTCAAGTTTAGGTTAAAGAAATGCATTTCAGGAGTGAGTCAGTAGTCTCCATTGTTGCTCTATTTCGGGAAACTGTAGGTTCTGTGTGCGTTCCACCTAGCCACCTATTACCCCGAGACTACCAGTTGGTCTCCAGCAGACGTGGTTGACCCGTCGGCAGGCTCCTATTTCTGATAGAGTCGCTAGCCTCTCCAGTCACCCTCTGCTTATAGTATTGTAACGGTTTTATTTGACACTCAGACACAGTAGGTTAGGTAAAACACAGTTTTATTGAACAAACTCAGAATAACAATAACCCTCATGGGTCCAGTAATATATATACAAAATATAGTACTGACACAGGACAGGTTACAGTAATATATACCCACAAGGGTCCAGTATATGTACAATACAGCAACAACAATATACTGACACAGGTCAGGTAAAGTTCGTGTGACATGCCTGTCCAAAATTTCTGGCCCGCTGCCTGTGGTCTTTAGCCGCAATACATTCACGGATGTGGGAATCAATTAGTATAGCGAAATCAATGAACTCATCCAGATCATTAGGCAAATCTCTGGCTGCCGTCTCATCTTTAATACAATCAGCGAGTCCCTGAGCAAATGCTGCCACCAGCGCCTCATTGTTCCAGCCTGCCTCTGCTGCCAATGTACGAAATTCAATAGCATAGTCCGCCACCGTACGAGAACCTTGTTGTATCTCCATTAATCTCTTGGCAGCAGAGGCGGCTCTACCTGGAACTTCAAACACTCCGCGGAAGGCATGCACAAACTCCCTGAAGTTTTTTTGTACATGGTTTGGCAGATTCCCACAGGGGGTTGGCCCATGCCAGGGCTCTGCCTGTCAGTAACGAAATCATAAAGCCCACCTTAGCTCGTTCATTCGGAAAGGCTTGAGGAGTTAGCTCCAGGAATATCTCCAATTGGTTGATAAACCCTCTGCACAGGGTAGGTTCCCCATCGTATCTTAGAGGTAATGGAGCTGTGGCAGTTAGCCCTTGCTCGAGGCCACCTGCATCAGGGATTGAGCTCCCGGTGTCAAAACGGGGGAGCTTGAACCGGTTTATCAAGGTGAACAGTGCGCTCTAGAATAGTTTGTACGGCCAGTGCCAACTGGTCCAAACGCTGCTCATGTAAATCCATCCTCCAATGGATGCTTTGTGCATTACCCTCACCTGTACCGTCTGAGGTCATGGCCCTTTCGTACTGTAACGGTTTTATTTGACAGTCAGACACAGTAGGTTAGGTAAAACACAGTTTTATTGAACAAACTCAGAATAACAATAACCCTCACGGGTCCAGTAATATATATACAAAATATAGTACTGACACAGGACAGGTTACAGTAATATATACCCACATGGGTCCAGTATATGTACAATACAGCAACAACAATATACTGACACAGGTCAGGTAAAGTTCGTGTGATACTCCAACAAGGCAGCAATGAATGGGTTACTATTAGGCCAGTAAGACTGACAGGCCCTAATAGAGCGAGGCCCTTAAGATTCTCATTCTGCAGAGAGTGCACAAATAGCGAGTGATGCCACAAAGTAAACGGAGGCCCTTGACGAGCTTGTGGACTGCCATAGCAGTAACGGAGGACTGCGGAAGTATGCCCGGACGGGCACCCAACAGAGACTGCACGGATAGGAAGCCGGTGGAATATGGCAACTTCCCCGAAGGGGTTAATGAACGCTCAGACCAATGTAGACTGCCCAATAGAGAGAACAGCCTGAGGCGCCCAGAGGAAGACCAACCTCAGCTTTATGGCAGGAAGAAGGGTCAAGCGTTCTGTGGTGCACAGATGGAGGATACACACCGGAATGTTGCCTGTGCGACACAGACAGATTACCGAGACTAGACTGCTGGGAAACACTATGAGGCAACAGTGACTCTGTCCGGAGACAGAGAGGAGCCCGGAAGACAACCCCAAACCGAGGATAGATGGGGCCGCAAGCAGGCCTAAATACAAGGGCAATGGAGCCCAACCGGTCCGGTACACAGAGCAGGAATGTCAGCCAATCCGAGTCTGTACACAGAGCAGGAACGTTAGCCAGGCCGGGTTGGTACACAGAGCAGGAATGTCAGCCAATCCGAGTCGGTACACAGAGCAGGAACGTATACAGCAGAGTAGTCAGGCAGTCCGGGTCGGTACACAGAGATCACATGAGAACTGTAACAAGCGCTGGTAACGGAAACACCACGAAAGGGCACCGGAGAAGTGAAAAGGCCCAGTATTTAAGTACAAATACTGGGCGGGACAAAGCCACTTCAGCCAATATGCATCAGCGGTAAGCAAAACTGACAGAATGTCGCCAGCATAACACGGGCACCGTGATAAGTATATTCATTTATTGCCTATTGTTTATTATCCAAAATAAAGATGATTGTAACTATATCATCTGACTCTTTGTCTTGCTTGAGAACCGTAACAGTACGTAAGGGTCATGACGACTGACCGTGATAGTGGTTCACCTTTTCAGGAATTATTGGACAGGATGCAGGTCCAAGAGAAATGTATTGATCATTTGCCATTGGCTTTGCAGACCTTTCTTAGCCGTACTGCTCACTTACAATGCTATAACCAACAACCGGTAACCACCCCTGCTCCTTCCTTGGCACAAGTAGTTCCTACCATCTCTGATGCAGGATTGGTAAGAGAGTTGTCTGAATCCGCTCCACTCCCTCAGCATTACAGTGGAGAGCCTGAGCTTTGTCGCGGATTTCTTAATCAACTGGGCATTTACCTCAAAATGATCCCGTATGCCTTCCCTAGTGAGTGCAGTAGGGTTGGCCTAATGATTTCCCTCCTTTCTGGCAAGGCCTTGGCTTGGGCGAATCCTTTATGGGAGACGGACAAACCCATAATTTATAACTTTAATGAACTTGTGTCCTCCTTCAAACGTGTCTTTCACGTGCCAGGTCGTGCAACCTTGGCTTCAGAACATTTAATGACCATCCGCCAGGACAGTCTTACTGTGGCGGAGTACGCTATTGAGTTCCACACCCTGGCAGCCGAGGTGGTTTGGAACAATGAGGATCTTGTAGCCACCTTTTCCCAAGGGCTTTGTGACTATGTGAAGGATGAAATTGCTGCCCGTGAATTACCTAAGGGTCTGGATGAGGTGATATCGTTTATCACCCAGATTGACACTCGGGTCCGGGAGAGACCCTCATTTAAGGAATGCCTGTGGAGGCATCCTACCAGAATGTCCTCTCACTTAACTTGCCCACCCAGTCCTCCCTCACCTCCTAGTTCCGACTCTGGGGGTGGTGAACAGATGCAGATTTGGGCCATCCAGCTCTCTGTGGAGGAGAGGGCCTTTCGGAGGAGGGAGGGACTATGTCTCTACTGTGGGAGACCCGGTACGTCTGGGAAAACGATCACACCTAAGATCTTGTCGGGAACAGATCTTAGGTGGCATATCTCAGGCCCCTGAGGCTATGCAGGATAAACCCATGCTTGAGTTGGTTCTTACTTGGTCCAATGAGTCTATCTCGGTTTCGGCATTAATAGACTCTGGTGTGTCTGGTTATTTTATGGACGCTGCTTTTTCTGAGCAAAATGGCATTCCCTTACAGTCACGTGCCTCTCCCTTGGCTGTTGAGGCCATTGATGGCAGACCCTTGCTGCCATCACACATTACTTATGAGCCCTCCATAAAGAAACCCTGAAGTTTCAGGTTATCAATGATTGATTGAAGTACTTGTGAGATACTGTCTTGGGGCCCACACTGTGATGAGTCCTGTCTATCACTCCCCATTAGATTGGCGTGTGACGAGTCTGCTGGCCTTCTGGAGGCCTATTCTCAGTTCATTGATGTGTTTAATAAAGTCAGGCCGGAGCATTACCTCCTCATAGGCCTTATGATTGTTCGATAGAATTACTACGTGGTACTACCCCTCTCAGGGGCCGTATATACCCTCTGTCTGTGGACAAAAACAGGCTATGGTGGACTATGTTGTTGATGCTCTGGAGAGGGGGCATCATTCTCAAATTCACATCCCCTAGTGGTGCTGGATTTTTTTTTTTGTTAAAAAGAAAGACGGATAGTTTTGTCCATGTATTGATTACCGTGTATTAAACAAATGAATGGTTAAGAAAGCTTATGTGATACCACTGATTACGTAACTATTTGACCATCTCAAAGGTTCCAAAATTTTCACGAAACTTGACTTAAGGGCAGCCTACAATCTGGTCAGAATAAAAGAGGGCCACGAATGGAAGACAGCATTTACAACCGAAGCAGGCATTATGAATATCTTGTCATGCCCTTTGGTCTTTGCAATGCTCCTGCTGTCTTCCAGGAATTTATCAATGATGTACTGAGAGAACTATTGCAAGGTTGTGTTGTGGTCTATCTGGATGACATCCTCATCCACTCTTCTACGTTGGAGACTCATAATTTGTTTGTTAATAGAAAGCAACTTGTTTTGTAAGTTGGAGAAATGAGAATTTCACAAGCCCCAGGTTACCTTTCTGGGCTACATCATTTTCTCTTTTGGGTTGGCCATGTACCCCCAGAAATTTTCTGCTGTGCTGCAATGGCCTCATCCTAAGGGACTCAGATCTATTCAAAGATACCTGGGCTTCGCTAATTATTACCGAAGGTTTATCAAACCTATCACCGATAGTGCCTTCGAAGTCCTCAAGACAGCATTTGCAGCAGCTCCTCTTTTTGTTCATCCCAATCCCACCCTGTCCTTCACACTGGAGGTTGATGCGTCTGAGATTAGAGTAGGCGGACTCCTTTCTCAATGCTCAGCTCCAGGGGAGGCCTTACGCTCTTGTGGGTATTTCTTGAAGAAACTGTCTAAGGCAGAGACAGTATACCAGATTGGGTATGGCTATTATATTGGCACTGAAAGAATGGCAACACCTCCTGGAGGAACTAGTTCTCCTATCTTGATTCTTGCTGATCATAACAATCTCACTTACTTGTCTGAGGCTAAACACCTGTCGCCCCGCTATCCAAGGAGGAGGTCCCTCCCACACAGATGATTCCGGCTGTTCGAATTCTGGCCACGATACATACATGTATTACTACTCCATTGGGAGAACAAATATTGGCCGCTCAGACATCTGCTACAGCGGAGAGGCCTAGCGGGAAATGCTTTGTCCCCACTCAATTGAGCATAAAACTTCTTGAGACTTACCATTCCTCCAAAATTGCTGGCCACATTGGGCGAGACCAATTGATTTGGTCCTTGTCTAGACTGTTCTGGTGGCCGTGCCTTCGATCCGATTGCATTGCTTTTACCGCAGCATGCACCACATATGCTCAAAATAAATCGCCTCAACATTTGCCTGTCAGTCTTCTTCAACCAGTGGCCAATGGAGAACAACCGTGGCCCCATCTGCCCATAGATTTTATGATTGATCTATCGACATGCTTTGGTTTCACTGTCTCCTAATGATTGTAGACAAATTTTCTAAGGCCTACCATCCAAGCAGGAATTGGTGGTGGTTTTCGCTAAAGAGGTGTTTCGACTCCATGGCATACCTAGGGTTATTGTCTCATTTTGTGCTCAAATGGGGATTCAATGTCACGGTTCCGCAGAGATATTCAGGAGTCAGTATAGTATAGTAAAATGCAATTTTTCAAAGTATAAGTAAGGTAGTACACAATAGCAATATAGCAAGAACAAGAAGAGAGTCATAAGCCAGCAAGCACTGCTATCAGAAACAGTAACATAGTAAATTAGGTTGAATAAAGACACACGTCCATCAAGTTCAACCTTCTCCTCATATCCCAGTAACTGAGAATTTTATAGCTTTCCTGCTACCAGTTAAGTTAGCCTTTATCAGACCTTCCTGATCTGCCTACTGATAAACAGTATTACTCTGTATGTTCCCTTTTGAAAGAAATGTATATAATCTTCTCTTAAATGTATCCATTGTATCTGCCATAACCACCTCCTTGGGCAAAGAATTCCACAATTTAACAGACCTTACTGTAAAAAAACCCTTCCTCTGCTGAAGTCTAAACCTCCTTTCCTCTGATCTCAAGGGGTGTCCCCTGGTCATCTGATCAGGCCTTGGAATGAATCCTTGTATTGAACTCTCATATATTTGTACAATGTGATAAGGTCTCCTCTTAGTCATCTTTTCTCTAGAGTAAATAAAAGAGGATTTTAGACTTACCTGTTAAATCCTTTTCACTTAGTCAATACAGGTTACTGGTAACTCTGGGAGGCGAAGCCCTCTAGTGGTAGGCAGGGACATTTCACAAAGTGTATGCAGGGGTGGAGCCTCTCTTCCCTCCTTAGGCTGCAGCCAGCCAACCAGCTCCAGAATGAATTGAGACACTAACAAAGACTAGCTAGTAGAAGGGAAGAAGACTCCTGTGAGCATGACCCCGAAGGACCCCCACGGTCTGCCACAGGACAGCCAAGCATGGTCTCTTGACAGGGTAGGAGACCAGTAACCTGTATGGACTAAGTGAAAAGGATTTAACAGGTAAGACTAAAATCCTCTTTTCACTGTCGTCCAATACAGGTTACTGGTAACTCTGGGATGTCCAACCATTGAGTTTCCCTGAGGCGGCAAATAAGGCAAAGACCAGGCGCAAGGCCCCCAAAGTCACCAGTACAGCTATGGACCATCATGTCAGAGATAGCCCAACAAACTGAAGTACCAACTGACACCAAATAGGGGTAACGACCCGGAACTATCACACAGCACACATAACAAGAGCCAACAGGGCTCAACAGTTAAGGAAGCACTAAGAACCAGAGAAGAAAATCCTAGACAGGCAAAGCTGCCTCCAGGACCTGTCTTCCGAAGCTGGCATTAGCCGAAGCCAGCACATCCACACGGTAGTGCTTTGAAAAGGTGTGCACGGAGGAACAAGTGGCCGCCCGACACAGATGATCAGCAGAAGCCTGATTCGTATAGGCCCAGGAGGCCCCATGGACCTGGTGGAATGAGCCGTGACCCTGAAGGGAACATGCTTGTTCCGTAACTTATAAGCCTCACGAACCGTGCACTTAATCCAAGAAGCAATAGTCACTTTTGATGCAGGTCTTCCTGCCCTAGGCCCCTCAGGAATGATGAACAGCGTGCCAGTCGCCCAAACAGATTCGGTGCAATGCACATAAAACTTCAGACAGCGCACCACATCCAACAAGTGAAGATCTCTTTCCTTGTCAGAGGAGGGGTCAGGGCAGAAAGAGGGCACCACAATCTCCGGATAGACGTGAAACTCGGAGATCACCTTAGGAAGAAACTCCTTGGAGGGGAGGAGCACCGCCTTATCCCTGTGAAACATCAGATAAGGCGGCTTGCAGGACAAGGCCTGTAACTTCGCAACACGGCGAACAGACACAATCTCCAAAAGAAAGGCCATCTACCACGTCAAGAGACGTAGAGGAATAGTCGCCAAGGACTCAAATGGTGGACGTTGAAGAACCCCCATCACTAGGTTAAGATCCCACTGAGGAGCAGGACCCCGGAAGGTAGGGCGGATGAGTGCAACGCCCTGGAAGAAAATCTTGACATCAGGTAGAACCGCGATGCGCTGCTGAAAGAACACAGAAAGCACAGAGGTCTGAACCTTCAAGGAACGCAAACTGAGACCCTTATCCACACCGTCCTGCAGAAATGCCAAGACGTTGGGGAGAACAAACTCAGGTGACAGATCCCTGTCAGCGCACCAAGATGCAAAGGTAGACCAGATGCGGTGATAAATCTTAGAAGAAACAGGCTTACGTGCACTAAGCATAGTAGCCACCACCGCGGAGGAAAAACCTTTCTTCCTTAGAATTGAGGATTCAACCTCCAAGCCGTCAAAGGCAGACGGTGGACATCTTCGATCCACAGGTAACCCTGCAGAAGAAGATCCGGACGAGGGGGGGAGCCGAAACGGCTCCGCTACAGATAGAGCCAGAAGCTCCGGAAACCAAGATTGGTGAGGCCAAAACGGAGCATTCAGGATGACTGGACAAGGTACCATCCGCAGCTTCCGAATTACCCTGATCAACAAGGGAAAAGGAGGAAACATGTAGACCAGAGGAAACATCCAAGGGATGGACAGAGCATCCACAGCTAGAGCTAGAGGATCCCTCCATCGAGACCAGAACACTGGAATTTCCCTGTTTTGTCTTGTCGCCATCAGGCCGATGTAAGGAGGACCCCATGTCTGAACAATGAGTTGAAACACCTCTAGATGCAACTCCCACTCTCCGCTGTCCACAGTATGACGACTGAAGAAGTCCGCCATGACGTTGTCTACGCCTGGAATGTGCACTGAGGATATGGCAGGAACGTGTCTTTCTGCCCAGGACAAAACAGCCTTGACCTCTCGCGCCGCCTTGCTTGTTGATGTACTCCATGGCCGTGGCATTGCCGGACTCCACTCGGAGTGGACAGTCCTCCAAATGAGCTGTCCAATGTTGAAGGGCAAGGAATATCGCTCGTAGTTCCAAGATGTTGATCGGAGGAGGGACTCCTCCGTAGACCATCGACCCTGAGCACTCAGGCGACCCAGGAACGCACCCCAGCCAGACAGGCTGCTGGCATCCATTGGCACCGTGGTCCAAAATGGAGTCAGGAAGGACCTGCCCCTTCAGCAGGTTGGATAGGTCGATCCACCAGGATAGGTTCAGTTCCACGTGAAGAGGAAGAGAAACCACCTTCATCTGATGCAGTGGCAGGCCTCTGCCCATTTGGATGACAAACCTCTGTAGTTCCCTGGTGTGTGCCATGGCAAAGGGAACTGCTGCTATCATGGAGATGAACTTCCCCACCGGCGAGGACAGCCACTGAAGCGGAACTGGATCTTGAGACAGGATTGCAGAGACTCCGTGGGGCAATCTGGTGAGCCACCTCATCTGGAAAGTACACCATGCACTTCTGTGTGTCGAAGAGAAGGCCCAGGAAGACCAGTCACTGACACGGAAAGAGATCCGACTTGTCCAGGTTGACAATCCACCCATGATGGGATAGAGACTGGATACAGGTCTGAAGTTGTTGTAGGAGAAGATCTGCAGAAGTGTCCTTCAACCACAAGATGCCATATAGGGAGTTACCCTGATGCCGTCCCAGTGAAGGACAGAAATCAATGCCCACAGAACCCGTTGGAAAACCTGAGGAGCTGTAGTCAGGCCAAAGGGAAGAGCTGAGAACTGGAAGTGTCCTCTGTCACAGGGAAACCGAAGGTACTGCCGACTCACTGGATGGATGGAGATGTGTAAGTAGGCATCCTGGAGATCCAGAGAAGCAAGAAACTCCCCCGGCGACATGGCAGCAATCACTGTGAGCAGGGACTCCTGGCGACAGTGAGACCGGGTCACAAAGGAGTTGAGGTCCTTCAGATCCAAAACAGGTCGACAGACGCCGTCCTTTTTGGAAACCACAAAGAGGTTCAAGTAAAACCCGGAACCCCTGTCTGGAGTGGGAACTGGCTCCAGGACGACCTTGTCCAAGACAGCCTGAACAGCACCATCAAACAGACAGCGTCTCTCTATACTCTGAGGAGTATGTGAAAGAAGAAAGCGAAAAGGAGGAAGAGAGGAGAAAGGGATCCTGTACCCTTCCGACACCACCTGTAAAACCCATGGGTCCGCCACAGAATCCTCCCAAACGCTGTGAAAGAGGCGAAGACGACCACCCACAGCGGGATGCGGATCCGGGTTCGGTGAGTCATGCCGAAGCAGTATTGGAAGCCTTGGGCTTGGAGGACACCTAGGGCTTCCTTTGCTGTTTGGGCTTGGAGGAGGGATGCGGAGCTGAGGGAACCACCTGGTTCGCCGGACGTGTCTCACCCTGAAAGGAACAAAAATTCCGGTTACATTTGCGTGGTACTGATCAGTTCTTTAAGATCAGGCCCAAACAAGGAAGTACCCTGAAAAGGCAGGGACAACAAGACTTTCTTAGAAGCAGTATCAGCAGACCAGATTGTGAGCCAAAGAGCTTGTCTGGCCACCACAGACATGGTAGAAACCTTAGCCATCATGCGGACAGCATCAGCTAGCAGGCGCAATTTCTCTGAAGTAGACGCATCCTGACGGACAGCCGTGGTGGTGAGTTGCTCAGTCCAGACTGCAATAGCCCAGTTAACCCACGCAATAGCAAAAGCAGGCCGCATGGCAGTGCCTGCGGTTGGGAAAATAGACTTGAGAATAATCTCAAGCTTCTCATCAGTCCAGTCTTTCCATGCAGAAGCGTCAGAAAGAGGTAAGGCAGTGGACTTAGACAGCCTAGAAACAGGAGCATCCACCTTGGGGGGATGAACCCACCTAGCAACCACAACCTCAGAAAAGGGGCAAAGCTTAGCAAGTTTCCTGGACATAGAAGCAGTCTTGTCTGGTGATTGCCACTCTTCTGAAACCAGCCGGTCAAGAGTGGGATTAGGAGGAAAATAAGTCAGGGGCTTAAGAGGTACCTGAAAAACATCAGAGGGATCAGACGGGACCTCCTGAACCAGGGGAATATTAAGTGTGGTTAAAACAGCTCAGATCAGGCCCTCTGCAGAGAGGTCAGGATCAGTCTGAAATGGGTCCCCAATACAATGAGAAGACTCTAGAATAGAACCCTCCTCCATATCCGTGTCTATGAGCAGCTCCTCTTCCAAGGATTCTGAGACATCAGGTGCCCCTTGGGGTTTAGGCAGGGAAGAGCTGAACCCAGAGGGGGCCTGCCAAGCCTGGAAGACCCCCAGTATCTGGGATGGAAAGAGTTGTAGTGTGGACCTAAGGTCCCTAGTTACAGCCTTAAACTTTACATCCAAGCTGGCTCAATAGCATGGCTGGAGGGCCCTGGGTTGCTCTCAGGGACATCAGAACATGCTGGGCAAATATGACCTGAAAACTCTCTAGGTAGCCCTAAGTGACAGGAAGATCAATGTGCAATGGGGGATACAGAGACCCCAGCCTCCCAAGTCATATTTCAAACCCCAAGCTCCAGCGGTATAGACATTCACATAGTGTCAATAACCATTCTGTACAATAAATCACCCAAGAAACAGTGTTAAAGATTAAAGTTTCACCCCAGAAAACGTTAATTTGAACTTATCTGGCAGGCAAAGGGCTAATCATCAAAGGAGAGAAGGAGATTCCAAGCCCCATGTAGGATACTGGCTCAAAACTGCCCACAAAATGGCTGCCGCAACGGGAGCCAATCAGAAAATAGGCGCGAAGCAAGTGCTCATGGGAAATGTAGTTTTTCCCAAAAAGTATCCTAAACAGTGCCCGAAGCCCCCTGAGCCCCCCAAAACACTTGAACTGTAAACTGGATGATAGAGCAAGGGTAGACAAGTAAAATGAGCCAACTCTGAAGTTGCTAGCACAAGCGGTTGCAGAGATACGTCCCAAACACTGCAGTCCCATAGGAATGAATGGAGCAATGGCGTCTATGCGGTAAAGCGCGCCTTAAAGGCGCAGTACACAATTTTGGTACCCCAAGAAATAAATTATAAAAACCATGTAAAACAGTAAGGGAACATGTCAGGATACAGTAAAAACACCAACCCAATAGAGATAGATGCCATAAAACCCCCAATAAAGTGCCATCCAGCAGTGAAAGGGTTAAATTACCACAGAAACGTGCTCCAAACACCCAGACAGACACACATATATACCCAGTGAGTGCAGGAGTGCGCAATGAGAACTCCAAATATCCACCCCTGTGCGGAGGGGTACTGTGGGACAAGTGGACCTGTAGCACTCAAAGGGTAGCTCACCTTTTCCTGCAGTCTTCTGTCTTCATATTACCATGGGATAAGAAGTACCTCAGTGGGTGACTCCTGGGGAAGCACTTGTACCCAAGATTTTCCCCCTCAGGACTAAAGGTCCACATAAATAGTCCTGGAACTAAGCTAGCCACATTGGAGAGCATTTGTCAGTCATGGTAATCCGCCTAATGGTTGTTATTCCATATCTGACAGAAAATAACAAAAAAACTAAAACTATTGTAAAACTGTTCTTCAGCCATGTTACTCCAACGAGGAACAATTCATTCTGGAGGGGTTGGCTGGCTGCAGCCTAAGGAGGGAGGGGAGGCTCCATCCCCTGTATACACTTTGTGAAATGTTCCTGCCTACTACTAGAGGGCTTCGCCTCCCAGTAACCTGTATTGGACGACAGTGAAACCAAGTTTGTCTAGTCGTTCCTCATACGTCAAGTCCTCCATTCCCTTTATTAATTTTGTTGCTCTTCGCTGTACCCTCTCTAGTTCTAGTATATCCTTTTTTAGAACAGGTACCCAAAATTGCACTGCGTACTCAAGGTGAGGTCTTACCAATGATTTGTATAATGGCAAAATAATGTTATCCACTCTTGGTTCGATACCTCTTTTTATGCAAGACAGGATTTTGTTTGCCTTTGCTACTGCTGTTTGACACTGGTCACTGTTTCCAAGTTTGTAGTAGTAGGCTGCCCATATTGGCCACACTGCTGGAGACTATGTCTCAGCCACTGGTAGTCTCTGCTGGAACCAGGAGCAGGAACTGGAACACAGGATCTTGATCCGACGTAGTGAGGAGCTACCTGACTCATGCCTGCAGTCAGCAATGTAGCAGAGGATACCTGACTCTCGCCAGCAGTCAGAATGGAGAAAGCGAAAGCTTGACCCACTCCTGCAGTCAGTAAATAGCTAGTCTACTAGAGCCCCAGGTCCGCACCAAATTGGGTGTCTGCTTGCTACAGGGGAATAACAAGTGAATAGTCAGATAGAGCCACAGGTCAGCACCAGAAAGGGTAGTCAGACAAGCCAGGTCATACACAGTTCAAGTAGTCAGCCAGTGCCACAGGTCTGCACCAGACAAGATTAGGTGTCCACCCTAAGGATAAGGCAGGAGAATAGTCAGACAGAGCCACAGGTCAGCACCAGATGGTCAGACAAGCCAGGTCATACACAGAACTGATTTGAACAACAACGCAAGGGCAACTGAGTCAGGACTCAGACTGCCCTTTAAACCCCTCCTCAGCAAGTAGGAAAAAGGAAAAGGCTCAGAGGAAGGAAGTAGGTAGGAGGAGACAACAGGAAGCATGGCATAAAACAGAGGCCTGCTACACTCTGAAGCCTCACACCTGCAGATGACGCATCTTGTTCTGATGCGTCCAACCTCTGCCATCTTCCTGTGTCATCTGTGCAGCATGAACGGCTGCTGAAACCAAGGTATGCTGTGACATTCAGTTAGCATTTTCCTCCACCTACCACCCACAGTCAAATGGTATAGCTGAACGTTCCAACTAAGCCCTAGAACAGTTTCTCCGTTGTTATATCTCTGACCACCACTATAATTGGGCTACCCTGTTACCTTGGGCAGAGTTTGCCCGGAACTGTGCCAGAGTTCTCCGTTCATGATTACTTATGGGTTTCAGCCCGCTTTTCTTGCCGAGTTCTTTCAGGCACAGGAGATTCCAGCTCTTGATGAGCATTTGAGGGAGCTCCGTTCCTCTTGGGTTCGGGTATAGCATACCCTACGTGGTTCCGTGCAGCGGCAGAAAAGGCAGGCTGACTGTAGACGTTTGTCGGCAACTACCTTCCAGGTGGGAGAGAGGGTGTGGCTGTCATCCTGAAATCTGAACCTCCAGGTGCCGTGTAATAAGCTGGCTCCTTGATTTGTTGGTCCCTTCCCTGTTTTGCACAAAATTAACCCTGTGGCGTATGCTCTGGAAATTCCCGCTTCGATGCGCATCCACAATGTGTTCCACATTTCCTTGCTCAAACCTCTGGTTTGTAGCCGATATACCACCAGTAAGGTTCGGCCAGCTCCGGTGAAGGTTGGCAATCATGAAGAATTTGTGGTACAGAGCATTCTGGACTCCAGATGGGTCAGAGGGCTTCTTCAGTATTTGATTCACTGGAAAGGTTATGGTCCAGAGGAGCGCTCCTGGATACCTGCCAGTGATGTGGACGCTCCTGTATTGGTGCGCAGATTTCATGCTCGATTTCCTACGAAGCCCCAAATCTGTCTGGGGAGGAGGGGTCCTTGAGGGGGGTACTGTCACAGTGCCTTACCTTGGCCTGCGCCATTCGCCCGTGAGCAGGGTTCTGGACTTAAGCTCCAGCATCACTAGCTGCGTCCCTCTTGCCTGCTGCCTGGTTGCATGTGTTTCTTGTTACTGGCATCACGAATCAGGCACTTGCTTGGACTCTTGTTATAGGCCCAGTCTGGGGGACCTAATTGGTCCCGCATTCTCCTTTTCCTTTATAAACCTCACTGGGCCTGTGTCTCATTACCCTTACTTTGGTGTTCAGCGCAGTTCTAGTTCCTGTTGCTCCTATATCCTGTGTATGACCCGGCTTGTCTGACTATCCATTTTGGTGCTGACCTGTGGCTCTGTCTGACCATTCTACCTGTGCACTCCTTTGGCTTTAGACATACAATCTGGTGCAGACCTGTGCCTCTGGCTGACTAACTGCTCCATGTATGAACCTGGCTTGCCTGACTATCCTAGCTGGTGCAGACCTGTGGCTCTGTCTGTTCATTCTGCTGTGTAGCTCCGTTCCCCACAGACATCCATCCTGGTGCAGACCTAGGGCTTTAGCAGACTCCGACCTTACTGACTGCAGGCGTGAGTCAGTAGTGTCCATTGTTGCCATCCCTATTTGAGACGAGCTCTTCCTTACTGACTGCAGGCGTGAGTCAGTAGTCTCCACTGTTGCCATCCTTATTGGAGACGAGCTCTTCCTCACTGACTGCAGATGTGAGTCATTAGTCTCCCTTGTTGCTATATTTTGGGAGACTGTAGATTCGGTGTGAGTTCCACCTATTACCCCGAGACTATTGGCTTCGGCCTAGTCTCCTGCAGACGTGCTTGACCCATCGGCAGGCTACTATTTCTGATAAGAGTCGCTAGCCTCTCCAGTCACCCTCTGCTTATAGTATATTCATTTATTGCCTATTGTTTATTATCCAAAATAAAGATGATTTTAACTATACAGTCTGACTCATTGTCTTGCTTGAGAACCGTAACAGGAATAGATCATGCTGAACTAACCTTTTCAGCTTCTATGAAGAAGTAGCAACCTAGATACTGGTAAGGCAGTCGATGTAGTATATCTAGATTTTGCAAAGGCATTCAATACAGTGCCACAAAGGAGGCTGGTGTATAAAATAAGGAAATTGGGGCTAGGACAGTAGTTTTCAGGATAACCTTTGCAATTGGATAGAAAACTGGTTGAAGCATAGGGAACAGTGTGTGGTTATAAACAGACAATTCTACAATACAGTTAAAGTTCAGACTGGAGTACAGTACTTGGGCCATTACTTTTTAACATGTCTATAAATGACCTGGAAATAAATATAAAAAGCAAAATAAGAGGATTTTAGTTTTACCTGTTAAATCCTTTTCTCTTAGTCCATACAGGTTACTGGTTACTTTGGGAGGTGATCCACCCCATTAAGTAGGCAGGAACATTTCTGTAAATGTATGCAGGGGGTGGAACCTCCCTTCCCTCCTTGGCTGCAGCTAGCCAACCAGCACCAGAATGATTTGAGACACTAACTAGGACTAGATAGTAGAACGGAAGAAGCCGTGACCCGAAAGGGAACATGCTTATTTCTCAACTCATAGGCCCTACAAATAGTGGACTTGATCCATGACGTAATAGTCACTTTGGACGCCAGTCTTCCTGCCCTGGGACACTCAGGAATGACGAACAGAGCATCTGATTTCCTGACAGATTCAGTGCGATGGACATAAAACTTGAGACAACGCACCACATCCAACAAGTGGAGATCTCTCTCCTTGTCAGAGGAAGGGTTAGGGCAGAAAGAGGGCACCACAATCTCCTGATTGATATGAAACTCGGAGACTACCTTAGGTAAGAACTCCTTGGAGGTGCGAAGCACCGCCTTATCCTTGTGAAACACCAGATATGGTAGTTTACAGGAAAGAGCTTGCAACTCCGCAACAATGCGAACAGACACGATCGCCAGGAGAAAAGCCATTTTCCACGTAAAAAGACGTAGATGAATAGTAGCCAAAGACTCAAAGGGAGGAAGTTGAAGAACGCCCAAAACCAAATTAAGATCCCACTGAGGAGCGGGACTCCGGAAGGCAGAACAAACATGAGCAAAGCCCTGGAAGAAAACTTTGACATCAGGAAGGATAGCAATGTGCTGCTGGAAGAAGACAGAAACCGCAGAAGTCTGAACCTTAAGAGAACTAAAACTGAGTCCCTTATCCACACCGTCCTGCAAAAAGGCCAGGACAGTAGGTAGATCAAAAACAAGGGACAGATCCCTGTCAGCACACCAAGACACAAAGGTCGACCAGACACGGTGATAGATCTTGGAAGAAACAGTCTTACAGGCACTAAGTATAGTAGACACCACAGCAGAAGAAAAACCTTTCTTCCTTAAAATTGAGGATTCAACCTCCAGGCTGTCAAACTGAGCCGACGGACATCTTCCTTCCACAGGTAACCCTGCAGAAGAAGATCCGAACGGGAGGGGAGCAAAAAGGGCTCCTCCACAGATAGAGCCAGAAGCTCCGGAAGCCAGGATTGACGAGGCCAATACGGAGCAATCAGGATGACCGAACAACGTTCCATCTTCATTTTCTGTAACACCCTTATCAACACTGGAAGGGGAGGAAAGATGTAGGCCAGAGGGAATATCCAAGGGTGTAACGGTTTTGTAAGACACTCAGACCAGTAGGTTAGAATAAAACACAGTTTTATTAAAAGATACGAAAGACTGCCCACTACAGACAATATAGTATAACAGGAAAATGACAATCAAGTACAGATGCCCTCTCAGGCCCAGAATACAGGGAAATTAATACATACTGTCACAGGACAGGCATAATCAGGCATTACAGGTACAACATGGGTTAAAGTTCATGGAAAGCAATCAGTCTCTGTTGTGGTGTGTTTGACAACGCCCAGTAGATGGTAAAGGAGCGAGACTGTTGTGCAAGATGTAAGAGCACCAGTCAATAAGGCAGAACTGAGACTACTACTTGTGCTGAGCAGGGAGCGGAGGCCACAATACTCTGCAAGAGCTAGCACACGTTGAGCCGTGAGCACCCGACCGGTGCGGTAAACGGAGACAATGTACACTGCAAGAGCTGAGTGATAACAGCAAGTAGCACCCAACCGGTGCAGTAACGGAGACACTGACACTGCAAGAGCTGAGGTGTGTAGAGCCAGTAGCACCCAACCAGTGCGGTAACGGAGACACTGACACTACAAGAGCTGAGGTGTTTAGAGCCAATGGCACCCGACTGGTGCTGTAACAGAAAAGGCTGTACACTGCAAGAGCTGATGGAATCGCCCAATTGCACCTGACTGTGTGGTAACTAAACCACTGAGAATAGCAATGGTTAACGGAAACGCAGTGTTAACGGAGGCCACAATGCTCTGCAAGTGTTAACAGAAGGCTCAGTGTAACGGAGGCAACAGTGCTCTGCCAGTGTTAACGGAAGGCTCAGAGTAACGGAGGCAACGGTGCTCTGCCAGTGTTAACGGAAGGCTCAGTGTAATGGAGGCAACAGTGCTCTGCAAGTATTAACGGAGGGCTCAGTGTAACGGAGGCAACAGTGCTCTGCACGAGTTAATGGGAAGGCCCAGTAAATTGGAGGCAACAACTCAGTCTGCCCTATATCAGCACAGCGGAATTCAGAATGTCACCCAAGCAACACAGGATCAGGATCACGGCTGGAACACAGCAGGGTCGTCAGGATAGCCAGGTCAGGTCACGGAGCAGGAACCTCAGCCAGGCCGGGTCAAATCACGGTGCAGGAACGTCAGACAAGTCGGGTCAGATCACGGAGCAGGAACGTCAGCCAGGCCGGGTCGAATCACTGAGCAGGAACCAATGAGAGTAGTCAGACGGGCCAAGTCGGTACACAGGAACACAGGAACACAGCAACACAGTAGCACTGGTACAGGAACACCACAAAAGGGCACCTGACAGGTGCCAGAGGCCCGGAATAAGAAGGCCACACTGGGCGGGCCAAACAAAGCTCAGCCAATGGGAGCGCACCACAACAAAGAGTGACAGAGCAGATCACGGGAACCGTGATAGTACCCCCCTCTCAAAGGTCCTTTTATTCGACCCAAGAACGTTCTTCAGGGCCATAGCCCTTCCAATGGACCAAATATTGCAATTTCCCTCTAAACCTCCTAGAATCAATAATACTCTGAACTTTGTACTCCTCTTGGCCTTAAACGTCCACCGGCCCAGGAACCACCGGAGTGGTAGTATAGCGGTTGCATAACAAGGGTTTCAATAGGGACACATGGAACACATTATGTATGCGCATAGATGCTGGGAGTCCCAAAGCATACGAGACCGGGTTAACTTTGCGGATAACTTTGAACAGACCAATGAACCGAGGAGCCAACTTATTAGATGGTACTTGCAGATTAAGATTTCTGGAGGAAAGCCATACCCTGTCCCCAACCTGAAAGGAGACCGCTGGCCGCCGTCTACGATTGGCATGCCGCTGATGTCGTTGGAATGACTGACTAAGGGTCCTCTGAACCTGTGCCCAAGTGGAGCGAAGCTGCTCAATATGCTCGTCCTGAGCTGGAGTCTGCTGCGACTGAAATGAGTCCGGGAGCAGGCACGGCTGAAACCCGTAATTGATGAGAAACGGGGAGCTCCCGGACGATGAATTAACTGCACAATTCATGGTGAACTCTGCCCACGGAAACAGGTCAGCCCAATTCTCATGATGATCGGTCACAAAGCAGCACAGGAACTGCTCCAGTCCCTGATTGGCACGCACAGCGGCCCCATTGGTCTGGGGATGGTAGGCGGAGGAAAAGGACAATTGAATGCCCATCTGGTTACAGAATGCCCTCCAGAATCTGGACATGCACTGGCTCCCTCGGTCAGACACCACCACTCTGGAAACCCCATGCGAACGGAACACTTCTCTGGCAAAAACCACTGCCAATTCCTGGGCCGAAGGAAGGACAGAGAGGGGCACGAAATGAGCCATCTTGGAGAACCTGTCGACCATCATTAGGATAAAAATATACCCCCTAGACACTGGCAATTCTCCCAGGAAATCAATAGATATGTGGGACCATGGGCGTTCGCCATTAGGCACAGGTTGGAGTAAGCCCACTGGGAGGTGTCTGGGGGTCTTGGCACGAGCACAGGCTGCAGTGAAGGCGAAGCAATCGGCTCTTTGGGAGGGCCACCAAAATACTTGTGAGAGAGACCATATTAATTGATCCCTCACAATATGCCCAGCAGCCTTAGATGGGTGGTATGTCTCAAGTAGACGGGTACGGAATGGCTCATCCACAAAACACTTGCCAACTGGGGTTTCTGGGAGAGCCCTCGCTTGAGATGCCAAAATCTCTTCCCCCAGTGGCGAAGTGATACTAGTACGCACAGTAGCAAAGATAAGATCAGGCTGAATAATAGGTACGGGCTCTTCATCCCTCTAAATTTCTGGCCCGAATTGTCTGGACAGGGCATCTGCCTTAAAGTTCTTTGAGCCTTGTAGATAGGATACTACAAAATTGAATCAAGAAAGAAACAGTGCCCATCTAGCCTGGCTGGAGGACAGCCTTTTCGCTTCAGAGAGATAAGTCAAATTTTTATGGTCAGTTAGGATTAACACTGGGGTTCTGGTGCTCTCCAGTAGGAGAATAATAGCCAGGAGTTCTCTGTCACCAATTTCAGAATGGCTTTGGGCACTAGAGAGTTTTTTTTTTAAAAAGAACCCGCAAGGTCTCAGGGTGCCACCCGCAACAGGGCGCTTGGAAAGTACTGCCCCTACCCCGATTTCGGAGGCATCGACTTCCAAGGTAAATGGTAGGGCAGGATTGGGGTGGGACAGTACAGGAGCAGATGCAAAAGCAGACTTCAATGTCTTAAAAGCGTTTTCAGCTGCCTCGGACCATTGAGAAGGATTAGAGCCCTTATGCGTGAGGTCAGACAGGTTTAACGATCGTAGAAAAGTTCTGGATAAATTTCCCATAATAATTGGCAAAGCCCAAAAAGCGTTGAATAGCTTTTACTCCTTTGGGACGTGGCCATTGTAGGACTGCTGCCAGTTTCTCCTGGTCCATGGCAATGCCATCTTTAGAGATCACGAACCCCAGGAAGGGCACTTTGGACCTGTGAAACTCGCATTTTTCTAATTTACAGAACAGCTTATTTTTGCATAAGCGAAGCAAAACCTCGGACACATCCTTGATGTGCTGGGTTAGGTTAGCGGAATGTATCAATATATCATCGAGGTATACAACCACACAAGACTGAAGCATGTCACGGAGGATGTCGTTGATAAACTCTTGAAATATCGCAGGTGCATTACATAGACCAAATGGCATCACTAGGTATTCATAATGCCCACACCTAGTATTAAATGGCGTTTTCCACTCATCCCCAGCCTTAATTCTGATCAGGTTATAAGCGGCCTGCAGATCGAGTTTCGTGAAGATAGAGGAGCCCTTCAACCTGTCAAATAACTCAGTAATAAGTGATATGGGGTAGGCATTCTTAGACATGAGCTTATTCAGTCCACGGTAATCAATACAAGGTCTTAGTTCACCAATTTTCTTTTTCACAAAAAAGAAACCGGCACCAGCCGGGGAAGTAGACTTGCGTATGATCCCTCTTTTGAGGGCGTCCTCAATGTAGTCCTCCATAGCCTTATTCTCATCGCAGGACAATGGGTACGTGAGACCCCTGGGAGGCACCACGCCCGGAGGCAAATCAATAGCGCAATCATACGGTCTGTGCTGAGGGAATGCGCTAGCCTCTCCCTTACTGAATACATCACTGAATTCATGGTATTCAGCTGGCACGGAGGAAGAAGTACATAAAATCTTGACAAGGTGCGACAAACAGTGCTTAGTACAGTATTCGGACCATGATCTGACCTCATATCTCTGCCAATCAAACTGGGGATTATGCAAGTGCAGCCATGGGAACCCCAGAATGACCGCATGATGAGGGGAATGAATTATTTGGAAACATAATTCCTCCTTGTGGAGAGCCCCAATAGACATAATAATAGGAATAGTTTCCATAGTGATTAATGCAGGTTCCAAAGGTCTACCGTCAATGGCTTCAATGGCTAAGGGGGTGTCCCTTTTGACCAAAGGAATTTTGTGCAATTCGGCAAATGAACCATCCACGAAGTAACCGGCTGCACTGGAATCTACTAGGGCCAGCACCTCCACAGACTGATCAGCCCAGGAAAATACCACCTGGATGGTGGTTTTCTGTGTACTGGGATCTAGGGACTGCTGTACACCACCTAGGGCCTGTCCCCCAAGGTACCCTAGGTGTGTCTGTTTCCCGGCCGTACCGGACAAGTGCATAATAAGTGCCCAGCTTTGCCACAATATAAGCATAAACCCTGCCTCTTGCGGTACGCCCGTTCCTCCTTCGTGAGTCTGGTGAACCCGAGCTGCATAGGTTCACTAGGCTCGGGTGAATGGTCAGGAGGAATGGGAGGCGAGGGTGGGTTCAAAAGACTGCCATGCCCATAGCTTCTGGATCTCGCCCTTTTAGCCAGACGTCTTTCACGAATGCGGAAGTCAATAAGCATGACATAATCAATGTATTCGTCCAAGTCACTGGGTACATCTCTGGCAGCTATTTCATCTTTGATGGGGTCAGTCAACCCTTGGGCAAAAGCTGCCACTAACGCCTCATTATTCCATCCCACCTCTGCTGCCAATGTCCGAAATTCTATCGCATAATCACCCACGGTACGATCACCCTGTTGTATTTCCATCAATCTTTTGGCAGCAGAGGCTGCTCTACCAGGGACCTCAAACACTCTGCGGAACTTTCTTACTAACTCACTGAAATTCTGAGTGCAGGGTTTGGCATTTTCCCACAGAGGATTAGCCCATGCAAGGGCTTTGCCCGTTAACAAGGATATCATGAACCCAACCTTACTCCGGTCGTTAGGAAAAGCATGAGGCGTCAGTTCCAAGAATATCTCTAATTGATTAATAAACCCCCTGCATAGGGTAGGTTTGCCATCATATCTCAATGGTAACGGCGCCACCACCGTTAGGCCTCTGGTTGGTGCAGCGGGACCCACTGAATGAATGTCCGGTGTCGAAACTGGGGGGACCACCGGATTCAGATTAGGTTTGTCAAGGTGTACCGTACGCTCAAGTAATGTCTGCAAGGCCAGTGCCAACTGGTCCAGGTGCTGCTCATGCACATTCATCCTCCAATGGATGTTCTGTGTATCACTTTCACCTTTACTGTCTGAGGTTATGGCCCTTTCGTACTGTAACGGTTTTTTACGACACCAGTAGATTAGAATAAAACACAGTTTTATTAAAAGATACGAAAGACTGCCCACTGCCGGGTTGAATCACAGAGCAGGAACCAATGAGAGTAGTCAGACGGGCCAAGTCGGTACACAGGAACGCAGGAACACAGAAACACAGTAGCACTGGTACAGGAACGCCATGAATGGGCACCTTACAGGTGCCAGAGACCCGGAATAAGAAGGCCACGCTGGGCGGGCCAAACAAAGCTCAGCCAATGGAAGCGCACCACAACAAAGAGTGACAGAGCAGTTCACGGGAACCGTGATAGAGGGATGGACATCGCATCTACGGCTAGAGCTAGAGAGTCTCTCCACCGAGAGCAGAACACCAAAACTGCCCTGTTGTGTCTCGTCGCCATCAGGTCCACGTGGGGCATCCCTCACCTCTGAACAATGAGCTGGAACACCTCGGAGTGTAACTCCCACTCTCCGCTGTCCACTGTGTGACGACTGAGGAAGTCTGCCGTGACATTGTCTATGTCTGGAATGTGCACTGCGGATATGGCAGGAATATGATCTTCTGCCCAGGACAAAATAGTCTTGACCTCTTACCAAGCAGCTAGACTTCTTGTTCCGCCTTGCTTGTTGATGTAGGCACCTGCCATGGCGTTGTCGGACTCCACATAGACGGGACAGTTCTCCAGCTGAGACACCTAATGACGCAGGGCATGAAATATCGCCAGAAGTTCCAAGATGTTGATCGGAAGGAGGGACTCCTCCATGGACCATTTCCCCTGAGCACTGATTCGACCCAGGACAGCTCCCCAGCCCGAGAGGCTGGCGTCCGTCGTCACCGTGGTTCAGTAGGGAATCAGAAAGGATCTTCCGTTGAGCAGGTTGGAAGGGTCCAGCCACCACTCCAAGCTTAGTTCCACATGAAGAGGAAGGGAAACTGACATCCTCTGATGATCTGGTCGAGTCTTGCACACCTGGATCACAAACCTCTGGAGTCTTCTGGTGTGCGCCATGGCGAATGGGACCACTTCTATCATGGATATGAACTTCCCCACCAGAGAACACAGCCTCTGAACAGGAACCCTGTGGGCGATCTGGTGAGCCACCTCATCCGCGAGGAACACCATGCTCCTCTGAGTAGCGAAGAGAAGACCCAGTAAGATCAGTTGCTGGGATGGGACAAGATCTGACTTGTCCATGTTGGCGATCCATCCGTGATGGGTGAGAGCCTGGATGCAGGTCTAAACCTGCTGATGAAGAAGGTCTGCAGAGGTGGCCTTCAATAGCAAATCATCCATGTAAGGAGTTACTCTGATGCCGGCCCAGTGGAGGATGGATATCAAGGCCCCCAGAACCTGATGGAACACCTGAGGAGCCGTCATCAGTCCAAATGGAAGAGCTGATAACTGAAAATGCCCTCTGATGCAGGCAAACCGAAGGTACTGCCTGCTCTCTGGATGAATTGAGATATGTAAATAGGCATCTTGTAGATCCAGAGAAGCAAGGAACTCCCCCGGAGACATGGCAGCAATCACTGTAAGCAGAGATTCCTAGCGATAGTGAGTCCTGTTCACAAAGGAGTTTAGATCCTTCAAATCCAAAATAGGGCAACATCCGCCATCCTTTTTGGCGACCACAAAGAGGTTCGAATAGAACCCTGAACCCCTGTCTGGAAGAGACACCGGCTCCAGGACATCCTTGTCCAGTAGAGCCTGAACAGCGCCATCGAACAGACGGCGTTTCTCTGTACCCTGAGGAGTATGAGAAAGACAAAAGCGAAAGGGAGGAAGAGAGTAGAAAGGGATCTTGTATCCTTCTTTCACCACCTGTAAAACCCGTGGGTCTGTCAGAGAATCCTCCCAAATGCTGTGAAAGAGTCACAGATGACCACCCAGGTGTGGACCCGGGTTCGGCAAGTCACGCCGAAGCAGTCTTGGAAGCCTTGGGCTTAGAGGAGGCCCTGGGCTTCCACTGCTGTTTGGGCTTGGAGGAGGTACGCGGTGCTGAGGGAACTGCCTGGTTCGCCGGACGTGTCTCATTCTGAAAGGAACAAAAATATCGGTTACGCTTAAGCTGCAATTTCTTCTTAAGGACCAAGGGTAGAAGAGTACTCTTACCCCCTGTGGTCTCGCTGA
This sequence comes from Rhinophrynus dorsalis, assembly GCA_037306005.1. Taxonomy (NCBI): domain Eukaryota; kingdom Metazoa; phylum Chordata; class Amphibia; order Anura; family Rhinophrynidae; genus Rhinophrynus; species Rhinophrynus dorsalis. Next base: position 390,011,554 of record CM074722.1, read on the forward strand.
TCAATTCCTTAAGATCAGGGCCAAACAAGGAAATACCCTGAAAGGGCAGAGAAAGCAAGGCTTTTTTGAAAGCAGTGTCAGCAGACCAGATCTTGAGCCAAAGGGCTCGTCTGGCTACCACTGACATAGTAGAAACCCTAGCCATCATGCGGACGGCATCAAAGGCGGCAGCAGAAACATAGTGTTGCGCTTCAGAGATATTGGCAAGAAGATGCAATTTCTCTGAAGTAGAAGCATCCTGACGGACAGCCGTAGTAAGCTGCTCAGTTCAGACTGCAATAGCCCGGTTAACCCACACAATAGCAAATAGTGGGTGCATAGCACTACCAACAATGGCAAAAATGAACTTAAGAGAAATCTCAAGTTTCTTGTCAGTCCAGTCCTTCAGAGCAGAAGCATCAGAGGCTGGCAAGGCAGTAAACTTAGATAACCTGGAGATAGGTGCATCCACCTTGGGGGGATGAACCCACTTAGCAAGCGCAGCTTCAGAAAAAGGGTAAAGCTTGGCAAATTTCCTGGACACAGAAGCAGTTTTGTCCGGTGATTTCCACTCTTCAGAAACCAGATGGTCAAGAGTGGGATTAGGAGGAAAATAAGTAAGGGGCTTAGCAGGCACCTGAAAAACATCAGAGGGATCATAAAGAACCTCCTGAACCAAGAGAACGTTGAGGGTGGTTAATACGGCTCTGCTCAGACCCTCAGCAGAGAGGTCAGGATCAGCTTCCAACGGGTCCCCAAGACACAGAGAAGACTCCAGAAATGAACCATCCTCAATATCTGAATCCAACAGCAGTTCCTCTTCAGAGGAATTATCACGGTGCCCATGCTTTGTGCAGCGGGCGGCGACATTCTGACTGCTAGTTTGCATTGCTGGTTATCGATTGGCTAACACCTTTTGTCGCCGCCCAGTGATGGCCTTTATATACCCTGTCATTTCCTCAGGATGGTGCCCTTTCGTGGTGCATTTGTTCCTGCATTCTGATCCGTTATCGTTTATTGTGTATGACCTGGTCTGCCTGACGACGTTCCTGAGTCTGCTCCATTGCTGACAGTATCCAGTTGAGAACCTGCTCTGTTGCTGACCTGGCCTGGCTGAAAACCTGCTTCCGTTACCGACTGCATCTGGCTGAGGACCCGTTCCCTTTACCGACTGTATCCGGCTGAGTACTCGCTCTGTTGCTGACCTGGCCTGGCTGAGAACCCGCTTCCGTTACAGACTGTATCTGGCTGAGTACCTGCTCCATTGCTGACCTGGCCTGGCTGAGAACCCGCTTCCGTTACTGACTGTATCTGGCTGTGAACCGGCTCCGTTGCTGACCTGGTCTGGCTTTGAACCCACTTCCGTTGCCAAGTGTATCTGTCTGCACCGCTTCCGTTACTCAGTGCTGGTCAGTGTACCTGTCCTGCTCTGACCCTCTGGGCTGCCAATTGACCTGTGTGCTTCCTTGTGTCTGGTACCGTGCATTTCCAGCTTACCACTGTGGCCTCGTTGTTGCCTCCGTTACGTTCAGTGGTTGCTGTATGTTAACCTGTTGCGCCGCGAGGCGCTGTACCTTGTCGACCGTTAGCTAGGCTTAGTGACTAGTATCTCTCCATACCGCTTTTGCGGAGTGTACAAGCGAAGTACCGGTGCAGTGTTCTATCACTGACTGCGTTACTCTGATCTCTCTGTGTCCACCTCTCATACCTCGCTGGGCTCACTCCCTCTGGGAGTTGCAGTATTCTGGGCCTTACCATATGACCCTTGGTGTACCTGGACGTTCCAGGTAGAGTTGCTTATCTCAGCTTCAGGAGCCTCCGGCTCAAGAGCCAGCGTTACGTTGCACCATCCTCATAGAGGGGACATTGGTTGTTTCCACCACTATACATGTTGTGGTGCGATCCACCCCTAGCGCTCTAGGGATATTTTGGGAGAGTTATCTTGGTCTGTTGCCATCCGGTGCAAGGGACAGTGGTGTTCATCAAAAACCGTGACAGGAATCTGACATATCATGTGCCCCCTGAGGTTTAGGCAGGGAAGATCTGATAGTAGAGGGGGTCTGCCATGTCTGTAGAGCCCCCTGTATCTGGGATGGAAAGAGTTGTAATGTAAACCTAAGGTCCCTAGTCGCAGCCTTAAACTCTTGCACCTAAGCTGGCTCAATAGCATGGCTGGAGGTCCCTGGGTTGCTATCAGGAAATTCAGAACATGCTGGGCATAAGTGACCATAGAACTCTCTAGGTAGCCCTGAGTGACAGGAAGAGCAATGCGCAATGGGGGATACTGAGACCCCAGCCTCCTTAGTCTTAGGTCTAGCCCCTAGCTCCAGCGGTATAGACATACTCACAGTGTCAAAATAACCAACTGTACAGTAAATCACCCAATTACAGTGTATAAGATTAAAATTTCACCCCAGAAATGCTAAATACAGACTTATCTGGCAGGCGAAGGGTTAATCTGCAGAGGAGAGAAGGAGAGTCCAAGCCCTGCGTAGGATACTCGCTAGAAAAGCTCACAGAATGGCTGCCACTATGGGAGCCAATCAGAATTTAGGCGTGAAGCAAGTGCTCATGGGAAATGTATTTTTCCCTAAAAAAGTATCCTAAACAGTGCCCGAAGCCCCCTGAGCCTCCCAACACACTTGAACTATAAACCAAATGACAGAGCAAGGGTAGACAAGTAAAATGAGCCATCTCTTAAGTCGCTAGGTTAAACGGTTGCAGAGATACGTCCCAAAAAGTATAGTTCCATAGAAGTGAATGGAGCAATGGCATCTATACGGTAAAGCGCGCCTTAAAGGCGCAGTACACAAATTTTTACCAAAATTAAAGTAAAACATGAAGAGGTGTAAAACATCAAGGGAACATGTGTAGACACTCAGAAAACACTAGTCCAGTAGGAAAAGTGCCATAAAATCCCCCAATAAAATGCCAAACCAGCAAAGGGTTAAGTTACCACATAAACCTGCTCCAAACACTCAACAGGCATACACATATACCCAATGAGTGCAGGAGTGTACGATAGGAACTCCAGAACACAACACCTGTGTGGAGGGGCACTGTGGGACAAGTGGACCTGCAGCACTCAAAGGATAGCTCACCTTTCCTGCAGATCCTGGGGAAGCACTTGGAATCAAGATTTTCCCCCTCAGGGCTTAAGATCCACCAAAAAGCACCTGGATACTGAGCTAGCCACATTGAAGGGCATTTGTTAGTCATGGTAATCCGCCTAATGGTGGTATTCCATTTCTGACAGAAAAATAAAAAATAAACTAAAACGATAGCAGAACTGTTCTCTACCTGGTGTTGTCACACGGAGGAACAAATCATTCTGGGGCTGGTTGGGTAGCTGCAGCCAAGGAGGGAAGGGAGGCTCCAACCCCTGCATACATTTAGAGAAATGTTCATGCCTACTAAAAGGGGCGGATCGCCTCCCAGAGTTATCAGTAACCTGCATTGGACGACAGAGAAATCAATATTTGCAAATGACACTAAATTATGCAGGGTATTTCATTCAGAACTGGATATTTGTTCTCCACAGAGGGATTTACATAAAATGGCAGACTGGGTAACCAAATGGAATATGAAGATTAATGTGGGAAAGTGTAAAGTCATGCAATTGGGAAGGAAAAATCCAAATGCTACTTATGAACTTAATGTAATCATTTTAGGGGACTTATTGCTAGAGAAAGACTAGGGAATCCTTGTGAACTACAAACTTGGAAACAGTGACCAGAGTCAAAAAGCAGTAGCAAAACAAACAAAGTCCTGTCTTGCATAAAAAGGGGTATTGAATCAAGACTGGATAACATAATTTTTCCTTTGTAAAACTTGTTGATAAGACCTCACCTCGAATATGCAGTGCAGTTTTGGGCACCAGTACGGAAAAATAATATTCTAGAACTGGAGAGAGTACAGCAAAGAGCAACAAAATTAATAAGGGGAATGGAAGATTTGACATAGGAGGAACAACTAGACAAACTTGGTTTATTTACTTTAGAGAAAATATGACTAAGAGGAGATCTTATCACAACATACAAGTATATGAGAGGTCAATACAAGGATCTCTCTGGTGAGCTATTCATTGAAAGGCCTGATCAAATGACCAGGGGACACCCCTTGACATTAGAGGAAAGAAGGTTTCAGCTTCAGCAAAGGAAGGGTTTTTTACAGTAAGGTCTGCTAAATTATGGAATTCCTTGCCCAATGATGTGGTAATGGCAGATACAATGGATAAATTTAAGACAAGATTAGATATATTTCTTTAAAAAGGGAACATACAGGGTTATACTGTGTATTAGTAGTCAAAACAGGAAGGTATATAATTCTAATGTCTCTGGGTTATGAGGCAAAGGTTGAACTTGATGGACTTGTGTCTGCTTTCAACCTGATTTACTGTGTTACTGTGTAATTCAAAGCCATTATATGAACCCCCAGGCCAGCCAGCCCACCCAGCCCCAGTATTTATATGGAGGGGACAAGTGCCCCCCCTCCAGACACCCATGGACAACATCATAATCTACACTAAAAATCAAAATGTACACAATTTGAAGCACTATTACAGGATAATTTCTCTGAAGTTGAAAGATTATTTTCTAAAAACAAAAACTGTTCTTAGACACTGACGAAACCTGCATAGCTATATTTGGTACAAACTCTTTTCTCTATAGTCCATATGGAACACAGGTACCATGGGGTTGACTCCCACTTGCTGAGGGCAGGACACTCAAAAAGACAGGGTCTTCTAGGTGGAGACTCTCAGCTTCTTCTCCAGATTAACCAACCCCCCCCCCCCCCCGCTTTGCATCCCCAGTATGATGTGGCCGTAGCTACACTAAGAAGAAGGAACTCTCCTGTGAGAAAAGACTCAAGAAAGGACTCTGCAGCCCAGACAGACAAGACCAAAACAAAAGGTCTCTTTACTCTGGTGGGAGACCTGTATTCCATATGGACTAAGAGAAAAGGATTTAAAAAGCTGAGACTAAAGTCCTATTTTCTGTGATGTCCAATATGGAATATAGGCACCATGGCGATATACCAACACTAAGCTCCCAGAGGTAGGAAAAAAAGAGAAAGGACCTTACTCTGGTCCGCATGATTCTGGATTTCCCTAAACAGAACCTGAACAGCCCAAACAGAATAAAGTGTCAAAGGACACTGAACTACACAGCACTCAAAAACAAGAGCCAAAGGGTTCAAATAACTGAACAACAGTATGGTTAGAAAAGTGTGCAGGTACTCAGAAAGGCAAGGCTGCCTGCAGGATCTTCTGGGCAAAGCTGGCTTCAGCCAAAGCCAGAACATCGACAGGGCAGTGCTTAGCAAAGTTATGCAGAGATGACCAAGGTACTGGTTCGCTCCACATACAACTGGCTGCTGTCGCGCCAGTAGAGATATATTTGTTATCCCAGTACGCGGGTACTGGTTTGCTCCACTGCCAACTGGCTGTTGTTGCACTGGTAGTGATTTTGGTTACTCCAGTACGCGGGTACTGGTTTGCTCCTCAGACAACCAGCTGCTGTGCACCGGTAGAGATCTTGGTTTCTCCAGTATGCGGGTACTGGTTCGCTCCACCTTAAACGGATACTGTCTCACCGGTAGAAGATCTGGGTTACTCCAGTACTCGGTTACTCGTTCGCTTCACGTATATACCGGCTGCTCACTGTCACCTATTGCACCGGTGCTGGTTGTGTTACTCCAGTATGCTGGTACTGGTTCGCTCCATGTATAACCGTCTGCTGTTCAGTCCTAGACAGCACCGGTAGATTTGTTGTTTCCCCCAGTATGCGGGTACTGGTTCGCTCCTTGTATTTTCTGGTTGCTTGTTGCAAGATCGGTCAGCACCGGTAAAGACTGTGTCTCCGCTGCACGTATACTGGTTAGCTCCTGCACTACTGGCTGCCTATACCATCCTGACTATCCTGTGGGCCTCAGTCTATCATCCTATGTGACTGGTCTATCCACCTAGCCGGTCACCGAGGTCATAGTTGCTGTCATCCTGTCCTGCAGTCCAGGCTGCCTTGCCCGGTATATTGGTAAGGCCGGTAGAACCTATTCTTCTTTATACCAACTTTGGGTTGCCTTACCCGGTATTGGCAAGGCCGGTAAAGCCTCAATCCTTGCTGTCTCAGTCTCAAGGCTGCCATGCCCGGTATATTGGCATGGCCGGTAGAGCCTAATACTATTCATTGTACCAGTCTCCAGGCTGCCTTGCCCGGCATATTGGCAAGGCCGGTAGAGCCTATACTATTCGCTGTACCAGTCTCCAGGCTGCCTTGCCCGGTATATTGGCAAGGTCGGTAGAACCTCCACTATTCTTTGTACCAGTCTCCAGGCTGCCTTGCTCGGTATATTGGTAAGGCCGGTAGAACCTTTTCCATCTTGTGCCACCTAAGGTTGCCTTACCCGGTACTGGCAAGGCCGGTAGAGCCTGTGTCTCATTCTTTTTACCACTACTTATACTACAATGTAAATCGCTATGTTATATGTGTATCCTACCCAATAGGATTTTCTTTAAACTTTTCAATAAAGTTGTGTTTTTACCTAACTCTGTGTCTGAGAGTCTTAACAAACCGTGATAGTATGAAAGAGCCATGACCTCAGATAATAAGAGTGATGGTAATACACAGTACATCCATTGGAGGATGGATGTACATGAGCAACGCCTGGATCAGCTAGCGGTAGCGATCCAAACCATTCTTGAACGCACAGTACTCTCAGACAAGTCTGTCCTGAGTCCGGTGGTCTCCCCAGGTCAGACACCGGAGAACGATACCATGCTCTCAGGGGCTGCAGTTAAGGGGTTAACCGCTTCCGCCCCTTTGCCACTCAGATATGATGGTGATCCCAACCTGTGCAAAGTGTTTATCAACCAACTTGAAATATTTATGGAATTGACTGCGCATGCCTTTCCCAGTGACCGCAGTAAAGTTGGGTTTATGATATCCCTGCTGACTGGTAGAGCCCTGGCATGGGTCAATCCCTTATGGGAAAGTGCGAATCCTTGCACAAAGTTTCAGGAAATTTTGCAGTCATTTCGGAGAGTGTTTGAGCTTCCTGGTAGAACCACCTTTGCTGCTAAATGCCTTATGGAGATACAGCAGGGCAGGCGTACTGTAGGTGATTATGCCATTGAATTTTGCACCTTGGCAGCAGAGGTAGGTTGGAACAAGGCATTGTTGGCAGCCTTCGCTCAAGGTTTGAGCGACCAGATTAAAGATGAAATTACAGCTAAAGAATTGCCTATGGACCTAGATGATTATATTGAGTATGTTATCCTAATTGACACTCGGATCTGTGAAAGAGTGATGGCTAAAGATCAAAGGCGAAGGTAAAAAAATAACGGATCTAGCAGTACAGTTTGCCCACCCATCCCTCCCTTGGCATCTAAGCCTAATGAACAGTTACGGGAATCAGGTGAACCTACGCGCAGCTGGATATTATATGGATAATACCTTTGCTGAATTGCATGGGGTTCCGCGGATTGAGAGAGAATCCCCTCTCGCTATTGAAGCTATTGACGGCAGACCCTTAGAACCTGCACAGGTTACCTTTGAAACAATGCCATTATCTATGACCACTGGGGCACTTTACAAGGAGGAACAGCAGTTCCAGCTTATCAGTTCTCCACACTACGCAGTCATTCTGGGATTTCCTTGGTTACAGCTTCATAATCCACAGTTTGATTGGCAAAAGTGTGAAATCTCTGCTTGGTCTCAGTATTGTATGGAGCATTGCGTATCCCACCCGGTTAAGATCTTGTGTACCTCCCCTTCACTTCCAGATGAGTATCAATAGTTCAGTGATGTATTCAGTAAGGGAGAGGCTGGCACCCTACCCCAGCACAGATCTTATGACTGCAGTATTGATTTGCCTCTGGGGGTGGTGCCCCCTAGGGGACGCACGTATCCATTGTCGTGTGATGAGAACCAAGCTATGGAGGAATACATTTCTGATGCCCTTAAGAGAGGGATCATAAGGAAATCCACCTCTCCAGCCGGGGCTGGATTCTTTTTTGTAAAAAAGAAAAATGGCGAACTGAGACCATGCATTGATTACCGTGGCCTAAACAAGCTAATGTCTAAAAATGCTTATCCGATACCACTCATCACAGAGTTATTTGACAGGCTAAAGGGTTCCTCAATCTTTACTAAACTGGACTTGTGAGCTGCTTATAACTTGATTCGGATCAGAGCTGGTGATGAGTGGAAAACTGCCTTTAACACTAGATCTGGGCACTATGAATATCTAGTCATGCCGTTTGGTCTCTGTAACGCACCTGCAGTATTTCAAGAATTAATCAATGATATCCTCAGGGATATGTTGCAGTTCTGTGTGGTTGTCTACTTGGACGACATAATCATTCATTCTGAAAATATGTCACAACACATTAAAGACGTGTCTGAGGTGTTGCTCCGCCTACGTAAAAACAAATTATTTTTGAAATTGGAAAAATGCGAGTTTCACAAAACCAGCGTGCCATTCTTGGGGTTTGTAATTGGCAAAGAAGGCATTGCCATGGATAAGGAGAAACTAGCGGCAGTTTTGCAATGGCCACGACCCAAGGGTCTAAAAGCGATTTCTGGGTTTCGCTAATTATTATAGGAAGTTTATTAAGAACTTCTCTACAATTGTTAAACCATTGTCTGACCTTACGCACAAAGGTGCTAACCCATCTCAATGGTCGGTGGCTGCGGAAGATGCCTTTGAGAAATTGAAATCCGCTTTTGTTAATGCTCCTGTGTTATCCCACCCCATCCCATCTCTCCCGTTCACATTGGGGTTGTGATTGGGGTTGGGGCAGTACTTTCTCAACGACCTGTTAAAGGAGGAATTCTCAGACCTCGTGGATTTTTCTCCAAAAAGTTGTCCGGGGTTCAAAGTCATTACGAGATAGGTGACAGAGAACTACTGGCTATTATTCTTGCCCTGAAGGAATGGCGCCACCTACTAGAGGGCACAAAAAACCCAGTCTTAATTCTGACTGACCACAAAAACTTGACCTATCTCTCTGAGGCTAAAAGATTGTCCTCATGCCAGGCCAGGTGGGCACTGTTCCTTTCTCGATTCAATTTTATTGTATCTTACTTGCCGGGGTCTAAGAATGTTAGGGCTGACACCCTGTGAAGACAATTTGAGCCCGAGACTGACAGAGACGAGGTGCCAGCACTTATTACTCAGCCTGACCGGATATTGGCTACACTACGTACTAGTATCACTTCATCACTAGGGGAAGAGATATTGGCCTCCCAGGCTTCTGCTCCCTCAGAAACCCCAGTGGGCAAGTGTTTTGTTGATGAGCCTTTCCGCACTCGATTGCTTGAGACATATAATTCCTCTAAAGCTGCAGGACATATTGGCAGAGATCAATTGTTATGGTCTCTCTCACAGGTCTTCTGGTGGCCTTCCATGAGGGCAGATTGTGCTGATTTTACGAATGCCTGTGCCACCTGTGCCCGTGCCAAGACCCCTAGACACCTCCCGGTGGGCCTACTCCAGCCGGAACCTAATGGTGTACGTCCCTGGTCCCACGTTTCCATTGATTTCATGGGAGAACTGCCAGTGTCTAGAGGGTATTCCTTTATACTGATGGTGGTGGACAGATTTTCTAAAATGGCTCATTTCGTGCCTCTCCGTGGCCTTCCCTCTGCTAAAGAATTAGCGGTGGTTTTCGCTAAAGAAGTATTTCGGTTGCATGGAGTACCCAGAGTGCTGGTGTCCGACCGGGGGAGCCAGTTTGTATCCAGATTTTGGAGGGCATTTTGTGAACAGATGGGCATACAATTGTTCTTTTCCTCTGCTTGCCACCCCCAGACCAATGGGGCCGCTGAGCGTGCCAACCAAGGATTGGAGCAGTTATTGTGCTGTTTCATTACTGACCATCATGATAATTGGGCCGCCCTGTTGCCCTGGGCAGAGTTCGCCAGGAACTGTGCAGTTAACTCCTCATCCGGGAGCTCCCCGTTTCTGATTAATTATGGGTTCCAGTCTTGTTTGCTCCCGGATTCCTTTCAGTCGCAGCAGATTCCAGCTCTGGATAAGCATATTGAGCAACTCCGCTCCACATGGGCACAGGTTCAGAGGGCACTCAGTCAGTCCTTCCAGCACCATCAGTGCCATGCTAATCGTAGATGGCTACCAGCAGTTTCCTTTCAGGTTGGGGACAGAGTGTGGCTTTCCTCCAGAAATCTTAAACTTCAAGTCCCGTCCAATAAATTGGCTCCTCGATTCATTGGTCCTTATAGGGTGATTCGCAAGATCAACCCTGTCTCGTATGCTTTGGACATTCCTGCGTCCATGCGTGTTCATAATGTGTTCCACGTCTCTCTCCTCAAACCTCTTGTATGCAACCGTTATACTACCAACCCTGTGGTGCCAGGGCCTATAGAGGTTGAAGGTCAGGAGGAGTATGAAGTTCAGAGTATCATTGATTCCCGCAGACTTAGAGGAAAAGTGCAGTATTTGATGCATTGGAAGGGTTATGGTCCTGAAGAATGATCCTGGGTAGATAGTAAGGACCTTCATGCTCCCAAATTACTGCAAATTTTCCATTCTAAGTACCCTCAGAAACCGAGACCCTCTTCTAGGAGAGGGGGTCTTTGAGAGGGGGGAACTATCACGGTGCCCGTGATTGCTGCCTTTCTTTGTCAGTTACCTGAGGGGGCTCTCCATTGGCTGTCTGTCTTCAGCCCGCCCTGCATTGCCTATTTAGACTGAGCTTGGTCACCCTTTGGTTGCCCTTTCGTGTTGTCTCTATGCTGCTTGCACCTGCATTGAGTTCCTAAGCTTCCTGGGCCATTTCTCTGTTCCTGCTCGTCTGTGATCACCTGAGTTCCTGCTCACCAGTTTCCCTGATTCCTGCATCCGTTCCTGATCCGGTTGGGGTTGCTGTCCCTGCTGCGGTTTCCTGCTGCCGTTCCTGATCCAGTTGACTGCCCGTAGATCTGTTTCCTGTCCATCCTCGGCTGGGTTCCTGCTCCTGGATCGCCTGCAGTGTGCCTGTCTTCTCCAGTCTCCCTGGCAACATTTTCATTCACTTGTTCCTCTCTCCAATATGCGGGTACTGGTTCGCTCCACATTAACCGGCTGCTGTTGCACCGGTAAAGATCTTGGTTATTTCCAGTATGCAGGTACTGGTTCACTTCACATACAACCGGCTGCTGTTGCACCGGTAGAGATCTTGGTTATTTCCAGTACGCAGGTACTGGTTCGCTCCACATACAACCGGCTGCTGTCGCATCGGTAGAGATCTTGGTTATTTCAGTACGTGGGTACTGGTTCGCTCCACATACAACCGGCTGCTGTTGCACCGGTAGAGATATTGGTTATCCCAGTACGTGGTTACTGGTTCGCTCCACTGCCAAATGGCTGCTGTTGCACCGGTAGTGATCTTGGTTACTCCAGTAAGCGGGTACTGGTTCGCTCCTCAGACAACCAGCTGCTGTGCACCGGTAGAGATCTTGATTTCTCCGGTACGCGGGTACTGGTTTGCTCCACCTTATCCAGATGCTGTCTCACCAGTAGAAGATCTGGGTTACTCCAGTACACGGTTACTGGTTCGCTTCACGTATATACCGGCTGCTCATTGTCACCTATTGCACAAGTGCTGGCTGTGTTACTCCAGTACGCTGGTACTGGTTCGCTCCATGTATAACCAGCTGCTGTTCAGTTCTAGACAGCTCTTGTGGTCCTCCTGTCACTCCAGTATGCGGGTACTGGTTCGCTCCATGTATAACCGGTTGCTGTTCAGTCCTAGACAGCACCGATAGATTTGTTGTTTTCCCCAGTACGCGGGTACTGGTTCGCTCCTTGTATTTTCTGGTTGCTTGTTGCAAGATCGGTCAGTACCGGTAGAGACTGTGTCTCCGCTGCATGTATACTGGTTAGCTCCTGCACTACTGGCTGCCTATACCATCCTGACTATCCTGTGGGCCTCAGTCTATCATCCTATGTGACTGGTCTATCCACCTAGCCGGTCACCGAGGTCATAGTTGCTGCCATCCTGTCCTGCAGCCCAGGCTGCCTTGCCCGGTATATTGGTAAGGCTGGTAGAGCCTATTCCTCTTTATACAAACTTTGGGTTGCCTTACCCGGTACTGGCAAGGCCGGTAAAGCCTCAGTCCTTGCTGTCTCAGTCTCAAGGCTGCCCTGCCCGGTAAATTGGCAGGGCCGGTAGAGCCTAATACTATTCGTTGTACCAGTCTCAAGGCTGCCTTGCCCGGCATATTGGCAAGGCCAGTAGAGCCTATACTATTCGCTGTACCAGTCTCCAGACGGCCTTGCCTGGTATATTGGCAAGGTCGGTAGAGCCTACACTATTCGTTGTACCAGTCTCCAGGCTGCCTTGCCCGGTATATTGGTAAGGCCGGTAGAACCTTTTCCATCATGTGCCACCTAAGGTTGCCTTACCCGGTATTGGCAAGGTCGGTAGAGCCTGTGTCTCATTCTTTGTACCACTACTTATACTACAATGTAAATAGCTATGTTATATGTGTATGCTACCCAATAGGATTTTCTTTAAACTTTTCAATAAAGTTGTGTTTTTACCTAACTCTGTGCCTGAGAGTCTTAACAAACCGTGACAGATAGGCCTTAGAAGAAACAGGTTTCCAAGCCTGAATCATAGTGGAAATAACCTCAGTGGAAATTCCTTTCCTCCTCAAGATGTGAGCTTCAACATCCATGCTGTCAAAGCCAGCTTTTCCACGTCCTCTTTGCACAGGTAGCCCTGGAAAAGGAAGTCCGGTCTGGGAGGTAGTTGGAGTGGATCCTGAATGGTAAGACTCACCAGATTCGCAAGCAACACCCTCCTGGTCCAATAAGGAGCGACTAGAATGACTGTTGCACCTTCCATCCTGATCGTCCTGAACACCCTGGGTAAAATAGGAGTTGGAGGAGAAATATAAGCAACGTGGAAGTTCCACAGGATCTACATATTGTTCGTGGCAAAGGCCAGAGGATCACTCTTTCGGCAGCAGAAAACCAGAACCACCTGTACACTGGTTAATCCACCCCAGAGGAAGCCCAGTAATAGTAACCCAGCTAATGTGTGAATTTTGACAGCTCCATATCTATCAGAAAATAATATAAAAACTAAAATAGTGTCTCTGTCCATGTAATCAACTCAGATTACACATCATACTGGGGATGCAAGGCAGGGGGGCTGGCTAAGCTGGAGGAGTGGCTGGGAGTCTCCCCCTGCAAGACTCTGTCTTTTTGAGATGTGTCCTGCCCTCCACAAAAAAGAGTCAACCCTTTGGTACCTGTGTTCCATAGTGGGCATATGGTATGTGTATGTCTTCATAGTAAAATATTATATTGTGCAACAGATGTTACTACCTTGTTTGCAAAGCTACCAGACTATCTGAGCAGGGTGCTCAGCTCCCCATACTTCGATAACCTCTACTTCACTGAAAGCAACTCACTGGCTATTTTGAACCAGAAGTACCCAAAAAATCAGCTCTTCTCCCTGTTTAAACTCCCTATAAATATCTGCTTATTTGTATTAAAAAGTCATGTAACAGTGTAAAAGTTAAAGTGTTATTTTAATTTACTTATATTTGTATATGTGAATATATACTTATTTCATTTTGTTTCTATTTGTGTAAATGTATAACTTTGTATTGTAAATTGCTCTCTTGAAAATGAGAAAAATCTAAATGTATTCTTCCGGGTAAAACACTTTCTAAATGAATCAATAAATATTAAAAGATCCTGTGTTCCCATTCAGGCTTTCTGTCTGACTTCCTCTCTCACTCTCTTTCATGCTCTTGCTCTCTTTGTCTCACTTTTGCGCTACTGGTTTCTCTTTGTCTCTCTCAGATAAAAAAAATTGTACCATGTTAGCCAGTGGAGTAGACAGGATTCAGTGTAGCATAAAAACTCACAAGAGTGGTATAAAGGTAATACCTTTTAATGGCTAACTGAGGAAATAAAAAGTGCAAGCTTTCAGGACACTAAGGCCCCTTCTTCAGGTATAGGTTAACAAACAAAGCTAGAATAACACTGCATTTATATTTACAGAGTATGACATACATTTGAAACAAAATATGAGTACACAGTGGGAGTGAATTAACGTAGTAAACATATAGTCTGCAAAGATATGAATTGATATGCACAGGGTTAGATCAGAGTCCTGGGAACAAGGAAATGTTCATTAACACAGAGGTGTAAAGAGCCTGTTAGTCTGTGACTTGAAAAGATCTCTCTCTATACAATCAAATACCAAAATGTTCTATTATAATGAGACATGAAACCCATCCCCAGGTTTAGTCTTGTTTTTAATGTGTCAAATAGATCCATTAATTTAAATTCCCAGATTTTTCTTTCCCTTTGTGTTCTAAAATTTCCTTTGAGTATGGTGACTTTCATATTTTGTAGACTATGATTTGGACCAAAAAAAATGCTGACCAACTGGTGTGTCAATTTTTTTCTGTTTATTGTGTGGCGATTAAGGTTCATTCTTTTCCTCAGTGTATATCCTGTTTCCCCAATGTAGTAACCTCCTGTGTGGGGCATTGTGTACAAGTTATGAGATATACTACATTTGATGAGGATCAAGTGAATTAACCATTAATTTCATATAGTGTTGCTGTGTATTTGGTATTTTTATCTTTGTTGTGCATTGAATGTGTGGATAGGTCTCACATCTTTTTACTCCACAACAGAATGTTCCATTCTTTGTGATTTGTGGCAAATGGCTCTTGAAAATAATTTCCTTTAAATTTGTGGGTAGTCTTGGCTATAGATGATGGCATGTTTGGGGTGAAAACTATCATATCTAAGGTATGATGGTCTGTCTGTGGGTTTGTGATACAGGGATGTCTGTATGTTTTGGTCCTTGATATAGATCATGGTGTCAAGAAAATGTATGTGTCCCACAGAGAAGTTCAGAGTAAGGTTAATGGTTGGGTGGAATTGGTTAAATCTGGCATGGGCTGTTTACAGGCAGTCCAAATTAACAGGATGTCATCTATGTAGTGGATGTACGCTAGTGGCTACAGGTGGCTAGAAAATCTTTTTCAAGTTTTGCCATGAACAAGTTAGCATACTGAGGTGCTATCTTTGTCCCTATTTCTGTTCCCAATTTTTGTAGATATAAATCATCCCCAAATGCAAAGTAATTGTGTGTGAGTATGAACTTTGTAAGTCCCTAAGTAAGGAAGAGAACCATGTACTATCCAAAGGACTGAATTTCTGCCCTACAAAACCAATGAACAAAACAGAGCTCTGCAGTGACATGGAAGAATTCTTTAGGAGGTTGCGCCTTAAGGAATTTTTCCATGATAACATCAACTATGAACCCTATGGTCCAGCTTAAACACACCACAAAAACAAATCTAACTGGACCCCCCCTCAAGACTCAACCCCGCTCTGGATGAGTACATAGACACATTCAGACAGAGTAAAATCCACCATCCTGGATAAACAAAGTAAAAAACTGTACAACTTTAGTACCCAGAAAAGGAGGGCCATTAAATTACTGAAAGACAGCAAGGACATTATGATAAAACCAGCAGATAAAGGGGGAGCTGTAGTCATAATGAACACAGCTGACAACATTACAGAAGCACAGAGACAACTTTCTGATCCCAGACATTACTGCAAACCACAAGAGGATCCCACACAGGAAAGGAACTAAAATATATAATAAATGGGCTCCCTTCCACATCTACAGACATTCAGGATCTGATACCAAAGACCCCAAAAATAGGCTCATTCTATTTACTGCCTAAGACACATAAACAAGGGAACCCAGGAAGACCTGTAATCTCTGGAGTAGGGACACTAACTGAAAATATATCTGGCTGGGTGGAAAATATCCTAAAGCCCCTGGTACGAAACACATCCAGCTACCTCCAGGATACCACAGACCTACTGAACAAACTGGCTACTATAGGTCCAGTACCTGAGGGAACAATTTTGGCTACTATGGATGTTAAATCTTTATACACAAATCCCACATCAAGATGGCCTAGCAGTATGCAAGGAATTTTTGGACCAACAAGACCTACCCACAGAGACTATTCTGGGACTTACAAAGTTCATACTCAGACACAATAACTTTGCATTTGGGGATGATTTATATCTACAAAAAATGGGAACAGCAATAAGACAAAGATGGCACCTCAGTATGCTAACTTGTTCATGGCAAAACTTGAACAAGATTTTCGATCCACCTGTATCACTAAACCACTAGCATACTTATGCTACATAGATGACATCCTGTTAATTTGGACTGCCTGTGAACAGGACCTTACACAATTACATGCCAGATTTAACCAATTCCACCCAACCATTAACCTCTGAACTACTCTGTGGAACACATACATTTTCTTGACACCATGATCTAGATCAAGGACCAAAACATACAGACATCCCTCTATCACAGACCCACAGACAGACCGTCATACCTTAGATATGACAGTTTTCACCTCAAACATACGATCATCTATAGTCATGCTATAAGATACAACCACATCTGTTCAGACAATACAGACAGAATCCAGCATCTCCATTCACTAAGGAAGGGATTCAGGAATCAGGGATACCACCCAAGAATAATAGACAATCAGATACACAGAGCCAGCCAAATACCCAGAGAAACACTCCTTGAATACAGGCCACAGGCAGAGAATAACAGGGTACCACGTTTGGTCACATACAATCCCCAATTGGAAGCCCTGAGAATGGATTGAAAGTCTTACAACCAACTCTACATAAAGATGATAGATCAAAAGTCATTTTTCCAGATCCACCACTTATATCATACAGACAACCCCCAAATTTAAAGAAAATTATTGTCAAGAGCCATTTGCCACAAATCACAAAGAATGGAACATTCTGTTGTGGAGTAAAAAGATGCGAGACCTGTCTACACATTCAATGCACAACAAAGATAAAAATACCAAATACACAGCAACACTATATGAAATTAATGGTTAATTCACTTGATCCTCATCAAATGTAGTATATCTCATAACTTGTACACAATGCCCCACACAGGAGGTTACTACATTGGGGAAACAGGATAGACACTGTGGAAAAGAATGAACCTTCATCGCCACACAATAAACAGAAAAAAGGTTGACACACCAGTTGGTCAGCATTTTTTTGGTCCAAATCATAGTCTACAAAATATGAGTCACCATACTCAAAGGAAACTTTAGAACACAAAGGGAAAGAAAAATCTGGGAATTTAAATTAATGGATCTATTTGACACATTAAAAAAAAAAATGTCTCATTATAACAGACAGAACATTTTGGTATTTGATTGTATAGAGATAGATCTTTTCAAGTCACAGACTTACAGGCTCTTCACGCCTCTGTGTTAATGAACAGTTCCTTGTTCCCAGGACTCTGATCTAACCCTGTGCATATCAATTCATATATTTGCAGACTATATGTTTACTAAATTAATTGACCCCCACTGTGTACTCATATATTTTGTTTCAAATGTATGTCATACTCTGTGAATATAAATGCAGTGTTATTCTAGCTTTGTTTGTTAACCCATGCCTGAAGAAGGGGCCTTGGTGTCCTGAAAGCTTGCACTTTTTATGTCCTCAGTTAGCCATTAAAAGGCATCATCTTTATATCACTCTTGTGAGTTTTTTTGCTCACTGAATCCTGTCTCTCTTAGATACACACACATAAATTGGGTAAATAGTGTAGATAGGAACTGGGTACAAGTAAAGGATCATGGGGATGGCTAAATGTAGCCAATAGGGAGGAAATCATATTAAAAACAGAGGGCAGAAGGCAAGTAGTGGGTAAAATACATAATGAGGACAAAATTAATTGTATGTTGGTGAATGCGAGTATGGTAGGCAAAATGGGAGAGCTGGAATTGCTGGCAGTTAATGAGCAGTTGGATATAATTGGTTTAACTGAACCATGGTGCAATGATACAAATGATTGGGCTGTATATATGGAGGGTTATTCCCTGTTTAGTAGGGACGGGATTAACAAAAGAGGGGCAGGTGTGTACCTATATTTGAAACCAGATCTAAACCCAAGTTTAAAGGGATAGTAATACTTAAAATGTAAAAAATATATATTGTATTGTTTATCCCCCGAGTAAAAAAGGGTACGGTCACTGCTGAAAGGTGTTTTATTCAAATGTTATTACAGCTCAAAGTTGATTTTTTAGGTGCAATATCTGTGACGCTGTTGTTACACCATCCTATGGACAGCTCTAGTCCGTATACCATAAATCTCCATAGGATGGTGTAGCAACAGCGCCACTGTACAATTTCAGGCCACTGTGATATTGAACCTAAAAAATTCAACTTTCAGCTGTAATAACTTGTGAATAAAACATCTTTCGCAGTCGGAGTTCCCTTGTTTTAGTCAGGAGGATAAACCCTACAACATATATATATATTTTTTACACTTTAAAGGGATAGTAATGTTTCATAATAAAAGCAGCTCTAATTAATCATCATAGTATTTGGACTTGGGAGAGTGTTATTTCAATATTGTCAGGGTTATTGTTCAAGAGTAATACAATGACAAAGTGTCCCCCTCCCGCCCCTTAAAGGTTTGAGAGATAAGACCTATATCGTTCTTCATGTTTTTTTAATGCCTACAAAATAAAATAAAGATAAAACGAAATATTACTATCCCTTTAAGTATTACTATCCCTTAAAGGGGAGATATTTGTGAGGATCTGGAAATAATGTGTCAATGCATATGCCACACAGCCAGCACAGGGAAAGAGGCACCACACAAGTAAAGCGCTCAGGCCTGAGCCGCCGGTGATCAGTAAGTGGCAACCCTTCCATTAAGATGAACTTCTCTTTATAAGTATAGGAGAGGGGAAGTGGTTTGTGTAATTTACTATTTTTACCCTTTGGCTGCTAGAACTGTCTCCAAAGAAATGCAAAGCATGTCTGCAAAGCACTGGAGACATCTCAAACTGCCCAGGGTTAAATTTCATTTTTTTTTTTACTAATGTGTATGAACTACAAAAGAGGATTTTAGTCTTAACTGTTAAATCCTTTTCTCTTATTCCTTATGGAACACAGGCACCATGTTGAGCTTTTCCATTGAGAGGTGGAACACATCAAAAAGGACAAGGTATTGTGGGTGTTGCCTCTCCTCTCTCTCTGCTGGCCAACCCCTCCCTGCTTCCAGTTTATGATGCAAGATAACCACATCAAGTATGGACAGTGAGAGAAAAAGAAGAAAGCTCCTGTGAGAAAAGACCCTAGAAATACTCCCACAACCAGACAGGCAAGACCAAAAGAGATCCCTTTCTCTGGGTGGGAGACCTGTGTTCCACATGGATTAAGAGAAAATAGGATTTTAGTCTTACCTTGTTAAATCATTTTCTCTTAGCCCATATGAAATACTGGTACCATGGGAATTGATCTTCCTTTGGAAGGCGGAACATATCAGAAAACAAGGTCTTGAGGGTAGAGCCTTTCCTCCCATTCTACTGGCCAATCCTAGCCCAACCTCCAGTTTTTGATGTGAGACAAACTCACTAGTGAAGGACAGCAAGTGAAGAAGAAGCAAGCTCCTGTGAGAAAGACCCTAGGACTACCACATCCAGACAGGGGAGACCAAAGAAGGTTGCTTTCGCTAGGTGGGAGACCTGTATTCCATATGGACTAAGAATATAGGATTTACCAAGGTAAGACTAAAATCCTTTTTTCTCTGTCGTCTCAATATGGAATACAGAT
Source organism: Rhinophrynus dorsalis (assembly GCA_037306005.1). Classification (NCBI taxonomy): domain Eukaryota; kingdom Metazoa; phylum Chordata; class Amphibia; order Anura; family Rhinophrynidae; genus Rhinophrynus; species Rhinophrynus dorsalis. The sequence continues at coordinate 390,031,222 of CM074722.1, forward strand.
ACCATGGGGATATACCAACAGTAGGCTCCCAGAGGTGGGAAGAAGGAGGAAGGACCTCAAACTTATCCCCATGATAGCGGAGTTACCTATGACTATCCAGAATCAAAACAGCCCAAAACCAAAATAAGTGTCAACGGGCTCTGAAAATCAAGTATAGCATGCAAAAAAACAGAGCCAATTAGCTGAACAACAGTAAGGCACAGGAAAAGAAAAGATCCTTAGACAGGCAGAACTGCCTGAATGGCCTTGCCGTCACGGTTGGCTTCAGATGAAGCCATAACATCCACAGGATAGCGCTCTGCAAAGGTATGCAAAGAGGACCAGATCGCAGCCTTGAACAATTGTCCAGCTGAGTCCTGATTCTTGTAGGTCAATGAGGCCCCAAAAGACCTAGGGGAGTGTGCTGTAACTCTGAAGGGAACAGTTTTCTTTCTGAGTTAAACGCCCAATGAATGGCAGATGTCATCCAAGAGCCAATAGTGACCTTGAAAGCAGCCCGACCAGCCCTGGGACTAACAAACAGGCAATCAGTCTTACAAAGAGAGTCACTACAGTGCACATAAAACTTAAGGCACCAAACCACTTCCAACAAGTGGAGATCTCTCTCCTTCACAGACTTTGGGACAGGACAAATTGAAGGCACAACAAGCTCCTGATTGATGTGGAATTCAGAAACCACCTTAAGAAGGAATTCCTGAGATGTTCAAATAACAGCCTTGTCCTTGTAAAAAAACAGGTAAGCCAGCTTGCAAGACAAAGCCTGCAACTAAGCAACCCTACGGACTGAGACCACAGCCAAGAGAAAAGCCACATGAAAAGACGCAAATGAATGGTAGCAAGGGACTCAAAGGAAAGCCTCTGTAAAACTCCCAGAACTGAGTTAGGGTCCCATGGAGGTGTGAGAGCCTTGAAAGCAGAGAAAGCATGTGCGACCCCTTGAAGGAACACCTTGACATCAGGCAGAATGGCAATACGCTTCTGGAAAAACAAAGAAAGCACAGAAATCTGAAGCATAGCCCTTTGTTCACACCATCCTGAAAAAAGGACAAAACCACCGAAAGGCCAAAGTTCTGTGAATATACACAGGTTTTTAGTGCTAATCACGCTGCATGAATATAGTACTCAAGATATAATAAGGGTAAACTTACCCCCCAGTAAGGTACAGAAGAGACGGTGAGATTCGGTGCACTAGTCGCCACAGGTTCTCCAGCCTGAATATGTAGACAAATTGTAGCAAATGGATGCAACAGCACTCATTCAATCAGCATCATTGAATATTCCAAAAAATATAAAAACAAAATCTTTATTCCAGCATTTAAAAACAGCATACATGATTACTTAGGAGGTGGAAGACTCACAAAAAACACAAGACCCCCCAAAAAGAGGTCTAATGCATTTCACGCTACATAGAGCGCTTAATCATAGACTTCACATAAAAGTATCTAGTTTAGTTATATAAACTAAAATTACAAAATAATTGGGGAAACCTGTTGCATAATTAATCAGACTCACAGCCAATCATTAAGGACTCATTTTAAAAGACCAATGTTTAAACCTCAACATACATGCAAGAAAAACAGAGAGGTAGGACCCACATGAAATCTCCAACCATAAGCAAACATAAATTAACTCTCCAAGGGAGAAGATAGGAGAAACGAAAAAGTATACAGACAGAGGGGATACAATACAACTAAAAACTAAAAAGTTAACAGGCAAACCAGCAGTCACATAATCACAATATGTGGCTAATGTCCCATTCATGATTAAGACCGTCAGGAATGCGTGTCTGTAATTTCAAAATCCAGAACGCCTCCCTTCTGTCTATTAACTCATTCATATCTCCTCCTCTCCAAGGAAGACTAACTCTCTCAATCCCCTGAAAGGAGCAGCATTTCTCATCCCCTTTATGAAGGGATCTTACATGCTTCGCTACGGCTGAAGTAGGGTCCTCCCAACTGATCTGACTCAAATACCCTCTAACTCTTTGTTTCAGAGGGCGCAAAGTGCGTCCTACATATTGAATATTACACATCTTACATGTAAACAGATAGACAACATTAGTAGTACTGCAATTAATATATGACAAAATATTAAATGTTGTGCCATCTTTCATACACTTAAATTGCCCAGAATTCATTGATACTTTACAACATCTACAGCGCGACGCACCACATTTGAAAAGACCTTTCGTAGATGACCAAGAGGGATTAACCCTAGTACTCCTATATAAACTAGGCGAAACATGATTGCCTACTGTAACACCACGTCTTGCCACAAAGCGGCAACCATGTTTCACCATAGGTTCCAAAATTGGGTCAGTGTATAGAATAGGCAACAATGTTTTCACCAAACCGCAAATCTTTGAATATTGTAAACTATATGTAGTGATAAAACAAACCGTTATTTTTATCTTGTTGATTCCAACGTTTTTTCTGTTTTCTATTGGCAGTTGATAAAAGATGTTCTCTAGATGTATGTAGAGCTTCTTGAAACGCCCTTTCCAAAATAACATCATTATATCCCCTACTTTTAAATCTTAAAAATATTTTCCTGCAATGCCTTATAGAAGAGTTGATCAGTGGAGCAATTCCTGCGTAATCTAAGGAATTGCCCCTTAGGTATATTGATCACCTGATGTCTAGAATGGGCAGATATAGCATAAAGAAGACTGTTCCCAGCGGTAGGCTTCCTATATATATCTGAAACTACTGTCCCCCTATCTTTGTCACCCATAAGGATAACATCCAAGGGGATAGTATCAGTTTGAAAATTATAAGTACATTTCAAATTACAACTGTTATCATTTAAAGATGCTACAAAAGTGGATGCTTCCAATTCTGTGCCCAACCACACAAACAATAAATCATCTATATATCTCCCATACCACAAAATCAACCCCCTCAAGGGGTTCTCACCCCCAAAGATGTGGGTCATTTCCCCCCAACCCATATATAGGTTGGCAAGAGAGGGGGCAAAACTTGCCCCCATAGTGACCCCACACCTCTGAAGGTAAAACACCCCATCGAAGGAGAAGAAGTTGTGGCACAGGAGATAATCAACTGCTCTAAGTAAAAACACACAAAGATCATCCGTATAATTAGAAAACTTATACAGATGAAACTTCAAAGCTTCAAGTCCTAACTGGTGTGGTATAGAAGAATAAAGCGCTGTAACATCAGCTGACAGCCAGCTACAACCAGAATGCCATCGGATCTGATCTAATTGAACCAATACTTGTTTGGTATCCCAAATAAAACCAGGTAGCCTTTCCACCAGAGGTCGAAGGTGCCGGTCAACCCAAATAGATAATGGTTCATTCAAAGAACCAATCCCCGACACAATAGGCCTGCCGGGTGGGTGACTGCTATCCTTGTGCACCTTCGGCAAATGGTGAAAAATTGGCACAATAGTAGTTTCAGGAACCAAAATTAACGACTCCTGATAATCCAAGACACCCATATTAAGTCCTTCTTGTACCAAATTGGTTAATTTTGATCTGAATGACATAGTCGGGTTAGTACTCAACATAGTATATGTATCCTTGTCCTGTAATTGTCGCAAGGCTTCTCTTCTATAATATTCAGAATCAAGGACCACTATGGAGCCTCCCTTGTCAGACATTTTAACCACAATATCGTTATTTGACTGAATAGACAACAAAGCTTTTTTCTCATTAATACTCAAATTATGTATCTTATTATCGTGAACACGCTTGTACAGCTTTGTTAATTCACTCTCCAATGTTTTTTGAAAAATTTCCAGTTGTGTACCCTTACAATGGAGAGGGAAAAAAACGAGATCTAGGTCGTAGACCTGTATTTATAGAGTTAACCAGAGGGAACGACCTGGAGGATTCTGACTCTAAACTTTGTAACTCTAAAAGAGTACAGTTATCTACGAAAGAATTAAATTGTAAGCCTAAATTGTTTTCAGGCTCCTCCACATCGGTCAATCCGGTTTTTGAACCTTCTGGATTCAATTGAAAATATTTCCTAATTGTTAGTTGTCTAACAAACCGGTTCACGTCTAACAAGGTATCAAACAAATCAAAAGGTCTGGTTGGAACAAAATTTAAACCCTTTGATAAAACTGACAGCTCCACTGTCGTTAATGTCACTGAAGACAAATTGAGAACGGTTAATGATTCTGATCGCCTCAAGTCATTCTCGTGTTGTATCTTCTGTTTCCTTGCCCTTCTACCCCCTCTTCGGGTGGATTTGTAGATCCTTGTGTAATTTTCTTCTTTCGTTGTTTTCTTCGACCCCGTTGGTTTTTTGAAAAAGTAGTGGAGACATGTTCCGATTCCCAGGAACTCAAATCAATTCCACTCCGATTAGAATCTTCCACTAATGAGGAGGTTGAAGGAGCATTACGAGCGCTACAATTTAAAGTTGAGTCAGTCTCCTCATCCGTCTGACCTTCAACACAAGAATGACTTGAGGCGATCAGAATCATTAACCGTTCTCAATTTGTCTTCAGTGACATTAATGACAGCGGAGCTGTCAGTTTTATCAAAGGGTTTAAGTTTTGTTCCAACCAGACCTTTTGATTTGTTTGATACCTTGTTAGACGTGAACCGGTTTGTTAGACAACTAACAATTAGGAAATATTTTCAACTGAATCCAGAAGGTTCAAAAACCGGATTGACCGATGTGGAGAAGCCTGAAAACAATTTAGGCTTACAATTTAATTCTTTCGTAGATAACTGTACTCTTTTAGAGTTACAAAGTTTAGAGTCAGAATCCTCCAGGTCGTTCCCTCTGGTTAACTCTATAAATACAGGTCTACGATCTCGTTTTTTCCCTCTCCATTGTAAGGGTACACAATTGGAAATTTTTCAAAAAACATTGGAGAGTGAATTAACGAAGCTGTACAAGCGGGTTCACGATAATAAGGTACATAATATGAGTATTAATGAGAAAAAAGCTTTGTTGTCTATTCAGTCAAATAAAGATATTGTGGTTAAAATGTCTGACAAGGGAGGCTCCATAGTGGTCCTTGATTCTGAATATTATAGAAGAGAAGCCTTGCGACAATTATAGGACAAGGATACATATACTATGTTGAGTACTAACCCGACTATGTCATTCAGATCAAAATTAACCAATTTGGTACAAGAAGGACTTAATATGGGTGTCTTGGATTATCAGGAGTCTTTATTTTTGGTTCCTGAAACTACTATTGTGCCAATTTTTCACCATTTGCCGAAGGTTTACAAGGATAGCAGTCACCCACCCGGCAGGCCTATTGTGTCGGGGATTGGTTCTTTGAATGAACCATTATCTATTTGGGTTGACCGGCACCTTCGACCTCTGGTGGAAAGGCTACCTGGTTTTATTTGGGATACCAAACAAGTATTGGTTCAATTAGATCAGATCCGATGGCATTCTGGTTGTAGCTGGCTGTCAGCTGATGTTACAGCGCTTTATTCTTCTATACCACACCAGTTAGGACTTGAAGCTTTGAAGTTTCATCTGTATACGTTTTCTAATTATACGGATGATCTTTGTGTGTTTTTACTTACAGCGGTTGATTATCTCCTGTGCCACAACTTCTTCTCCTTCGATGGGGTGTTTTACCTTCAGAGGTGTGGGGTAGCTATGGGGGCAAGTTTTGCCCCCTCTCTTGCCAACCTATATATGGGTTGGTGGGAAATGACCCACATATTTGGGGGTGAGAACCCCTCGAGGGGGTTGATTTTGTGGTACGGGAGATATATAGATGATTTATTGTTTGTATGGTTGGGCACAAAATTGGAAGCATCCACTTTTGTAGCGTCTTTAAATGATAACAGTTGTAATTTGAAATTTACTTATAATTTTCGAACTGATACTATCCCCTTTTTGGATGTTATCCTTATGGGTGACAAAGATAGGGGGACAGTAGTTTCAGATATATATAGGAAGCCTACCGCTGGGAACAGTCTTCTTTATGCTACATCTGCCCATCCTAGACATCAGGTGGTCAATATACCTAAGGGGCAATTCCTTAGATTATGTAGGAATTGCTCCACTGATCAACTCTTCTATAAGGCATTGCAGGAAAATATTTTTAAGATTTAAAAGTAGGGGATATAATGATGTTATTTTGGAAAGGGCGTTTCAAGAAGCTCTACATACATCTAGAGAACATCTTTTATCAACTGCCAATAGAAAACAGAAAAAACGTTGGAATCAACAAGATAAAAATAACGGTTTGTTTTATCACTACATATAGTTTACAATATTCAAAGATTTGCGGTTTGGTGAAAACATTGTTGCCTATTCTATACACTGACCCAATTTTGGAACCTATGGTGAAACATGGTTATCTACAAAAGGTTTTTTCAAATGTGGTGCGTCGCGCTGTAGATGTTGTAAAGTATCAACGAATTCTGGGCAATTTAAGTGTATGAAAGATGGCACAACATTTAATATTTTGTCATATATTAATTGCAGTACTACTAATGTCTATCTGTTTACATGTAAGATGTGTAATATTCAATATGTAGGACGCACTTTGCGCCCTCTGAAACAAAGAGTTAGAGAGCATTTGAGTCAGATCAGTTGGGAGGACTCTACTTCAGCCGTAGCGAAGCATGTAAGATCCCTTCATAAAGGGGATGAGAAATGCTGCTCTTTTCAGGGGATTGAGAGAGTTAGTCTTCCTTGGAGAGGAGGAGATATGAATTAGTTAATAGACAGAAGGGAGGCGTTCTGGATTTTGAAATTACAGACACGCATTCCTGACGGTCTTAATCATGAATGGGACATTAGCCACATATTGTGATTATGTGACTGCTGGTTTGCCTGTTAACTTTTTAGTTTTTAGTTGTATTGTATCCCCTCTGTCTGTATACTTTTTCGTTTCTCCTATCTTCTCCCTTGGAGAGTTAATTTATGTTTGCTTATGGTTGGAGATTTAATGTGGGTCCTACCTCTCTGTTTTTCTTGCATGTATGTTGAGGGTTAAACATTGGTCTTTTAAAAGGAGTCCTTAATGATTGGCTGTGAGTCTGATTATTTAATTATGCAACAGGTTTCCCCAATTATTTTGTAATTTTAGTTTATATAACTAAACTAGATTCTTTTATGTGAAGTCTATGATTAAGTGCTCTATGTAGCGTGAAACGCATTAGACCTCTTTTTGGGGGGTATTGTTGTGTTTTTTGTGAGTCTTCCACCTCCTAAGTAATCATGTATGCTGTTTTTAAATGCTGGAATAAAGATTTTGTTTTTATATTTTTTGGAATATTCAATGACGCTGATTGAATGAGTGCTGTTGCATCCATTTGCTACAAAGTCCTGTGAAGACAGGTCCCTGTCCATACACCAAGAATAAAAAAAATGGAACAAACCCTGTGGCAGGCCTTAGAGGAAACAGGCTTTCTAGCCTAGATCATAGTAGAAATAATCCCAGGAGAGAAAAATTTTCTCCTCAAGATGTGGGCCTCAACAGCAGTGTCGTCAAAGCCAGTTTCTCCACATCCTCTTTCCAATGGTAGCCCTGAAGAAGAAATTCCTGGAGGGTGGCAGTGGAAGTGGATTCTGAATGGAAAGATTCAACAGTTTGGCAAACCACACCCTCTTGGTCCAATAAGGAGTGACCAGGATCACAGTTGCACCGTCCATCTGTATCATCCTGAGCAGCCTGGGAATGAGGGGAATTGGAGGAAAAATATAAGCGAGGTAGAAGAGCCATTGAACCGCCATAGCATCAGTGGCAAAAGCCAGGGGATCCCCCAATGTGAAAAAAACACTGGAACCTTCCAGTTGTTCTTTGTGGCTATTAGGTCTATCTGTGGCAGTCCACATTGTTGCACATCCAGGTTGAACACTTTTGGATGGAGTTCCCACTCTCCCGGATCTACCTCCTGGCGACTTAGAAAGTCTGCCAGAAAGTTTTGTACCCTTGGAATGTGAACGATGAAGATGGCTGGAATGTGGGCTTATGACCAGCTTAGAATGTACTTCACCTCTTAACAGGCAGTGGCACTTTGAGTGTCCCCCTGACGGTTGACGTAAGCCATGGCCGTGGCATTGTCCAACTGGACTCGCACTGGATGACCCTTTAAAGGAGAGGTCCAGTACATTGATGGACTGAAGCTATTCCTCTGCAGCCCACTTCCCCTATATTCCCAGGTGACCCAGCACCCCAGCAGCTCAGGCTGGTATCCGCTGTGACCATAATCCATTCTGTGATCACGAATGGCTTCCCCCTGTTCATGTTGCTGCATTACAACCACCACTGCAGATCCTGTCTGGCTTCCGGAGAGAGCGAGAGCAGCCAATCCAGTAGATCCAGATACCCGTGCCACTTCTGGATTACGAGTCTATGGAGATCCCTGGTGTGTACCTGGGCATAAGGCACCACTTCTAAGGTATACAATAGGTGACCCAGAACACTCATATACTCTCAGACCAGAGCCAAGGGCCACTCCAGAGCTTGAGAGGAAGACTTTCTCCAGGCAAGTGTCGAACCTCATGTCAAGGAGCACCATGTCCTGAGATGGCACTGGAGAAGACTTCAACATGTGCAGAATCCACCCTTGGTGGACCAGGAGTCAAGTACATTCTTGGACCTGCTGAGCCAAGAGTTCCTCCGAAGGAGCTTTGAGGAAAAGATTGTTGCATTAAGGGGTAATATGAATGCCTCTGGTGTGAATGAAGGCCAACAAGGCCTCCATTACCCTACAAGTTGAGATGCTTGAGGTCCAGGATGGGACAGCAGCTTTCATCCATCTTCGGAACCACAAACAGTTTGGAATAGAAACCTGAACCTTGCTCCTGGGGAGGTACTGGAACTAGAACCTTCTTGTCCAGCAGGGATTGAACCTCCTCCAGGAATAGGCGCAACTGTGTTGGAGCTGTGGGAGTGCTGGACTGGAAGAAACAGAAAGGAGGAAGAGACTTGAAACCAATTCTCTACCCTTCCGAGACCATCAGCAAAACCCACAGGTAATCAATAGTGTTTATCCAAGCGTCTCAAAAAAGATGAAGACGTCTGCCTACAGGGACCTGAGGACCAGGACTCTGCAAGTCATGCAGAAAAGCGTGACAGACTTAATCCTTGAAGATGTTTGCTTGGGCTGCCAGTGCAGTCTGGGCTTGGCGGGAAGGTGGGGTGTGGGTTAGAGGCCTGTGAAGCTTGCAGCCTTTGAACCTCCATTTGGCGGGGATGAAAAAAAGACGCCATAGTAGGGCACTTCATGGACATCTGAGTCGACAAAGATTTGCCCAGAAACGGTAAGGAAACCAGTGACTTCCTAGAATATTGATCTGCAGGTTAAATATGAAGCCACAAAGTGTGTCGCGCAGTAACAGAGAAAGCCGAAGCTTTAGCGGACAGCCTGACCACTTTAAAGAGAGCATCTGACACGCATGTGTTAACTTCCATCAGGTTAGCCAGCAACGCCAATGAGTCCTCCTTGGGTGCATCCGCATGGATAGCCTCCAGCATATGTTCACCCAGACTGCAACAGCTCTGTTGACCCAGGCAGAGGCAAATGTAGGCCTCAACGCAGCCCCAGTGGCCGCAAAATTAGAGTGAAGTCCATGGCAGAGCAGTGGATTTGGCTAGCCTGGAAATTGGGGAATCCACAGAAGGAGGAGAGGCCCACTTCGCTAAAGCTGCTTCAGAAAAAAGGGTACAGCGGATTTCTTATGTCTCTGGAAAACATCTGTAGTGGAAGATCCCTCATCAGGGATGTCAGGGACCTGAAGGGTCCTCAAAACAACTCTGATAAGACACTCAACAGAGTGGAGAGGGTCGGCCTCATAACAGTACTCATAGGACTAGGAAGAATCCATAGCTTCATATTCCCCTTCCTCACGTTCATTGCCAGAACAGCCCTCCTCAGAGGAGGCCCCTATGAGTGCAGGAATACTCTGAATCATAGGGGACACATAACTAAAAGTGGTAGGGGTTTTAAGACTGAAGAACCCCTTGGTTGGACTGAGGAAACTGGACCATAGTTGAGAGCAACGTTTTAACTCAAAATGGCTCTTCTTCAATGCTGGAAGTCATGGTGGAATAGAAGGGGCCACAACAAATGAGGGGCAGAGAGATCCAGAATTCTTTCTAGGGAGCCCCGCTTAGCATGAAGAACAGTGAGTAAAGGGGGTCAGAGATGCCCCTGAGTCCTTAGCCTTCGGTCTAGCCCCATGTCCCTTAGGATTCTACATCCTTACAGTGTCTAAAACTAGTATAAGCGCTAGTAACAGTTCCCCAGACTAATAGTTCACCCAGAAAAACCCATAAAGTATTAATCTGGCAGGCAGAGTGTTAATTTGGAGAAGGGAGAGTAAGGAGAGTCTGCCTCTGTGTAGGATAAGCAAGAGAGAAGTAAAATGGCAACTGCAAAACAGGTAGTCAATCAGGAAAAAGCCAGTGAAAGGGCATTCTGGGAAATGCAGTATTCTCTTTTGCTTAGCAATGTGTCCACAGACCCACAAGGGCATGAAAGGGCATGAGGAGACAAGAAGAATTAGCCCACTCTAACCTCTGTATGACAAACAGTTGCAGAGATATGACATAGTGAAGTCTGCCCACAGAAGTCAATGGAGCAAAGATGGTGGCGGTGCGGGAATCATCCTTAAAGGAGCCACGCACCCAGAAAATTGACAAATTCCAAGGTATCCCAAATTACCCACTGACCCAGGGAACATAAGGAGGGAAGTAAAAAGACAGGCCCCTATTGGGAAAAGTCTAACGGAAGCCAATGCAGCCATCCATGCTCCATAACCCAGGAGACTAACTAGAACAACATACCCAGCATGAGTGCAAGAACCCAAAGGTTCAAAGGGACCTCTGTATGGGGAGGTACAAAGGGGGACAAGGTGGACAAAGGAACTCAAAGGGTTACTCTCCATTCTTCATCTCTCTTCAGGTTACCATTGTAAAGTGGTCCTGCTAGAAGTGAAAACTTGGGTAGCAAGATTCTCTCCACAGGGCTGCAAGAGTCCATTCAGTCCTGCACACTGGTCAATACATTCCAGGGAAGCCCAGTAATGGTAACCCTCCTAATGAGGGAATTGTGACAGACTAATAAAACTGAGCAGCAGTGTTCAAAGCCATGTCCATTCAGTCAGGAGCACATCAAAAACTGGAGGAGGAGCTAGGATTGTCCTATAGAAGGAGGTAAGGCTCCACCTTCAAAAAAATGTTCTTCTTATGTGTTCCTCCTTCCAAAGGAAGATCAGTCCGCATGGTATTGGACGACAGAGAAAAGGATTTAACAGGTAATACTAAAATCCTATTTTCTCAATCATCCAATATGGAACACAGGTACCATGGGGATATACCAACAGTAGGCTCCCAGAGGTGGGAAGAAGGAGAAAGGACCTCATGCCTGTTCCCATGATACCGGAGTTCCCTAGTACTATCCAGAATCAGAACAGCCCAAACCAAACTAAACTAAGTGTCAACGGACCTGAAAAACAGCAAAGCACAGCACATAAAAACAAAAGGTAACTGGGCTCAAACAGTTGAACAGTAAGACACAGGAAAATAGAGATCCTTAGACAGGCAGGACTGCCTGAAGGACCTTCCTGCCAAAGCTGAAATCCACACCATAGTGCTTGTCAAAGGTATACAAGAAGTCACAGCCTTGCATAATTGCTTAGCCGAGGCATGATTTTTATAGTTTCAGGAGGCCCCAACAGATGTGGTGGAACGTGCTGTAACTTGATTGATGTGGAACTGGAAGACCACCTTAGGAAGAAACTCCAGAGAGATTTGAAAAACAGCCTTGTCCTTGTGAAAGATCAGAAAAGGCGGCTTGCAAGACAAAGCCTGCAACTCAGCAACCCTGCAGACTGAAACCACAGCCAGAACAAAACCCATTTTCCATGTCAAGAGATGCAAGGGATTCTTAGCAAGGGTCTCAAAAGGAGGACACTGCAAAACACCCCAAACCAAATTAAAGTTTCAGAAAACTTGAAGAAAAGACAAGAGAACCGGTAGGTCAAAGTCCTGTAAAGACTGGTCCCTGCTCTCACACTAGGAATGAAAAATGGACCAAACCCTATGGCAGGCCTTAGAGGAAACCAGCATCCTGGCTTGGCTCATAGTAGAAATGACCTCAGGGGAGAAACCCTTCCTCCTCAAGATGTGGGCATAAACAGTCATGCTGTCAAAGCCAGCTTTTCCACATGTTCTGTCCAAAGGTAGCCATGAAGAAGGAGGTCCGGTCTGTGTTGCTAGTGTAAATGGATCCTGAATGGAAAGACTCACCAGTTCTGCAAACCATGCCCTCTTGGTTCAATACGGTGCGACCAGAATCACAGTTGCACCATCCATCCTGATCTTCCGGAGGATGAATCAGAGGAAAAACATAAAGTGAGGTGGAAGTGCCATGTAATCTCCATTGCTAGCCGGCCTATAACCCTCATGTACTCCCTGACCGAGACCAAAGGCCACTCCAGAGCTTGGGGCACATCCAGCATGATCTGCAGAATGTTGTCCTCTGGCAAGAATACCATTCCTAGGTGGGTGTCGAACCTTATGCCGAGGAACACCAGCTCCTGGGATGGCACTGGAGTGAACTTTGACATGTTCAGATCCACCCATGGTGGACCAGGAGTCAAGTAAATTCTTGGATTTGCTGAGCCAAGAGTTCCTCTGAAGGAGCCTTGAGCAAAAGATTGTCCAGATAAGGGGGTCATATGAATACTACAGGTGTGAAGGAAGGCCAATAAGGCCCTCATGACCTTAGCAAACATCTGAAGAGCTGAGGCCAGGCCAAAAGGCAGAGCGGTAGAGCGGTGAACTGGTAGTACTCTAAGTAGAAGGAAAAACACAGATAGCTTTGACTGTCCAGGTGGATCAGGATGTGGAGGTACGCATCCTAAAGGCCCAAGGATGCCAGATACTCCTGGGTACATTGCTGCGATGACAGAGCACAAGGACTCCATCTTGAAGCAAGCAGCCTCCACATACAAGTCGAGACACTTGAGGTCCAAGAGGGGACATCAACCACCATCCTTCTTCAGGACCACAAATAGGTTTGAATAAAAACATGAACCTTGCTCTTGGGGAGGTACTAGAACCAGAACCTTTATGTCCAGCAGTGACTGCACTGCTTTCCAGAACAGCTGCGATTTGGCCAGAGCTGCAGGGACTCTGGACTGGAAAAAAACAAAAGGGGGGAAGGGATTTGAAACACATTCTGTACCCTTCTGAGATCACCGCCAAACCACTGGTACGCAATAGGTTTCCCAGGCATCCTGAAAAAGGTGAAGACGCCCACCTACAGGAACCTGTGGACCAGAATTCAGTACTCAAATGTAGGCTGGCTTGACAGACTTAAGCATTGAAGCTGTTCTCTTGGGCTTCCACTGATGTCTGGGATTTTCAGGAAAGCATTGGCTGGAGGCCTGTGAAGTTTGCGGCCTTTGCGCCTCCCACTGGGTGGGGATGAAAAAGACATGGTTTCCTCTCCATAGGTGGGAGCTTGGTGGACATCTGAGGCATCGTGGTACTCTTGCCCCTAGTAGCATCGCTGATAATCTGCTTTAGCTCAGGTCTAAATAGAGACTTGTCCTGGAAGGGTAAGGAAATCAGTGACATCTTGAAAGATTGGTGCCTGAGCACCTCAAACAGGGCTTCCGAAAAAAGAGGATTTTAGTCTTATCTGTTAAATCCTTTTCTCTTAGTCCATACAGGTTACCAGCTCCAGAAAGATTTGAGACATTAACTACTGACTAGGCAGTGAAGGGGAAGAAGACTCCAGTGAGCATGACCCCGAAGGACCCCCACAGTCTGCCACAGGAGAGCCAAGCATGGTCCCTTGACAGGTTGGGAGACCAGTAATCTGTATGGACTAAGAGAAAAGGATTTAACAGGTAAGTCTAAAATCCTCTTTTCTCTGTCGTCCAATACAGGTTACTTGTAACTCTGGGATGTCCAACCATTGAGTTTCCCAGAGGCGGGAAGTAAGGCAAGGACCAGGCGCAAGGCCCCCAAAGTCACCAGAGCAGATATGAACCATCAGATCAGAGATAGCCCAACAACAAGGGAATGTCAACGGACACTGAAAAGGGGTAATAACTCCCCAAGAACCGACACACAGCACACTGAACTAGAGCCAACGGGGCTCAAAAGTGAAGGAAGCACCAAGAACCAAAGAAAATCCTAGACAGGCAAGACTGCCTCCAGGATTTTCCTCCCAAAACTGGAGTCAGCCGATTCCAGCACATCAACACGGTAATGCTTCGAAAAGCTGTGTACATACTACCAGGTGGCAGCCTTGCACAACTGATCAGCAAAGGTCTGATTCTTGTAAGCCCAAGAGGTCGCAATAGATCGTGTAGAATGAGCCGTGACCCTGAAAGGGACAGGCTTCTTCCTCAGCTCATAAGCCTTACAAATAGTGGCCTTGACCCAAGAAGCAATAGTCACCTTGGATGCAGGTCTTCCTGCCCTAGGACCCTCAGGAATGACGAACAACGCGTCAGAATGCCTGATAGATGCGATGTACATAAAACTTGAGACAACGCACCACATCCAACAAGTGGAGATCTCTCTCCTTGTCAGAGGTGGGTTCAGGGCAGAAAGAGGGAACCACAATCTCCTGATTGATGTGGATCTCCGAAACCACCTTCAGGAGAAACTCCTGAGAGGTGTGAAACACTGCCTTGTCCTTGTGAAACACCAAATAAGGTAGTCTACAGGACAGAGCATGTAACTCCACGACACACCATACAGACACAACCGCCAGGAGAAAAGCCATTTTCCACATCAACAGGTGTAGAGGAATAGTAGCCAAGGACTCAAATGGAGGGTGCTGAAGAACGCCCAAAACCAAGTTAAGATCCCACGGAGGAGCAGGAATCTTGAAGGCAGAACAAGTATGAGCAACGCCCTGGAAGAAAACCTTGACATCAGGAAGGATGGCAACGTGCCTCTGAAAGAAAACAGACAAACTGAGGCCCTTATCCACACCGTCCTGCAAAAAGGCCAGGAACGTAGGCAGTTCAAATTCCTGAGACAGGTCCTTATCGGCATACCAAGATAGGAAGGTCGACCAGACACAGTGGTAGATCTTGGAAGAAACAGGTTTGCGGGCACTGAGCACAGTAGCCACCACACCAGAAGAAAACCCTTTCTTCTTCAATATTGAGGATTCAATTCCCAAGCCGTCAAGGCTAGACAATGAACGTCTTCCTTCCAAAAGTAACCCTGTAGAAGAAGATCCGGACAGCAAGGGAGCTCCACCACTGACAGATCCAGAAGCTCCGGAAACCAAGCCTGTCGAGGCCAGTATGGTGCATAAACATAGTAACATAGTAATTTAGGTTGAAAAAAGACTTGCGTCCATCTAGTTCAACCCTTTTTCTATTCCTATTTACCATCGTTGATCCAAAAGAAGAGATTTCTACCTGGATCAACAAGCCCTAACTAAATATTAATCCCAATACTAACGTACATAGCCCTCTATGTTATGCTCTTTTAAATAAGTATCCAGGCCCCTTTTAAAGGCATCTAATGTATTTGATAGCACCAGATTGATAGCAATCATAATGACTGGACAAAGCTCCAGTCGTAATTCCTGTAACACCCTGTGCAACACTGGGAGGTGAGGAAAGATGTAGGCCAGAAGGAATAACCAAGGAATGGACATTGTCTCCACCTCCAGAGGGTCCCTCCATCAAGAGCAGAACCTCAGAACCTTCCTGTTGTGTCTTGTCGCCATCAGGTCGATGTAAAGAAGACCCCATTTCTGAACAATGAGGGTGAACACCTCTGGGTGCAGCTCCCACTCTCCGCTGTCCACTGTGTTGACTGAGGAAGTCTGCCATTATGTTGTCTACGCCAGGAATGTGCACTGCGGATATGGCAGGAACGTGTTCTTCTGCCCAAGACAAAATAGCCTTGACCTCTAACCAAGTGGCAAAACTTCTTGTTCCGCCCTGATTGTTGATGTAAGCCACGGCCGTGGCATTGTCGGACTCTACCCGGACTGGCCAGTCTTCCAGTGAGATGTCCAATGACGAAGGGCATGAAATATCGCCCGAACTCCAACATGTTGATGTGAAGGAGAGATTCCTCCGGAGACCACTGACCCTGAGCACTCAGGCGACCCAGGATCGCTCCCCAGCCAGAGAGGCTGGCATCCGTTGTCACCGTGGTCCAGAAGGATACCAGGAAGGACTTGCCTTTCAGCAGATTGGAGAGGTCGAGCCACCATGACAAACTCAGTTCCACATGAACAGAGAGGGACATTGACATCTTCAGAAGGTCCGGATGACCCCTGCACACCTGGATCATGAACCTCTGGAGCTCCCGGGTGTGAGCCATGGCAAATGGAACCGCTCCTATGGTGGAGATGAATTTCCCCACTAGAGAGGACAGCTTCTTGGCTGGAACTGGATCTTGAGCCAGAACCACAGAAACCCTGTGGGCGATCTGGTGAGCTACCTCGTCTATGAGAAACATCATGCTCTTCTGAGTGTCGAAGAGAAGGCCTAGGAAGACCAGACGCTGGGATAGGACAAGATCTGACTTGTCCAAGTTGATGATCCACCTGCAATGGGTGAGAGAATGAATACATTGCTGAACTTGCTGATGAAGAAGTTCCGCAGATGGGGATTTCAGAAGCAGGTTGTCCATGTATGGAGTAACTCTGATGTTGTTCCAGTGGAAGACGGACACTAAGGTTCCCAAGACATGGTTGAAGACTTGAGGAGCTGTCATCAGACAGCCCTAGGGGCCACAAACCGAAACGTGGTAGGGGTCTTCCAAGACTGAAGAACCCCTTGGATGGAGAGAGGAAATTGGTCCATAGTGGACAACAATGTCTTAACACAAGCTGGCTTAGTCAGTGCTGGAGGGCCCCGGTGAAGTAGTAAGGACAGAGAGATCCAGAATAGTTTCTAGGTAGCCCCGTTAATAGTAACAGTTCCCCAGACTAACAATTCACCCAAGAAAGTCTGTCAGGCAAAGGATTTATCTGCAGAAGGAGAGCAAGGAGAGTCGTCTATGCATAGGATAAGGAAGAGAGAAGCAAAATGGTAAATGCAAAATGGGCACCCAATCGGAAGAAGGTCCTCGAAATGGGCATTCTGGGTATTCTGCCTAGCAATGCCTACAATTCTGTCCGTGGATCCCCTCGGACGCTCAAGACACTCAGGATGTGAACCGGATGAATGGGCATGAGGAGGCAAGAAGAAAGAGCCCACTCATAGAAGTCAATGGATCAAAGATGGTGGTGGCGCGGGAGGCGTCCTTAAAGGAGCCATGTACCCGAAAAACAGACAATTTCTAAGGTACCCCAAATTACCAACTGACCCCAGGGAACATGAATGGGGAAGGGACAGGGCCCTAGAGAGAATAGCCTAGGAATAGCACCCAACAGATAAAACCAGCAGGGAATTGGTTAACTAGTCCCAAAGCAGCCATCTATGCTTAATAACTCAGGGGAGAACAGCAACAGAGTAATAAAATACCCAACATGAGTGCAAGAGCCTAAGGGCTCAGCAAAAAACCCCTGTAGGAAGAGGTACTAGTAGGTTTAAAGGGACCTCTGTATGGAGAGGTACAAGGTGGGTACAAGGTCGACCAAGGCACTCAAAGTGTTACTCACCAATCTTCTGTCTTCTGGTTACCATTGTGACAGAAGCAACGCCTCAGAGAGGCACTATTGGAGTGAAAACTTGGCTTACAAGATTCTCTCCACAGGGCTGCAAGGGTCCACACAGCACCTGCACACTGGTCAGTCCACTCCAGGGGAAGCCCAATAATGGGGTAACAGCCCCATATCTAAGACCAAATAATACATAAAGTAAAACTAAGCAGCAGTGTTCCAAGCCCTCCACTTAGTCTAGGAACACATCATAAACTGAGGCGGGGACCTTGTCTTTTTTATGTGTTCCGTCTCCCAATGGAGAAGCTCAACCCCCATGGTACCTGTGTTCCATATTGGACGATAGAGAAATATCAATTTAAAAAAAAAAAAGACAGAGCTGAGAGGTTGATTATGTACTGGTTAGTGTGCAATGCACATTCTTATGGAACTCAAAGGATTATGGCAATTATGCTGTTTGTGGTGCCGACGGTCCTCTCTGCTCCCTCACTGAGCATGTGGGGGGAAGCAGAGAGGATGTTCTCAGACCTCAGGGTTGTCTCCTGCTGGCGATGTGTAAGGGAGTGCATCCCTTCCACACTGCCAGCAGTTTAACAACCCTGTATGCTAATGGGGAACTTCTCCCCTTGCATACCTAATTCTTAATGCCTATGGCAATGTGTGTCTCCCCACACATCGCAAAACACACAGTGTCACAGCATAGAACCTTAGTGCATCTTCCCCATGGTGTCCAATATAAAAGAAGGTGAATGGTTTTGGAAACATCACTGGAATGGAATGGAATTACTTTGCCAGGATGGATATATTGAGTATGTCCTTTGTACTTATTTTATCTACCTCAGAAAGGGGGCAGGCTGAGTTGACATTGTAGGGAATGTTAATTTCAAAACGTAACAGCATCACTGCAACACAGACATTTATAAATGTAAATTATTTAAAGGAAAAAATACTGAGAAGAAATTACCAGAATTTAAACTTAGGGTGCAGAAATATATGCAACAGTAGCTCACAACCAGTTTGGTTAAATGCAAGTGTAAAGAAGGAAACTGCAACGAAAAGTGACATTAAACTGTTTGACTATGAAGGAACAAAAATATTTCTTGAAATACTGGGAGTGCAACAAAGGTTGCAAAAGGCAATTAGGTTAGCAAAAAAGATCATGAAAATCAAATTGCAAGAGAGAACAAGACTAATCCAAAAAAAAGGTTTTCAAACACATAAATAGCAAAAAACTTCAGAGGGAGTGTATTGCACTTTTCAAAAATGAGATGGGTGAGTTTATTAGGGTGGATAAGGAGAAGGCAGATGTTCTAAATACTTTTCTATTCATCTGTATATTCTAGGGAACAAGAAATGGTAAAAGTGCGCCAACAAGTAACAAGTAAAACCATACCATTATTAGATTTTGTGTTAATACAAGAAGAGGTCAAGGGAAGACTGGGCAAAATTAAAAATGACAAAGCACCTGGTCCTGATGGTATACACAAGAATGGTGTAAAGCTAGTGTAGTGCTTTTATTTTATTAAAAAGGAACTAAAACATAACCTGAGTATAATAGACCTGTGAGTTTGACCTCAGTAGTGGGAATACTGCTAGAAGGTAAAATAGGGGATTATATACAGATATTTTGTTTTCCTCTGCGTCCTTCCACTGCAATAGATTGTGGGTATTGACTCTGCCTCCCAGCTGGTAGAACCAACTAAAACTATAAAATGTCTGTTCTACCTCAGTTATACTAGTGTCCAAGCTGCAAAAGACAACAGGTTAAAATCCAACCACAAATTAAGTATATGCATATAAAGGAAGAAATGCAACTTGAAGTGGTTAAAGAGAAGTGAGTGAACGATTACCCACCATAAAATAGAAAGGGGGAAACAAAATATCAGTGAGTAAATTTCACCTTTTCCTCTGTGTCCAATCCACAACAATAGACATACCAGAGCAGTACCCACAATAAAGGGACTGAAAATAATATTGCCTACTCTCAATTAGAATTGATTAATTGCAGCACCTTCCCTGCGAATCTTACACTGATGACTGAATATACAGTTTACATTGTTTGATAAACGTGGAAACAGAGGACCAGGTAGCAGATTTCTTCTGGCGTTTCTACTGCTTTTCTTGCCCATGAGGTAGAGATTGCTCTAGTCAAGTGTGCCTTTACTCCGAAGGGTCTTTGTTAGTAAACTCATAGGTCAACTTGCCACAGTCTCTGTTCCAATTGGCAAAAGAAGCTTTAAATGCTGTGGTACCTTTATATTTTCTGAAAAAATTAACAAATAGTGTGTCTCTCTTACATATATATATATATATATATATATATATATATTTATTTTGTGCTCTTTAAGTAGATGTTTAAGCATCTTACAAGATCCAGGTGATGTAGAATTTTTTCACCTAAAGCCTGTAACTCACTCTCCTGTCTACCTGATGTTACTCCTGTGAGTAGAATAGTCTAGAAGTTAAGGTATTTCAAAGACATATTTTCTAGAGTCTCAAAATATTTGTGGTTACTTAACTGTTGCAGAACTGGATTTAAATCCCATGGAAGGACTATTTCTCAGATAATAGGTTTAATTTTAGCGACATCAGAAATGTATCTCCTAATTATATATTTACCTGTGAATAGAGTTGCCACAACTGCATATATTTTGCAACAATAGGACTTTAAGAGAGGCTTTTAACACATTCTGGAAACCTTCCTGAAGAAAATCTAAAATTCTTTCCTGAGAAATCTGAGGTCTATCTAGGTTTTAAGATTTACACCAGGTGTAAAAGATAGATCATATTACGTAATAAATATTGGATGAGGATGGTCTCCATCCAGCCAGTATGGTGTTGATAACTGGTTCAGATAAACCATTGCATCTTAGGGAGCTCCGTTCAGCCTTCAGGCCATCAGCCTCAAGAATGCTGGATCTGGTTGAAAGATGGGACCCTGAGATAATAGAGCTGGTAAAACCGTAAGTACAATGGAGGTTGTACTGACATCCTCAGTCTGGGGCTATTAGAATAGCTTCGGACCTCTCTTGTGTGATATTGTAAATCACTTCCACTAGTAGTGGGATGGGGGCAAAGAGATAAGCTAGAGGAAAGCCCTAACTGAACTGTAGAGCATCCTACTCTTCCGAGTTTTTGGTAT
Source organism: Rhinophrynus dorsalis (assembly GCA_037306005.1). Classification (NCBI taxonomy): domain Eukaryota; kingdom Metazoa; phylum Chordata; class Amphibia; order Anura; family Rhinophrynidae; genus Rhinophrynus; species Rhinophrynus dorsalis. Next base: position 390,051,927 of record CM074722.1, read on the forward strand.
GCCATCTTGACATGTCTTGTTTTGGTCTGTTGCCATTAGATCTATTGTTGGTATGCCGAAGACTGACACCACTTTTTAATACACTTTCACCTTGAAAGACCATTCTCCTGGGTCTATCATTGACCTGCTAAGAAAATCTGCCTGACAGTTGAGGTGCCGATATGCAGGATGCTGTCAGATGCTTCTCTGCCCAATGGAGAATGTCTGTACAGCCAATTGGTTGAGCGTCCAGCTTCTTGCTCCTCCTTGGTTGAGAGGATATTGGACAGCTATAACATTGTTTGATAATGTCAGTACTGCTGTACCTTTTAGATTTGTCTGTAGTTGTTGTAGGCTGTTCCATACTGTTTTCAATTATAGAATGTTGATATGTAGAACAGTTTCTCTTGGACTCCAAATTCCCTTATAGATTTCTGTTTCCAGGTGCCTTCCTATCCTGTTATTCTGGCATCTGTGGATATTATCTTCCAAACAGGCTCCTGTAATGGTTTGCCCTGTATTACGTCAATGTGGAGCTTCCACCAAAGTAATTCCTTTCTTGTGGTAGGATGAATCGATTCCAGGCAATTCTCTTGTGTCCTTCTGATGTGGCATCTTGTTACAGCTTACCTTGTTTTCAGCAGGCACGAGGCTTCAAGCATGCAGAAGGCCTCTGTTTTATGTGCCATGCTTCCTGTAGTCTCCTCCTACCTACTTCCTTCCTCTGAGCTGCTCCTCCTACCTACTTCCTGACGAGGGGTTTTAAAGTCAGTCTGAGCCCTGACTCAGTTGCCCTTGCATTGTTGTTCTATTACCTTGGGCTCTGTAGATGGCCTGGCTAGTCTTACATCCAACCTGGTGCTGACCTGTGGCTCTGTCTGACTATTATTTTGTCTATCCCTATAGTGTACACCCAGCCTGGTGCAGACTTGTGGCTCTGGCTGACTACCTGAACTGTGTATGACCTGGCTTGTCTGACTACCCCCTCTGGTGCTGACTTGTGGCTCTGTCTGACTACTCTTACGTTTGTTCCTTGTACCTAGCAGACACCCAATCTAGTGCGGACCTGGGGCTCTGGTAGACTAGCTCCGATACTGACTGCAGGCGTGGGTCAGTTAGCCATTTCCTTATACTGACTGCAGGCGTGGGTCAGTTATTTATTTCCTTATACTGAATGCAGGCGTGGGTCAGTTATCCATTTCCTTATACTGACTGCAGGCGTGAGTCAGATAACGCTCTATACTGACTGCAGGTGTGAGTCAGTATTTTCGCTCTTTGGATCAAGATCCAGTGTTTCTGTTCCTGCTCCTGGTTCCTGCAGAGTCATCCAGTGGCTGAGGCCTAGTCTCCAGCAAAGTGGTCAAGCTTGGCAGCCTACTATTCCTGAAAGCAGTGCTCACTGGCTTGTACCCTCTGCTTGCTTCTTGTGTATATGGTGTGATCTACTTTTCTATTTTTAATACATTTTGCATTTAACTATACCATACTGACTCCTGAACATTATCAGTGTTACCGTGACCGTACGCAAGGACCATGAGTTCAGACTGTGATAGCAATGCAGTCTTTCAAAGCATCCTATAAAGGATGGAGACACTGAGTCAACAACTTGATCAGTTGTCTTTGGCCATGCAGACGGTTTTGCAGAGCAATGCTAGCCTCGAACAGATTTGTATCCAATTGGTGGGCCCCCAGAGACCTCTCGGGCAACAGTGGTTCCAACCTCTCCTGACGCAGGCATGGTCAAAAGGTTGATGGGTTCCGCTCAGCTCCCACGGCTTTATGGTGGGGATCCTGATAGTTTCCGTGGCTTCCTTAAAAAGCTGGGCATATATTTAGAGTTAGTACCTGATACCTTTCCTACTGAACGCAGTAAAGTTGGTTTCCTTATATTCCTCCTCATGGGCAGGGAGCTGGCATGGGCCAATCCACTATGGGAGATGAATAAACCCATTGTTCACAATTTCTCAGAATTTGTGAAATCATTTAAAAAAGTCTTTGATAGGACAGGCTGCGTGGTCTTGGCATCCAAGCACCTTATGACCCTGTGGCAGGGTAATTGCACGGTGGGCGACTATGCGATACAGTTTCGTACCCAGGCAGCCAAAGTAGACTGGAATAACAAGGCCCTGATGGCCATTTTTTTCAAGGGCTCAGTGACACTATGAAAGATGAGATAGCGGCTCTCGATCTACCTAACGATTTGGACAGGCTGATTGACTTTTGTATTCTAATGGATACCAGAATCAGAGAATGACCCTCTTTTAAGGAGTACCTGTGGAGGTCCTCATGTAAAGTACCTGCTCATTATTCTGGCCCACCCTATCCTCCCTCACCTCCCATGCCTCCTGGGCTTGTTTTGGACGATACTGAACCTATGCAGGTGGATGCCATAGTCAGGGGGAGACCCTCGGTAACTGAGAGCCTGCGGAGGCCTCAAGGGGAGACGTCTTCCCATGTTCCTGACCCTCCTTATCCTCACTCTCCTCCCATGCCTCCTGATGTAGTTTCTGAGAGTGGTGAACCTAGGATGGTGGGTGTCACCTGGCTTTCCAGGGAGGAGAGAGCCTTTCGGAGAAGGGAGAGCCTGTGTCTTTACTGTGGCAGAAAAACACAAAGAGAGGAGGCGCTCCTAGTATGGTATGTAGATAGTTCACAATTGGAATATTACCAGATAGACTCTACTCACAAAAAAGGTGTTCAGTGTGAAACATATATTTCCACTGAATTCCGAACTTTTAGGGAACTTGGACCGTCCCAAAAGTCTACTTCAGGGTGTGTATCTCTATGGCTGCACCTCTTCAACATCCATATCCAGGAAGCTCATATAAAAAAAAACACACAAAGACAGAGGGCGTCCAATAGTGCCTGTAAACGTGATTATTTAAGTAATAACCAAAAGCATAAAGGTTATACTCACAATTTGTAGTTGCTAATTACAAGGCATATGCCCAGAACCAGCACTTTAAGCTTGTGGAGAATTCAAAGTCTGTCTCCACTCAGATCTGTTTGTAGAAATTGTTCTAATGAAAACCAAATCCAAAGGAGCAAGATGATTAAAAAGAAAAATGTAGTAGGCTGCTAAAGTTTCTAAAAACAATCAGCTTTTTATTATAAAATAAAACAACAGACCAATTGAAAAAATAATATAGTAGCGTAAAGTTTCGCAGCTCTAAGGCTGCTTTATCAAACCAACTGGAATGTTATGTAAAATAATACAAAGAAACAAACATGGCAGCCTAACTGACATTTAAAATTTCCCTCCTAGGTTCTCATTGGTTAAACTATTACATCAGGTGACCTTTGAGGTTAAATTGGTCTGTTGTTTTATTTTATTTTATAATAAAAAGCTGATTGTTTTTAGAAACTTTAGCAGCCTACTACATTTTTCTTTTTAATCATCTTGCTCCTTTGGATTTGGTTTTCATTAGAACAATTTCTACAAACAGATCTGAGTGGAGACAGACTTTGAATTCTCCACAAGCTTAAAGTGCTGGTTCTGGGCATATGCCTTGTAATTAGCAACTACAAATTGTGAGTATAACCTTTATGCTTTTGGTTATCACTTAAATAATCACGTTTACAGGCACTATTGGGCGCCCTCTGTCTTTGTGTGTTTTTTTTTACTGTGGGAGGGCCGGTCATTTGTTGCGGTCATGTCCAATCTGCCCTGAGGGACGCAAGAATGTGAAGGGCAATTGAAGACAGATGTTAGGGGGCATTTCATTGTCTCCAGAAAATTTGTTGGATAAACCTTTGCTGAAGGCCTGTATTTATTGGGCAAACAAATCTGCCTCAGTTCCAGCGTTGCTGGACACAGGGGCTGCAGGCTGCTTTATAGATGCGGAATTTGCAGCCAGTAAGAATATTCCATTGTTGCCTCTTGCTTCTCAGTTGGCCGTAGAAGCCATTGATGGCAGACCATTACATCCTTCACATATTACTCATGAGACAGTTCTGTTAACCCTGAGGGTGGGAGCCCTGCGTACGGAAACTCTGAGGCTTCAGGTGATTAATTCTCCACAACATGCTATGGTCCTGGGGTTTCCTTGGGTACAAAAACACAACCCCTGGATAGATTGGCACACTTGTGATGTGGTGGCCTGGTCCCCACAATGTGAAAAGTATTGGTTATCGTGTCCCGTGAGATTCACTCAAGCCTCGACTCCACTCCTTCTGGAGGAGTATACGTCATTCATAGACGTTTTCAGCGAAAGTCAGGCTGAGGTCCTTCCTCTTCACAGACCATATGATTACGAGTTGGAATTGTTGCCTGGTACTACACCTCCAAGGGGTTGTACTTACCCATCGTCTATGGAGGAGAATAAGGCCATGGAGGAATACGTGTCTGATGCACTGGCCAGAGACATCATTCGTAAATCCACATCTCCTGCTGGTGCTGGATTTTTTTTTCTCAAAAAGGACGGAGAATTACGTCCATGCATTGACTTTCGGTGTCTAAATAAGATATTGGTATCAATGCATATCCTATTCCCCTAATCACTGAACTCTTTGAGCGGGTCAAAGATATTCACAAAACTCGATCTGAGAGCCACAAACAACTTGGTACGAATTAAAGAAGGGCATGAATGGAAGACAGCATTCAATACCCGGAGTGGGCACTATGAGTACTTGGTCATGCCCCAGCTGTCTTCCAGGAGTTCATAAATGATGTGTTACGAGAACTCCTTCAAAGTTGCGTGGTTGTATATTTGGATGACATCTTAATTCACTCTCCTACATTGGAGACTCATCAGTCTGATGTATCCAGAGTCCTGAGCCTATTACGCAAGAACAAGTTGTTTTGTAAACTTGAAAAATGTGAATTCCACAGCCCTCAAGTCACCTTGCTGGGCTATATAATTTCCGCTGCCGGGTTCACCATAGACCCTCAGAAATTGTCCACTGTTGTGAATTGGCCACATCCTAAGGGACTCAAAGCGATCCAAAGGTTTCTGAGTTTCATGAATTACTACTGAAAATTCGTTAAGAATTTCTCTACCATTGTAAAACCCCTGACGGACATGACTTGTAAAGGGGCAAACACCTCAGAGTGGTCACAACCGGCTATTCTGGTTTTTGAAAATCTCAAGGCAGCCTTCGCGGCAGGCCCCATATTGGCGCCTCCCAATCCCTCCCTGCCCTTTACACTGGAGGTGGATGCATCGGAAGTCAGAGTGGGTGCTTTGCTGTCCCAGCGCTCAGCTCCTGGTGAGGCCCTACATCCATGTGGGTTCTTTTCTAGGAAACTGTCCAAAGCTGAAATGCTTTAACTGGGGACAGAGAATTACTGGCTATTGTCCTGGCCTTGAAAGAATGGAGGCATCTGCTTGAAGGCACTAAAGCTCCTATCTTGATTTTAACTGACCACAAAAACCTAATTTAGTTCTCTGAAGCCAAACACTTGTCTTCCAGGCAGGCCAGATGGGCACTGTTTCTGTCTCGCTTTAATTTTGTGGTTTACTATCTTCCTGGCTCTAAAAATGTACGGGCAGACGCATTATCCCACCAGTTTTGTAGCCCATCCAGAGAAGAGGTTCCACCTTCTCCAATCATTCCGGCTGATCGTATTCTACTATGATTCATACCTGTATTACTTCTCCTCTAAGAGAAGAGATTCTAGCAGCACGATACTCGGCTCCTCCTGATAAACATGATGGTGGTTGCTTTGTTCCTGCACAGTTGCGCATCAAGTTGTTGGAGACATATCATGCCTCTAAAGTTGTGGGTCACATTGGTCGAGACCAACTGATATAGTCCATGTCACGAGTATTTTGGTGGCCTAGTCTTTGGGCCGACTGTACCACTTTCATGGCTGCATGTACGACTTGTGCTCAAACCAAGTCTCCTAAACACCTGCCAGTGGGCTTGCTTCAGCCAGTGACCAATGGGGAACACCACTGGTCACATCTATCCATTGATTTTATGGTCGAGGTTCCAAGTTCCATTGGATATACAGTCATTCTAATGATTGTAGACAAGTTTTCTAAGATGGCCCACTTTGTGCCACTGTAAGGGTTACCATCCACGCAGGAATTGGCGGTGGTCTCCATGGCATTCCTAAAGTAATTGTGTCTGATAGAGGAAGCCAGTTTGTGTCCTGTTTCTGGAGGTGCTTCTGTAAGCAAATGGGTATTCAATTGGCATTCTCCTCCTCGTATCATCCGCAGTCCAACGGTGCGGCAGAGAGGTCTAATCAAGCCTTGGAACAGTTTCTCCACTGCTATATCTCTGACCTTCACGATAACTGGTCTACCCTGTTACCTCGGGTGGAATTTGCCCGGAATAGTGGTGCTAACTCTTCCACAAAGAGTTCCCTGTTCTTGTTCAATTATGGGTTCCAGCCCTCGGCTCTTCCCGAGACCTTCCAAGCACAAGAAATTCCAGCTCTGGACGAGCATTTAAAGGTGCTCTGTTCCTCGTGGGTACGGTTGCAGCATACCCTACGTGATTCTGTGCAACGACAAAAAAGGCAGGCTGACCATAGGCGACTGCCGGCACCTACCTTCCAAGTAGCAGGCAGAGTGTGGTTGTCCCTTGTAACAAATTGGCTCCTCAATTCATTGGTCCTTTCCGTGTGTTGCGTAAAATGAACCCAGTGGCCTATGCCAGTATGCGCATTCATAATGTCTTCCATGTTTCCCTGTTAAAGCCCTAGGTCTGCAACCGGTATACCTCAGCTGTCGTCCATCCTGAGAGTTGCAGATCACGAAAAGTATGAAGTATAGAATATTCTGGACTCCCGTTTGGCTCGAGGGCACCTACAGTACCTTATTCATTGGAAGGGCTATGGTCATGAGGAGAGCTCCTGGATACCTGCCAGTGATGTCAACACTCCTGTATTGGTACGCAGTTTTCATGCTCGATTCCTTGACAAACCCCGGCTCCGCGGGGGGGGCTTTGAGGGGGGTACTGTTACAGCTTACCTTGTTTTCAGCAGGCGCAAGGCTTCAAGCATGCAGAAGGCCTCCGTTTTATGTGCCATGCTTCCTGTAGTTCCCTCCTACCTACATCCTTCCTCTGAGCTGCTCCTCCTACCTATTTCCTGAGGAGGGGTTTAAAGGGCAGTCTGAGTCCTGGCTCAGTTGCCCTTGCTTTGTTGTTCATAACAGTTCTATTACCTTGGGCTCTGTGTATGACCTGGCTAGTCTCCCATCCAACCTGGTGCTGACCTGTGGCTCTGTCTGACTATTCTTTTGTCTATCCCTATAGTGGACACCCAACCTGGTGCAGACTTGTGGCTCTGTCTGACTACTCTTACATTTGTTCCTTGTACCTAGCAGACACCCAATCTAGTGCGGACCTGGGGCTCTGGTAGACTAGCTCCGATACTGACAGCAGGCATGGGTCAGTTATCAATTTCCTTATACTGACTGCAGGTGTGGGTCAGTTATCCATTTCCTTATATTGACTGCAGGCGTGAGTCAGATAACGCTCTGTACGGACTGCAGGCGTGAGTCAGATAACACTCTATACTGACTGCAGGCGTGAGTCAGTATTCTCGCTCGTCGGATCAAGATCCAGTGTTCCTGGTTCCTGCAGAGACTACCAGTGGCTGAGGCCTAGTCTCCAGCAGAATGGTCAAGCTTGGCAGCCTACTATTCCTGATAGCAGTGCTCACTGGCTTGTACCCTCTGCTTGCTACTTGTGTATATAGTGTGATCTACTTTTCTATTATTAATAAATTTTGCACTTAACTATACTGTACTGACTCCTGAACGTTACTGGTATTACCGTGACACATCTTGCCCAAGGCACAATCTGATTTGCTGATGACAGGCTTCCTAGCAATCTAGAGAATGCTTTTGATGTTTGAACTTGTTTTTGTAGAAACAGAGTGATTCTTTCAGTCTAATCTGGTTTGAAACTAGATTACTTTTGTTGGTGTTTACATTCAAACCCAAGTTCTGAAATAGATTCAGATAATAGCTTGTGAATGACAGAGACTTATTTCTTGATCCTTCCAAATCAATATGTCATCTAAGTAGGGAATCACCCTGATTTTCTGATGTCTCAGTGCTGCCATACAGACTGCTAGTATCTTTGTGAAAACTTGGGGTACTGAGGCAAGCACGAATGGTAAGACTGATGATACAGAACAGAAGAAACCTCTTGTGTGATGGTCTTGGTATATGGTAGTAAGAGTTTCCGAGATCTATTCTTGTCAGGTATGCTTGTGGATTGACTATTGATGTTGTGGTCTCTATTTTTAATTTTCTCACTTTGAGGAAGGAGTTGACCCTTTTCAAATCTACAATCAAACATATTTCCCCTGTCGGCTTCTAAACAGAGAAAAGAATAGAATAGATTCTCTCTCTGGGACTAACTCTATACCCCTGTTTTGGAAGAAATCCTGTACGGCAGCCTGCTGTAATGCTCCGGCGTCGGCCTGCAGGAGAGAGTGCTAGGGATCGTGGAGTGGGGAGCGGTGCTCGGGAGCGTTGACTGCTGGCAACAAGAGCGGGGTGAGGCAGAGAGATGAAGTAGCGATCCTGCTGGCTCCGTCACCAGCAGTACAAGCTCTCCTGCAGGGGAGAGCGCAGGCTAGAGAGCGCGGAATAGGGTACGGAGCTAGAGTCCGGTGGCCAAGTAGCGTAGCTCTCCAGTAGACAAAGCGAGAACGGCTAAGTGCTAACCAGACAGCAGTAATCGGCAGAGAGTAGAATAGTCGGACGGAAGCCAGAGTTCATACACAGGAAAACTTGGAGGCAGAATCGGCAGGCAATCGGCAGGCAGAAGAGTCGTCAGGAGTAAGCCAGTGGTCATACACAGGTAGACTAGGAGGCAGAATCGGCAGGCAATCGGCAAGCAGAAGAGTCGTCAGGAATAAGCCAGAGGTCATACACAGATAGACTTGAAGGCAGAATCGGCAGGCAGCAGGATCGTCAGGAGAAAGCCAGAGGTCATACACAGGAAGACTGCAAGGGGAAGAAGGGAGAGCTGGGATTTAGCAGAGGCTAGGCTGGACCTGTACTAGGAGCTAGAGGCGCCAAGGACCGAACACAGGGACAGGAGGAACACTGTGAAAGTGCACAGCTCCCACGGCAAGCCGCCCTGATATAGGCGCTGGATGCTGACGTCACCGGAGGAAGCGACGCGTGTACCGGAATGCGGAAGAGGACCGACGTTCCGTCAGACCGGACCGAACGGAGAAGAGGAAGGCCGCACAGAACGGAGCAGGTAGGAGGGAGCGAAGGAGAGTGACACCTGCATCCTGGGTTTTAAGGTTCCTATTTCATAACAGTGATGTTCTGAATGTCTGAACTGTAGGGACAGACAGAAATTCCAGAGCATACCTCATCTACAATACTACCCATTTGTCTGGGTAAATTTGTTTCCAAGCCTCTTGAAAAAACTCCAGTCCGTCCCTACCGGTGAAGGAGATGGGGGTCTGCAGAACTTAACTGGAAGTTTCTTTGAAATTGCGCTTTTCTCTGGAAATCTTTTCTATTTCTAGCTGTGGTGCCTTGGCAATTCCTGCCTGGTCTGTAATGTCTTGCTTCATGAAAGAACTGTTTCCTGTAATTGGTGGGAATAGAAAGTGCATTCCTAGCCTCTCTTTCCTGAGGTAAAAAAGGACTTTTAGTTTCTGATGATTTTTTAATGATGTCTCCGAATAACTTGGATCCTAGGGATGGTAATGAAACCAGCACGTTTTTTGATGATACATCTGAATCCCAGGCTTTGATCCACAGTGCTCATTGAGCAGTGACTGATAAGGCAGATGATCTTGCCAAAAGCTTGATATTATCCAGTGAGGCATCGCATAAGAAATTAACAGCATCTTTAATAGAGGCTAGTTCTTTTAATAATCTTTACACTCAAGATTAAATTTTTTCTTCAAATTCAGACAACCATATGCAGAGGTTGTGGAATATACATGCTATGGCCGATGACAATTTAATGTTTTGCCCTGTTGTGGCAAACTGTTTCTTAAGAGAGCTGTCTGCCCTCTTATTCGTCTGGTCTCTGAGTGTAGTTCCATTGTCAAGCAATATGGTTGTTCTGCAAGAAATGTGGGTGTTTCCAAGCAGAAATAAAAAATATAATGGAAGAGAGAGAGAGAGAAAGGCACCAAGCCTCCATCTCTAAGCTTGGTAGGACCAAAATAACTGAGGTGGAGAGGTGGAACAGACGTTTTATAGTTTTAATTGGTTCTACCAACTAGGTTGCAGAGTTAATACCGACAGTCTATTGCAATGGATTGGACACAGAGGAAAGAAGATTATTAGAAGGAATCAACAAGGTTTTAGGAGGAATAGATCTTGCCCAACTCTTTTGAGCTTCTATGAAGTAGTAAGTAACAAACCTAGTTAATGGTAAAGCAGTAGATGTAGTATATGTAGCTTTTGCAAAGGCATTTGATACAGTGCCATTCAGGAGGCTGGTATATAAATAAGGAAGCCATGCTTGGAGATAACATTTGCAACTGGATGGAAAACTGGATGAAGGATAGAGAACAATGTGTTGTTGTAAACAGAAAAATCTCCAATCAAGTTGAAGTTGAGGGAGGAGTATTTCAAGGTCCAGTACTTGGTCCACTGCTTTTTAAATATGTATAGAAAGCTACATTTTATTATTCGAAGACCCTAAATTATACAGGGTAATAAATTCTGAGAAAGAAATTTGTTCTCAACACAGGGATTTAAATAAAATGGTAGATTAGTTAAATCGAATAAGAAGATTAATTTGTGAAAGTGTAAAGTTCTGCATTTGGGAAAAAAAAATCTCAATGCTACTTATGATCTTAATGGAATAATTTTAGGAGACTTGTTGCCAGAGAAAGATTGGGAATCGTAAATTTGGAAACCGTGATTAATGTCAAACAGCAGCAACAAAAGCAATCATAGTCTCGTCTTGCCTGAAAATGGGTATTGAAGAAAGAGTGGATAACATTTTACCCAAGGTCAATACAAGGATCTCCCTGGTGAGCTTTTCCAAGGCCTGACCAAATAACAAAGGGACCCCTGTTAAGATTAGACAAAAGGATGTTTCAACATCAACAGAGGAAGGGTTTGCTTTACAGTAAGGCCTGTTAAACTGTAGAATTCCTTGCCCAATCATGTGGTAATGGCAGATGTAATGGATACATTTAACCCTTTGAGTGCCAGATGGGTACAGAATGCATTGCAAAGCAATGCATTCCGTACCCTTCTGGCACTCAAAGGGTTAAGAGAAGATTAGAAACATTTGTAGCAGGAGGGAACACAAAGGGTTATACTGTGTATTAGTAGGTAAAACAGAATGTTCTGCTAAACAGAGTAGTACTCATTTAGGAATCAGGAAGGCTTATATAATTTTTGTTTTTTGGTTATACTGTGACATAACCTGAAACTGATGAACTGGGGTCTCCTTTTCAACTTATTAAATATTTAATATATGAATTAAATAAGAACTGCTTTTGTAAATTGTGCCTACCAAAGTATAAAGCATTTGTAAATGAAAATGGCAGTTCACACCAAGGGTTGTGTAGTGTGATTTTGTCGGCATTTCAGAGCATGCTTTTCCTCTGTACCCTGTAACTAACAAGGCATGGAGTAAACTGATGCTATACTCTTTCTTTCCCTTAATACAACTACAGGGGTGGCATTAATTGGTTGTTCGAATTGACGTTGTGCATTGAGGAGATGTGTACTGGTATGTATCAAGTGTGGCTGTGCATAAGCAGAGATATTACAGAAAGCATACAGGCACAGCTTCTACACTGATGGGCCAACTTTTGTGTGTGCATGTGTGTGCACATAGAGGAGCTGACCAGGAAATAGAGTGATCACATTTTGAAAACCACCACTCAGTAACGACGAGGCATGTCAATAATGAAAAAGAGTGTTTATTATCGCATGACAAAATCACAGACAAAGACTGAAAAAAATAACATACAAAACCAAAGTGCACAAATAAAACCATTTAAAAGTAGAACTGCCAGATCCATCAGCCTATACAGCAGTGGTTCCCCAAACTATTGACATGACAATACCCTGTATTTAACAAAACCTTCATGCCCATCCGCCTTTTTAGTGAAAAAAAAAAAGTAACCATTAGCAACCGTATTTAATATTCATTTGCATTACAGTTTGTATATAGTGAAGAAATAAAATCCATTTTTATACGTGTAAGCTACCCACCAAACATACATTTCACACTTATGCAAAACACAGCAGACTGTTATATTCACAACCATTCTTTGAAGCAGCCTTTCCAAAACATCTGACCATAATCTTAATTTGACAGCATGGGTATGGTTATGCTGCAAAGCAACATGGTGGTAGGTGTTAAACAAAGCTTTGAAGCACACTAGAGGGGCATGTTCCTCCAGATTGGAAATCACTGCTGTATAGGATAAGGTAAACACATAAATTACATGGGTGAAATAGTCACCTTTTGATCTCCATTACCGTATTGCATAATACCTAGGTCCTACAGCTGCTAAGGACTGCAATTCTCATCATCCTCAACCAGCCACTAGCTAGTAAGGGATATTGGGAGTTGTAATCCTAAACAGCTGAAGATTCAACAATTGACTAACACTGACCTCCACTACTCAATACTGGAACTGAAACACCAGGAAGTTGTTACTAGATTCATATGAAATTGCATATACACATAAGGGATATAATGAAGTGATTAACATTTGAAACATGCACAACAGAATGTTTTATTCAGAAGTCAGCATGCACACCTCTGCAGAAACCTAAGCAACAAGGCATTACATCAATAAGCAAGTAATTTCTTGGGAAATGTTAGTACATGTGGAAGACTTCAGGAGGAGGAAAAGGCAACCCATAAGGTCTCGCATGTACTTGATTGAGGAAGGAACAGGCAACATGCATGGTCACCTCAGCGTGAAAGCTATGGAGGAGGCACATGGTAATGTACAATGCAGGTTATAACCATCTAACCCGATACCCTTGTGACTCACTGACACAAACATATTAATTAACAATGCTAAGACAAAGTGTTATTTGGTGCATCTTGCATATCTCTATGCTCTTTCTTTCCAGTATAATATTTTTAATGCAATTTCAGCAGAAATGTTCACAGTGGTGTTAAGCTAATGGAAATGCAGCCCATATCACATACATGCTTACCTTATATTGTACAGCAAGGGTAGTGAATTAGTATACCAAATCTGGACAGTCGGCCCATTCTGTCCTGGCACAATTACATAATTCTCATCATAATGGAGGTAAACAATCGTTTTAGAAGTTATAGAGGTTCACAGAATGCGAAGCATGAGCCATACTCAGGGAGGGACTTAAAGCTACAAACAATATGATGGGACAACAGTGTCTTCCAATCAAAGACTGACTCACATTGTCCAGTCAGCTTTCTTACATCTTAAAGTACTGAACTTCTTGTTAATCATGTTATGTGTACAAAGTGCATATGAAACTAGTGTTGATTTACTGGACACACATTACAGTACAGCAGTGAGGAGGAACTTACTCTGTCACCCACCGCAGTCCCCCTTTGCTGAAATGTGCTTCCATAAGGATATATACCCCCTCACTGTGCCTTAATTTTTCCATATAAAGCTACTAAGTGTCCCCCATATGCCCCTGAATAGTGCCCTTGCGCCACCTTTTTAACCCCAAAATCTCCCTGTGCCAACAATATATATATGTATATATAAAATAAACTAATCTAATCTGCCAGCATTATCAATTCACTGCAGGATGACGGTCTCTATAACAATCCAAGCCTTGGGAATGGAACATAATCTGCCATGCTAGTCCAGTACGGGTTGGCAGCTATAGCCTACAGAACCTCAAATTCCCTAGAGATTTCCCATCCTGTCCAGGCCAAAGCCTGGACAGGGGCCCACTTTGATATTCTGTAGTTTGCCTTTATCCCCCAAAGCGCCTCTCACAACCAATGCACATTAACTCAGTGTCCTCTATGTGTCTCTGTGCTACCTTGTAGATCATTTACACCCCATGACTCTTTGTACCCATACATAGTTAAAAAGAGGCACTTGCCTTGGCCCCCCAAGTACATCTCTGTACTAATATATTGCCATTCAGTGCAACCAAATAACAACCCTATGCAATTCAAGACACAAATACTCACTTAGTACTGTTAATAATAGATTACCCTGCAAATCTATACCCTGGTACATTATCCTGCTGATCTCTTGTAACAGTATACTGCCCAGCTGGTCTCATGCAATATGGATGAAGTTCCAATGCAAATAACTCCTCATGTGGCAGCTATGAGGCAGCAGGACCAATGATGTGGTCCTCTAACAAGTCTGGAGGGGAGACTCACATGGAGAGGGACTGGCACTGCCTCAAAGCAGTTGCCTGAGTCAAAGTTATGGACTTTAATACTGGTCACATTTACATGAAACAATGACTGGCAAACGGAAGACATCGGAAGCTTTCTGTAGTCAGTGGTATAACACAAGAAAAAAAACAAAGAGCTATGGAAACGAATGCGTTTCAGGATTTGCGAAATGTACTATGGTTTATAGTGGATTTGGGACTCTGAGATGCTTGATACTCTATTGGGGTGTTGTTAGTGTCCATTTTGATTTCTTTATTTTATGGTGTTATTAAACTATTGCGCTTAGATATCTCTTTATGTTGCCATTTATCAGCTCTGTTCCCTGGAGAGCTTTTCATTATTGTTAGTTTTCTTTTTTATGATGGTGAGAAAGACTATCATTGATAAGCAGCAGAATTACAATGCAATTTTGATCATGTACTATCTTCAACTTCACCACATTTCAATCTACTGACTGCATTAAAGCTAATTTTGGGGGCAAGTCCTGATGCTCGCAATCAGAACGTGTATGTGAGGATTGGTGGCATGGACTGAAAAAAAAGGCTGCGAGTAGTCAGACAGTGTACGTGTGGATCTGTGGCTACTAGTGGGCAAGGGAACATGGCGAGGGTGTATCACTTATTGTTAAACAAAAACAGATACAATATTATTTATTTAAATGTTTTAACTATATACAGTCGTGTGAAAAAGACAATACACCCACTTTGAATTCTATGGTTTTACATAACAGGACATAATAACAATCATCTGTTCCTTAGCATGTCTAAAAATTAGGTAAATACAACCTCAGGTGAACAACAACACATGACATATTACACCAAAATAATACGTCATGTAGTGTTGTTCGTCTGAGGTTGTATGTACCTTGTAAGGGGGCATCGGATCCAGTCTGATCGCGTGCGCGCGCGCGCACACACACACAAAAAAACAACCACTGATTGCCTATACGGTAGGTCAGGAGACAAATGCTCCCCTTCATCTCCTCCTCCTCAATCCGACATTCTATATGTATATGTCTGTGATTATGTATGTGGACGCTTATGTTTCTGAATATGAGTTTGTATACATGTGTTCATGTTGGTTTATGTGCACAAATATATACATGGCTTTAATCCCCCACTTTTTCCACTTGCGTGTGACAAGTGGCAAAAAAGCATAAGTAGTCAGCAATAGTAGTCATGAAAAAAAGTATCCTTTTCTCTCCATCACTATTCCCCATTCCATTTCATATAAAAATAGATAATTATAATAAAGACATAAAAAAGCATGGGGCATCACCCTACTCTACAAACAAGACACTTTTGCTGCGTAGAGTGGTTTGGGATCTAAACCTTTGGCATCTAGTATCCCCCCCAGGATTTTTTGTGACATCTGAATTTACTATCTGCACTGATGACAAAAGGTCTCTCCAGACCTCTACGGTACTTACTAGCTCTCATCTTCCACTCAGATATGCTCCGGAGCTAAAGAGTGACAGATGCGAGCTAGAAAACACGTGATGTCTGGGAAGACCTCTTAGACATCTATCACTCTCCGGTTCAAAAGTGGTGTTTGTTCTTATAGGTTAGGGTAATTCCATATTACCTGTAAGGGGGAAGTGGTTAGATATAGCAGTATTTGTATACAGAGGCAATACCTCGGGGAAATAAATTGGTTTTGTTCATTTTAATTAAGGTCAACCTAAAAATAAACTTGTCAAGGACAGTCTCATGTGACCTCCTGTTCTGCAATACTACACTATCAGTACTGTAAACTATATGAGTCAGTTCTCCCACAGGATGCATGCTAAGATGATTTAGGTTCACTGTTGTTCGCAAGCCCTGTGATTCAGTATTCCCCTATAGGTAAACTGAGTTTGTCAGTTCTATAGACTAAGCATAAAGAAGCAGATGGGGGCACTGCAATTTAATACTAGTAAATACATACCCAAATGAAAGGAATATCAAACTTACACTGATGTATACCAACTGTGCGACTCCAACTGTAATATCACCAGCAGGAATATATAAACCACCGTGCTAAGGGCATACCACTCTCTCCAGATATCTTCAATCTTGATAATATCCAAAAAATGAACTTGGTTGGTAAAGAAATTGAGATTAACCCTTTGAGTGCATGAGGGGGTACGCAAAGGATCAAAGCGGTCCTTAAGGGAAGGTAACTTCCCTGGACCGCTGGTCCTTAAGGGGTTAAATGTATAGTTTTTTTTTTGTTTGTTTTACAGCACATTGTAAATATTGATGCGCTTTCTGCTGACAACTCCAAGGATCTAATGAAGCCATCCCCTTCCATCCCTAAAAGCATAAGCTTACAATTCATACAGGGAATCCTCTGGCTTCAAGACGTCACATACAGTTTAACCCTTTTCGTGCCAGAGGCCTACGCAAGACATTGTAGAGCAATGCGTTGCATAGCCCTGTACCGCTCAAAGGGTTAATACTTTCTGATGTTCCATTTTGTCTTCACAAATGTCTCTTTAACCCCTTAAGGACCAGGAATATCTGGGGTGGTTTGCACTTAAGGACCAGAGCAATTTTGACCTTTTTGACTATGTCTCTGTTCAACAGTGTTTTCCCTCTAAAACTTTTATTCCAGCTACACATATTATATACCTTGTAGTAGGGCTTTCTTTTGATACCACACATATAAGGATAACCCACCATTTTTTTTATTCAAAATAATGAGAACATTGTTATACTTTGTGCCCAATGGGTTAATTTTTTAATGGAGACTGCATGAAAGGTATGACCGGTCATTCATATCTACAAAATGTACAGTTTTAAAGTGACACTGTAACTCTGGGTCAAAAATCCCCATGTCCCTCTTTCCCTCCCTAGTTTCTCACTTTTTTGCTCCACAACAGTAAAATGCCAATTAAAATTGTTGTTTAAATAAAATACTTTGGTATTGCTCCAGATCACTGCAGACTGGTGTGAGTAGGTCATAAAGGGACCTACATTTATCCTGCCCCTAGAACCAGCACTAAAGGGTTTATTACCCCAAATATGGCCTCTGTTTCTTTCATTTTGTAGTCTATTCTCAGTTTCTCTCTTCCTTATGTTCATAGTAAGGAAGACAGAGGCAGAGAACAGTGACAAAGGCGATGTGTAAAACACATTGCCTTTGTGAACGAAAACGCCGGTACATGTGACCACTGTAGTAGCGATCACATGTAGCGGCAAAATGGGGAATGACTGAAACTGAGCTCTCTGGTCCTGAAGTGCTCAGATTCAGCCTCCCAAGCATGACAGCAGTGGGCACTGAGATGCGCTGCTATCAATTAACCATTGATGTGCCAGGACAACCACGGGTCCTTAAAGGGATAGTAATACTTCAAAATTACCATCCCTTATATTGAAGGCCTTAAAAAACTGAATTAAATGCCACCAGCAGCATCTCTCAAAACTTTATGGTTTGAGAGATAGCCGCTTTAAAACTTTGCGCTCCCCTGACGTCAGCATTCTTGCTGCAGCAGGGGAATCCATTCATTGAATCAAGCGGAGGCTCTTCAGCAGAGCCAGATCTCGTTATAGAAGAAACGATCCTTCACAAAAACGGTCTTCTACGTGTGCTTGGTAACCAAGCACACGTAGAAGACCATTTTAGTGAAGGATCTTGTCTTCCATAACGAGATCTTGGCTCTGCTGAAGGGCCTCTGCCGGTCCCGGGACCTGATTTCCCTGCTGCAGGAAGAACGATGACATCAGGGGAAAGGCAGGGGAGAGCGAAGTTTAAAAGCGGCTATCTCGCAAACCATAAAGGTTTGAGAGATGCTGGTGTTGCCATTTAATTCAGGGCTTCAATATAAGGGATAGTAATTTTGAAGTATTATTATCCCTTTAAGGGAAGTTTACCCATGACGGTCTTGGCATGTCATGGGTCCTTTCTTTTTTTTCTTATTCATTTGAACAAACCCATAGGCCCCAGCTTATTTCCAGTTGCCCGAACATCTTGGGTGGTGACAGCAGCAGTGGAGAAAAACACCAGCAAAGCCAAGCATGGAGCCTACTGAACACAAGCACAACTTTACCATGTATGCTCAAATATAACTTATGTAAGGTTTACAGAGCCTTTGCAAAACTGCTTTTTATCAGGATTATATACATACTTGACCCATAAAAAGTCTTCACAGTCAATTATTATGGTAATCCTTTCACTGCCAGAGACACAACATTGTTGTGTCAGTTTTTCCCTAATCAGTTTTTGCAATCTGTCCTAAACTGAGCTTACTAACCTGACATGTTTTATTTATACCTTTATATATCCTTAATTGTAACCTGTCTCGTCTATTCATCACTTCCCATCTCACCCCCCCACTGATCTTTCCTTCATATCTCACTTTTCCTAGAAAGTAAGGCTACCACCTCAGCACTGTTGTGTCCAAACATTCCAATGTACATAACTGAATACAAGGATACCAAAACAGACAGGCAATACAGTCCCACTCTGGTAGTATTTAAGAATATATCGTTACAATTTCTACAATTATTTATTGATTTTACTTTATTTAATTTACATTAATCACACTTCAATTCATTATACATCCCTCCTCACCTTTCTCCCCCCCCCCACTACACAATTTTTATTTGGTAATAAGTGTATTATTATCATTAGTATAAGTATTCTATAAGTTTTCTATTTTAGCACAAAAGGTAACCTACTATTAATTGAGATTGTTTTAAGTTAATCTTTTCACAATAGTATATGATTTTATTATTCATTCCACTCTTAAAGTCATTTATTTACTTTACATTATATATAGCAATATTTTGTAGCATTGATTTTTTTTCCTTAATTGAGATATACAAACATATACATTTTGTTTTTAAGATCACTTGATTATCATTGTATCAACATGATCTGTAACTGAAATTTGTTTCTTTGTTATATATGTGGTTGGTTACTTTTGACTGCAAGTTTACTATAAACTCCTGCCCTGCATGCTCTGTGCAGTGTATTTCCCACTGTTCTTTTGGATTATCCAGCCCGCTTCGTTTTGGTATGTGGTTACTTATTGTTAACCACAGTATGTATTTCTTCTAGCCGACTTTTGGTTCCTATTATATATTCTAGTATCATTTCATTCAATTTCCGCTTAATCGAGCAACCTTTTCCTGTACAGGGGATTAGTTCTCTCCCTTTGATGTCACACTTTGGAGAGATTGTTAATAATCTTGTTTACATTTATTGAGCTAGTTCAGTATATATCAATTGAATGAAATGTTATTAGGTAGCCGTCTCTTATTAGGGACGTCTTCTAAATTGTGCCGTCAGGATAATCAGTGGTTTGAATGAACACACTTTGGTAGGTGGCTGCAAAAGTATTTAATGTGGCAGTTCAGTGTACCCCTGCTTGATTGCCCTGACAAAAAAGCCTTGGAGATCAGAAATGCGTTGGACTATATAAACCTTTTATTTTTTAATTAAAAGTAGTATATTTTTCTTTACCAACCATATTCCTTTTTTTGGATATTATCAAGATTGGTGATATCTGGAGAGAGTTATAAACCCTTATAAAGGGAGGATTTTATAGTCTTGCTGGCGATAGTACGGCTCGGAGTCACACAGCTGGTCTACATCAGTGTGTAAGTTTGATATTCCTTTAATTTGTATCTTCTCTGGCACCCCATCTGCTTCTTTGTGCTTTATCTTTTTTGATGTTGTATTCTTTGGGTCCCCTTTTATCTTGGGGAGCAGCAGACCTTTGCCAGTTGACTGAGTGGAGGAGGTATAGAATTCCCTCCATACTGAATATATTGTGAGTACCCTGCTGAGTATGATGAAAGCAGTCCTGAAACGCGTTACACTCGGGCTTAATAAGATTTTGTATTTGCTTTTTTGATGCAACAATAAATGTTATATTTTTATTTCAACACTTGTACACCAATCATTTGACAACAGAAATTGTGGAGATCTCTGTTCAAGGGCAGGTATTTCCCCTGTTGCCTTAACGGTTGTATGCAGCTCAACCGGCATTTTTGGACATG
Source organism: Rhinophrynus dorsalis (assembly GCA_037306005.1). Lineage (NCBI taxonomy): Eukaryota > Metazoa > Chordata > Amphibia > Anura > Rhinophrynidae > Rhinophrynus > Rhinophrynus dorsalis. The sequence continues at coordinate 390,072,176 of CM074722.1, forward strand.
GGAATAATCTTACAATGTTACATTTTAGTCAATACTAATTGTTACCATTTTTTCTGGATTTTGTTTTGTTTCTCTCTTCTTTCTTAAGGGGTGTCTTCTCATGGTGCAGCTGTGAAGAATCTGTGTGGTGGGCAATATAAGTTCACCCACGTCTATTTAGCCAGTATACATTACAGTTTACAAAAATGCAATTATGCAATTTAGCTCATAAGGCATAGGCTTATTGTCTAACTGAACTTATTCGCCCCTATGAGCATCTTCTCTATAGAGTCCTTATTAATTGCAATATCTGTGTTTGTCTGCATCTAGACTGTAAACTGTGTGTTAGTTCTGCAGAATGAACGCTCAAAGAGATCATGACCGGAAGCTCTCAGTCAGTCCATCTATACTGTGAAATATAACTGGTCAGTTCTGTAAACTGGAAGCACTGTCATTCAGTCTGTATCTGCACTGTAAACTGTGGGACACAGGTCTCCTATAGAATGTTGGATATTCAGTTCCTTTATTGATTGCAAGGTAGAATTCAAGTCTCTTTTCTGTAAGCTCAAGAGGAACAGCTCTCCATTTCATCAAAAGTTGAGGGTTTTACTGTAGATTGTAAGCTCTACTGAATTAATAAAAAAAAATATTTTAAAAATTATCAGCAGCATTTGGGTCACAGTTATAAACATAATTTATTAAGAGATCCATGAAGTCTAAAAATACAGGTACATTGTAGTATTTGAACCATTAACTTTTTTCCCACCTTACTATAAGTCTCAGTGATATTTTTCAAGGCAAATATGCATATATGTGTATGTGTGTGCACGTGTGTGTGTGCAGTACTGTGACATTTGACATGATTTTTAAATGCATGTGGCTCTGCTGCAAAATACTCATGCACCACTTTCATTATTTCACTCTGCAAAGCACTTATGTGACACTATTATCTAAGCCCTTAAAATGTAAAAACCTGTGTACACATGTGGCGCTACAATCATTAAATGATTCCACAGTTAAGAGCCTCTTATTTCTATTTAACATGAAAATAGATATTTCTGAGCACTTTCATCTTTACTACCTCATGACATCATTTGGGAAACAGTGAACACAACATGGTTACATTTGAGGTCAGTTTGGCAAAGGAAAACTGTATAGGTTCAACCAAAACTCTTAATTTTGAAAAAGCTAACTTCAAAATGTTAAGAGCATCAATGCAAAACATTGACTGGGATAAATTATTTAAAGGGGATGTATCACCTTATCCAAATTTTGTAATAAAGTAGTAACAGCAAAGCTGTTTTTTTGGTTTTTTTTTTTTTAAATATAAGTACTTTTACAGATATTCTATCTTCTGTGCTGTGCACTTCTGCATAATGTGCACAGCACACCTTTTCTGTTCCTCCCACCTCCCTCGCAGCTGCCTATCAAGCTCCTGTTAGCATTATACTGAGGTTGCAATCTCAGTATAATTCTAACCGGAGCTTGAGAAAGACCTGGGAATCTTTGTAAACTACAAACTTATAATCAGTGACCAGTGTCAAAAAGAAGTGGCAAAAGCAAACAAAGTCGTGTCTTGCTTAAAAAGGTGTATTGAAACAAGAGTGGATAAGACATAATTAAGTAGGGTAATAAAGTCTGAACTGGATGTGTCTTCATTACAAGAAGATTTGGACAAATTGGGTAACTGGGCAGGCAAATGAGATTCAATATAAACAAGTGTAATGAAATGCATTTTGGTTATAATAATAAAAATACAACATATAGTTTAAATGGTGTTTCTTTGGTGAAATCTACCAATGAAAAGGATTTGGGAGTAATGGCAGCAGCAGCACGCAGTGCCAGCTGGCAGCTGCAAAGGTCAATAAGATATTGGCATGTATTAAAAGAGGTATTGAGTCACAGGAGGAAGATATTATTCTGCCTCTTTACAGGTCTATGGTAAGACCCCAGAGGAAGGCACTCGTGTGCTGAAACGAGTCGGATACCGGAGTGAAAGGAGACTGCGCTATCCCAAGAAACAGCGGAAGGTCTGAGAGGTCATCGAAGCTATAACCATTTGGAAGGAATAAAAAGCTCATCAAAGACATAACCACTTGGAGAGGCTTCGAGATCTGTGACTATATCCACAGGGAAAGTGCAGGGAAAGGTGTCCCTTGATTTATATGCACAACTTTATGCTATACTTGTGAGTGCATTTCTTTTTCAATATAATCTTTATAATATACAATAATATAATATACTGTCCCCTGTGTTTTTATTGTATGTTTTTTTTGAGGAATTAATGAATGAAGATTCATCGGAAGTATTACTTGAAAGCTTTATATACAAGAGAGAATTAAAGTGAGTGGTTAATAATCAATAACGATTTATATAACATACTACACTATATATTTTCTCTTTGGTTTTCTTTTTTTGATGTTTTTATGGATATGCTTTTCACAGAGTAAATAAGTATAAGTATTGTGCCATACTCTTTTGTTTCTATCCATGGTAAGACCCCACCTTGAATATGCTGTTCAGTTCTGGGAACCTTTTCTGAAAAAGGACATTATGGAACTAGAGAACGTTGAGAGGAGGACTACAAAACCAATAAAGGGAATGGAAAGTTTTATTTAAGAAGAAAGGCTAGGAAAGTTAAACTTGTACACACTAGAGAAACGGCATCTTAGAGGGGATATGATACCATTATATAAATATGTTCAGGGCCCATACAAAGGGCTCTCCAAAGACCTGTTCATTAACAGAACAGTACAAAGCACAAGGGGTCACCTGCTTAGACTTGAGGAAAGCAGAAGGGATTCTTTACCATAAGGATAATAAAAGGTATGGAATTCACTGCCTGAGGAGGTGATGCTACTGAATACATAAGATGCCTTTAAAAAGGGCCTGGATGCTTTTTTTAAAAGAGCAGAACATAGACTTCTATGTATAATAACATAGTAAATTAGGTTGAAAAAAGACATAAGTCCATCAAGTTCAACCTTCGCCTCATACCTCAGTAACTGAGAATTTTATAGCTTTCCTGCTACCAATCAAATTAGTCTTTATCAGACCTTCCTGATCAGCCTACTGATAAACAGTATAACTCTGTATGTTCCCTTTTGAAAGAAATGTATCTAATCTTCTCTTAAATGTATCCATTGTATCTGCCATAACTACCTCCCTGGGCAATGAATTCCACAATTTAACAGACCTTACCGTAAAAAAACCCTTCCTCTGCTGAAGTTTAAACCTCCTTTCCTCTAATCTCAAGGGGTGTCCCCTGGTCACCTGATCAGGTCTTGGAATAAATAGCTCACCACAGAGATCCTTGTATTGACCTCTCATATACTTGTACAATGTGATAAGGTCTCCTCTTAGTCGTCTTTTCTCTAGAGTAAATAAACCAAGTTTGTTTAGTCGTTCCTCATATGTCAAGTCCTCCATTCCCTTAATTAATTTTGTTGCTCTATGCTGTACCCTCTCTAGTTCTAGTATATCCTTTTTTCAGAACCGGTGCCCAAAATTGCACTGCATACTCAAGGTGAGGTCTTACCAATGATTTGTATAATGGCAAAATAATGTTATCCACTCTTGCTTCGATACCTCTTTTTATGCAAGACAGGACTTTGTTTGCCTTTGCTACTGCTGTTTGACACTGGTCACTGTTTCCAAGTCTGTAGTTGACAAGGATACCCAGGTCTTTTTCTAGCAATGAGTCACCTAAAATTATTCCATTAAGTTTATAAGTAGCCTTGGGATTGTTTCCTCCCAAATGCATGACTTTACACTTGCCCACATTAAACTTCATATTCCACGTTTGCCCAATCTAACATTTTATGTAAGTCCCTCTGTAGAGAGAAAATATCCTGTTCTGAATTAATGACTTTGCATAATTTAGTATCATCTGCAAATATTGATATTTTGCTTTCTATATCTATTTCCAGGTCATTTATAAACATGTTAAAAAGCAGCGGACCTAATACTGAACCCTGAGGTACTCCACTCTCCACTTTAACTGTACTGGAGAATTTTCCATTTACAACCACACACTGTTCCCTATCCTTCAACCAATTTTGTATCCAACTGCAAAGGTTATCTCCTAGCCCCAATTTGCTTAGTTTATACACCAGCCTTCTGTGTGGCACTGTATCAAATGCCTTTGCAAAGTCTAGATATACTACATCTACTGCCTTGCCATTGTCAAGGTTGCTGCATACCTCCTCATACAAGCTGAAAAGATTAGTTTGGCATGATTTATTCTTCATAAAACCATGTTGATTTGTGCTAATGATTTTATTTTTTGTGTTGTAATGCTGAATATAGTCCCTTATTATCCCTTCTAACAGTTTTCCCACTACAGATGTCAAACTCACTGGTCTATAATTCCCAGGTCCTGTTTTAGTTCCCTTCTTAAATAGAGGCAATATGTTAGCTCTTCGCCAATCCTGTGGCACTGAGCCTGAGGTAATAGAATCTTTAAATAGTAAATATAGGGGTTTTGCTAACACTGCACTAAGTTCCTGAAGAACCCTTGGATGTATACCATCAGGACCCGGTGCTTTGTTGGTCTTAATTTTGTTCAGTCTTCCCACGACATCTTCTTGAGTTAACCCAATATCTATTAATTGTATTGTTTTATTTGTTACTTGCGGAGGCTCTTCTACCATTCCTTGCTCCCTTGTATATACTGATGCAAAGAAAGTGTTTAAAACATCGGCCTTTTCCTTATCCTCACTAACCAACTCACCCATCTCATTTTTGAATGGTCCAATGCACTCCCTCTTAAGTTTTTTGCTATTTATATATTTGAAAAACTTTTTTGGATTAGTGTTGCTTTCCCTTGCAATTCGAGTTTCATTATCTATTTTTGCTACCCTAATTGCCTTTTTGCAATCTTTGTTGCACTCCCTGTATTTTAAGAAAGATTGTTCAGTTCCTTCAGACTTAAATAATTTGAATGCATTTTTTTCCTTGCCATTTCCTTCTTTACACGTGCAGTTAACCATATTGGCTGTGACTTACTTCTTTTGCATTTGTTCCCCATTGGTATATACTGTTGGGTACATTTCTATAACCTAAATTTGAATTCTGACCATTTTTCCTCAGTATTTTTGCCTTTAAATAAAATATTCCAGTCTATATGTTGCATTGAAGCCCTTAACAATTTGAAGTTAGCTTTTTTAAAATTAAGAGTTTTGGTTGAACCTATACATTTTGGCTTTGCCAGACTGATCTCAAATGTAACCATGTTGTGATCACTGTTTCCCAAACTATCACAGTGCCTGTGATCCTCCTGTCACTCTCATCTGTGGCATACTTTGATTTGCTGAGTTGGTTTGGCCCGCCCCCTGGTGACCTTTTTATACCTGACTTTCACATCTGTCAGATGCCCTTTCGTGGTGTTTCTGAGCCAGTCTTGCTGTTGCTGTGTTCCTGTATCCGGATTCCTGTGTACCGACTTTGGCCTGTCCTGACTACGCTCCAGTGTGCCTGATCGTGTTTGACCCGGCTTGTCTGAGAACCTCCTACGTGCTACGACCCGGCTTCTCTGAGAAACTCCTACGTGCAACGATCTGGCTTGTCTGAGAACCTCCTACGTGCTATGACCCGGCTGGCTGACTTCCTGCTTCGTGATCGACCATGGCCTGTTCCAGCGACCTGCGTTTGCCTGTTGTCGCCGCCGCGACATTCTGACTCCTGCTGTGCTGACACAGTGTGACCATTACACTTCGGTGTAACCCATCTCCTAGTGCAGAGTTCCTTGCTGACTTGCATAAGCTGTGCTCCTTGTACCGAGCCTCCATACGCTTGCAGAGCTTAGTTACCATACCGAGCCTGGGAGATTTAAACGTATCCTTTAACCCTTGCAGTGCCGCTTCTCTCTTGCCGAACCTCCATTCAATTCATAGAGCCTCTACCTTATAGTCTACTTCTGCTGAGTTGGCCGCTAACTTGGATGGCGACTCCGATTCACAACTGCAGAGTAGTCAAGTCCTGTCGGTCCAGTTGGGCGTCCTAGGCTCTCGGTATCACGTTAATTACCGGAGGTATCCATTGCGGCTATTGGTTCTTAGTGGTAGCAAGGTTAGGCTCCAAGATCTTGCAGGATCCGAAGGTCTACGCCCGTGGGGGCTATTGGCTCGTGTTGTGCTCACTTTGGTCTCCGGTTATACGCCCGTGGGGGCTAAAACGCCAGCTTCACATCTCAGGCTAGTATCCGATTACGCCCGTGGGGGCTACATACTCTTGCACTTGCAGTCTCAGTGGTCTCTTTGGGAACGCCCGCGGGGCTATGTTTGGATCACTGTTCTGCTAAGCTCATGCTGGTCACTGAACACCAACTATCCTCCATTGCATGAACTCTGTGCTGTGCACATTTGTTCAGTTTATCACTACACCATACGGGCGTGCCAAACCCCACAGCTGAGACGGACTGATTGTTCTCATTTACCCTTTAGGGACCAGTTCACTACTATCTGTACCATTCTGAGTGTGCCTTCTATTCATTATAGTGAATCTATGTGTACTGTGTATTCACTTGCAATTGCTGCTGTCACCTGTAGAGGGTGATCATTTGTACTTATTTTCATTCAATAAACGTTGTTTTATTTTACCTACTGGTGTGAGTGTCAAAACAAACCGTTACACAAATGTTCTCTTACCTTAATATTGGATACCATTTCTGTGTTATTAGTGAGCACTAGGTCCAATACATTGTTATTTCTTTTCGGCGCTTCCACCATTTGTGACATGCAGCTTTCATGAAGTGTGTTCAAAAACCTGCTACCCTTAGCACTCTGACAGGTCTCATTTTTCTAGTTGATATCTGGATAATTAAAATCTCCCATAATTATAGTATGCCCAAACTGAGCAGCTTTCCTCATTTGCAATAGCAGTTGGGCCTCATCATTGTCATCAATATTTGATGGTTTGTAGCATTTGCCCACCAACAACTTTTTTTTACCTTTTACACCACATTTAGTCTCGATTTCTACCCACATGGACTCCACAATTTGGCCAGTTTCCTCACTAATATCACCTCGCAAAACTGGATTTAGCTCTGTTTTCAAATATAAGCACACACCTCCCCCTTTTCTATTAATTCTGTCTCTTCTAAACAGGGAATAGCCCTCTATATTTACAGTCCAGTCATGTGCATTGTTCCACCATGTTTCTGTTATTCCAATTATGTCCAATTGCTCATTAACCGCCAGCAATTCTAGTTCTCCTATTTTATCTACCATACTTCTTGCATTTGCTAGTATACAATTAATTTTGAATTCTTTATATATATTAATCCCTACTTGCCTTTTTTCTACACCTTCATTTACTAGGAGTTCCTCCCTACTGACTACATTTTCCCCACCCTTTCTCCACCCCCCTGGTCATTTACTTGGACCCAGTTCCTATCTGTTCTATCTATACCCCCCCTTTCCTAGTTTAAAAGCCCCTCCAAGCTTCCTAGAATTCTCTCCCCTAACACAGAGGCTCCTCTACCATTTAGGTGCAATCCATCTCTTCCATATAGATTGTACCCAAGAGCAAAGTCTGCCCAGTGTTCTAAAAACACAAAACCCTCCTTCCTATACCATTGCTTGAGCCATGCATTAAGCTCCCTGAGCTCCCTCTGCCTACCTGCACTGGAGCATGGCACAGGTAGTATTTCAGAAAATACTACCTTAGAGGTCCTTGACTTGAGCTTGCACCCTAAATCCCTGAAATCATTTTTTAGGGACCTCCATCTTCCTCCTATTTTGTCATTGGTTCCAATATGTACCAAGACAGCTGGATCACTTCCAGACCTTCCCAACAATCTGTCAGCCCTGTCCGCAACATGCCGAACCCGAGCACCCGGGAGACAGCATACTGTTCAGCATTCACGCTCCTGGCGGCAGATTACCCTATCTACCCTCCTAATAATAGAGTCATGTATGTTAGTATTGGATTAATATTTATTTAATGCTTGTTGATCCAAGGAAAAAAGCTGATTGCCATTTGGAATCAAGAAGGAATTATTCCCCCATTCAAAGCAGAATTTGAAATTGATGTATTGAGGAGTTTTTTTGCCTTCTTTTGGATCAACGATGGTAAACAGGAATAGGAAAAGGGGTGAACTTGATGGACACAAGTCTTTTTTCAACCTAAACTAGTATGTAACATAATTTGACAAATCGTTCGTAAGACCTCATCTCAAATATGCAGCACAGTTTTGGGCACCAGTTCGGAAAAAGGATATTCTAGAACTGAAGAGAGTACAGCGGAGAGCAACAAAATTAATTAAGGTAATGGAGAACCAGATGCATGACGAACGACTAGATAAACTTGGTTTATTTACTCTAGAGAAAAGATGACTAAGAGCAGATCTTATCACAATGTACAAATATATGAGAGGTCAATACAAGGATCTCTCTGGTGAGCTATTCATTCCAAGGTCTCATCAAATGACCAGGGGACACCCTTGAGATTAGAGGAAAGGAGGTTTCAACTTATGCAGAGGAAAGGGTTTTCTACAGTAAGATCTGATAAATTATGGAATTCCTTGCCCAAGGATGTGGTTATGGCAGATACAATTGATACTTTTAAGAAAAGATTAGATATATTTCTTTCAAAAGGGAACAAACAGTGTTATCATGTGTATTAGTAGGCAAAACAAGAAGGTTTGATAATGACTAACTTATTTGGCAGCACGAAACCTTATATAATACTCATGTCTTTGGGTTATGAGGCAAAGGTTGAATTTGATAGACTTATGTATTTTTTTTCAAGCTAATTTACTTTCTTACTTTCATTACCTAGATCTTCTGCTATGGAAACTTTGCATTTTATATAAAGATCAACTTGTTACACGTTCAACATCATGTATTTTGCAATCATGTATTGAATGTTTTCCAGTAGCTACTCTTCTATCCTTGTAAGAATCTTATACACGTGGCCACCAACGATATACGGGTATAACCTTAAGATGGTTACTTACTACTGCAGTATGATTAATCACACATGTTTTGAGTGGAGGGAGCTATAGCTTATCTGTCTCTTGTATATTTATTTAAGAGGGATGGGAGAAGGAGTGTATATAAAATAAACTGCAAGTGTCCGACCAGTGGGTACAAACATATGTGACACTTTTATTATACTTACTCAAAATAATTCATCATAATGCAGTCCTCATTATAATGACAATGCCGTCCCATTTTTGCTAGTATATTATAGAAGGCAATCCAAAGGTGTGGGGTGCACTGTATTTTTCAAACAAGGCATACATTAATTAAACAGAAGTACAGGCATACTTCAGTTTACAAAAACATAGTATTTAACAGGAAAACACTGGGGCCCACAGGAGGGCCTTTGTCAAGAGCTGTTCTAGACAAAGGGTCCCTCAATTAAGGGCTTAAACTTATAGGGTGTAAGGAGCACTCACAGGACTTTCAGGTTGGCGTGCCAAGGGCAAGAATGAATTGGTCAATGTTTTGGTCAAAACGTAGGTCATTATTAATGGCCTAAGTTCTGGCCAAAGCATTGACCAATAAATTCTTGCACAAGGGAGGCCAACCTGAATGTCCTGTGAGTCCTTTTCCCCTGTAAGTACTATATTATATTTTTTTTTATTGCACCCAGGCTGTATATTTTCTACATTTGACTGCTTCATCTCTCCAGAATAAAGATTATATATATCATTTTTTAATGTATTTATTCAGGGGGGTAGATGAGTAGGGGGGAACTACCTTTTTTCAACAATTAATTTGGTGTATAATACATTTTATGTTGTATTAACCTTTTTTTTGCATTTGATTAATTTTGTAGTTACTATTTTTCTTTGAGCAGAATGCCAGAGTTAGAATACAGTTTGCTCCATTTTTGCTTTGGCAGTGATTTTTAGTATCCTTTGGTACCCAACATAAGTTAATACATGGAAGGGCACTATTCAGTTGAAATTGTCTGTGTGCCGGCCTGTGTTGTTGTGTTTTTTGTTTTGTGTTTTTTATGCCATATTTTCATCTCAAAAGCACACAGGCATTTATTTTACACAATATTTTCATCCCAAAAGCACAGAAGACTCAAATTATACTTACCTTCACAGATATTTAGAGCATACAAGTGAAAGAAGAGACAGAGTGAGATAAAAAGGAGAGGTGGGTAATGGATGGTGTGCTCAAGTGTGAACATTAGGGTGTAAGGGGGTAAATGGGGTTAACAATGCACTGGGTTTCTGGAGATGTAATGGACAGTGGGTTTTTAGTTCCCTTTAATAATTACATTAATGCAGCATTTCTAATGTTGCACTAACCACCCTAAAATAAAAAATATCAATACAGCTTTTCACACAGGCTACTACTGCCCCATGTGACGCCCTCATCCATATCTTTCATGTAGCCAACTGAATTATTTCTCCTACCAATGATCCAATTAATGCTGGCATACATAACCCGTTAGCTAGTTATTTATGGCTGACACGTGTGGGTATCTATCATTCACCCCACAAAGTAAAGGAATTGCCATGGAAACACAGACAGTGCCGCTAATTAACTGGGTTAGAACATGGACACATCACTTCCATATCCCAAAGGGCTTTAAGAAATTGGGAGATGTTATGTTTAGGGTAAATATATAGTTTCTACATAAGGAGAATCTGGCACATTTTGTTAATTGAGGATCTCAAGGCTTTGGCTTTCTTATGTCCTATTTATGACTGTGACATATCAACATATGCAGTAAGATGTAATATGCCAGGATCACCAGTCAAAATACACTGCTCAAGGCCATCAGTGTTAAACTGAGTAGCAGCACTCGAGTTGCACAGTGTGTCTGGTGATGTGAGTGGATGTGACTTCACCAAGTCAGTTATGTGTATTTTACACTGTGCTATTTAAAACAGTCCGATATTTCTTAACTGTTTACATACTACAGAGGTCTCAGTTGCAATGCACTGGAGACCTAGAGTACGCAAGAGGTTAATCAGATCTTTTAGCCAGGTTCTCATCTATAGTTGGGATGGATTGAGGGAACGGACAGATATGTGTTGTTATTGTGGTGAATGAAGTTCATAGCAAATGTAATTATACAAGGGTGGATTGACATTTGTGCAGTTTGCGATGAGGCAAAGCAATTAACTGTAGTGTGTATTTATACTCCTTGTATGATAGATAGGTCTCCAACACATTTTGAACAATGCATTAGTGACCTCCCTTGTAATAAATGGGTTGTTAATCATAATTATTATTATTTTGAAGGGCATATTACTCAGTGATTAAGAACTGAATTGTTGTATGGTCAATTGCAATTATAAGCTTTATATGTAAAACAGACAGAGGCCTACACTGCCTTGTTTGTGTGGGAACTGCACATTTTAATCCAAATATTTGCTAAGATATTTGAAGCACTCATTTAACCCGTAGAGTGCCACAGGGTGCCAAGAATGCATTGTTGGGAAATACATTACTTACCCCACTGGTACTTCACGGGTTGAGTGAGGACTGCAAGTATTCTTGATGCTGAAGTCGCTCTGCACTGCATCCTCTCTGCTCTCTCCTGACCTTCTCAACAGAGACACCTTTACAATATTATTATATACTAATGATCACAGTCTGGCTCCCTCACATCAACCCTTAAAGCGGAACTTTCATCTGCTTTAATTAAGCAGATAGCGACTGGCTTCTGAATATATATTTCACCTTTCAAAAGTAGCTCGATCTAAAGAAATCCATCAATGACTGGAAGCCAGGCTACAGTGCAGACATCCTGTCTGCATGCCTGCACTGTCAGTCCCGGTCTCCATTTTGTAGACTGCAGTGCACCATATGGTTACCGAAAGGGACTGATGGCACAAGCGTGCAGACTGTGCTAACCCGGCCGTCAGTCTCCTTCAGTGATGGATTTCTTTAGATTGGGCTACTTTTGAAAGATAAAATATATATTCAGAAGCTAGTCCCTACCTGATTATTTATAGCAGGGCAACTTTATAGAGGATGAAACATTCGCTTCAGTACATCTTCCCACAGAAGTGCACAAAATACTCTGTTTTGTCTCTGTAAACTTGCAATTGTGTTGCTCAAATTTACTAACATTTGCCTCGATACATTTGTCCCAATATGTTTCGGATTGATTTGCCTTCATCTTTTAAAATTGGGCAACTGTACCTGTCAATTCAGAGCCATCTAAATATGTATCTATTTATACAGATAAGTAATATTATGCAATACATATATGTTTAAATACAATATATTATGCTAAACATGGTTTTATAAAAATCTAAAAGTACGTATGCTATAATAGCCTCAATTTTTTTTTTTTTTTTTACAAACTTTTCTTCTGCTATACTTGTCACTTGTTTTTAATTCCTAAATGCTAGCTTGATGTTCATTTGACACAGGATAAGGGTCATAGGCAAAAATAAAAGTAGAGCAATTATTGCAGCGGACAAATTCAAAGCCCAAATATTTTAAATGGGTATTGCAATCCATCACTACAAACCATCATTTCATTCAGTGGGCATTTGCATTTGTTCTCTATGGTGTAGTTGATTCACCCCACACTCAATGTTCTTATTGATGCACATCTATATTCGCATTTCTTGATACCTGCCGTTTAAACTGTGATCAACCATGCAACCTGTTCTCACAAGCATACTTTATAGCGAAGGACGCTTTTATGCCCTGTCAAAGTAAAACTTTAACGTGTAACCATAACCACCCCCACCTGTCCAGTCAGAAGGTAGATTATCTCCATGGTAAGATCCAAAATCATCTCAATCATCTGCTTCCTGTTCTTGTCCATCATCAGAAAGTGATCCAAAACAAGGACTGGCAGTAAAACAAATGTTTCAGGATGTGTTCCTAAGAGAAACACATGGAAAGGGAGATAGAGAGAGAGCTAGATAAGATATTGAATCTTTACAAATATTTTCAATACAAAACATAAATAAATTAAAAGATGAAACATGCACAACCCCTTACCAGCAACGTAGCGATTGGATTCTAGTGGGCTTAAGGACCTTTGTGACATCACCAATCATGTGATCGAAGTGGGGGGGGGAGAGGGGAAGAGAGAGAGCAGAGTTGAGTTGAGTTGAGGTATTAACGATACGTGTGTGTTTGTGTAGCCTTACAGGAGTATGTGGCATGGTTTCAGAGGTTGTTACCGCCTTACTTTTTTTCCCTTCTCTGTCTCCTCTTTCTTTTCCTGACCAAACACCGAGGAATTGGTTTGCGAGAGTGTTGGAATAGACCATCCTGAATATTATTCATTAGAGAACGTACAGAGTTTGGAGCTGTATCTGTTGTTAACCCTTTGAGTGCCGAAGGGGTACGTACCTCTGGCACTCAAAGAGTTAAGTTATGCGATGCTGTTTATTTTTGTTTAAACTCTTTCTCTTCAGTGTTTGCATTCCAATCTAATTGTTTTAATGTATTTTAGCTTATTGTGCAGTGTATTGTGCAGTGTAAGGGACTTTTTACTACTACTATAGGGCTGTGACATACATGAGATACTTTCAGGTCCTTCCTATGCCAGAACCTCCTAATCGTCCCTTTTTAGGAGGGACACCTTACCTTTTGGAGACCTAAACACATCTTTCCTAAAGTGGAAGCCCTCATTTTAGGACAGCAGAGTGTGTAGTGTATCTCATTGCCACACACCAATAGTATACCTTTACAATATATGTCTAAACGTATGTATTTGTATTTAATTAGTCTGTGACTATAAAATACTTTGGGCTTCACATTATATAAAGAGTTGTGTTACGCCCTTCCCACCAGTTGCACTCCCATCAACACCACCTAAACCGACTGTCTTTGGCCATACAATGTTGGAAGGTATGCTCTGGCAGTCAAAGGCTTAGGGCTGGATTCAAAGGCAGGTGCTAATTTTATAACTGCTTTTAGCTCCAGGTTTCCCCATAGACCTCAATAGGAGCATTTTTGATAAACCTGGAGGTAACATTTACCCCATGCATTTGAATCCAGCCTTTAATCTGCAAGCACACATTTATACCAGTGTACAATTAATTACAGCTCTTTATTCACTTTTGTGAAAGTGTTAATCACATACTGGGGCAGAGATGATACTACGAAAATGGTGCAAACCTAGTACTCGGCAATAAACATTCCCCTTGATTTAAGTGAAACTTTTTAAACATGCTGCATTCCTTGGACACCTGTTTAGCATTCAAGTGGTGAAACCCCCCATTAAAACAATGAGGAGTTTTATTTGTTGCATGTGATGCAGATGGTTTGCACCTGCATCAGCAGGACTGCTCAATGCATTTGTTTGACAGTGAGGTGCAGAAACACAATTAGAACTGTAGCAAACATTAGATGTGTACAATAATTTGCTGTTGAAATGATCAGATTAATACGTATGTTCACACTCCATGTGTGTCATGCATCCATATGGCAGTGAAGGGTTAATAAACTCTCTCTCATGAGACTGAGATTGTATCCTGACAGGGTGAGTTTAGGACCCAACAGCTCTGCCTTCCCCTGCACTGCAGTGGATTATATCTGGCAGGCAGAGTAAAGCAAGGAGGTCAGCCTTTGATTTGGGACACATTATTTCTCTCTCTATTATTTTCGATGCATCCCTTCCAACACGAAGGCTGACCTGCCGGCCATGCTCTGCCTGCCAGGAGTGTCCTGCTGCATTGTTCGAGCAGGTGGAGCTTCTGGTTCCTAAATAAATTAAACATGCAATTACTGTCTGTAAACATATATATATATATATATATATATATATATATATATATATATATATATAAAAAATTTTTTTCCCCGTGATTAACCCCTTGAATGCCAGATATGTGCACAACACATTGCACAGCAATGTTTTCTTCAGTTATCCTTATTTTTAAAAGCCCATGATTTCACTTAACATATGCAATACATCATTCTGTTAAGTGAAGTTCATATATTTACAGTGAACACTAATACCGCTCAAAAGTTAGAAATTTAAACACTTTCTTTGCCATTCTAAACGATGCAATGTGTACTTGTATATAAGATGTTTTCATATTTATAGGGAATAGTAAAAGTCTAGTAATAATAAAAGCAAATATTGTAGCTATTAAAATAATAAACTAAACAATGTTAGTCCTATATCTCAAACCTTTATGGTTTGAGAGATATAGGAAGATAAATTCCCCCTCTCCTCCCCCTGTGACGAGACCTCTAAAGCCAGTTGCAGGATATCCTGGTCCCAGGACCAGAACAAGGCTCTTCAGCAGAGCCGATAATAGCGTGATCGTGACACAAATATTTCACTGGAACGGTCTACAAAGTGTGCCTGTTTTACAGGCACACTTTGTAGACCATTCCAATTAAGTATTTGTGTCACGATCGTGCTATTCCGGCTCTGCCGAAGAGCCTCGTCTGGTCACGCGACCAGAATCTCTGGCTGACAGCTTTACAGGGGGAGGGAGTGGGGGACTCTATCTTTGTATATATCTCTCAAACCATAAAGGTTTGAGAGATAGGACTAACATTGTTTGGTTTATTCTAATAGTTACAAATATTAGCGCTTATTACTAGACTTTACTATCCCTTTATCTGTATAACATGTCTGTGGAAGAGACCTAAGGTCTTGAAAGCTTGCATCCTAAATCTGCTTAGTTAGCCATTAAAGATGTCAACAACTATATTTGCCGCCTGTATTTCTACAGTTAACACCGTACCAATTCTCATCTGTTACATGAATTGTGGACACAGTAGGCTATATTTATAATGGCAAACTGGAGTTATTATGCAGTACACCAGCTGCCCCATAGGGGGCAAGATAATTTCTGAATTCCATGATCTTGAATAGAACGATTTAACCCCTTGAATGTCAGAGAAGTCTTCAATGTATTGCTTTGTAATGCATTGGATACCTCTCTGGCATCCAAGGGGTTTAAAGTCCAATGTAATCCTTATGTATCCCCTATGTTGCAGTTTGTTTAACCCAGATTAGTAAAAGCTGTTGAGATGGCTCAGTTGGCTAACCCCTTAAGGACCAGTGATCCCGGGGTGTGTGGTCCTATAAGGACCAGATAGGGAAGTTCGACGTGCCGCCCCACGTGACTGATCACATCGAACGAGGGACTGAAAGAGATCGCTCCGGTCTTGGAGCGGTCAACTTCAGTCCCTGGTATTACTCAACGCGCTCCTGCTGGAGCGTGGTGAGTAAAAGTAAGTGCCGAACCAGCGTGACGGTCCAGGTACGTCAATGGTCCTTTAGGGGTTAAGGCACCAGGTGTAGAATCGGTTCAAACCGCAAGGTCACAGGTTCTAGTTCTAGCAGGGTCAACTCAGCCTTTCATCCTTCTGAGGTAGATGAAGAGTACTATTAAATCGGATAATATTATCCATACCTCCAGGATATACTTGAAAACGAGAGACAATTTCAATGTATCCTATGATATTATTATTATTATTATTATTATTATAATATATAATGGGCCATTATCTCTGCTACGCAACTCGCTCAAAACACACCTAATACATACAGATATATTAGTACACACACCAAACACATTTCTAGTCCACAGATATCACCTGACAGAATCTGTATCCACCTCCTCCTTTTCCAGTGCAGTATTCTTAACAGCCTACCCTAGTTATGGAGACCTTCCACTTGTTGGGTAACTCACTCAGAATACAGAGATCCCTTGACTAAATGCATAGCCACTTCTCCTTGGTGGTGGTCTATACTCATGGGCACCATCCCACTGGTAGGTGACTTGCCCAAAACACACCTGACCCATATAAACACACCAACCACCTCTCCTGGCCCACAAACTTCCACTGACAGGCTATGTATCTCAAGAATAAATGAATATCCATTGTATCCTGGTCTAGTGCAGTGCTCATTTGGGGTTGTGTTCTTTATGGACAGAATGCCCTTGCTAAGAAGCATATACATACCACTTTACCCATCCTGACCCATATAAATCCCCTGAACGAATTGGAATTTCATGTCCTAATGTGTACTCTCTCCCTTCCTATCTGGCACAGGTCTGTGTGTGGTATGCGCTCATTCAAACCACATTTGACCCAGATGCATACTCCAAACCACTTATTCTCTTAGGGATGTCTGTGGGTCAAAATAAGTATCTCTTGACTATATGCATATCCACTCAATGCTGCTATCGGTGTAAGTCTACATTGAACACTGACAATCCACATTCCAGAAAATCCATTGAGAACATTCTTGAACTTGATACACCTATCATACCACCTGTCTTAGCTGGCAGACAACTACGGCAGATTCTTTGTCCCCTGCCCAAGTAAGTATTTTCTCCTTCATGTGAGCCCTATACACATACATGATTCTCCTGCTAGACAACTCACTCAAACAGTTTCAACCCATATACATACACTACACCACCACTGTTATGGTGACAGGATTAGTAACCGTGTACGTGGTGGGAGTCTACATTCATGGACACAATTCCTTGTAATGCTAGCCAGTCAACGCACACTTGCCCTGCCTACCTACATACACTTTACCATTTCTTCTGGCCAAGAGACATCTGACATGGTTTGGTATACCCTTTTAGTGTATACACTTCTTCCTGGTCCATATTTTAGGGTCTATGCTCATGAACACAATCTTCAACATATTAGAACCTTTCTATGGGCATCCTCTAGCCAGATCTGCTCCCTTGTTTGATACTTTAACATTTTCCCCTTAATGTAGAGGCCCTTGAGCACAAGAAACTCATGCTTTCCTCTCTTTCCAGGTTCCCTGAATGCACCTTGGTTGCAGGCTTTTTACACCCCTCTTTTGTGATCACTAATGCATTCTGTCCCTTCTTGCAAGACCTGAAACACATGGGCTGTGTCTCAGATCCTGAGAGAAGCCACGGTGCACCCCTCCTAGTTGACCTTTTTAAGTGTGCGTGTCCGGTGGCCATTCTGAAAAGATGGACCTGCTGACCTGCCACCAGAATGCTTTTAATCACTGAGAAGTGTTGAATACCTGAACTCTGCATTTTCTTGCAGCTGTGGATGTGAATTTTATCGTTATTACCCCAAAAAACACTGGGGTGGAGGTCAAAGGCCTAGGTCGCAAAGCTGCGCATTGACATGAGCTGTTCAATGCTGAATGAGTGGTGGACTCCCTGAAGAGTGGCTGCAGCAGTTTCTATAATTCTGTGGATGGACAGTAACCCGACAACTGTGATATTTTGCAACAATACTATCTAAAGAGGGGTAAGTGGCTAATACCCCACTACTTACCCATTTCTCCTTATAAGCACACCACAGTTAAACAAGCTTACTTGCTCTTGCAGTAACCTGGGTGTCTCAATCTTAGACTGCTTTAGAGGCAGCAATCTCCTATGGCGGTCTCTTATCCCACACTCCATGTCCAGTTGGATTTGAGGGAGGAGTGGGACTGCAGATCTCTGAACACTGCTGTTATTAATCACTTTCTGCCCCCACTTCACTGCTTCTTAGCTTTTGCGTTGCATACTGTCTGAATTTTCGCTTCTGTCTCTCTACAGGTTGCGGTCATCTGTTGTCCACCTACAGCCATATGTACACCTTCAAATTTCCTCTCTGACTGAATCATAAATTTTCTTTTTCCTCTGTGTCCTATCCACGGCATAGAGTGGGGCTTTGGCTCCGCCTTCCAGCTGGGTAGGACCAATTACTTTATTTTAAATTCGCTCTCTACCTCTCCTCTGCAGTTATTTGGTCCTACCCAGCTGGAGGACGGAAGCTATGCCTCACTCTCTGCCACAATTGAAACTCTGCACAAATGTATCTGCCTAATCGTGGGCACATTACTCAGCCTCCGGGTTCTGCATGATGTCTGCATCAGGGGAATGGAAACTGGCTATTGCTAGGCGATCAGTCACTTCTTCCCCGCACCGCTTGTCTAAAGTGCTGGGTTGTCAGCGCTCACACCTCTTCAGTACAGGAAGATCGTCACGCAGCGCTCCAGCGGTGGAAAACACGTGGGGAAGCAGGCATCCGGTGCACACAAGGATAAAGCAGCGCAGAGGGGGAGATCAAACCATGAGTAGAGTATTTCATATAGATTTAAAGCCTGCGTTAGTATTATAGTAGCAGTCTGTATAGATATTTCCTACTGCATGTTAGTCTGCTATCATGTCAACTTCTAAAGATACCAAAGCTGAGAAAGCAAAAGCTTCAGAAACAGCCAAGGAGGAGAAAGCTGGGCCAAAGGAGAAAGCCTGTGCAGGTTGTAACAATACATTGCCTGTAAATGATCCTGCCAAGCTCTGTACTGCATGTCTACAGCAGGCTGCTGGAGGAAATGTACCAGTCCAGTTCCAGGATTTCTTTGTCCTGGATGAAGACGTCTATGCAGGACACATTCGCATCTATGCAAGAGGCAGTCAGAAAACACCCTAGAACATCAGATCCAGAGCAAGGTCCGTCAGGTACTCAGGACGACTATGACGACACATATATTGACATTGAATCTGCAGCGTCATCTGCGGAAGAAGGCGAGCTTGTGGAAGAATCTGGTAGCTTCAGCATGGACAAAAAGGATCACTTAGTGAAGACCATGAGGAAGACCCTGGGACTAGCGGACGTTCCAAAGGATTTAAATGTCATGGATGCAGCCTTTGTAGGATATAAAAAGTCCGCTCCTCAGTTTCCCGTTCATAGCTCAATTCATGACATCATACAGAGTGAATGGAAGCAAACAGAGAAAAGAGGTGCTATCTCGCAATGATTCCACCACATGTACCCATTTGCAGAAGAAGGCACCACCAACTGGTATACGCCTCCTAAGGTGGATGCAGCAATAGCTCAGACCTCAAGGAGAACAACTATATTGCTTGAGGATGGAACTACGCTAAGGGATCCTATGGAGAAAAGAGCAGATAGTCTAGTAAAGAAGCAGTTTGCCAGTCTTGGTCAAAATCTCGAGACGGCGACAGCTATAGCCTCTACCTTTAGGACCTTATGTATCTGGTTCACAGACCTGGAAGAAAAGATAGAATCTTCAGTTTCACGCACTCGTATACTAAAAGATTTAACCATCATCAAAGATGCAATCAACTATTCCTGTGATACCTCACTTGACAATATTTTTCTGTTGTCAAGATCATCATCTCTTTCAGTTACAGCCAGACGCGCTATGTGGATAAAAGCATGGGAAGCGGATCCCTCATCTAAGAATAAGCTGGTATCTCTTCCATTCACGGGAGCCAAGTTGTGTGGGGATCAACTTGAAGATATAATAGATTTTCAGGAGGAAAAAGTCAATTCCTACCACAAGATAAGATTTCCAATGAGATCGACCCAATTCGGAAGACAGTCCTTTCGTGAAGCCCGCAGTTACAGACCAGGGAGAGGATATGAACAAAGGAAAAGAGGAACTCAAATATCCCAAAGGCCTGGAAATTGCAGAGATTTCCAGCGAAGAGGACAATTTCCCCAATCAAGCCAGTCTCCCACCTTCTCCTCCAGTAGGGGACAGGCTGGAGGAATTCCATTTGGCCTGGTCTCTCATTCATCTGGACAAATGGCTATGGGAAATTATTCAGAAGGGGTACTTATTGGATTTCAAGACTGCCCCTCTTCCACATCGATTCGAGACTTCCAAATTAAGACAAAAGTCAAGAACCCAACAAATGAAACTGGCCTTACAGTCCCTACTGAACAACAGAGTGATAGAAAGAGTCCCTCATCATCAGAGATTCTGGGGCTTTTATTCAACTCTTTTCTATGCTATCAAGCCTACAGGGGAACTTCGCCTCATCTTGCACTTGAAAGACCTCAATGCCTTTCTACAACCACACCACTTCAAGATGGAGACAGTTGCATCTACACTCAAATTGATTCAAACAGAAGCATTTCTAATGTGAATAGACCTGAAAGACACATACTATCATGTGCCAATTCAGCAACAACATCGAAAGTACCTAAGATTCCACATCTTCGGCATGCACTTCCAGTGCAGAGCATTACCATTTGGACGCTACCCGGGTCTTCACAAGGATCATGTCGAATGTCATGGCATTCCTCAGACAACACCTGCTCAGACTTATACCGTACCTGGACGACATACCGATAATAGAATCGTCATTCCAGAACGCCTTAAACAGCACCAAAACATGCATATCCCAGCTTCAAAAACTAGGCTGGATTATAAACTACAACAAGAGCTCTCTGACGCCCTTACAGAACCTGGTATTTCTGGGAATTCAGTTCAATACTCAACTGGGACAGGCTTTCCTGTCGTCAGACCGACAACAAAGAGTCATCAACCATGTGCTCCAGTTTCTTCACAAAAGACAACAAACGGTGAAATCCTTTTCCAGGCTCCTGGGACACCTAGCGACTACATATCAAGTCATCCCATGGGTAAGGATTCATGCCCGCAAAACGCAGCTACACTATCTAAAATATTACAAAAAACAACCTCTCAACTTCCGGCAACTGATTCCAGTCTCAAAACAAATCAGACTGGAATTGAATTGGTGGACACAGTGCACACACCTCTGAAAAGGAAGGAATCTGGCGGACCCACAATGCAGATTCTACATACAGATGCCAGTGGAAGAGGTTGGGGAGGAATATGGAAGAACGAGACAATTTAGGGCATGTGGAGTTCACAAGAAAGCAGGCTCCACATCAATATGTTAGAACTCCTAGCAGTCTGGAAGACATTACAGCACTTCAGTTGCAAGCTTCGGAACCTGCCTGTCCTGATCAGATCAGACAACTCTACGGCAGTCCAATACATTCTAAATCAAGGGGGGACTTGCAGCAACCAACTGATCAATCTGGCACTCAAAATCCTCCTCTGGGCGGAGAAACACTTACTGTCGCTCACAGCCTCATTTTTGTCAGGTCGACTGAATACACAAGCAGATTATCTCATCCGAAATCCGATAGACCCAGGGGAATGGGAATTAAATCCAAAGGTATTCCAGTTAGTCATATCCAACCTGGGTCTTCCAGAAATAGACCTCATAGCCACAAAAAACAACAGAAAATGTGTCCAGTATCTGTCCAGATGGCAGGAACCTCAAGCCCTCGGACAAGATGCCTTAAAGATTCCATGGCAGTTCAACCTGGCCTACCTGTTTCCTCCTCTTCCCCTGTTGTCAGATGTCATCAGGAAAATAAGACAGGACAAGGCAGAAGTGATACTAATTGCCCCATTCTGGCCAAGAAAACCATGGTTTCCGGATGCTCTTCGAATGTCACTCAGACCTCCCTTGCAGCTCCCAGTGACACCGGACCTTCTACTTCAGGGTCCTTTACAACATCCAGACCCAGCCTTCTTCAAGCTCAGGGCCTGGAGGCTGAGCGGTAATCGTTAAGGTTGCAGGGCATCTCAGAACCAGTAATTGACACTATACTAAGAGGTCATAAGACTACATCCACAAAAATATACTACAGAGTATGGTCCATTTTTTTACAGATGGTGCTCTTCTAATAATCAAGACCGTTCATCCATATCTCCTGCAAAGATTCTGGACTTTCTGCAGGAAGGATTCCAGAAGGGATTGAAGTCGGCATCATTAAAGGTACAGCTATCAGCCTTGTCTGCTATTCTGGCCACACCTTTCGCAGATAATTATCTTATCAGACGCTACATCACATCCATCTCTGAGATAAAACCAACTATTAGACATACTATACCTCCATGGGACCTCAACTTAGTGTTGCAACAATTGGCCTCTCACCCCTATTTTGAACCTCTCCAACAGGTATCATTAAAATTTCTGACACTAAAAACTACGTTTCTCATTGCAATCACATCAGCAAGGAGAGTTTGTGAACTACAAGCCCTAGTAGCAAAACCTCCCTTCCTCACTTTTCATCAGGATAAAGTGGTACTACGTCCAAAACCCTCATTTTGTTCAAAGGTGATTTCTCAATTTCACCTCAATCAGGATATTGTGCTCCCTTCTCTTTGCCCGGATCCAGTGCATGAACTGGAAAAAAGACTACACAACCTAGACTTAGGTGTTTGCCGGTATATCTTTCCAGAAAAGAGGACTTCCGCAAATCTGACTATCTCCTGGTTCATTTTGGAGGAAAATTCAAAGGGACAGCAGCCTCGAAGCCTTCTATTGCCAGGTGGATACGTGACTGTATTGCTATAGCATATGAAAGTGCGGGTCAAAACCCTCCTCAGGGTCTTAAAGCTCACTCAACTAGAGCTATGTCAACCTCCTGGGCCCTTAAAGCTGCAACCTCTCCAGAAGACATATGTAAAGCAGCAACCTGGTCTTCAGTCTCAACGTTCATAAAACATTACAGACTGGACCTACAAGCATCAGCGGATGCCAAGTTCGGACGGAAGGTGCTTGAAGCAGCTATCCAGATCTGAACTTATGTTACCCATCCCTATATGGGTACTGCTCTGGTAAGTCCCCACTCTATGCCGTGGATAGGACACAGAGGAAGAGTGAAATTTGCTCACCGATATTTGTATTTCCTCTGTGTCCTTCCACGGCAACCCACCCTAGGTTATTACGGTATCTGTTCCTCAACATACATTACCTAAAATAATTAAAGATGTATTATAGTTGGCTATCTCTAACCTATTGTATCTTTCAGCTTGGACAACTGTAACTGCAGAGGAGAGGTAGCGAGCAAATTTAAAGAAATCAATTGGTCCTACCCAGCTGGAAGGCGGAGCCAAAGCCCCACTCTATGCCGTGGAAGGACACAGAGGAAATTTCACTTTTTCTTGTCATCAGACACACTTTCCCTTTTTCTGGGGGACTTCAACTGCCATGAGGATGATCCCTCGGTTTCCTGGGCATCCCACGTTCTTTCTCTAACATCTGCTTTTGGACTACGTCAATGAACAGATGGTAGAACTTGCACAGATTGTCATTTCCTACACCTTGTGTTCACTAGAGGCGGTGAATAATAGGGAAAACCAGTGCAATCTTATCTGCAAACACAAAGATGCATCATATAATCAAATTGTTAATAAGGATATTGGGTGGTGCTACAGGGGACATAGAATTAGAGCAAAAAGATAACCCTGCAAATCTAGCACTCTTCCTCATCTATCACTTTATTAGTGGTAGATACAATAAAGGAAATTGCTACAGTGTTAAAATTTAACATTTATTGTGCTCTAATAAAATATACTCAGAAGCTCAATTAAAAACAAAATATTGAAGCGGGAGAAAAGAATAATAATTATGCTCCTAGTCTGTATGGTTATACAACTCTTTAACCCCTTAAGGACCACCCGCGCATGCACGGCGCGGTCACCTCTCTCTCTCTCTCTCTCTCTCTCTCTCTCTCTCTCTCTCTCTCTCTCTCTCTCTCTCTCTCTCTCTCTGAACCCGATTCTGGACTCTCCGAATGGTGTGCAGCCACGCGGTGAGTTTGGAATTCCATGACGGTCCAGGACCGTCATGGGTCCTTAAGGGTATAACAACCCATGACGGTCCAGGACTGTCATGGGTCCTTAAGGGTATAACAACCCATGACGGTCCAGGACAGTCATGGGTCCTTAAAGTGTTAGTAATGTCCAAAAAAAAGTTTTTTTGCATATAGAAGAGCTTAAAAAGCTGAGCTATATGCAAAAAAACCTCTCTCTCAAACTGCTATGGTTTAAGAGATACAGGTGTTTAAAGTTTGCTGTCTCCTACTGACAGCTGTAAAGCTGTCAGCAGGAGATTTGTGTCAGTTGACACGGTGGCGCTTGAGAAGTGCCGCAATCTCGTTGCTTACAAGGAATCACATCTTTGGAATGGTCTAAAATGTGTGCTTGAACACTAGGCACACGTTTTAGACCATTCCAATGAAGGGATTCCTTGTAAGTAACGAGATCTAGGCACTTCTCAAGTGCCACCGTGTCAACTGACACAAATCTCCTGCTGACAGCTTTACAGCTGTCAGTAGGAGACAGCGAACTTTAAACGCCTGTATCTCTTAAACCATAGCAGTTTGAGAGAGACTTTTTTTTGCATATAGCTGTTTTTAAGCTCTTCTATATGCAATAAACTTTAAGGGGTTAAATACAGAAATTGTAAACTCCAATAATGTTGCCAAAATAGTTGGGAAAGAATAGATCTAGATTCCAGACAAAATGCTGAAATTAACCAAAGAGATAATCATACTATTTAGTCACTAGGGGCCAATGCAGGTTGTTCCTAATAATTTAGCTGTGATCATTGACCTTTATACATTAGACCACTGATGTTTGAATTAGCTCTTATTTGTCAGGGTTAATAATATTCTAAAACACCAGAGCTGTTTCTGGCTTGCCACTAGTCATTCAGTTCAATGAACTACACATGTTGTGACTCATCATCACTTCCCTGATTGAACAGTTACCTGAACAGATAATGCCCTTGAGTGATTTAGTATGAAATATATGCAGATTTTGTCAGTGTTTTGATAAGTATATGGACCAAAAAATAGTTATGTTGCCGGGGCTAGTATTCCAGCTTTCCAAACAAGAAATACCTAGGTGGTACTTTGGTACCAAGCTGTTAACTGTTTGTTAATCATAAAAGTCAGAGACAAAACAATGCTTTTGTCTTGATAGATTAACAACTTGTTACTGTACCCGTGTGCAGATTTTATACAACAAACTATGTCTATATCTTAATTGATCGTAGTGCAGAATGCCTTGGATAGTAGAAAGTTATAAAGGATCCCTCAATGTCAGCAAAAGGGAATTCACTGTTGTTGTCCTATTGGCCCTTGAAGTTCTAACGCTAGTCACTGGGACATATCCGGTTTGCCATAGATGGAAAAATAATAATAAAAGTGATGGTCATAGGTATACAATCGTTGATTGTCCATATTAGTCCAATCAGCTACTTGAATTGCTACTGACTATAATTGCAATCACTCACAGAAGTTTAATAATTCTTTGGTTAGAATTAGAATTACAAAGGAACACCAAGTTCCAATAAGTCAGAGTCTCCTACTTTGTTCAAGCAATACTGCTAATGAGTACCAAGGCATATCCGGCTTGCCATTACGAGAATCTGTTAGAAAGAAACAAAAAAAACTTGCTGCTTCTGATATAAGTACAATATCTAATTACTGTGACATGCCAAAGTCTCCTACTTAATCCAAAGGATACTGCTAGAGAATAATGGGGCATTTCCGGCTTGCCGTTAATAAAGTCTATTAGAAAACATCTCTACTAGTCCCCTTTCAATGCTAAAGTACCAAGGTTTGTCTGGTTTGCTGTTAAGATAAATGATAAGGCTGTGCCTGTAGTTGTGGGAGGAGCTGGAGGTCTATTTAATCCCCCAGCTTCCTCCCTCGCTCCTCTTACGTCACGGGTCAGTCGAGTAGCATCGCGCCGCCGTCGCAGTCACGTGAGTTTCACTTAGCGTTCGTTGCCATCCAAAGGTTAGTACCTTATTCAATTACCAGCCGTTCAGTCTCATGCTCGTTTTCCCCCATACACTAACCGACGAAACATCGCATCTCCCATAGATTCGGATACTATTCCAGAAAGTGACATCACTTCCTTGAGACACGTCCAACTTCTACACTCTGTAGGGTTTCCTCGTCCTCGTCACTAACCAGGCAGGTACGCTATACTCAGTTACAGGTCCATCACTCTTGTCTAAACGGGCATTTCTCTAATAAGTATAGTCAGCAAGTGCATTACTTTCAAGTAATTAAATGTTCACAGATCGGTTTTACAAGCTTCCACTTACACTATACTATACCATTAGAATTATAAGATACTTATTAAAAAAAAAAAAAAAAAAAAGGTGTGTTCTTAAATCTCTCCATAAGCTGGTCAAAAAATGTTTTAAATGCATTAATCTCATGTCCTGCCGATGGGAGGCAGAAGTAACTGTTATAAGGTCTAAATTATTGTTCAGGAGAGGAGTTCACCTCCAATACTCAAGTAAAGACATGTGTGCATGTATATGTATATGTAATTATAACATCATACTTATGTTTAACGAAATAATCTATGACCATTGCATTTTCCATTTATAAGTCATGTGGTCCAAAAAATTTACTTCTGTGTATGTATCTATACCGACAGTGTCTAGGGAGAATGTGCACTTACTCATCTGTATCTTTGTCTCTATCTCTCTCTTTCTCATTACAGTTTTCAGTTAAACTTATCTGGAGGTTGTCAATCATCCTCAGTAGGTAGCAATCAATCTATACAGTCTACTGTCTCTCCTTAGAATTCAATAGGTCAATCTCACTTATCTTTCACTAGAGGTCGAAGGTCAGGGTCACCTTACCTCATATTTGAGGCCGAAGGTCACTTCCTCCTTACCTCTTTTCGGAGGCCGAAGGTCACATTCTCCTTACCTCTTTCAGGGGTCAAAGGTCATTGTCACCTTACCTCTTTCTCAAGTCCGAAGGTCACCGTCTCCTTACCTCTTCGCAGAGGCCGAAGGTCACCGTCTCCTTACCTCTTCACATACGAAGGCCACCGTCTCCTTACCTCTTCACAGAGGCCGAAGGTCACCGTCTCCTCACCCCTCCAAAGAGTTTGAGGGTCACGGTTCCTTACCTCTTCCAGAGGCCGAAGGTCACAGTTTCCGTACATTCTCACAAAGGCCGAAGGTCACCGTCTCCTTACCTCTCACAGAGGCCGAGGGTCACGGTCCCTTACCTCTCAGGAGGCAAAAGGTCAATCATCATTTTGCCTCCAATTCCAAAATAGATTCACTATCATTTTCTCTTTTGGGTGGCTTAGGTCTCCACCACCTTAACTTAACTAAGGGACTGAGGTTCACGGTTCCTTATACTCCGGGAAGCCGGGGGTCACTATTACCTTACCTCCTTTCAAGCAAGTCACTTCACCTCAAATTTTCGTAGAATTTCTCACTTACCTCGTTGTGCAACAATATGGCTTTCTTTAGTTATGTTTTACTTCATGCTCAACAACGTTATCCTCTAAAAGTCGTACACACTGCGTAATCCATATATATATACAAGCTTACGTTATGAGGGTTTCTTGCCTTTAGCATCAGTCAAGGCATATACTTATTTCAGGACAAGTAGATCACGTCAACCAGGAAGGGAGACTGGTGTGTTAGGTTCCGTTTTTGGGTTTTTGATAAACTCTCTTATAACATCTCAACCTCCCGGATACTGTAAACTATAATACATTCGTCTTAAGTTCCTGGTTAGTACTACTTTCCAAAAAAAAAAAAAAACTTTTAACCCAAATCACAACGAGGTATATCCCCTTCTCCAATTCCGCCTTCAAGAGGCCTAGAAGAACTTCCTTCACGTCTTCCAGATCTATAATAGGTCTTTAATCCAAGGTAATTTCCATTGCCTTTCCCTAATTCTCTCATATTTTGTCTAGTAACACAGGTCATGGAAGACTCTAATACCCCAGGGACCTCAGGTTCTGAGCCTCCAAGAGCCATACAAAATATACCACGCAAACGTTCATCTTCTACTGCTGGTTCATCCTACAGATCATGGACTATTGCCAAACTGACGGCAGAGCTCAACAGAAGAGGAATTCATTACTCTGCGTCCGCTAGGAAGAATGAACTTTATAGATTACTGTGTGATAACACTATTACATCACCCATTCCTACTTCTCCAGCTACTATTCAGGGCGGTTCACCCACCCTATCCTTGCCTCATTCTCCTAGCGTTTCCTTGCCGCAAACAGATCAGTCCCAAAAAATCATACAAATGCTTACTGATCTTACTTCCACTGTAGCCAACATACAGTCCAGGTTATCCAACCTCGAATCTACCAGCCCTCACACTAATCCAACCATAGTACCTTCCAATACGTTGGAACCATCAGGTAATTCCAACATGCCCCCACGCATTACACCTGCTCACATGATTCCACAAATTTACGTAAGGATATTCTGGAAGGTAAAGAAGTCAACCTAGCTGCCATTCTGTTGGCATCTCAGGACCTCATGGAAAACAAAACTGTAAATTGTGGCGAAGTGTCAGTCACTCTTAAAACCAAAGACCCCAGACTGGCTCATAAATTATCTATTCCGGAATTTGTTTTAGCGTTTAACGTATATAGAGATATAATATGCTCTACCTCTCCTCATAGACGCCAGGAATTAGATACTTATATGTATACTCTAGTTGACTTGGGTCACAGATACGGTGGTTTTGCTTATTACGATTACCACAAATCGTTTGCCGCTAAGGCCGCCGCAGCTTTGACCCAATTCAACTACCACACAGACTGGAGCTTTCTGGACAACGAGCTATTCTGCAGACATTTTGCAGGCCTTAAATTACCCACTTGCCAAATCTGCCAAGCCAATACCCATTCTACTCAACTATGTCCATCCTCCATCTCCTCCAACCAGTTAGAACTTCCATCCACAAGTAGACCTCAGGAACTGAATGCCTCATCTGAACAAACTTCTCGCCCTACCAAAGACAAATTGGGTAGGACCATTCATTACATAGGTAACTCTCCCATATGTAACAATTTCAACAGCAAAGGGTGCTTTTACAATGCATGTAGGCTACTACATCAATGTTCTCTCTGCCACAACTCCCACTCCAAAATCATTTGCCCAAAAAATGTCTCCATTAATAAAGGATCAAGATCCATTAACCAGTCCAAGTTGCAATCTCTTCTTCTTCAACACCCAAACACCACTCTTTCTAACTACATTATATCTGGTTTCAGTACAGGTTTCCATACAGGTATCAACCGTTGTCCCGATACCTCTATCGAATGCCCCAATTTACTTTCAGCCTCTTCCGACCCAGATACCGTCCTTAAACTCATTAAGAGTGAGTTAGATAAAGGGTTTATTATAGGCCCTTTTTCTTCTCCTCCATTCCCCATCTGGAGAATTAACCCATTAGGGATAGCCACTAAAAAATTCCAACCTAATAAAAAGAGGCTAATCATTGACCTTTCAGCTCCACATGGTTCTACTCAGCCTAGCATTAACTCCCTGATACCTTCGGAAGATATGTCCATGGAATACGTTAAATTAGATGACGCTATTACACATATTCTGCAATGTGGTCAATATTGCTGGTTATCAAAAACAGACATTTCTGACGCTTTTAAATTATTACCAATTGACCACTCTTTATGGCATCTCCATGGAATTCGATGGGATCAGAAGTATTATTTTGCCACAAGATTAGTGTTCGGGTCTAAGAGTAGCCCAAAAATATTTGAATTTTTTGCAGACATCCTGGCTTGGTTAATACTCAACATTTCCAAATGTCCAGTGGTAATACATTATCTGGACGACTTCCTCTTAATTGATCCACCAGGTATGGAACCTTCCAGTTTGTCCAAAACTCTGGAATTATTTAATGAATTGAATATCCCTACCGCAGCTCACAAAACATTTGGCCCATCTCACATTATTGAATTTCTAGGGATTACGTTAGATACTATATTCATGGAAGCAAGACTACCTTCAGACAAACTAATTAGGATTAGAACCTTATTACACGAATTCACACTCAAAGAAACATGTCACATCTCAGAACTACAATCTCTCCTAGGTCACTTAAATTATGCTTCTAAAATTATGCCCCAAGGTAGGTCCTTTACCTCCCACCTGATCAAATTATTGTCTAGCAGCTCTCCACAAGTGATGCTGGACAGTGAGGCCAGATCAGACATTGCCATGTGGGAAGAATTCCTCAAGAATTGGAATGGGCGTTCGTTATTTTTACCCCAAAAATTCTCAGACGCAATCCTAATTTACTCAGATGCTTCGGCTGGGAAGGGTTTCGCGGCCATTACTGAGTCCCAGTGGTTTGCTGAATCCTGGCCAGACGAGGTATCACACATTCCAAACTTCTTCACTACATCAACACTGTTTGAAATCTACCCAATTGTGGCAGCAGCAGCTTTATGGGGTCACACATGGCCAGGCCAACATATAATCTTTCACACGGACAATCAAGCATTATCAAACACCATTAAGAAAGGCAGGTCAAAAAATATCCATATAATGCAGTTTCTTAGGAAGTTAGTCTTGTTGGCACTCACATACAACTTCCACTTCACATGTTCATTTTTACCGGGTCATTCTAACAAAGCAGCTGACCTTCTCTCCCGTTTCAAATTCCAACAGTTTTTCCGGGCACATCAACAAACCGCACTTCAGCGACTATCACCTCCACCTTTCAAAGAACTCATTCTGATTTCAACAACTATGTCCACAAATCAGAAGAAATCATCGGTCGGGCACTCGCCCCAAACACACTAAGAAATTATAACAGAGCTTGGCTTTATTTCAACAAATTCATCTCCAACTTCAAACCTCCAGAACCTTATAATATAACCAGTATTTTGGCCTTTGCTGCCCATTGTGCCTCCGACCTACGTCTCTCACCACTTACGATTAAAAACTATTTGGCAGGAATTCAACATCACATCAACCTCAACACTCCTAACCAGATATCTATCTTTTCTTCCTATAAAACCAAACTGTTTCTCAAAGGTCTGATGAAAACACAATCTTCACCACTCTCTCACCGCTTACCAATAGACGGTAAACTCTTTAGGAGCATGGTCATTCTTTTACTTTCTCAACCATTTGATTTTATGACCAATCATGTCATGCTAGCCGCCATCCATTTGGCTTTCTTTGGCTTTCTGCGTCCTAGCGAGTTTACTATCTCAAATTCACATTCAACATTTCCCAAATTGGGTCACCTTTCACTACATAAAAATTCCTTCACTTTATTTCTTCCACGTTCCAAAACAGATCAATTAGCATTAGGCACTCATATCAATTATCATGCTACTAATGACGCTTGGTGTCCAGTCTCTGCTATCAAATCTCTAATCTCTCTATTGCATGACAAACCCTCTAGTTTCCCGCTTTTACCAATTAACGGGAACCCATTATCCACCTCCACATTTATTCATCACGTACGTTTTCTCCTGTCTCTATTAGGATTAAATGCTTCCGCATACTCAGGCCATTCTTTCCGCATAGGGGCAGCCACTACAGCCTCTCGCCAGCAAGTACCTCCTCACATTATTCAAAGACTAGGTCATTGGAAATCAAACTGTTTCTCCCGCTATGTTCACAATCCTGTATTAGAAATCAAACGAGCACAACAAGCTATGTTAAAATAAACATGTACTCCTTTCAGTCAATGTCTAATAAAATAATATTCTTTTGGAACTTTTGCCTCTATTCAGGTTTACTACTTCCTCGCCACTCATGACTATTCAGGCTGGGGTTTTAGGCACATATCATCCCTGGTCTGTCTAGTATCATCACTACGCTGTATAGATCCGACCACAAACATGAAAAAACTTCATATGCTATATATAGTCCTCTACTCTACACTGATCTTTCTGATTGAAATAACCCACATATATTGTTTAGCCTAGCTCTTTACCCAACATTTTAAAGTGATAGTAATGTCTAAAAAAACTTTTTTACATTTAGAAGAGCTCAAAAAGCTGATCTAAATGCAAAAAACCGTATCTCTCAAACTGCTATGGTTTAAGAGATACGGGCGTTTGAAGTTTGATTTCTCCTACTGACAGCTGTAAAGCTGTCAGCAGGAGATTCGTGTCGGTCGACATTGTGGCGCTTGAGAAGTGCCGGGATCTCGTTACTTACAGAGAATCCCTTCATTGGAATGGTCTAAAACGTGTGCCCGAACGAGATCCCGTTTTTTTGCATTTAGATCAGCTTTTTGAGCTCTTCTAAATGCAAAAAAGTTTTTTTTAGACATTACTATCACTTTAAGCTGTTAAAAAAGAAAACAAAAAAAAAAGGAAAAGAAAAAGCTGACATGCGTTTTGCATCAGAGCTTCGTCAGAGTTTGAACATAAGACTAGACGTGTTACATGTTCTGATTTTAAAATCTCCACTCTTCCAATATCCGACCATCATATTCTAATATTCTGCACTGCTTATACATCCGCAATCCACACTTCCCCTCCTTGCTTCACACGTAACCTCAAATCATTTAATGTCTCTGCTCTCCAGTCCTCCTTGGCTATTGTCAAAACCTACAACTCAGTCCTTACCTCCTCTCTTGAACCTGCATGCTCCTTTCTATCTCCGACGCACTCCTAAAACAAATCCACAGCCATGGCTTAATAAGGACACCAGCTGAATGGGTACAGGAGAGGAGGAAGCTGAACGACTCTGGAGAAAGTCAGTCTAATGAGGTGAGTCAGCGCCCCCCAGCTGGCGTAGGACCAATTCTAAAATATAAAAGGAAGCCTCCCGCTCCTCTAGGCAGTCATTTTTGGTCCTGCGCAGCTGGGGTAGGGACGCAGGGCAGTCGTCTCCTACCTTTTTTTTTTTGTTTGTTTTTTTTTTTTCTTTCTATGGCCGCATTCCTGCTGCTTGGGCTGGGAGAGGTTACTGCTTCTCCCGAAGAGCTTGCTCCGTTGTGAACCGGCAAGCTGTAGGTGGTTCCAGTATGCACCTTGAGTCTCCCCGTGCTCGGATGAGATTCGGCGCCTGCAAACGGAAGTATCCGGATGACGGGCATCCAGAGGGAAGCAGGAACCACGGAATGGGGAACCGGTTGCAGGATACCTCCTACCGGCATTTCTTTCCTCCTGCTACTGATCCGCTTACATGCTGGGGGGAAAGGTAAGGGCTGTGAGCCACCCTCTATTTATTCTTTTTTAATGTGTACACAGGGGAGGCCCTATGCATTCCAGAGTGGAACGCACGGCCAGGGCTTACTATATTTAAGAGGCCAGTTTTTCCTGTTGATCTCTGGATTAGGTGTATATATGTATCTTTTATAACAACTTATTAAAAGTTAAGTTTTATAGATAGTGGTTTTAATCTGGTTGAATTATGTCCTCCACCTCCAAGAATTTGCCTGTTAAAGACAAGGAGAAAGACAAAATGAATATTGACAAGGATGGTAAAGTTGCACAAAAAGTCAAGACATGTTTAGGGTGTGATAACTTATTATCCACAGAGGATTCTTCAAAATTATGTCTGAAGAAAGCTGCTAAAACAGACGTTCCATCCCAGTTCCAAGATTTTTTGACAAGGATGAAGGATTCTATGCAGCAAACCTTATCCTCCTTTCAGGCTCCTTCTATTTCCAGGAAAAGGCCTAGACTTGAAGATCCTGGGGAAGGTACATCCTCTATGCATATTGAAGCGGACGAATCCAGCCTTTTTGAAGATCTCTCTGACTACTCATCAGAAGAGGAAGGAGAAATACAGGATGACGATGAAGGGTCTTTCAACATTGAAAAGATGGAGCCTTTTCTAAAAAGCCTGCGTAAAATCTTAGGCTTAATGGAGGAAGCTACTGAACATGGAATTTTGGATACAGCGTTCCTAGGTAAGAAGAAAGAGATTCCAGTTTTTCCTGTCCATCATTCTGTATCTGACTTGGTGAAAACAGAATGGAAGAAAGGGGACAAGAGAATAACAGAATCAAAAAGATTCCATAAAATGTATCCCTTTAAGGAAGAAGAGGCTTCAGTCTGGACAACACCTCCTAAGGTAGATGCTCCTATTGCTCAACTGACAAAGAAAACCACCCTACCTGTGGATGAAGGCTCTTCATTAAAAGAACCTATGGACAGGAGACTTGAAGCTACCCTAAGAAAACTGTTCTCTGCGACGGCCTTGACATGTGTATCAAGAACAATAAGAATATGGCTAACGGAGCTTGAACAGAAAATAGTCAGTCGGATCACAGGCAAGGCGCTTGTCTAGGGCCCGGCCAGATGAGGGGGCCTGGCAGAAACCTCATCCCTGCCCGGGTACTCCCCAGCTTCCCCCTAACTCTATTTAGGCCGCACTCTCCTCCTACAATTATGTGGCTCAGAATGCGGGCAGTCATCGGAAGCGAGCATGTGTCAGGACCTGCAGCACATTGGTCACAAGGCGGTGGAGCTACAAAATAGAAGAGCTCCCGTCTGCTTGCTATTTTGAAGGCGACTTAAGGGGTGGTGGTGCTCTGCTGGCATCGGGGGCAGCCGTCCACAAGTGCACACGGTATGGGCCAGGCCTGCTGGCTCTAACGAATACAGTCAGTCACAGATGTTGCCACACATATATATATAAAGTTGAGAGTAAAGTTGAGTGCAAGCCAGCCTATTACAAAACAGTACAGCAAACCAACAATTAAGAGTTATAGTGAGTAATATAACATCCAAAGTTACTATCCAATAATGCTAACATTGTGATCTCTTATCTGTCAAATGGGCAGTCAGTCCAATAATTAACCTTTTTATTAAACTAGAATAAAACCAAAACCACTTTGTTATCTTATATTAAATGATATAGCAAAGTGATTTTGGTTTTATCCTAGTTTAATAAAAAAAAGTATTGGACTGACTGCCCATTGACAGATAAGAGATTACAATGCTCGCATCATTGGTGAGTAACTTTGCATGTTGTTACAATCACTATATCTTATCGTTGGGTTACAATTACTGTGCTTTCTTGTACTAAATATACTGTTTATTTAAACTGGACTTAATATTTTTGAAGGGTGCTGGTCTATAACTTTATTTATCCTTTCAAACAGCCTTTTTTAGTTTGAGCTGACATGAGCTGATTTTCGGACTACCCTTAGTGAGTTTTGCCTTGTAACCCATTTTGATAGTACTGTAAAGCTAGGTGTGCACGGTGTTCTCTTACATTACAGATAAGAGATTACATCGCTAGCCTTATTAGTGAGTAACTATGAATGGTATGGGGGGGTGTACTACTATCTTGGGGGGCTGAGGGCCCCAAATTAGTACCTTGCCTAGGGCCCTGTGGAGTGTTAATTCGGTTCTGAATAGAGTGTTCTGTCTCCAGGTCTAAATTAATGAAAGAGGTAGCCTTTATCAAAGACGCAATGGGATATTCTTGTGACGCCTCCTGGGATGTGATCAGGTTAGCAGCCAGATCTTCTTCTTTGTCTATTACAGCCAGAAGAGCTCTATGGTTAAGAATATGGGGAGTTGACCCATCTTCAAAGAACAAGTTTGGTGTCCCTACCCTTTTCAGGATCGACTCTGTTCGGAGAACAACTAGAAGAAATAATCAAAAAGGTTACAGGGGGAAAAAGTTCCGCAAGACAGACAGAGAAGAGCTTCTCCTTCAAGAGCATCCTTTTCAAATAGAAGGTCCTTTCGAGATTCAAAACATTTCCAAACATCAAGATCATATGATCAGAGGAAAAGTAATTATGGTCAGTCCTCAAGAGGGTCATTCAAGAGAACAGGAATCAGAAGTGGTCAATTCAAGAAGGAAGCCTCATGAAGTGCGGAGTACCCTGCCTCTAATTCCAGTGGGCGGTCTCCTGGAAAACTTCCTACAAGCCTGGAGGAACCTAACATTACCAGAAAAGTGGATAATTCAAATATTAGAAGCAGGGTATTTTTTGGAATTCGATCACATTCCTCTGTAAAACGTA
The DNA here is from genome assembly GCA_037306005.1 of Rhinophrynus dorsalis. Taxonomy (NCBI): domain Eukaryota; kingdom Metazoa; phylum Chordata; class Amphibia; order Anura; family Rhinophrynidae; genus Rhinophrynus; species Rhinophrynus dorsalis. The sequence goes on from CM074722.1 coordinate 390,108,412, forward strand.
TTCAGAACCGCAAAGATGCCAAAAGACCCCATAGCAGCAAGGGTCTAAAAGATTCTGTTCAAAACCTAGCCCTCAGCAGTGTAATAGAGACTGTACCACTGCAAGACAAAGGGGGCGTCTACTCTATCATTTTTGCAGTCTCCAAGGCATCGGGGGGGTTCAGAATTATTCTCGATCTGAAGACATTGAACTCAAACATAAAGACAAAAAGTTTCAAGATGGAGAGCACGTCATCAGTAATCCAGACTTCATCCAGCAGCTTTTCTAATAATTTTGGATCTCAAAGAGGCTTATTACCACATCAAGGTAGCCCCAGGCCATCGCAGATTCCTGAGATTTTGCTTCATGGGACAGCGCTGGCAATTCAAAGCTCTGCCATTTGGTCTCTCCTCAGCCCCAAGGATCTTTTCAAAGATCCTAGCTGTAGCCCTAGAGCCCCTGAGGAGAAAAGGAATAATAATCCTCCCGTGCCTAGACAATCTCATTGTATCCCTGTCCAAAGTTTGTTCAGAATTAGACACCCAGGAAACTTTGCGTTATCTACAGGACCTGGGTTGGATAGTCAATTTTCAGAAGAGCTAACTCCAACCATCTCAGCATCTGGATTTTCTGGGCATGACCTTCGACACCAGAGTCAACCAGGTGACATTATCCTCCTCAAGAATAAAGGGGATAGCCAAGTCCTTCAGAAGACGGCAGATACACACTGCCCACGAATACATGAGGATTCTAGGAATAATGAATTCTGCCATTAACATAGTACCGTGGGCCAGGAGTCACCTAAGACCCCTTCAAAACTTGTTCCTATCCCATTGGAACAAGGACTCAGTCAACACCTCTCAGAGGATCCCCTTGACTCCACAGGTAAAAACCGAATTGCTATGGTGGACAATGCCAAGAAATATGGAAAAGGGAACCTCTCTTCAGGATCTAAACTGGCAGAAGGTATCAACAGACACAAGCCTGTCAGGATGGGGAGGTTGCTGGAACAACATCTCCATTCAAGGGACATGGTCTCAGCAAGAAAAAGTCCTACACATAAATGTCCTAGAGCTCAAGGCTATTCGACTGTCCTTAAAAGGTGTAAAGAAGTTTATCAAGAACAAACCAGCCAGATCATGTCAGACAGTATGGTGGCAGTTCTTTACATAAAGAACCAAGGAAGGACAAGGAGCAGAGCCCTGAACCAGGAATCACAGAAAATATTGAGGTGGTCAGAGAAGAACCTAATGACCCTATCAGCCACCCACAGAGCAGGTGTCTTAAATCTCCAAGTGGACTATCTGAGCCAAAACAGAATGGACCCAGGAGAATGGTCCCTCAACGGAGAAGTATTCAACCAGATTGTCAGGAGATGGGGAAGTCCAGTGGTAGACCTCATGACGACCTGGGAAAACAAGAAGTGCGACACCTTCTTTTCCAGGACAAGGCATCCAGAAGCTCAGGGGATGGATGCCATGGCTCATCCCTGGAACTTTCCCCTAGCATACTTTTTTCCACCAACCCCAATGATACCGAAGGTTCTAAGAAAGATCAGGCACAAGGGAGCAAATGTCATCCTCATAGCTCCAGAGTGGCCGAGGAGAGTGTGGTTCTCAGAATTAATCAATCTAGCGATAGAAGATCCATGGCCACTTCCGATCAGGTCAGACCTCCTTTCCCAGGGTCCAGTTCTTCATCAAAACCCAGCCTTTTTGAAACTGATGGCCTGGAGGCTGAGAGGAACTCATTAAGATCAAGAGGACTTTCAGACGCAGTCATAAATACAATAGCAGAAAGTAGAAAGAAGTCCACCTCCAGGATATACTGCAAGGTTTGGAAAGTCTTTTCAGGATGGTGTGCATCTGAAAAAATAGAAAGATCTTGCATAAAAACATCTCATATTTTGAATTTTTTGCAGCAGGGGTTTGAAAAAGGATTAAAACCATCCACATTAAAGGTACATGTTTCAGCATTATCAGCCTTCTTAGCGAAACAGTTTGAGGAGGATCATTTAGTAAAAAGATATCTAAAGGCCATAACCAGACTTAGACCAAGAATAAGAAAAGTTATTCCTCCGTGGGACTTGAATATGGTGTTGGATCAGTTGTCTTCATCTCCTAAGTTTGACCCTCTAGAAGAAATACCTTTTAAAGATGCTTACCATAAAGACAGCCTTCCTAATTGCAATAACCTCTGCGAGAAGAGTTTCAGAAATTCAGGCATTATCTTCTAAGCCACCTTACACGGTGTTCCATCAAGATAAAATGGTGTTGAGAACTAAACCTACTTTTAGATCAAAAGTATTATCCGATTTTCATCTAGACCAAGACATCATTTTACCACCTTTTTGCCCAAGTCCAAAAGGGGAAAAAGAGAAAAAACTGCATGATCTGGACTTGGTGAGGTGTGTTTCTATCTACTTTAATAGAACAGAAGCCTTCAGGAAGACAGATTCTCTTTTTGTTCATTTCCAAGGGAGATGCAAAGGGTCACCAGCTTCAAAATCCTCCCTCTCAAGATGGATAACCCAATGCATAAGGATGACCTATTTGGAAGCAGGGAAGATTCCTCCAAAGATCCTTAAAGCACATTCTACCCGAGCGGTGGCCACCTCCTGGGCATCAAGAGCCTCTGCTTCCCAGGTCCTCAATTTCCACTTTTATCAAGCACTATCAAATTGATGTGCATGCTTTGGCAGAGGCAAAATTCTGGAGGAAGGTCCTGGAAGCAGCAATCCACTCAGGTTCGGTAAGAATGTCTTATCCCTTCCTTTTTCTCTATATAAAGGCGAATCATATGTATGGGCAGACACATGATTATTTGTTGTTATTTATGTTTTGTTTATTTATCTTAAGGGACACTGATTTCATTACCCACCCATTTTTTTTTATTTTACTGCTTGGGTATGTCCCCATTAGTCTCTATTGCCATGGATAGGGACACAGAAGAAAGGGAGACATTTTTCTTACTGATATTTCCTTTTCTTCTGTGTCCCTCCATGGCGCCTCTGCCCTTTTTAACATCTCTGCTTATATTTTTTTAGCTTTGACAAATGCTGACTGCCTAGAGGAGCGTGAGGCTTCCTTTTATATTTTAGAATTGGTCCTACACCAGCTGGGGGCGCTGACTCACCCCATTAGTGTCTATCACGATGGAGGGACACAGAAGAAAAGGAAATATTGGTAAGAAAAATTTCTCACTTTCTCCTTTCTTGGTTTAACTCTGCTCTGTCTCTGTTTAACAAAAAAAAATATATATATACTTTTCACAACTAATTAACACTCATAAATCAAATCCCCTCCTCTTTTCTCTACCTTTTGACTCTGTCTGCCATCTGCCTCCCTTTCAAACGCTATACAGCTGTAAGATTTTGCCAACTTCTTTAAAGCCAGGGTAGACTCCACTGGTAAAATATCCTCCCCCCCTTTTTTTTTTTTTTTCCCCAGCAGTCATGGAGGAGGAATTGGCTAACCTGCTATCATCTTCTCCCTCCACTACATGCACACTCAATCTACTTCCCTCTCACCTCATCCAGTCTCCCTTCCCCACTCTAATCCCTATACTATTTACAGATTTTTAACGCCTCTTTTGGCACTGTTACCTTTCCTGACTACTTCAAACATGGCATAGTAACACCCATCCCCAAGAACAATTCCCCTGATGGTGCCACACTCTCTAGCTATTGAGAGGTTTCTCTCATGCCTTTTGCCTCTAAGCTCTTGGACTGCCTAGCCGACTCCCATCTGCTTGACTTCCTTAACATTCACAACCTGCTCGACACATTACAGTCTGGGTTTCGCACTGCTCTCACAAGATTGGTCAGTGATCTACACATTACCAAGTTGCAGGATCACTATTCAACTGCTTGATCTCTCTGCTGCTTTCGAAAATGTTCTCCTCCTCTAACTTCTTCACTCCTTAGGAATCCTTAACTGGATTCATATCTAACTAAACTTTCCTTCAGTGTCTCCACTGCCATCTCTTCATCCTCTCACATCCACCTCTCTGTTGGTGTTCCTCAAACTTCTGTTCTCTCTTTACACAATAACACTTAGTGATCTTATTAACTCATTGGGACTCATATCACTTCTATGCAGATGACTCTATTTTAGATATTTGCATCTTGACTAACGTCTGATATTCAATCTGAAGTCACAGATTTCCTCTCATCTTTCTCAGGCTAGATGGCTCATAGGCACCTCAAGCTCAACATGTCTAAAACAGAGCTCATCCTCATCCCACCTAGGCCTGGCCCAATAATGCCCTTCCAGGTGACCGTAAATGGCACTAACATAAATCCAGTATCAGAATCATGGTGCCTAGGGGTGATAATTGACACTCTCATTCTCTCCTCATATTATCTCCATCGCTAAATCCTGCTGCTTTCTCTTGTGTAACATAGCAAAAATCCATCCCTTCATCTGTTCCTCCATAGCTAAAATTCCTCTTTTCCGCATGGGCTACTGTAACCTTCTTCTGTCTGTCCTTCTGGCCTCCCAACTCCATACATTTCAAGCCATACAGACTGCTGCAGCACAAATTACCTTGTCACCTAGGGTTATCCCTGACCCCCTCCTCTCAAATCTCTCCAATGGCCACCTATCAAACTCCAGATGTCCTACAAAATTTCCTCTGTGTTCCCTCCCACGGCTATAGAGTGTGTATAGTCTCCTCCCATCAGCTGATGTAGGGCAAATCAAAAATTGATAAAAGGCTGTCCCCTGTGCTCAACTTTAGTGTTTTTTTTTTTTGTTGTTTTTTTTTTCCTCTCCACATCTGTAGTGGGAAGGGTTGCTATGCAGCTCCTGTTAAAAGTATCTGTAAGCTTAATAGGAATGATAGCGTTGTTATACTCACTCTGATCTGGACGCATTTATGATGCCTAGGACAGGGGGGCACGGCGATTATTGCCTTCCTGAAGACCTGACTCCATCGGTAGGTCAGGGAGCCTCATGTTCCTCTCCTCCCAAGCGTTGAGCACGCCATCGTTCTAAGCAGAACCAGATATGATGCGCCTCTTTGTTCCAGGAACCCCTTCACAGGCTGGAATAGCGAAACGCTGAGACCAGTGGAGAAATGGATGTTACAGACCTGGAGGAATTCGGGGAGGAAGCGGAGGCACCTGTCAATGCACTACAACAGAGCTAAAGGGGCAGGTAAGAGGCATTAGCCTGTATTTTATATCCTCAGCGTAATTTTCTTTGGAGGCGAGCCTTGTGTTCCAGCATGACACGCATGCCATAAAGAGGTTATTTAAAGGCCGCAAGGATAACATATGTGTTTTTGTCTGGGTGGCTATAAGTTTTATACTTTTTTAAGCTATTTATATTAAGTTATATTTTACTGACATTTTGTCGAATCAGAAGCCTATGCCTTCAAAAGAGAAGGGTCCTCCAGACCCCAAAGAAGATAAATCACAGAATTTTAAACCTTGTTCAGGTTGTGCTGCCCAACTCCCCAATTCAGAACCCAGTTTGCTTCGTATGGACTGTCTAAAAAAGGTAACAGCACAAAGCATGCAAGGACAGTTTCTGGACTTCCTTGCATGGATGAAGTCTTCCATGCAGGATACTTTTTCATCCATCCAGTCCTCGTCAAAGAAGCGCCAGAGGATGGAAGACCCTGGGGAGGATTCACCTTCCAGAATGGAGGATATGGAAGATGACAGTGGACCAGAATTATCGGCCTATTCCTCGGAGGAGGAGGGTGAAGAAATTGAAGAGGAAGGCTCCTTTTAATACAGAGAAAATGGAAGCATTCATAAAGAAAATCAGAAAGTCCCTGGGGCTAACTGAGAAGCAGAAAGAGCTCAATGTTATTGACACTGCCTTCCTAGGGAAAAGGAAGCAAGTTCCAGTGTTCCTAGTTCACAAAGTTCTGATATAGTTCATATCTTTTCGGAGAAAAGCGTATCCTTTTCCAAAAGGTTTCAAAAGATGTATCCTTTCGCAGAAGAGGAGACAGAATATTGGTCCAACCCCCTGAAAATTGACGCATCGGTAGCCCATATCACAAAGAGATCCACCATACCAATGGAAGATGGCTCATCCTTAAAAGACAGTATGACTAGAAAGATGGAAACAGCCTTAAAAAAAAACAAACAAAAAAGAAACAATTTACCTTTCTCGGACAAAGCCTAAAGGTAGCTATTGCAATGGCCTGTGTCTCTAGGGCTATTAGAATCTGGTTGTCCAACCTAGGGGAAAGTATAGAATCCTCAGTATCAAGACCGAAACTGATGAAAGAGGTAGCAAACATTAAAGAAGTGATTGGTTTCTCATGTGACGCTTCAATGCATGCCATCAGACTATCAACCAGATCTTCATCTTTGGCGGTGACAACAAGAAGGGCCCTTTTGGTTAAGACCTTGGGGTGCTGATCCATCTTCAAAATCCAAATTGGTTTCGCTACCATTTTCAGGTAATCTATTGTTTGGGGAACATCTTAACGATATCATTTCCAAAATGACGGGGGGGGAAAGTTCATTCCTACCCCAAGACTGAAGAACTAGATCCTCTCCGCATCGTTCATCTTATAAAAATTAAACATCCAAAGTGTTTCTCAGCCTCAAGACCCTATGAACAGAGAAAGCAATCCTCAGCTCAGGGGCCAAGAGGAACCTTCAGAAAAGATACTATCAGAAAGCCCATATAGAAGAGACCTTCTCTGAAGATCTGAGGGCCCAGTGGGAGGTCGGCTGGGGTCATTTGTCCACATATGGAAATCCCTAACAAAATAGGACAAATGGGTATCCGATAGACAGGGAGAGAGTAATAGAACCTGTACCAGAGAACTTTGAGGAAAAAGGGAATCTATTTGGTAATCTTCCTAGTTCCAAAGCCAGGGGGCTCTTTCAGAACAATTTTTGACCTGAAGAAGGTGAACTAGTACATAATACTGAAGAAATTCAAAATGGAAACGATCGCGTCAGTCCTGAGAGCGGTCACCCCAGGGAATTTTCTGACTATAGACCTGAGAGAGGCATACTACTATATTCCAGTGAGGGAATCCCTCAGGTTTGCAATAGCGGATCAACAATGGCAGTTCACTGCCCTCCCTTTTGGACTTTCCTCTGCCCTGAGGATCTTTACAAAAACTCTAGCAGTAGCCTTGCAGACACTCAGAATGGAGGGCATCTGCATTGTTCCATACCTGGACGACCTACTACTGATTTCAGAAACCAACCGTCAATCAAAACTGGAAACCCAGAGAGCAGTCTTATTTTTACAGCAATTGGGATGCTTAATTCATCTGGAAAAGAGTCAGCTAATTCCCTCAAATTAACTGATATTCCTCAGAATATTGTTTGACACCAGAAAACCCACAGCAACACTGTCCCCTCAGAGAAAAGAAAATCTAAAGAGGGATAAAGCAATTCTTAAGGAACTCGCACCCCACAGCTCAAGATTTCATGAGGATCATAGGGACCCTAACATCCTGTATCCAGATAGTCCCATGGGCAAAAGCCCATATGAGGAGTATTCAGGCTCATTTTTCTTAAAGAAATGAAACAGGGACTCCCAGAACACATCAAAAAGAATATCAATTCCTCAGATGGTGAGAAAAGAATTAAAATGGTGGCTAGATCCCAGGAACACAGAAAAAGGAAGATCATTCCATGATTATTAGAAGGAATCGATGACCACGGACACCAGTCTATACGGATGGGGAGGTTGCTGGAACAGCATGTCCGTCCAAGGAAAATGGACAGCATCGGAAATTTAAGTTACACATAAATCTGCTAGAGTTCAGGGCAATCAGATATTGCCTACAACATATAAAGACCCACGAAAAGAGTAAAGATCCTCACGGATAACATAGCGGCCGCTATGTATATAAGAAATCAAGGGGGAACAAAGAGCGAGTCTCTCAGCAGGGAGGCGCAAATAATCTTCAAATGGGGAGAGTGTTTACTTTTCTAATGGCAGTCCACATACCGGGGAAAGAAAACATCAAAGCCGATTTTCTCAGCAGAAACAGGGTAGCCCAATCAGAATGGTCCCTAAATCGCAAGATATTAAGACAGATCTGCAAGAAATGGGGGGGGGTCCATCATTAGACCTTATGGCCTCAGTGGACAACACGAAATGCTGCAGGTTCTTTTCCAGATTTCATCACCCCAGCTTCCTTGGGGAAGATGCCATGAGTTTCCAATGGGACTCCAGTTTGGTATACATTTATCCACCAATACCAATGATTCATCTAGTATTAAAGATAAAACTAGACCGTGTCAATGCAATTATGATTGCTCTATACTGTCCCAGGAGAATTTGGTTCCAGGACTTGATAACGCTCTGAGTGGAAAACCCTGGACGCTGCCTATCAGGCCGGATCTTCTTCATCAGGGTCCAATCTGGAATCTAACGGCATGGACATTGAGAGGTGGTCGTTAAGACAAAAAAGGGCTCTCTGTAATTCAAACTATTATATCTGCAAGAAAAGTTTCTACATCCAAAATATATTATTGTGTGTGGAATACCTTCAGAAAATGGGGCATTCAGAATAATATTTCTTTCACCAGGACAGATTCTTGACTTTCTTCAAGCAGGTTTTGAGCTATGTTTGAGCCCAACCTCCTTAAGGGTACAGGTCTCAGCACTCTCAGCCATACTGGTAGAGCTATTCACAGAAGACAACCTAGTGAAAAGATATCTCTCTGCAGCATCCAAAACAAGACCCAGAATCAAGAGGGAGGTTCCTCCTTGGGACCTGAACTTAGTCTTAAGTCAATTGGCAGGTTCAGCTAAATTTAAACCATTAGATAAAATCTCTCTAAAGAACACTACCCTCAAGACTATATTCTTAACAGCAATTACCTCTGCTAGACGCATTGGGGAACTTCAGGCACTTTCATCAAAATCTCCTTACCTGGTAGTTCACCAGGATAAAGTAGTATTACGCATGAGGCCAGGATTCAGATCTAAAGTGGTCTGTCATTTTCATCTGAATCAAGAAATCATTCTCCCTACTTTCTGTGAAAATCCAGAAATTGAGGAAGAGAGACTTTTCCATAACTTAGATTTAGTCAGATGTATTTCCTCATATTTGGACAGAACAAAGGATTTTAGAAAATCTGAATTTTTTAAAACAAAGGTCTTACCCCTTCCAAATCTTCCATTGCAAGATGGATTACAGAATGCATAAAAATGACATACCTGGAAGTGGGGCGGGACCCTCCTAAACTTCTGAAAGTCTACTCACTACTAGGGCAGTTTCCACCTCCTGGTCATCAAGAGCATCCGCATCTGCTTAAGAGAATTGTCGAGCATCTACATGATCTTAGATATCGATATTTATAAAACATTACAGTCTGGATGTCTAATCTTCAGCAGATGCACAGTTTGATAGAAAAGTTCTCCAAGCAGCAACCATATCTGGAGGGGTAAGAGGGTCTATAGCCCAAAAGTATTGTATACTCTTTGCAATTAATATTCTATTCATCTATCACGTTTTATTACACATTTGTATTGAGCATGTTTATTGCATAATATGGTAACTTGGCTTTCCCACCCTATATTTCACTGCTCTGGTATTACTCACTCTATAGCCGTGGGAGGGAACACAGAGGAAAGGGTGAAATTTCTTACCGTTGTTTCCTTTTCCTCTGTGTTCCCACCATGGTGCTCCCTACCGTTAACCTCTTAGTCAAAGCTAAAAAAAAAATAAAGCACAAACATTGAGCACAGGGGAGAGCCTTTTATCAATTTTTGATTCGCCCTGCATCAGCTGGTGAGAGGAGACTATACACTATAGCCGTGGTGGGAACACAGAGGAAAAGGAAATAACGATAAGGAATTTCACCCTGTTGCTTCTCTTTTGTACCCCTTCCTACATTTCCACATTTCAGCTCCTTTTGCATCTGCAGCATTCTCACATAGCAAACCTTTTTCTCTCATTGCTCTTTATCTTTGGAATGCTCTACCTCCCACTGCACCTCTTATGGTCTTCAAGTTGCTTAAAATGACACCTCTGCAACAAAACTTAAGCAAACTAGAAGGCACTGTCTATGTACGATTAAGACTTATAATTTACTTTGTGTCCCCATTCAGCACTTGACCCTTAAAGGGATAGTAATACTTAATTTGCGTAAACTGTCTTTAGTCTTTATTACTTATATCAACAACTGCCCCTTCATGTTTCTGTGATCATCACTCTTACCTAACTTTTTGAATGGTTTAGTAGCTCCCTCAGAGAGAATGTCAGAAGCCATCTTTCTTTTTCCTCTTGTGGAGCACATTGTCGCCAGAATATACAAATTCAGCCGGCTCCTGTAAAGCTTCATGAGTCTGTGCACGAGCACCTCATTCATGCTAAAAAAAAAAAGTTCCCAGAGCCTCACAAGAGCAAATGGCTTCCAGCTATTTGTGCTCTTAACCCTTTGAATTCCAGAAAGGTATCCAGAGCATTGCAGTGCATTGGATACATCTCTGGCAGAAAAGGAAAAACTGTGCAAAAAGAGTCCCCCAAACCCAGCAATAGAACACAAACGGATACTATATCTAAATACAGCCAGGGCCGAATTTAGAATTAGGCAGAGTAGGCATCTGCCTACAGGTGCACCCAACAGAGGGGCACCTGTCACTGGCATCATGTGTGTGGTGTGCCCGGCGCCATGAATATGGGTCTGTGCCTCCTTCTTCGCCACAGACCTGTAGCTGCTGTGCTTCCTTGTCGGGGTTTTTAGTAATACAGAGGGCTGGGAGATGACATCATCTCCCATCGCTCTGCATTACTGAAGACGGCGCAGGAGCTCCAGCAGCTGCAGCTCTGTGCAAGAGGAGGAGGAGGCACAGACCTGTCTTGCTGCTGGACCACCAGGGAAGAGGTAGGAAATGGGCACTGGGGCAATGTAAGAGCAATATGGAGATGATGGGGGGGCAATGTGGAGCTGATGGGGGCAATGTGAAGGCAATATGGTATATGAAGATGATGGGGGCAGTATGGAGCTGATGGGGGCAATGTGAGGGCAATATGGTATATGGAGTTAATGGGGGTGCAAGTTGGAGCTAATGGGGGGCAATGTGGAGATGATGGGGGCAACTTGGCGATTAGGAGCATTGTGGAGGTGTCCAGTGCAGATGGCCCACGGGGGTAGGGCGCTTCAGATTTCGTGCCTACAGGCTCCTGAGATGTAAATCCGGCCCTGAATACAACATCTAAAATAATACTCCTCTGATAAAGATAAAAGAATATCTATTTATCCTAAAGCTAGGACCATATAAGTGAGAAGGAGAGATTCCTTATACCGTTAAAAATAGTCACGTACTGAGCCTAAATTAGATTGATGTATCTATGTGAGCTGGATTCTGAAAACACACACACACAGTATCGTCTTAATCATAGGTCATTGTCTAAACACTAATAGTCGACTGCCTTATGATAGACACTATGCGTGAATCTTCCACAATCAAATATTGCCAGGGCACTTAAACCAACTTGCCTTTTTAACACAAATTATATGCAGTGGCTGAATTAGTAATGTAATGCCAGATCTAAATATACAAAAGCGATTTGTGGTCTAAATGGCAAATACGAAAGTGTTACTAAAGTGTTAAGCAACTCAAACCTGAACGGTGTATTGGAGGGACATATTTAGGTGACTACATAATATTAGCCACATTCCAGTGAATTGATGTCATCTATATAAGGGTGTTATAAGGTAGCAACATAGAGGGAAAAGTACTTGTGACCTGGGTAATTCATGTGACTGCACAGACACTTATATAGTCAATATTGGTATTCCAAGGATTAACATAGGAGATGAATAGATGAATTGCGAGATTTAACACATGTATGGGAAATACTATGAACTCACTATACAGGAAATAGCAGATCTTGCTACATTGATCATTGATTGACGCTCATAATGCTACACTGTAGCATTAGAGCACATACAATGTATTTCTGCAAAATCCCTTGTTCTCTATGCAGAACACTACGGTTTGGAATCTGTATAGCTGTACACCTATCCAAATGCTCTTCTTTTTAGCCCATAGGATGTACTATTCTGCTACCACTAATTGAAATAAAACCAAGGTCTGCAAAACATTTACCGGGGCTTGAAACCGAGCTTGCCTTTTTTCTAAAGTATATCTCCTTTATTCCGCAAATTGTTAATGAAACTGTAAAAAGTAAGGAGGAAGTGGATGGAGAAGAAGAAAAAACGTGCAACTGAAAAAAGAGCTAAAGGACTTTGTGAGAGGGCTTCATACGGTATTGTCATATATTCTATTTGTGTGGTCCTTAGTCCTCCAACTTTCATTGAGGCCTTAAGCTGTGTTTTGATGAAATTCTGTGTAGGGCACAATGTGTGTATCGGTTATATCTCTCGCCATTGATACTTGGATGAAGAGAAAATTATTTGATTATTCATCAAAGCTCATCTACTGTCCATGAAATCTACTATTGTGTCATGCACTGCAACATATCGGCCATGCAGTTATGATAATGTCCCCTGTGTTCTCTTGCAATCAATGTTATTTAAGATGTTATGGGAAATTCTAGCACATCTATCGTCTCCTCATTATCCTGCACAATTTCAGTTACATTCAGTGGGTTAGAGTTAATTGTTTTTACCTTCATTAATTAAGTTAAAGTATGGGCCAACAATCTGGTGAATACAAATCTAAACTGAGTAAATCTGTTAGAAGGCAAAATGCTGTAAAAGAAATGGAAGCCATAATGGAGGATCAATCAGCATCTGCGACACCTGTGCAGTCTTCTTAATCAGATACTTCTAAATCACATTTTGTAAAACTGATGGCTACTACTGTTAGCTATCAGTAACTTCTGACCACCAAGATAGATACTATCTAGTTTGATTTAAACCTACTGAGAACTGAGCAGCAGACAATGAGGGAGAATGTTGCCGAGATGCAGAGGAGGGTCTCTGCAGTGTTACCAGTGCAGGAGACTGTGCAGACTTTGCAGCAAAATTTCATAACTTAAATTGTGTGGGCCTTCCTGAGAAATACACTTGAGGTGGAAGCCCTTTCTGACAATTCTGTTACAGAAAGAGCTCTCAGAGTGGCAACCATGCAACAACCTCCACGTTTACAACCAAGAATATAATTACAAACCTACTGAACTATAGAGACGGCGATACCTTATGTGCCTTTTCAGGCAGAAGGGTCAGATTGCATATGAAATCCACCAGGTGTCCATCTAGCCAGATTTATCTGCAAAGAAAATTTCAAGATGTCAAGAAAAAAATAAGAGAAAAGAATATTCCTTATTCTGTGCTCCTGCACCCTTTTTTTTTTTTTTTTTTTTTTTAACATGTGTGGTTACAGTGGTGGTTTACACCCCCTTTTTTATGCATATGCTTGGAAGTACTGTATGGAACATTTTTTTGGGGGAAGGGGGGATGTTCCTGTATGTCACACTGTTTTGTTGCGATCACTCTATCCTTATAGTACATGTAGTGTTGAACGCTGGTGCCTTATCTCCCTGGCTTACATCTATACATTGCATAATCAATTAATTATCATGCTTAGTCACTTATAAAGATGACCTTACTCACTGAGCATTATGAAATTTACATTGTAGGATACCGGCATCATATACATAGTTTGCGTATTCTTGTCTCTGACCAGTATAGCTGCTTCTCTCTTGTCTTGGAGGTTTTTTAAGCAAGGGAGTTTAGCCACCACATTGGGAAATATTTGGATCACATCAACATTTGCTCATTGCTTTCTGGATGTTAAAAACATATAGAAATAAAATACAACAATTATTTAAAACATGCAAACAGAGGTGATCAGTTATCAGCCTTAAGTGGTCATTTTTTTTATTTATTTTATTTTTTTTTTCTTCTCCTCCCCTCACTAATTTGTCCTGGATACATTTTTCTATAGCTTTGACTTCGGATACTGAAATAGGGTGTGTACCCCCTAGGAGGACTTGTACCAGGCAGAAGATCAATAACTTAGGGTTGGTGGGGAGGTAAAGTCTCATCTTTTTTTCTTGCAAAAATGTCTGCAAACTCACTGTGATGGACTAGTACTGAAAGAGGTTACTCAGAGGCAAGTGAGCAATAGAAATAGAAGGGGAAATGCAATGAGCTTTACAAAAGTCACTTCACAAAGAGATTTGCCTGGTTTTTCAATCAATAACAGGGTTATGAAGGTCTAGCCAGGGGTATCCCAAGATGATGGGAGTCAGGGGTGAATAGATCACTTCAAAAGATGGCTCTTTCTTGATGCAGGCCTCCAAAAGTGGTTTGAAGGGAAGGTGTAAAATGGTTAACCAAACCACTACCCAAAGGAGTGCCATCCACATTTGTTATTCTGACTGGGGTTTCCATGGGCACGGTAGGAATATTATGCTGCGTGACAAAGGACTCTTCTATAAACAGTCCAGCAGCTCCTGTGTCCAGAAGACCTAAGTGGAAACACATCCTTCTGACAAAGACAGTGGCAATAGCACGCAATTCTTGGTGCTTGCAGGGGTGTAACATATAATAAGTGGAGCTCCCTGCAACACCACTAAGCCTTGGGATTTTGTTAGCTTCACAGGGCAAGAACGGATTAAATGATTAGAAACAGCACCGTATAATCAGAGATCCTGAGTGTGCCTACTCGACTTTTCTTTGGAGAGGCATGTCCAGATGTTCCAGCTCCACAGGCATAGTGGAGGCTGTAGAATCAGAATGGCTAGAATGGCTTGTTGTGTGGGAATGGTGTTTTGTAGTCAGATGGCTGAGCAAAGAGAGGGCTTGCGTGAATGATCTCTTGCTCTTTTAACTTTTCTGTATGATGTTATTATCCAGAGTAGTAGAGTGCAATAAGGTCCTCCAAAGTTTGTGGAAGACCATGAATAGTTAACTCGGTAGCTTTAACATTTTTCACAAAGTACCTTTCTGAAGGCAGCACTTAAATCTTTATCTCCCCAGTCAGTGTCGTGTGCCAGAGTGTGTAATTAAGTGGCATACTGAGCAGAGGGCTTCATACGTTGTTGTAGGTCCAGAATAGCAGGTTCTGCAGCAGCTTGCCTGCCACAGAAGTGTGAAATACAGATCACAGGGCTGCTATGAAGGTATCCAAATTTTATAGGATGGGAGAAGCACAGTTTAGGAGTGGACAGACCCAAGCTAGCACTTGCCCTTTAAGAAGGGAAATAACAAAGGTTACTCTTGTTTGGTGTGTAGAAAAAGGCTGATTTCAAAAGTGCAATGCATACTGATTATGGGGTTTCCATTGAAGTATTCAGACAAGTGTATTTTGGGAGACTTGCCAGGGAGTTGCTGTGTATTAGTTGAAGCAGAAGTGGAAATGTTCTAACTTTGCAGAAGACCAGTAATAGAATCCAGAGAGAGAAAAGAGAACAGAGCACAAGGGGATCTAAGTGTAATATTTCTTGCAGACAAAAATATCCTATATTATAACTCACTAAGGATGTTTTGTCCAAAGCCGTCATGCGCAGTAGAGACCGTTGCGTGCACTGCAGTCATGCTTAGTACAGACTGCCCGCGTCACGGCTGATACAGAGCAGGGCGCTCCAAATGCAGAGTGGAGTCCTCTCTGAGCACCTTCCTGGGACCGGTTCCAGGAAGGTGTGCAGAGAGGACTATGATCTGAATTCGGAGTAGCCCGCTCCATATCGGCTGCAGGACATTTGGCTAGTCAGTACTATGCATGACTGCATCGCTGCCAGCGTTGGCCCGTGTACACGGGCTTTAAAACTAGTATACACATAAAAGGTGATAAAAATAAACAAATAAACAAATAAAAGAATATTCTCACAATTCCTTGATGTGCTGGTATTGATTGTTTCCAAAATCAATAAAAGAGCTATACACTTTGATACTTTATAAATAAAACATGGAACAAACATTTGTCTTGTGTGTGCACTAAAATAGAGGATATAGCTAATATGTAATCTTTTTCAGAACATATAGCTTGGATTATACAAGTAGAGACTCCAGAAGAAGCTGTGTAGTGTGTGAGGGAATAGTATGCAGATCTTGGCAGCACATACACTGGTTTGAATGCTGTTGTTGAAGTGGGATGTTTGGGTCTGAGTGTCTGCCTAAGCACCTGAATAACCCAGACCCCAAAGTATAAAGTGCATATAAGAAGTTTACTTTTGTATCTGCGTATGGAAACAATTACTGCCAGGCAGTTAGTGAAGCTTAAACTAAGCAAGCAAATTGTCAAGGTTTGGCTGAGCTGCTCTAACTCTACTGCTTGATTCTGCTGTCTGAGCTAATCTTGTACTCTGCTATCCATTGCTGCTACCTTCCCTTTCCTGGATCAGGCTGAATCAACTGACTTCTCTGTGATTGCTAACCTGACTCTTATCAGCCAATCCTCCCAGGGTATTTAAAGCAGTTTGTATCACTTCCTGGTTGCCATTCTGTGATTCTGGCTGCAAGCGCGTTCTCCTGATTTGCTGATTATCTGTGCATGGCCTGGCTTCCTCTGACATCCCTTCTGGCTCCTGACTCCTGGATTGTTCCTGACATCCTTGATCTCTGTATTCCTGACCCCCAGCTTGGCTGAGTACCTGTTTTGGTTCCTGACACAGGCTTGTTTTTTGGTTTAAGCTTCTGGATCACGATTTTGCTTTGTTTGCTTTTGTTATTTTAATAAAGGTGTTTTACATTTTTGTGTCTGTCTGGTTCCTGGTCCCTAACTGCACACAAGCGCCATGAACTCAGAAGGCTCAAGCAATCTACCAAATTTTTTTACAGGCTGGACCAGGCGCATGGACCAGTTTGCGTTAGCCCTCCAGACTTTGTTGCTCCATACTGTGCATCTGGTTCCACCACCTCGGGAACCCCCGGCGCAGGCTGACCCTATAGCTGCTGCTGCTCTCGCTCAGGCTGCAAGTAGTGATTCCAGTGTTGCTAGAGGCATGACTGAGTCTGCTTCGTTTACCCAGCATTATGGGGATGACTCTAACCAGTGTAGAGGTTTCCTGAACCAGGTCGTTTTCTATCTGGAGATGGTACCACAGTCCTTTCCATCTGATAGGAGTAAGGTGGGCCTTGTGATATACTTACTCTCTGACAGGTCCTTGGCATGGGCTAATCCCCTTTGGGAGAAGCAGAAACCTAAAGTGTACGATTACCCTGAGTTTGTGGCATCCTTTAAAATGTTATTTGATGTACTGGGCCGCCCCACCTTGGCTGCTAAGCACCTAATGTCCATCCAGCAGGTTACAAGGATGGTTTCGGATTATGCCATAGAGTTTCGTCCTCTGCCAGCCAAGGTTGGTTGGAATAATAAGGCTCTTATGGCTGCTTTCTCTAATGGGCTTTCAGATACAGTTAAAGGTGAGATTGCAGGCCGGGACCTCCCCATACCTCCTCAAGGTAGAGTATTCCCGCTTTCTGTCATGGAGAATAAGGCCCTGAAGGAGCATGTTAGGGGTTCATCTACAAGTCCTCCTCTCCTGCTGGGGCCGGATTCTTCTTAGTGAAAGAGAGGAGAACTGAGACCCTGTATCAGTTTTACAGGGGCTCAACCGTATCACGGTCAAAAACACTTACCCAATTCCACTTACTACCGAGCTATTTGATCGAATAAAAGGGTCCAAGGTGTTCACTAAGCTTGACCTGCAAGGAGCATACAATTTGGTACGGATAAAGGAGGGCCACGAATGGAAAACCACGTTTAACACTAGGAGCAGGCATTATGAATACCTTGTAATGCCCTTTGCTCTCTGCAATGCTCCCGCAGTTTTCCAGGGGTTCTTAAATGACGTCCTCCAGGATATGCTCCAAAAATGCATAGTGGTATACTTAGAGAACATTCTGATCCGTTCCGTGTCCATGGAAAGCCACCAGATGTAGCCAGAGTGCTGCAAAAGTTAAGAGAAAATTAATATACTTGGCAAATTATAAAAGTGTGAGTTCCACCACAAACAGGTCACCAGCTTCTTGGGGTATGTAATTTCAGAGGTCTGTTTAACTATGGACCCTGAGAAACTCTTGGCTGTTCTTGAGTGGCGGCGACCCGTAGTTCTCTGCTCTCATCAACGTTTCCTCGGGTTCGCTAACTACTACAGGAAATTTATCCGCAATTTTTCCCCTATTGTAAAACTCCTTAACGACCTGACCAAAAAAGATGGTAACTCCACTCACTGGTCTTCGGAAGCCATCAAAGCATTTGAGGCATTAAGGGTCGCTTTTGCCGCAGCACATACTTTGGCACACCCGAATCCCGAGTTTCCATTCATACTTGAGGTCGATGCGTCTGAGACAGGAGTAGGCGCCCTCCTGTCTCTGCGTCCTACTCCTGAGAGCCAGTTGCATCCATGTACATATTTCTCCAAAAAGCTAAGTCATGCGGAATGCAACTAAGAAATTGGTGACCATAAGTTTCTGGCTATAATACTTGCTCTCAAAGAATGGAGGCATTTGCTAGAGGAAAAACCTCACATACCTGTCCAAGGCCAAGTGCTTGTCTCCAAGGCAGGGCCAATGGGCCTTATTTTTGTCTCATTTCATTTATGTGGTCTCGTACCTACTGGGTACCAGAAAATGTCCGGGCTGACCCCCTATCTAGATGGGTCCAGAAGAGCACTCGTGGGTTCCAGCCGCAGATGTGCATGCCCCTGCCCTCCTCCGTGCTTCCCATGCACTCTTTCCCCACAAACCTGGTCCTGCCTTGCGGGGGGGGCATTGAGGGGGGGTAATGTCAAGGTTTGACTGAGCTACTCTAACTCTGCTGCTTGATACTTTTGTCTGAACTAATCTTGTGCTATGCTATACATTGCTGCTGCCTTCCCTTTCCTGGATCAGGCTGAATCAGCTGACCTCTCTGTGATTGCTCACCTGTTATCAGCCAACCCTTCCAGGGTATTTAAAGCAGCTTGGCTCACTTCCTGGTTGCCCTTGTGTCTGATTCTGGCTGCAGGCGTGTTCTCCTGATTTGCTGATTATCTGTGCATAACCTAGTTTCCTCTGATGTCCCTTCCAGCTCCTGAATCCTGGATTGTTCCTGACATCATTGATCTCTGTATTCCTGACCCTGGCTTGGCTGAGTACCTGTCTTGGTTCCTGACCCCGGCTTGTCTTTTTTTTGGTATACGCTACTGGCTCACAATTTTGCTTGGTTTGCTTTTGTTATTTTTAATAAAGGTGTTTTGCATTTTATATTTTTGTGTCTGTCTGGTTCCTGGTCCCTAACACAAATTCACATATGCACTTAGTGGGAGACAACACTTTGTTTCCAGATATATTTGTCTCAGTATGCGGAAGTTACTAATTAACAAATACAGCCATATCTGCATATGGAAACAGTTACTGCAAGGCAGCTAGTGAAGCTTAAAGGAGAAGTAAACTTTTTTTTATGAAAAAATATATATTGTAGGGGCTTTTCCTGTTGAGTAAAATAAGGGTACTCCCACTCCTGGGAGATGCAGATTTCCAGCTCTATTACAGTTTAAACTCCTATTTTTTTACATTAGCAATGCCCACTAATGGTCAAATTCCAGTTGGTTATTCTGATAGATTCTAAAGGAGAGGAAAGTCCGTGACTTACAGTTCTCCATGAAATGTGATAGAAACTGAGTCATGCTGTCAGTTAGAACTTCCAGAAAGTAAACATAATACAGTAAATTCACTTCCTAATTATTTGAACCTTTATAATTGTTGAATAAAATAACTGACAGCAGTTAAAGTGTCCTTGTTTTATTCAGCATAAAAAGTTCTATAACATAAATATTTTCATTAAAAAAATTTACCGCTTCTTTTATCTAAGCAAGCAGATTTGCATATCCACTTACTGGGAGACACTTTTGTTTCCAGAAATACTTTAATTCATCTGAATATGCTGAAGTTCCTATATTACAAATACAGCCAACCTATGAACGTGTAAGGTGGCCACCGGGGGATTTGAAGCTGATCGCGAGAACATTGCACAATATCACTCATTCCGGTTAAAAGGAAGATTTTAGTCTTGCCTGTTAAATCGTTTTTTCTTAGTCCATACAGTTACTGGTAACTCTGGGAGGCGATCCGCCCCTTAGTAGGCAGGAACAAATTCTCAAAGTGTATACTGGGGGTGGAGCCTCCCTTCCCTCCTTGGCTGCAGCTAGCCAATCAGCTCCAGAAAGACTTGAGACACTAACTATGACTAGATAGTAGAAAGGAAGAAGACTCCTGTGAGCATGACCTTGAAGGACCCCCACGGTCTGTCACAGGAGAGCCAAGCATGGTCTCTTGACAGGCTGGGAGACCAGTAACCTGTATGGACTAAGATAAAAGGATTTAACAGGTAAGACTAAAATCTTCTTTTCTCTGTCGTCCAATACAGGTTACTGGCAATTCTGGGATGTCCAACCATTAAGTTTCCCAGAGGTGTGAAGAAGGCAAGGACCAGACGCAAGGCCCCCAAAGTCACCAGAACATACATGAATCATCAGATCAGAGCCCAACAAGAACTGAAGTGTCAACGGACACAAAACAGGGGTAATGGCACCCCAGTTATGTTACACAGCACACTGAACTAGAACTAATAGAGAAGGAAGCACTAAGAACCAAGGAATATTGTAGATAGGCAATACTGCCTCCAGGATTTTCCTCCCAAAGCTGGCATCAGCCGATGCCAACACATCCACATGGTTATGCTTTGAAAAGGTATGCACAGATGACCAGGTGGCCGCCTTGCACAACTGATCAGCGGAGGCCTGATTCTTGTAAGCTCAAGAGGCCCCAATAGATCTAGTAGAATGAGCCATGACCCTGAAAGGGGCAGACTTCTTCCTCAACTCATAAGCCTTGCGAATAGGGGACTTGATCCAAGAGGCTATAGTCGCCTTGGATGCAGGTCTTCCTGCCCTAGGACCCTCAGGAATGACAAACAGAGCGTCCGATATCCTGATAGACGCACCACATCTAACAAGTGGAGATCTCTCTCCTTGTCAGAGGTGGGGTCAGGGCAGAAAGAGGGCAGCACAATCTCCTGATTGATGTGGAACTCAGAGACCACCTTCAGTAGAAACTCATTAGAAGTGCGAAGCACCGCCTTCTCTTTGTGAAACACCAAATAAGGTGGTCTACAGGACAGAGCATGTAACTCTGTGACACGGCGAACAGACACAATCGCCAGGAGAAAAGCCATTTTCCACGTCGACAGAGGCAGACGAATAGTAGCTAAAGACTCGAAAGGGAGGCGGCCAAAACCAAGTTAAGATCCCACTGAGGAGTGGGAGACTTGAAAACAGGATGAGTATGAGCAACTCCCTGGAAAAATACCTTGACATCAGGAAGGATGGCAATGCGCCTCTGAAAGAAAACAGAGAGAGTAGAAGCCTGATCCTTAAGGGAACTCAAACTGAGGCCCTTTTCAACACCGTCCTGCAAAAAGGCCAGGACTGTAGGTAGCTCAAATTCCTGAGACAGGTCCCTGTCATCACACCAGGACAGAAAAGTTGACCAGACACGATGGTAGATTTTGGAAGAAACAGGCTTGCGGGCACTGAGCATAGTAACTACCACACCAGAAGAGAAGCCCTTCTTCTTCAATATTCAGGATTCAATTTCCAAGCCGTCAAAGCTAGCCGATGCACATCCTCCTTTCATAGGTAACCCTGTAGAAGAAGGTCCAGACTGTCGGGGAGCCGAAAGGGCTCCGCCACTGACGGGTCCACAAGCTCCGGAAACAAAGACTGGTGAGGCCAGTATGGAGCAATCAGAATGACTGGGCAACGCTCCAGTCACAATTTCCCTAACACCCTGAGCAACATGGAAAGAGGAGGAAAGATGTAAGCCAGAGGAAAGGTCCAAGGAATGGACATTGCATCCACAGCTAGAGCCAGAGGGTCTCGCCACTGAGAGCAAAACACTGGAACCTTCCTGTTGTCTCTTCTCGCCATCAGATCGATGTAAGGGGGGACCCCATTGCTGAAAAATGAGTTGAAACACCTGCAGATGCAACTCCCACTCTCCACTGCCCACTGTGTGTCGACTGAGGAAGTCTGCCATGACATCTGCCACCGGAATGTGCACAGCGGATATAGTTGCCATGTGATGCTCTGCCCAGGACAGAATAGCCTTGACCTCCTAACCAAGCAGCAAGACTTCTTGTTCCGCCCTGCTTCTTGATGTACGCCATGGTCGTGGCATTGTCGGACTCCTCTCTTCTAGCTGAGAAGTCCAATATCTCAGGGCATGAAATATCGCCTGAAGCTCCAGAATTTTGATCGGAAGAAGACTCCTCTGGAGACCACTGACTCTGAGTGCTCAAGTGGCCCAGGAACGCACCCCAGCAGGAGAGGCTGGCATCCATCCTCACCTTGGTCCAAAAGGTCACCAGAAAGGACCTGCCCTCCAGCAGGTTGGAAAGATTGAGCCACCATGACAAGCTCAGTTCCACATGAAGAGGAAGGGAAACAAATGACTTCCGAAGATCCTGTTGACCCTTGGACACCTGGATCACAAACCTCTGAAGTTCCCTGGTGTGCGCCGTGGCAAACGGAACCGCTTCTGTGGTGGAAATTAATTTCCCCACCAGAGATGACACCTTCTGGATTGGAAATGGATCCTGAGACAGAATCTCTGAAACCCTGTGAGTGATCTGGTGAGCCACCTCGTCCGTGAGGGACACCATGTGCTTCTGAGTGTCGAAGAGAAGGCCTAGGAAGACCAGACGCTGGGATGGGACAAGATCGGACTTGTCCAAGTTGATACACCCGTGACGCGTGAGAACCTGAATGCCGTTCTGAACTTGCTGATGAAGGAGGTCCGCAGAGGGGGCTTTCAGAAGCAAGTCTTCCATGTATGGAGTAACCCTGATGGCGTTCCGGTGGAGGACCGATATCAAGGCTCCCAGGACATGGTTGAAAACCTGAGGAGCTGCCGTCAGCCCAAATGGAAGGGCTAAG
This sequence comes from Rhinophrynus dorsalis, assembly GCA_037306005.1. Taxonomy (NCBI): domain Eukaryota; kingdom Metazoa; phylum Chordata; class Amphibia; order Anura; family Rhinophrynidae; genus Rhinophrynus; species Rhinophrynus dorsalis. The sequence goes on from CM074722.1 coordinate 390,131,227, forward strand.
AACTGAAAATGTCCCCTGTCTCAGGCAAACCGGAGGTACTGCCGGCTCTCTGAAGGACCAGCTCCCTTTTTGTTTCTTTTGCTGCTAGGGGGAAGGCAAGAGGGGTGTTTCAGGGCAGGGAAATAGGGCTGGTGAGGTGAGGTGTTTGCAAGAATAAAAGAAGCAGCCTGTGAGAAGTGTTCCATAAGCCAGAGAGTCTTTTTTTTTTTTTTTTTTTTTTTTTTTTGACGCCTGATCTCCTCCAGTGGACTTAGCCAAGTGCATTGCTCAGATGCAACCAGTTCTCCTTGCCTGCCTCCACTCCTGCTGCACCATCCTCATAAGATTGTCCCAGGATAACCAAGTATAAAACTGTATCGCGTTCTGCTTTAATTTTTATACTATATTTCTAGGAAAAACACCCTAGCAACCAATCTATGAGGATCTTTGCCATAATTGTTGTATATTTATTTGCACTGAAGTAATTGTCTAGTTAGTATTATTAGGTGTTTTGTTAATAATATAATATTATTGCTTATTGCTAGTATTGGGGTGTTACTGTGTTAATTGTGGTATTGGTCATTAAAACAAACTTCTTTGGGTATACCTAGGTGTGTCAGCCACGTGTCGCGCAAGCACCATTTTGGGTTGTGACCTAGAGCATATATTAATTGGTTGGCTTATGGGGTATTATGCAATTTCATTTGTTTCCAATAACTGTGCTAGTGTTTTAGTGTGTACTTACTGTAAGCTACTCTGCTTGTGCTAAGCCACAGCCTGTGTCTTTGTTCTGTGACTCCATCTTGGAACACATGGTCTGACGTCATCTTGGAAATCTCAAGCCACATAGTTAAAGACTCCATTTTGGAATTAAGCACATGGTATATGGGTTTGCAGTTCTTTTCACACTCACATTTAGAGAGCATTTTTAATGCAGCTGTTATTGTAAAACCCTTGTACCAGAGACAAGGGAGACACACAAGTAAGTGATTTCCCAAATGGATCCTACTCCGTTGCTGGAACCCCTGTCTGGGTATCTGACTTATCAGCCCCTTACACAAGGAACTGTGGACATTTCTGTCATGCCTAAAACACTTCCTCTCTAGGCGTTCAGATTGCCATCCCAGTGTTGCAGGCTATGTAGAACTTTGGGACGTTATATTGGCGGACAGCTATGCACAAAAAGACTAAAAATCTTAGCCTGCTGTCTTGCTTTCAAGGGATTGGGCAGTTAGGGGTTAAGTATATGAGTTTGGCCAAGGCTGTTTCAAATGTATATTGCGGTCTCTCAAGCCTTTTGTTTCATTGTTCACCCTAACCCTAACTTTGTGTATTCCAATCACTCCAGTCACTGTATGTTTGTGAACTGTATTGAGACCCCCTGCTGTGTGTTAATTCAATCACATCTGCCCTATGTTTCCCTGAATCATTTGGTGTTCTATGTCCCCTGTGTGGTGATTGAATTATCCATGTGACTACCCCATTGTGTTCTGCCCTACCATTTGCTGTACCCTATTGGATGATCTGTGATTGTGTTAAGTCTCGTGTACTGCACTCCAAGTTAGTGTGGTTTGAAACTGTAAAATATGCTGTGGTTTGCTGTAATAAAGAGTTAGTCTTCTTGAAGAACTAAGGAGTCCTGGTTTTCTTTATGCTCTTGTGGTTTAAAGTATCCTTTCTGATGCCCACCAGAGCTGAGTATCCTGCATCGTCAACAGTCTGCTGCCATCTACCTGCGATCTGACTTCATATGCTGTCAGGCAGTGACGTGGACTCCGTGCTTACAGCAATCCTGCGACTGTTTCCAGTGACCGTCCATACTTCGACCAGTGCATCCGATGGTGCTTATCCGACATCGAGAGGGAGAGACCTGGGAATGAAGGCTGAGGGCGACGCGGCGTCCTTAGCTTCCGTTAAACTCCATAGTATATAGAGAATGGATTGTATTTTGGACCGAGATGCCAAGATTAACCACTATGACTGGCTACTCTATACAGTCTCAAGTGCTGTGCAGTGGTAGGGAGACCCGCAAGTGGAGTTTGATGGGGTAAGGTCTAATTATAACTCCTAATATGATCATAATGTAGAAGGGGATTATACTACACAAAGAATCAACATATATCTGGTTTTGACAAACCTTAAGTTAATTTATCTTTGTCTGTTACCTTTACCGAGTCTTACTTGATTTTATTATACACTGAGGTGATTTTATTTCACAGTGGGTTATATTTTTCTGTAAACAATCTAGAGAGTATGAATCATATGGTACACTATGTTACTGATTTTGTTATAAATGTGTAGACACATTTTAGGTAGGAGGTGATATTTCACAGGTGCTTTGGTATGTGTATGGCTGCCATCTTGATAAAGATCCCTGCTGGGATGGAAACGTTGATCCACTAATAAATGTTTTTTTTTCACCTGTGAGTGCTGATTGTCCACAGATATGTTAACTTTTCTATACGGCACCCAGGCATCTACCTATGTATTGTGATTTGTGAGCGCGTCCATGGACATAAAAATTATATATAATATATATACACACACACACACACACACACATCAATCGCACTACACCAGTCCCCCAACACCATTACCATACACGTCTGCCACATTGTAGGCTGCTTTTTATGCTGTATCTCTGGTATTGACCCTAGTTTTGTTGCCTGACCTCGATTTATTTATTTTTATTTTTTTATTTTTTTTCCCTGCTCCTATTCGGACTCCTGATGCTCCCGTTGACCTCAGCTATTCATTTTTGATGATTCTTGGCTTTACCGCTGTTGATCCTGACGCTCCCGGCTTACCCTTGGCCTGTCCTCCCTACTACTCTGCCTCCGCTTGGTCTCCGATACATCTCGATGCTCCTGTTACTGCGGCCTGCCTGACCTCTAATTTGCGCTCTGTTTCGTTGGGGTCTTTGGTCTGGCTGGCCCTTCGTGCACCTGTTACCCACTTATCTCATATCCTTGGAGCTTCTAGACAGCTCACGCACGCCTCTGTTTCTCCTGTCACCAGTGCCTCCATCTGCTTGGCTCTTGCAGCTTCCAGTGTCTCGGCAGATTAGTCTCCTCCTCCTATCTTGACTTTCTCTTCTCCGGGAGGTTTGGCAGCTGACAGCTTTGGCTGGGAACCCTCATCTCTGTGGAGACTCCTGTCATCTGTAGGGAGTTGGATCTCCAGAGGAGGTACTGGTCGACTTGGTGAGCAAGTCATTGTTGTTGCCCCCTGGACAGTCCCTCCTATTGTTGGTAGGTCCCTCTTGCCTATTGGTTGGGAAGTAGTGAAGGGTTTTTGCCTTCTGCAGCCATGTCCCTTTTGGGGTCAGTTCAGCCTACCCTCTCTGCCCTTAGTGGTTGTGACGCGCTGAGTTTCCGAGTCAGGGTGGTCTTACTCCACCAGATTAGCGTTCTTAGGGTGAGACCTGGTGGTTCTGTTGCGGTCTCAGCCCGTATTTTGGGGTACCAGACAGGGTAGGAGGTTTCTATCAGTCTAGGCCCGCTGTATTGTGGTCAGCCTTGGTCTTACTCTGTCTTTTGGTGGTCCGCTCCTCTCTGCGTGGGTGGCCCTGCCTCTATGAAGGGTCTTGCTTGTTTCAGGGTCTCACTCCCCGTTGGGGTCCTGTTTGGGTTCCTATACAATTTTTTTTTTTTTGTATTAGATCTTCTCGTATTCCTTACATCCCTAGTCCTGGTCCTAGCTGTTGGTGGTATCTGCCCTTAGATCCTCATGTACCTAGTTTGAGCTTGTACATTCCACCCTTCTTCCCAGCCTGGTCAGGGTCCTGGCTCAACTGGGATCTGACATCTGGCTTCGCGGCCAGCACCTTTACTCCAGCTATGGCCGCAGCAAGGGAATAGAGTGACTGTCTACACAAGCGAGCCACACTCTCAATCGTTGTACCCTAGCATCCTTCCTCAGACTCCTAGGTTCGTGACACCCATCCTTTGCCCATGATTGAAGCAAACCTTGACCTGAACAGGCCTGCCTTTTTTTTTTTATATAGAGAACACTTCTAAAGAGTTAAATGACCATTGCCATAGGGGGATGGGGGAGTTTATTGCACAGTCCCTGTGCTTGAAATGTTGGCTAGTTTGAAATTGTCCTTTGCAGAATCTTATTGTTAATGGAAAGGTTGTCTGAGGCATGGTAGATTCTGGGGCCATCTTGACCATGGTGGATCCCGTCTTTCTACCCCACACCACATCACCAGGAAAGTGGGTGGAGGAAGGAAGTGTTATTGCCTGCATGTCAATTTCCTTCTTCAGCCGTGCCCCTGTTTTCGTTGGCCATGTACTGTGTAACAGTTTGTTGACAGAGTTCAGTTCCAGAAGCTGGGGAGCGATGACAGTTTAACCCTATCTCTTGCTTCAGCCAAAGCTGGGCTAGAGGTGCTGGCCGCGAAGCCAAATGCCTGTAAGAGGAACCTAAACCGGGTCCTTAGAATGGATACCCAGGCAGATGGAGGACAGGAACGGCACCCTTGAAGGAGGGGATCCAGGTGCCCAAACACTGGAACAGAGAGAAGCAATCCCAAGATCAAAGAGGTAGAGTCCACAGGAACCCTAAAATCCTGCCACGCATTACCCAGTGATCCTAATACTGGCGGAGTAAGACAGCTGATATGATCAGTAAAGGATCACTCAATCAGGGACCAAAGCCCCTGGCCAGAAGCCTAACCCCTAAGATAGTTACCCGAAAATGACAGACCTAAAGATGTGCTACCCAGCTTCCCCCAAGGATGGGGGATAAGACCGCTAAACCACCCTGCCACAATCCTAGCAGAGAGGTAAGTACACAGAGCCAAATGGAAAATATATGTGGCAGGAAACTCACAAATGTAGAAACCCACCAAAAAAACAGTACTGCCTCCTACAAAGGCTGTCTGTGAAATGGCAGGATGGTCTAGTAAACTCCACCCAGTGTCCCGTAATCCACCACGGGAGAATAGCCAGCCCCCAAGAGGGGCTAGAAAACTAACCCGCAGTTGCCGGGAAACACTGGGGCTCCAAGGAATACTCAAGGACAGCACAGCACAATACCCCCTGCAGGAAAGATCTAAGGCCAATGCACTCACCTATGACAAAAGCAGGGACCAGCTGGGGAGCGACAAAGAAGGCAGACACTGAGAATTGAGTAGTCTCTCCAGTGTTAGTACCACGGGAACAGCTGAGGCGCAGGGCAAGCAAAGTCAAACAAGCTAGAGATCACCAGGAGCAAACAAGGGTACCGGAGGATGAGCGAGTGGGTAGTCCTAGAAAGGCCAATGGTCACCAAGAGCGTTGGGAACAAACATAGCAGGTAGATACTCGTAGTTGGACGTACAGCTGAGTTGGCAACAGAGACACAGATAATCCGCAAACATAATTCGTAGTCAGATACACAGCAGAGTCTGCAACTAACAGAGACACAGAAAATAAGCAAACAGAAGTTGTAGTCTCTTACACAGCAGAGTTGGAAATACAGTCCAGGGAATCGGGCAACCACAGAACAGTTTTGTTTGGGCCAGATCTTAAGGATCTGATCAGTGAAGCCACTGGGGGTAAGAGTATACATCTACCCTTGGTTCCTTAGAAGAAGTTGCCGCTTAAGCGTAACAGGCTTTTTCGTTCCTTCCAGAATGAGACACGTCCGGTGAACCAAATGGTTCCCTCAGCTCCGCATACCTCCTCCAAGCCCAAACAGCAGTGGAAGCCCAAGGTCTCCTCCAAGCCCAAGGCTTCCAAGACTTCTTTGGCATGACTCGCTGAACCTGGGTCTGCACTCCTTTGTGGGTGGTCATCTGCGACACTATCACAGAGTTTGGGAGGATTCTGTGACGGACCCATGGGATTTACAGGTGGTGAAGGAAGGCTACAAGATCCCTTTCATTTCTCTTCTTCCTTTTCGCTTTCGTCCTTCTCATACTCCTCCGGGTACAGAGAAACGCTGTCTATTCGACAGCTCTGTTCAGGCTCTTCTGGACAAGGATGTTCTGGAGCCAGTGCCTTTCCAGGACGGGTTTGGGGTTCTACTCAAACCACTTTGTAGTTGCAAAGGGCGGCTGTCACCCTATTTTAGACTTGAAGGATGTCAATTGCTTTGTGACCCAGACTCCCTATCGCCAGGAGTCTCTGCGCACAGTGATTGCTGTCATGTCCCTGGGGGAATTCCTCGCTTCGCTGGATCTGCAGAACACAAATTTGCACATTGCCATTCATCCAGAGAGCCGGCAGTACCTCTGGTTTGCCTGCGACAGGGGACGTTTTCAGTTCTCAGCCCTTCCATTTGTGCTGACGACGGCTCCTCTGGTTTTCAACCGTGTCCTGGGAGCCTTGATATCTGTCCTCCACCGGAATGGCATCAGGGTTACTCCATACATGGACGACTTGCTTCTGAAAGCCCCCTCTGCAGGCCTCCTTCATCAGCAAGTTCAGAACTGCCTTCAGGCTTTCACCTGTCATGGGTGTATCATCAACTTGGACAAGTCGGCTCTTATCCCATCCCAGTGTCTGGTCTTCCTGGGCCTTCTCTTCGACACTCAGAAGAACATGGTGTTCCTCACAGACGAGGTGGCTCACCAGAGCGCCCACAGGGTTTCAGCGATTCTGTCTCAGGATCCATTTCCAATCCAGAAGCTGTCATCTCTGGTGTGGAAATTCATTTCCACCATAGAAGCAGTTCCGTTTGCCATGGCACACACCAGGGAACTCCAGAGGTTTGTGATCCAGGTGTGCAAGGGTCAACAGGATCTTCGGAAGTCATTTGTTTCCCTTCCTCTTCACGTGGAACTGAGCTTGTCATGGTGGCTCGACCTTTCCAACCTGCTGAAGGGCAAGTCCTTTATGGTGACCTTTTGGACCAAGGTGACGACGGATGCCAGCCTCTCCGGCTGGTGTGTGGTCCTGGGCTGCTTGAGCGCTCAGGGTCAGTGGTCTCCAGAGGAGTCTTTCCTTCCGATCGGCATCCTGGAGTTCCAGGTGATGTTTCATGAGATATTGGACTTCTCAGCTAGAAGACTGCCCAGTCAGAGTGGAGTCTGACAACGCTACAGCCGTGGCTTATATCAACAAGCAGGGCAGAACAAGAACTCTCGCTGCTTGGTTAGAGTTCAAGGCTATTTTGTCCTGGGCAGAATATCACGTGCCAGCTATATCCACAGTACACATTCCAGGCGTAAACAACGTCATGGCGGACTTCCTCAGTCAACACACAGGGTACAGCGGAGAGTGGTAGTTGGATCCACAGGTGTTTCAACTCATTGTTCAGCAATGGGGTCCCCCTTACATCGACTTGATGGTGACGAGGCACAACAGGAAGGTTCCAGTGTTTTGCTCTCGGTGGCGAGACCCTCTGGCTCTAGCGGTGGATGCAATGTCCATTCCTTGAACATTTCCTCTGGCTTGCATCTTTCCTTTTCTTCCCATGTTGCACATGGTGTTACGGAAATCACGGCTGGAGCGTTGCCCAGTCATTCTGATTGCTCCATACTGGCCTCACCAGTCTTGGTTTCCGGAGCTTGTGGACCTGTCAGTGGCGGAGCCCTTTCGGCTCCCTGACAGTCTGGACCACCTTCTACAGGGTTACCTGTGGAAGGAGGATGTGCATCGGCTAGCTTTGGTGGCTTGGAAATTGAATCCTGAATATTGAAGAAGAAGGGCTTCTCTTCTGGTGTGGTAGCTACTATGCTCAGTGCCCACAAGCCTGTTTCTTCCAAGATCTACCATAGTGTCTGGTCGACTTTTCTGTCCTGGTGTGATGACAGGGACCTGTCTCAGGAATTTGATCTACCTACGGTCCTGGCCTTTTTGTAGGACAGTGTTGATAAGGGCCTCATTTTGAGTTCCCTTGAGGTTCAGACTTCTTCTTCTCTGTTTTCTTTCAGAGGTGCATTGCCATCCTTCCTGATGTCAAGGTATTTTTCCAGGGCGTTGCTCATACTCATCCTGTTTTCAAGTCTCCCACTCCTCAGTGGAATCTTAACTTGGTTTTGGGTGCCCTCCCTTGAAGTCTTTGGCTTCTATTCTTCTGTTGACATGGAAAATGGATTTTCTCCTGGCGATTGTATCTGTTTGCCGTGTCACGGAGTTACATGCTCTGTCCTGTAGACCACCTTATTTGGTGTTTCACAAGGACAAGGCAGTGCTTCGCACTTCTAAGGAGGTTCTACCGAAGGTGGTCTCTGAGTTCCACATCAATCAGGAGATTGTGGTGCCCTCTTTCTGCCCTGACCCCACCTCTGACAAGGAGAGAGATCTCCACTTGTTAGATGTGGTGCGTTGTCTCAAGTTTTATGTGCATCGCACTGAGTCTATCAGGAAATCTGATGCTCTGTTCTTCATTCCTGAGGGTCCTAGGGCAGGAAGACCTGCATCCAAGGTGACTATCGCCTCTTGGATCAAGTCCACTATTCGCAAGGCTTATGAGTTGAGGAAGAAGCCTGTCCCTTTCAGGGTCATGGCTCATTCTACTCGATCTATTGGGGCCTCTTGGGCTTACAAGAATCAGGCCTCTGCTGATCAGTTGTGCAAGGTGGCCACCTGGTCGTCTGTGCATACCTTTTCGAAGCACTACCGTGCGGATGTGTTGGCATCGGCTGATGTCAGCTTTGGGAGGAAAATTCTGGAGGCAGTATTGCCTATTTATGATTTTTCTTGGTTTTTGGTGCTTCCTTCTCTGTTGAACCCTGTTGGTTGTAGTTCAGTGTGCTGTGTAACATTCCTTGGGTGCCGTTACCCCTGTTTTGTGTCCGTTGACACTTAAGTTCTTGTTGGGCTATCTCTGATCTAATGGTTCATATATGTGCTGGTGACTTTGGGAGCCTTGCACCTGGTCCTTGCCTTTATTCGCACCTCTGGGAAACTCAATGGTTGGACACCCTAGAGTTACCAGTAACCTGTATTGGACGACAGAGAAAAGAGGATTTTAGTCTTGCCTGTTAAATCCTTTTCTCTTAGTCCATACAGGTTACTGGTTTCCCACCCTGTCAAGGGACCATGCTTGGGGCTCCTGTGGCAGACCGTGGGGGTCCTTTGGGGTCATGCTCACAGGAGTCTTCTTCACTTCTACTATCTAATCATCTTAGTGTCTCAAATCTTTCTGGAGCTGATTGGCTAGCTGCAGCCAAGGAGGGAAGGGAGACTCCACCCCCTGCATACACTTTGAGAATTTGTTCCTGCCTACTAAGGGGCGGATCGCCTCCCAGAGTTACCAGTAACCTGTATGGACTAAGAGAAAAAGATTTAACAGGTAAGACAAGAATCCTCTTTTCTGTCTGTGTCTGTCTCTTTACCCCCTCCCCCCCCCCCGGTCTCCCCACTGATGCAAGTTGGTGTCCCCTGAGTTTCTGTTTTCTGGGCTTCTTTATTTTTCTATGGACTCCAGCCTCACCCACAAGCTGATAGGAAAGGGCTACCTGTATATTTATTCTGTTCCCTGCTTAGGTGGTCTCATCTGTCACCTTTACTACACCTCCCTATCCAGCTCTTCTCAGCACCTGAGTTTCTCATCCTGCTTTTTCCCTGGCTCATCTGGGAATGAACAGTCCGGTTTTGTGACCAGCACCTTTTGCACATCTTTGGCTGCCATGAAGGAAATCCAGATCACCAGCTCTGCTCTCTAGCTCTACTCCCCAGCTTCACTCATTAGCCTCAGCCACTTGAAAGGGATCCATGACAGGAAGTTTGTGGTCCAAGTATTCCTGGATTGGGACACTGGAGAAATCCCAGCTGAGGTCTTGTTGGACAACGATATGGGGGATATGACCAGCCACTGCGTTCCTCCCTGTATACAAATCGTCACCAGAAGCCAAGGCAGATGACCCCCTGTTGACCCAGAGAGTTTTCTCCACAAATGGAGACCTTGGTGATTACCTAGACTGTGCCTGCCCCTAGCTTACCGACCCTGACATGTGAATCGCCTCACAGATTTCCTCAGGGAAGTCAGTCAAGACCTGATGCTATACAAATATAGGGCTAAGGCTGAACAAGGGGGTGAGGCTGATAGACCCAGCTTAATAGTGTGTAAAGAGGGACTGTTGTTCTGAGTGTTGGGTGACCCATATGGTCAGCTACCTTGGACTTCTCACAAACCGTTATTGGTACCAAGGAAATTCCTCTGTCAGGAGACCTGGGGTGACCTTTTATGGGCTGAGATGTCCCAGGACAGGGCTCAGTTTGGCAACCTTGTAACAATTGTCAGCATGTTGGGCGAAGAGGAGACCATCCCCAAGCACTGCTCCAGCCTTTCCCTGCAGTGGACGAGGCCTTCCTGCTAGTGACACTAGACATGGTAAGCCCATTGGCTAAGCCCAGCTGGAAGGGTATGAGGTACATCCTCAATGTGATGGATTTGCCACCAGGTACCTGGAAGCTGTTGCTCTCTCAACTATCTCTGCTGCAGCTTTAGCCGAGGCCCTCATTTCTATATTTATGAGGATGGGTTTCCCTAGTGAGACCCCGTTTGACCAAGCCCCCAGCTTTGTCTGACTTGGCTCAACAATTCTGGCATCTTTGTGGCTTATGAGCACTATCTAGTTCACCCCTTACTACATGCAAATTAAAGGTCTGTGCAAATGCTTTAATACATTTATCTATGTGCATGTCTTTTAGTTATGGCCATCTAGTCATTTAACCCTTTGAGTGCAAGGGGGTAAGCAAAGCAATGTATTTTTACCTAATGATAAGTGTCATGTATTCTCCATTTCCTATACATTTTATTATATTGGATACTGACTATATTTTCATATTTTGATTGCCCAGTGTGTATAGAAGGGTCTGCGCCAAGCTCATCTTTTGTATTTTTTTCACTTTTTTATTAACATATACATATTGTTTTGGGGTACTGGTGACTTTAAGAATGGGCACTTGTGGTGATTTGGAATGGGCTGGACTTGAAGAACACATCTCTTTCCAGCCTCATCAAATATGTTTCTATGTAATTTTGCTGATGACATTAAGCTATGTAAAGAAATACATAGAGATAAAGATGGCTTTTCTCTGCAGAAAGATTTAGATAAAGTGAGTGAATGGGCAGAAAAGTGGCAGGTGAGGTTTAATGTATGATTTTGGGCAGTAGAAAGAAACGTGCTACATCTTTATAGAGAAATATCTAAATGTTTTTTGGGATGTTTACAGTTTACATCCAGTTCTGCCCGGCTTATGATGATGGCAGTTACAGTACAGCCAAAGTTAAGCACAAAGGGGATTACTAACTTCAGAAGAAATAGCTTCTTCCTCCATCCCACCTTCCTTTGCATGGGTAACGCTGTGCCAGTATATCTAGTATACACTAAATGGGAAACTACTTGGGGAATCCTCATTAGAGAAACCTTTAGGAGTACTGATAGACTTCACAGCAGTGTCACTCAGGTGTTGAAAGAGCAAATAGGGTATTATCCTCCATAAAAAGGGGTATAGATGTTAGGAGCTGATTGGCTGGGAGGTACTTAAGCACACTCCCAGCCTATGGACACCTGGGAGACATTTTGAACAGAGACTGGCCATATGAAAGCTAGTCTCTGTTCAAATTTTCCACACACTGGCTTGGGCATCAGCGCAAGAGGTACCAAGGATAGGATTTTGTAATCCTCACTTCCTGCCGACACCACCACCGGAAAGGGAGCAGCTAAGCACAAAACTATTTATTTCTTCCAATTCAGCAATTTTTTTGCATTAGCATTTCTATTTTGAACAGATATTTTTAATCAAAATTGGGACACTGATTTTTCGATTTTGGGGCATATTGTGTTGCGACCTGAAATGTATGCATTACTTTTAACCCACTGAGTGCCAGAAAGGTACGCAGCACATTGCTCTGCAATGCGTTGCGTAGCCCTCTGGCAGTCAAATGGTTAAACAATACACATATTTACAAGTTATGTTTTGGGGGCATATTTACTGTTTAATTTTTTTCCTCTTTACCGGTAACTATTTTAAACAATGAAGATAAGAAGACAGAAGAGAAGAAGACAGTAGATGGTCAATTAAAGAAGAAGGAAGATAGAAAATCGAAGCGGAAGACGGACAGTAGCTGTCCAGGGTGTTGAAGTCTCCACTAGACATCAGGATTACTTGTGTTTATTGTCAAGGGCTGTTTTTTTTAACTTAGTGGTATTAACCCTGTGAGTGCCAGTGGGGTAAGCACAGGATTAATTCATAGGGTTAATTTTACTAATATTTCACACATTTTGGGAGTGCTTTGAATATACTGATATGGGGTTAGGGCCCCATATCAGTACATCCACTGGTCAGCTAGGTTTTTTTATGCTGTGTTTCAGTTTAAATTCCTGTGATTGAGGTTTTGAGATGCTTTAAGGGACTCTGCGCCCAATAAAACTCTGTGCAGATTTTCCTTTAACACCTCTTAATGCTAACACATGGAATTGAATTGCAAATTCCAAAGTTTTGTAATGTGTTTCAATGAGCACAAATGGGCACAAGATTAGTGCTCGACCTTTTTTTTTTTTTTTTTTTTTTCTTCTTCTCTCTGAGGTATTTCGTTATAGAACTGGAAATTGAGGGCTTGATCCAAATGTTGGCGTTAAAAACAGCGTTATGGGGAAAAAAAGGCCGTTGAGACTTAACCAAGACTGGGTAATGAGAGATTCAAATCTCCGTTACCCAGAAAGGCTAATGGGCAACGGCCTAGAAAACCTGTGTTGCCTAAAATTTGACCTCATTACCGTCTTAAAACACAAGATAGAAAACGTGCGATACGTCCCTATCAAAGAAAGAAGCGAATGTCCAACGTTACCCAGTACCCCAGCCAATCACAGCACCCAAAGTATCAAGTTCAGTCGAATAACCTATATATAAACCTAAAATAACTGACACACCTTTGTCTGTGTAACGCGTTCCTTGAGCTAGAGGCTAGTAAAAGCAACACATTAAAACACTTTTGCACATACCCATAACACACATACAAACACACACACACACAGCTATTTTTTTTTTTTATATCCCACATACACTTTTATTTTGTTTTGACAGTGTGAGTGCAAGTGAGTGACGGTGAGTTAGTGTGTGTGTGAAGGCCTGAGTGAGTGCCTGTCTGTGAGTGGATGAGAGGAATGGACAGGAGGACAGGAGAGAGGGATGGGGAGAGTAGGAGGAAGAGGAGCAGGTGGGCATCCCTGGTCAGGATAGGGGAGGGAGATCCGTGGGGCACAGGGGGAGCCACACTAGAGGAGGCACACAAAGTGCAGGGCCTGAGATGGCAGTGGGACGAGGGGTATGACATGGGGTGCATAGGGCCTGAGAGCCAAAGACAAGGCTCTCAACTATCTCATGGTGGTGCTGAGGAGGAGAGGATGTGTGATCCAAAGTACTCCACAGAGGAGAATAGGGTCCTGGTGGAGGCCATCATGTCGCGAGATCGGATCCTGTTCCCTAGGGGGAGAAGGTCCCTAGAATGGAGGCGAAGAGAGTGGTGAAGAAGAAAATGGGCAGGAGGCGCTACATGCAAGAGGCACTGGAGGTGGCCCGCCCCTGCACATACATTATGAATACTGGGAGGAGGTGCTGAAGAGGACCATGTCTGAGACCGCAGTACAGGATATCCCAGGATGGTCTGACACCGGAGACGAAAGCTGCCTCCAGGCCACAGGTAAGTGCATTAAAGTATACATACATACATACCATGGCCTAGCATTCCACACCACAAATCCAGAAACACAGCTTGGAGGGGGTTCAAACAAGGACAGAAAACATGACAAACCCATCATAAATGGAAATGGTCAAGTCCCTGTTTAACACCTTTCATGCTGTCTACAAGAACCTCATTCACAGCACAATAACTTCACACTATCATGTTTGAGGCAAAGATATAACTGTTGTGTATCGCAATGTCATACATAGTGACAAAGAAGTCAGCACACAACCCCTTGAGTGCTAGAAGGATAAGCAATGCATTGTTTGACAGTGCATTGGCTAGTCCCATGGCACTCAGGGGTTTACAGAGGATAGCAAGGAGGGGAATTTATGTTTTTCCAGGAGTATTGTTACTGCATTCCAGGCCTAGGTGTTGTAGATATAGGTAGTTAGTCCAAGTGGAATAGTCAAGGTTCAGCTGTCCTCATCATATGTAGCCTGAAGGGTGTGGATGGCCAGGGGGCATTCACCACCATTACAAACTCTTAAGGACATATGTGATCTCCAAGGCTCAACCATGTCGGGGGACATTCACTAGGGGGGAAGAAAGAGGTGAAAATGTGTACATATGACAATTGCAGTGTTATCGCTTCTGCAATCCCTGTCTTAGTCTGTGGAGCCAATGCACTGAGATTTAAACAACCTGGGACATTTCAATGCTTAGGCTCCATAGCATAAAATAGGAAAAAGTAGAAGTAATCTCCAATTACTTCCCATAACACTGCCCATGTTTGCTGTGTGTTTGCATTCTAGCTGTCCTGGGGTCTGTTTTGATGTGTCCTCCAGCTGAATGGGTTGTTGGGTTCCACAGTTCGTGTTTGTTGGTGTTTGCTGTGTCTGGTAGTGTTGCTGACATCATTGGTTGTACTCCGTAGTCACTGGTTATCACCGGTGCATTGATGTGTTTGCTGTTGAGGCCTAGGTGTTGGACATGCAATGGGTTAGTGTCATTCAAGGTGTGATGCTACAGTTTTGTTCACCACTTGGATCTTGAGAAATGGGGATAGCAAGAAAGTATGCCTTGCCATCCTCACTGCTTAGGATACACATGAGGACTAAAGCTACACCACTGTCAGTTAGTAGAATCAATGTATGGGATCATGTCAAGCTCAGCAATGTGTGTCAGGATGGTAACCAATGCATTGCAAAGCAATGCAATGGATACCATCCTGCCACTCATCAGTTCACATGTCAGTGTCATAGTCAGCACTCGAGTCATAACTCACATAACTAATTACATAATGTCATTTCCCCACACAGAATACATGCCATCACATGCGGAGGACTTAGGAGAAACCTCCACTGAGGAGCCCCCCCCACCCCCCCAGGGTGCTGCCACTCCCACCACAGCAGCGACAGCCCTACTTTGGCTACCAGTCTCCTCCAAAGCAGAGGCAGCCCTACTTTGGCCACCAGTCTCCTCCACAGCAGTGGCAGCCCTACTTTGGCCACCAGTCTCCTCCACGGCAGTGGCAGCCCTACTTTGGCCACCAGTCTCCTCCACAGCAGTGGCAGCTCTACTTTGGCCACCAGTCTCCTCCACAGCAGTGGCAGCCCTACTTTGGCCACCAGTCTCCTCCACAGCAGTGGCAGCCCTACTTTGGCCACCAGTCTCCTCCACAGCAGCGACAGCCCTACTTTGGCTACCAGTCTCCTCCAAAGCAGAGGCAGCCCTACTTTGGCTACCAGTCTCCTCCAAAGCAGAGGCAGCCCTACTTTGGCCACCAGTCTCCTCCACAGCAGTGGCAGCCCTACTTTGGCCACCAGTCTCCTCCACGGCAGTGGCAGCCCTACTTTGGCCACCAGTCTCCTCCACAGCAGTGGCAGCTCTACTTTGGCCACCAGTCTCCTCCACAGCAGTGGCAGCCCTACTTTGGCCACCAGTCTCCTCCACAGCAGTGGCAGCCCTACTTTGGCCACCAGTCTCCTCCACAGCAGTGGCAGCCCTACTTTGGCCACCAGTCTCCTCCACAGCAGTGGCAGCCCTACTTAGGCCACCAGTCTCCTCCACAGCAGTGGCAGCCATATCATTCCCACTAGGCATCACCACAGCACCAACAGCAGATCGGCATCCAGGTACCCCCCCCATGGGAAGGCACGTGATGCCAGAGACCGTTACAATGCCACCTCCTGGCCAATATAGGCCCCAGCCTCACGTGTGGCAAGAACCAAGGCAGGAGGAGAGTTTTGAATGGCAGCTGGACTTTGAATTATTTTGGCCTAATCGGCGAGCCAAAGCATCCCCAGGCCCAGGATGTTTCCACCCCACCTCCACCACCCACACCATCCATACTGTCAGGGGGTTGTATGTCAAAGATGTCCCCACAACCCCTCCACACATGTTCTCACCCTCATAAGGCTTCCCAGGTGCCATCAATACCACCACCTCTACCGCCTGAGGCGGAGCCACAGCAGGTTCACGGCCACACCCACAGCGGTCCTGGATGCAGAGTGCATGGCCATCCAGATAGAACAACTGAGGAAGATCAGGAGGTGCACCAGATCCCTCAGGCAGATGGAGAGCAACATTAAGCGCATCGTGGAAGGCATCAGGGCCATTGAGGACCAACAGGTCATCGGCAATAACCACCAGCTCCAGTTACACACCAGCATGATGGATGTCCTTGGCCACATGCTGGTCGAGATGCAGCACTCGAATCGCCAGGAGAACCAGCGCCAGGACACGACCCGGACATCACGTGAGGGGTAAAGTAATGCCTCCCCAGCCAGCACTGATCCACCTCCAGACCCCCTCGGGTAACCTGGAGGACTATGAGGGAATCCACCCCTGCAGCACCCCCCCAAAGCCCCTGCCAAAAAGAAGTAGTAAGGGCAACATTCTTCAGGCCTCTCAATAAATGAGCACGTCTTCATCAGATCTGTGTCCATGTATGTTTCCTATTCAAAAGGTTATTTGTTTGGCAGAGTTGTCTCCAATGCATTGCAAAGCTATGTAGTGAACAAAACTCGGCACATTCTTCTTGGGTGTAAGGTATTGGACAACAGGAGGGCATAGACACTGTAGCACAGTTGTCTCCAATGCATTGGAAAGCTATGCAGTCAACACAACACATGCGCAAAGAATGGTGTCACAAGGTTTTACAGCAGGGGTGAGCAAACACATCACATACAGGAACTTTTGTACAAGTTCAACTCACAGACCACATATCAAAGCCAAACAACATTAGGTGTTGTTCCATGATGTGACTTGAACTTGAACAACATGAACACATTAGATAGATCAACAGATCAACAATATGATCACAATTAAAACCCTGATGAGGGCGAGGTAATCAATGACACAAGATAGTCATATATGCTCATATGTTTAATTGACATCTACACAAACAGGTGTTCCTCACGGACGTGGATTCAACGTTTCACCAGGACGAACATCTGGCCCATAAGGGGTTAGGACATGGATGCCTGCAGAGACTGAAAATAAGATTGGAAAATGCACTGTGAACACAACATTCATGCTATTGCTGAACCATCATCATCCCCTTGAGTGCCAGAGGGAACACAACTGATTGCCCTGCAATGTTTTGTGTACCCCTCTAGCACTCTAAGGGTTAGCACATGGAATTCCAGAGTGGTATCCAATGCATTGCATGACATTGCATTGGATATCCCTCTGTGGCTCAAAGGGTTCTACAAGTGTCATGGCTATATTCAGCTTGGTAGATGTAGTTTTCCATCAGTACAACTTAATATGTGATGTACATGGCCAATTTGGTGTACCTGTGATCCCAGGTTGAAGGATGATGTCCTTGACATGCTAGGGCTGTGTCGATTGGTTCCTTTGGAGTGGAACAGATGGTTATTTTTGGTATGCGTGTGTTTGCATGCATTCCACAAATACAACCATGCTCACACATGCATGTTACTCACAGGTGAAGTAGTCCCTGATGAGCCTGGTTCGCATCTGTGTCCCGCTCAACATATCATCCTCTCCATTAGTGGGAACAGGGACCTCCATGGGCTGTTGTGGCTCAACATCCTCCACGAGACGTGTGTCCACAGCAATGTTATGTGATAGGGCACATGTCAGAGTCTCTCACACTACATCTGAGGAGGGTGGACTGTCAATTTTAAACAGCAGTAAGGTGTTGTCCATGAGCAGTCGTGTGGTTATAATAGACCAATGGTAAGGTGTGTTATCAAGGTAATTGTTTGCTGGTTTGTCTGTGGTTGGTGATGTGATTAGTTGTAATTGGTATGTACCTGTCGGGTGTGTGTTTTGTCTCCATTGGCTGCTGAGATTACATAGGTGAGCTTGATTTGTTTTTTGAGTGACAAGTGTGCATGTTGTGTTGTGTGTTAACCCTTGTTGTTCCAGGGTGTGTTGTGATGGCTTATGTTGTGCTGGTTTGTGTTACCTCTGTCCCTGTGTGGTTGCAGGATTCTTGTTTGTGACTTGTTTGTATGTTGTAGGCCAGTGGTTCGCAACCAGGGTGTCATAACATGTTAGTATGCCATGTGCACCAGCTCAGGGTGCCTCATTTTCCCATGATGCTATTTTCAGCATTGGTAACCTTAATTTTACACATTTTTTGAGCTATATGTCTATAGGACATATTATGTACTATATTCTCCTCAATGTCATTGACACTGTGGGACATAATGATAAGCATATGTTAATTTATTTTTGCAAATTTCATGGTGAATTCAAGGGGTGCCCTGGAACATCCACATTGCATGTTTGGGGTGTCTTGAATGGAGGAACTGTGAACCACTAGTCTAGGCCTTGTTGATGTATTTGCTCAGCATTGCAGGGGGTTAATTTTGACCTCCGTATGCTTGGGTTATGTTCTTGTCTGAACTGCTTCACTGTTTTATTTTCTCTGGTGGTTTTTACTCTGAGTTGTGTGGTATGCGACTGAATAAAATGAGTCTTAACTTTTCTGCCGATAAATGTTTCAATTTATCACTCGTTGTCCCTACCGCAAACATTTGTTGGCTCTGGGGTTAGCTTTTACATTGGCCTCAATGGGCAGTATTTTGTTGACCGTCGTTTTTTTCAAAACTGTCATTAGGTCTTCGTTGTGGGAACATTTGCATTGCTTACTTAGCTTTCAAAACCACTTTCACTGTCGTCCAATACAGGTTACTGGTAACTCTGGGAGGTGTCCGTCCCCTTTAAGTAGGCTAGGAACATTCTCTAAATGTATGCGGGGGTGGAGCCTCCCTTCCCTCTCAGGCTGCAGTCTACCCAGCCTGCCCAGAATTGTTTGTTCCTGTGTGTGAACACACCAGGTGGAGAACATCTCGTCAGTTTTTAGTTTCTTTTTTATTTTTCTGTCAAATATGGAATACCACCATTAGGCGGGTTACCTTTCCTGACAAATGCCCTCTACAAAGTGGCTAGCTCAGTGTCCAGGGCCTTTTGGTGGACCTTAAGCCCTGAAGGGGGAATATCTTGGTTACAAGTGCTTCCCCATGGATTACCTTTCTGAGGTAATTCTTACTACAGGGTAACCTGAAGACAGAAGATCTGCAGAAAGGTGAGCCACCCTTTGAGTGCTGAAGGTCCACTTGTCCCACAGTGTCCCTTTATTGGGCTTGTATTTGGGAGTTCTCATTGCGCACTCCGGCACTCATTGGGTGTATATGTGTATGTCTGTGGGTATTTGGAGCAGGTTTCTGTGGTAACTTAACCCTTCCTCTGCTGGTTTGACAGGTTTAATAGGGTTTTCTGGCACTTTTCTTACTGGATCAGTGTTTTCTCTATATGCATACATGTTCACTGCATGTCTTTCATGTTTTTAACTTGTAGTTTAACTTTTATTAAAATTGTGTACTGCGACTTTAAGGCGCGCTTTACCGCATAGACACCATTTCTCCATTTACTTTCTTTGGGTTAACACTGTTTGGGACGTATCTCTGTAACCGCTTCACACAGCGAATTCAGAGAGGGCTCATTTTAATTGTCTACCCTTGCTCTATCATCCGGTTTATAGTTCAAGTGTGTTGGGGGGCTTCGGGCGCTGTTTTGGGGTACTTTTTGGGAAAAACTACATTTCCCATGAGCTCTTGATTCGCTCCTAATTTCTGATTGGCTCCCATCGCGGCAGCCATTTTGGGCACTTTTCTCATTGAGTATCCTACACAGCGCTTGGACAATCCTTTTCTCCTCTGGATACTGACCCTTCGCCTGCCAGAACAGTCTATATTTAGCGTTTCTGGGGTGAAATATCAATCGTATACACTTCAATTGGGTGATTCATTGTACAGTTAGTTATTTTGACAATGAGAGAATGTCTATACCGCTGGTGCTAGGGGTTAGACTTAAGACTAAGGAAGTTGGGGTATCATTTACCCCCATTGCGCATTGCTCTTAATGTCACACAGGGCTACCTAGAGTGTTCTCTGGTCATTTCTGCCCAACAGGTTTTGAAGTTCCTGGCAGCAACCCAGGGCCTTCCAGCCATGCTATTGAGCCAGATTGGGTGCGAGAGTTTAAGGCTGCAACTGGAGACCTCAGGTCCACTTTACAGCTCTTTACATCCCGGATACAGGGGGGTACTTCAATTATGGCAGACCCCCTCTATTATCAGATCCTCCCTGCCTCAACCGCAGGGAGCACCTGATGCTGATGGTGAAGCTGATCCTGAAACCTCTACTGAGGGCCTGATCAGGGCTGTATTGTCCACTCTCAACATTCCATCAGTTCAGGGGGGTTCCCTCTGATGTTTTTCAGGTGCCTGCAAAGCCCCTTACTCATTTTCCTCCTAACCCAACTCTTGATTGTTTGGTTCTGACGCATGGACTACTCCGGTCACGTCCTTTTCAGTGTCTAGAAAGTTTGCTAAACTTTTCCCCTTTTCTGAAACAGAAATGACTGCATGGGTTCATCCCCATAAGGTGGACGCACCCATATCTAGACTGCCTAAATCTACTGTCTTACATGTTTCTGATGCTTCTGCGCTGTAAGATTGGACTGATAAGTAACTTGAGGTTCCCCTCAAGTCCATTTTCTCTTATATTGGCTCTGCTGTGCGTCCAGCCTTTACTGTTGCATGGATTATCCGGGCAGTTGCAGTCTGGACTGAGCAACTTACGATGGCGGTCCGTCAGGATGCGCCTACTTCGGAGAGATCGCATCTCCTTGCTATTATCTCTGTGGATCAACAATATGTTTCTGCTGCTGCCTTTGATGCCATCCGCATGATGGCAAGGGCCTCCGCTACTCCTGTGGTGGTTGGGCGTGCGCGTTGGCTTAAGATTTGGTCTGCTGTCACGGCTTCAAAAAAAAAAAAAAAAAGTTTTTCTTTCTTTGCCTTTTGATGGTACTTCCTTGTTTGGATCCGAACTTAAGGAACTAATTAGCGAGGCCTCGGGGGTTAGAGTACTCTTCTACGATTGGTCTTTAGAAAAAAAAAAAAAAAAGTGGCCGTTTACACGTAACCGGTCCTTTCGTTCCTTTCATTCTGAGACACGCACGACGGACCAGGTGGTTCCATCTGCTCCGCGTTCCTCCTTCAAGCCCATGCACCAATTGCAGCCCAAGGCCACATTCAAGCCCATGACTTTGTGACTGCTTCGGCATGACTCGCCAACACCGTGGGATGATCCAGTGTCGGACCCATGGACTTTTCTGGTAGTGTCTGTGGGATATAAGATCCCTTTCTTTTCTCTCCCACCTTTTCGTCTTTATCTTTCTCGTTCTCCTCAAGAAGTCGAGTGAAGCCGTCTGTTCGAAGATGCTATTCGGGCTCTTCTGGACTAGGTTGTCCTGGAACAGGTACCCCCTGCGGACAGGGGTTCAGGATTCTATTCAAGCCTTTTTGTGGTGACAAAAAAAAAAGGGACGGCGGATGCCGCCCTATTTTGGGTCTGTGAGATCTTAATTTCTTAGTGTGTATTGCACATCCCAATTCATCTAGAGCGCAGGCAGTATCTGAGGTTTGCCTGCGCCAGAGGTCATTTTTCAGTTTCAGCTACCATAGGTTTGACAATAGCCCCCCCAGGTTTTCCAACGGGTGTTGGGGGGCCTTGATATTGGTCCTCCATCGGGACGGCATCAGAGTGCCTTCGTACATGGACGACTTGCTGTAACGGATCCTACCCGTTACTGAGCCCTTGTCCGGACCTCAAACTATTTATCCAAAGACTATGGACATTTATTACTGTTTGGACTCTGTGCTGTTCCTTGGCGTACAAACTGCCCAGCTATTCCCTAAGAGACTTAAATTCATAGACTTTGGATCACATACTATGTTTAATGTATGGCGAACGTTTTAGTTATTGTATGTGGCATGTTTGAGGGTTTACTCCAAGGGAATAGGCAGTGAGGGGTTAATTATTTCAATATGTATTGCAGACTCCCAAATCTTTTGCTTAATTATTCAACCCCTGGCCATTGTTAAGGGAATGTATATTCTAGCCACTCAAGTCCTCGGAGTGAGAACTGTCCTGAGACCCCCTGCTGTGTGTGGTAATCCATTCACACCCCTCAGTCTGTGAGTCACCTATTGTATAGCCTGAAACTCTGTTGCCAGTCCTTTGTATTATATTTTGTGAGTTGATTACCTCTGTGAATGCTCTCATTGTGTCAGCCCTTGCCTTTTGTCTGATGTGTTATGATTTAATCATGTTCCCTATTGTATCAGGTTTACCCATGTGATCCAATGTACAGTACTGTATATAAATATCTGTGGTTTGTGATAATAAAAAGAGTTCTGTTTGGAGTGAACCAGGAGTCCTGGAGTCTTGTATTGCTTATGGTCTAAAGTATCCACTCTGATACCCATCTGCGCCAAGTATCCTGAATCGTCGACCGCCTGCTGCCAGTTTCCTGCGACCTAACTTTGTGGACTGTCAGGCGGCAACGTGGACTCTTCCCTGCTTCCAGCGATCCTGCGGCTGTTTCCAGTGACTGTCCATACTTCAACTGGTGCATCCGACGGCGCTTATCTGCGTTGAGAAGGAGAGACCCGGGAACAACGGCGGAAGGCGACGCGGTCCCTTCTCAGCTTCCGTTACATTGGTGGCATAGCGGTGGGATTTCTCCTTCATATTGGGTGCAGCAATTGAGGCATGGCAGATAAAGCAGTGCTGGCAGACACTCTGGGAGCATACGAGGATCGCTACAGCGCCATCCAAATACAGTGGTGGACCCGGCTGGGCGATGTTATCTACGACTTCGTTCCAGAGTTGGATGCATGCATTACAGAGGAGCTCAGAGTACAGGAGGAGTACTGGGACTTTGTTAAACACCTGGACCAGGAATATGGATCCGAGGGCCTTTTTGACTGGTGCCCAGCCCGCTTGCGATGGGACATCCAAGGGCTGGTATGGAACGCCTACCACATGGACTCTACTTTTGGGTGCCCTGACTCCAGCAGATACTGGGAGATCCTGGACAAAAGAGAGGACCGTTTTGGTGGATACATTCCTGCGGACTGCCAGGGAAATTTGGATATTCTGGCAGGATGTGAATGGGACCTGGAGCAACTATATGCTGGGTTCATTCGAGAGGTCCGGGAATTCCAAAAAGAGGAAGAAGAATGGGGGGGTAACGCATCTGAGGAGGACTTCAGCGACTTTGAGGGCCAGGATTGTGTTACCCCTGTTCACTCCACACTGGTGAGTGGGAATTCGTTCCTCACCAGTGCCCCTGTTGTTGCCCCTGCATCAGGAAGTGGGAAAATCGTCCTTCCTGATACCCCTTTGCCCCTGAACTGTATTTTCCCTGAGCTGAGGAGTGGGAATGCGTTCCTCCTCAGTGAAGAAGATGCCTCGGCATCAGGGAATGGGACAGACGTCTCCCCTGAAACGAATGTTGCCCCTTACCCTGCCTTCCCAGCTGCGGTGGATGAGACGCAGGTCCCCACCAGCAGCAATTGTATGTCCCAACTGATGGGTAGGAGTGAGCCCATCAGTCCCCATGACCTCCCTGCTGTAGTGGGCGTAAGAGAGCCCACCAGCAGCCCCAAGATGTTGCTCCCTGTGGGATTGGAAGATGCCCTGGGAGCGGAGCCGTGCGTGCTCCCCAGGATCGTAGGTAATGCCGCCTGGAGGGATGGGACTGCGGTCTCCCTCAAGGCAGAAGAAGGGCCTGTGTGTAATGTCCTACAGGAGGAGAACCCCAGTGGGCTGGGAGAAAGCAGTGCTGCTGGCCCTCCTGAAGAAATGGACTGTGAACTGATGGGTGGGAGCGCGGTCCCCATCAGCCCTTGTGAATCCCCTGCTGTAGTGGGTGTGAAAGAGCCCACCAGCGGGCCTAAGATGTTGTCCCTGGTGGGGGTGGAAGATGTCCTGGGAGCAGAGCCGTGCATGCTCCCCAGGATTACAAGTAATGCCGCCTGGAGGGATGGGACTGCTGTCTTCCTCCAGGCAGAAGAAAGGCCTGTGTGTGATGGCCTACAGGAGGAGGACCCCAGCGGACTGGAAGAGAATAGTGCTGCTGGACCTCCTGCGGATGTGTCGTATGACCTGATGGGTGGGGAAGAGTGCCCCATCAGTTTCCCTGAGACCCCTGGCCTAGTGAGTGGGGCCACGGTCTTCATTAAGGAGCCTGTTATTACCCCTGCTGTGGTGAAGGAGACGCAGGTCCCCACCAGCAGCCCTAGTCTGCCCCCTGTTGTTAGTGCCCT
Organism: Rhinophrynus dorsalis; assembly: GCA_037306005.1. Lineage (NCBI taxonomy): Eukaryota > Metazoa > Chordata > Amphibia > Anura > Rhinophrynidae > Rhinophrynus > Rhinophrynus dorsalis. The sequence goes on from CM074722.1 coordinate 390,155,432, forward strand.
GGAGAAAGGGAAGATGGTGTTCTCCAGGTGCCTGAGTAAAATTGTTGGGAGGTTTGGGAGTGCCTCCCTTCTGAAGAAAAGAAGTGGCTCTGAGGAGGAGGCCCCGAACGCCAAGGAGATCAGCCGATTGCCCCTTTACAGCGCTGATTCCTTGGATATCCACCTCTCTGTGACCCCTGGCTTGGTGGAGGGGAGCGAATCCACCGAGTCCTGTGAACCCTCTGTTGTGGTGTGTAGGAGTGAGCACACCACCCCTTGTTTTGCCCTGACTCTGGTGAAGGGAAGTAAGCTCACCAGCAGCCCCACGGAGGTGACCCCCATGGAGATTGCCCTGGAACAAGAGTGTTTACGACTCAGGGACACAAATGTTCTTGGCAGGGGAAGTGGGATTACAAGCTTTCCCAGTGGTCAAGGGAACCCTGAGCTGGTGAGGGAGGAGACAGTCCTCACTAGGGATGTTGCTGGGGCCCCTGAATTTCCTGAGCTCTGCCTGGGGGGTGGGAATGTGTCCCAGAACGTTGCCCCAGCCCAGGAGAGTGGGACAAACATCCTCTCCTGTTCCTCTGGGGCAGTGGCCCAACTAAAAGGGGGAGATATGCCTATCTCCCCACACTCTGATGCACAGAAGCCAGAGACACAATTGCCCCAGGAAGATCCCCCTTATAGACTGGCTTTGGACCCTGAGCCCCTGGCCCCAGACCCAGGAACATTGAACCCCAACTCTGCATGGAGCCTGGCCCAGGGAAGGCCACCCCATTTGTTGACTGCCAGGACAAACAGGCATCAGTTCCCCTGGCCCAGCATTAAAGACAATGGGGCTTACATTTTCTTCCCTGGCCCAGGATAAGGGCCTTGTTCTCTACTGCCAGGCTCGGAGAAGGGGCTTATGTTATCTCCTGGCCCAGGACAAGGGGCGCAGCTATTCTCTCCTGGCCCAGGACAAGGGGCTTGCTTGTTGTTTCCCTGGCCCAGGACAAGGGGCTCCACACTTGTGACTGGCCTAGGACCAAGGCCGCTGGACTAACGAACAGTCCAGACAAGCGGCTCACAGTAGGAAGGCTCTCCTAGAGTCCCAAGCCAGCATTTACTACCGCAACCGCTGGCTTGGTACAAAAAAGAGGGAGAAATGTAACGGATCCTACCCGTTACTGAGCCCTTGTCTGGACCTCAAACTATTTATCCAAACACTATGGACATTTATTACTGTTTGGACTCTGTGCTGTGCCTTGGTGTACAAACTGGCCAGCTATTCCCTAAGAGAAAGACTTAAATTCATAGACTTTGGATCACATTCTATGTTTAATGTATGGCGAACGTTTTAGTTATTGTATGTGGTATGTTTGAGGGTTTACTCCAAGGGAATAGGCAGTGAGGGGTTAATTATTTCAATATGTATTGCAGACTCCCAAACCTTTTGCTTAATTATTCAACCCCTGACCATTGTTAAGGGAATGTATATTCTAGCCACTCAAGTCCTTGGAGTGAGAACTGTCCTGAGACCCCCTGCTGTGTGTGTAAATCCATTCGCACCCCTCAGTCTGTGAATCACCTATTGTATAGCCTGAAACTCTGTTGCCAGCCCTTTGTATTATATGTTGTGAGTTGATTACCTCTGTGAATGCTCTCATTGTGTCAGCCCTTGCCTTTTGTCTGATGTGCTATGATTTAATCATGTTCCCTATTGTATCAGGTTTACCCATGTGATCCAATGTACTGTACTGTATATAAATATCTGTGGTTTGTGATAATAAAAAGAGTTCTGTTTGGAGTGAACCAAGAGTCCTGGAGTCTTGTATTGCTTATGGTCTAAAGTATCCACTCTGATACCCATCTGCGCCAAGTATCCTGAATCGTCGACCGCCTGCTGCCAGTTTCCTGCGACCTAACTTTGTGGACTGTCAGGCGGCAACGTGGACTCTTCCCTGCTTCCAGCGATCCTGCGGCTGTTTCCAGTGACTGTCCATACTTCAACTGGTGCATCCGACGGCGCTTATCTGCGTTGAGAAGGAGAGACCCGGGAACAACGGCGCAAGGCGACGCGGTCCCTTCTCAGCTTCCGTTACATTGGTGGCATAGCGGTGGGATTTCTCCTTCATATTGGGTGCAGCAATTGAGGCATGGCAGATAAAGCAGTGCTGGCAGACACTCTGGGAGCATACGAGGATCGCTACAGCGCCATCCAAATACAGTGGTGGACCCGGCTGGGCGATGTTATCTACGACTTCGTTCCAGAGTTGGATGCATGCATTACAGAGGAGCTCAGAGTACAGGAGGAGTACTGGGACTTTGTTAAACACCTGGACCAGGAATATGGATCCGAGGGCCTTTTTGACTGGTGCCCAGCCCGCTTGCGATGGGACATCCAAGGGCTGGTATGGAACGCCTACCACATGGACTCTACTTTTGGGTGCCCTGACTCCAGCAGATACTGGGAGATCCGGGACAAAAGAGAGGACCGTTTTGGTGGATACATTCCTGCGGACTGCCAGGGAAATTTGGATATTCTGGCAGGATGTGAATGGGACCTGGAGCAACTATATGCTGGGTTCATTCGAGAGGTCCGGGAATTCCAAAAAGAGGAAGAAGAATGGGGGGGTAACGCATCTGAGGAGGACTTCAGCGACTTTGAGGGCCAGGATTGTGTTACCCCTGTTCACTCCACACTGGTGAGTGGGAATTCGTTCCTCACCAGTGCCCCTGTTGTTGCCCCTGCATCAGGAAGTGGGAAAATCGTCCTTCCTGATACCCCTTTGCCCCTGAACTGTATTTTCCCTGAGCTGAGGAGTGGGAATGCGTTCCTCCTCAGTGAAGAAGATGCCTCGGCATCAGGGAATGGGACAGACGTCTCCCCTGAAACGAATGTTGCCCCTTACCCTGCCTTCCCAGCTGCAGTGGATGAGACGCAGGTCCCCACCAGCAGCAATTGTATGTCCCAACTGATGGGTAGGAGTGAGCCCATCAGTCCCCATGACCTCCCTGCTGTAGTGGGCGTAAGAGAGCCCACCAGCAGCCCCAAGATGTTGCTCCCTGTGGGATTGGAAGATGCCCTGGGAGCGGAGCCGTGCGTGCTCCCCAGGATCGTAGGTAATGCCGCCTGGAGGGATGGGACTGCGGTCTCCCTCAAGGCAGAAGAAGGGCCTGTGTGTAATGTCCTACAGGAGGAGAACCCCAGTGGGCTGGGAGAAAGCAGTGCTGCTGGCCCTCCTGAAGAAATGGACTGTGAACTGATGGGTGGGAGCGCGGTCCCCATCAGCCCTTGTGAATCCCCTGCTGTAGTGGGTGTGAAAGAGCCCACCAGCGGGCCTAAGATGTTGTCCCTGGTGGGGGTGGAAGATGTCCTGGGAGCAGAGCCGTGCATGCTCCCCAGGATTACAAGTAATGCCGCCTGGAGGGATGGGACTGCTGTCTTCCTCCAGGCAGAAGAAAGGCCTGTGTGTGATGGCCTACAGGAGGAGGACCCCAGCGGACTGGAAGAGAATAGTGCTGCTGGACCTCCTGCGGATGTGTCGTATGACCTGATGGGTGGGGAAGAGTGCCCCATCAGTTTCCCTGAGACCCCTGGCCTAGTGAGTGGGGCCACGGTCTTCATTAAGGAGCCTGTTATTACCCCTGCTGTGGTGAAGGAGACGCAGGTCCCCACCAGCAGCCCTAGTCTGCCCCCTGTTGTTAGTGCCCTGGAGAAAGGGAAGATGGTGTTCTCCAGGTGCCTGAGTAAAATTGTTGGGAGGTTTGGGAGTGCCTCCCTTCTGAAGAAAAGAAGTGGCTCTGAGGAGGAGGCCCCGAACGCCAAGGAGATCAGCCGATTGCCCCTTTGCAGCGCTGATTCCTTGGATATCCACCTCTCTGTGACCCCTGGCTTGGTGGAGGGGAGCGAATCCACCGAGTCCTGTGAACCCTCTGTTGTGGTGTGTAGGAGTGAGCACACCACCCCTTGTTTTGCCCTGACTCTGGTGAAGGGAAGTAAGCTCACCAGCAGCCCCACGGAGGTGACCCCCATGGAGATTGCCCTGGAACAAGAGTGTTTACGACTCAGGGACACAAATGTTCTTGGCAGGGGAAGTGGGATTACAAGCTTTCCCAGTGGTCAAGGGAACCCTGAGCTGGTGAGGGAGGAGACAGTCCTCACTAGGGATGTTGCTGGGGCCCCTGAATTTCCTGAGCTCTGCCTGGGGGGTGGGAATGTGTCCCAGAACGTTGCCCCAGCCCAGGAGAGTGGGACAAACATCCTCTCCTGTTCCTCTGGGGCAGTGGCCCAACTAAAAGGGGGAGATATGCCTCTCTCCCCACACTCTGATGCACAGAAGCCAGAGACACAATTGCCCCAGGAAGATCCCCCTTATAGACTGGCTTTGGACCCTGAGCCCCTGGCCCCAGACCCAGGAACATTGAACCCCAACTCTGCATGGAGCCTGGCCCAGGGAAGGCCACCCCATTTGTTGACTGCCAGGACAAACAGGCATCAGTTCCCCTGGCCCAGCATTAAAGACAATGGGGCTTACATTTTCTTCCCTGGCCCAGGATAAGGGCCTTGTTCTCTACTGCCAGGCTCGGAGAAGGGGCTTATGTTATCTCCTGGCCCAGGACAAGGGGCGCAGCTATTCTCTCCTGGCCCAGGACAAGGGGCTTGCTTGTTGTTTCCCTGGCCCAGGACAAGGGGCTCCACACTTGTGACTGGCCTAGGACCAAGGCCGCTGGACTAACGAACAGTCCAGACAAGCGGCTCACAGTAGGAAGGCTCTCCTAGAGTCCCAAGCCAGCATTTACTACCGCAACCGCTGGCTTGGTACAAAAAAGAGGGAGAAATGTAACGGATCCTACCCGTTACTGAGCCCTTGTCTGGACCTCAAACTATTTATCCAAACACTATGGACATTTATTACTGTTTGGACTCTGTGCTGTGCCTTGGTGTACAAACTGGCCAGCTATTCCCTAAGAGAAAGACTTAAATTCATAGACTTTGGATCACATTCTATGTTTAATGTATGGCGAACGTTTTAGTTATTGTATGTGGTATGTTTGAGGGTTTACTCCAAGGGAATAGGCAGTGAGGGGTTAATTATTTCAATATGTATTGCAGACTCCCAAACCTTTTGCTTAATTATTCAACCCCTGACCATTGTTAAGGGAATGTATATTCTAGCCACTCAAGTCCTTGGAGTGAGAACTGTCCTGAGACCCCCTGCTGTGTGTGTAAATCCATTCGCACCCCTCAGTCTGTGAATCACCTATTGTATAGCCTGAAACTCTGTTGCCAGCCCTTTGTATTATATGTTGTGAGTTGATTACCTCTGTGAATGCTCTCATTGTGTCAGCCCTTGCCTTTTGTCTGATGTGCTATGATTTAATCATGTTCCCTATTGTATCAGGTTTACCCATGTGATCCAATGTACTGTACTGTATATAAATATCTGTGGTTTGTGATAATAAAAAGAGTTCTGTTTGGAGTGAACCAAGAGTCCTGGAGTCTTGTATTGCTTATGGTCTAAAGTATCCACTCTGATACCCATCTGCGCCAAGTATCCTGAATCGTCGACCGCCTGCTGCCAGTTTCCTGCGACCTAACTTTGTGGACTGTCAGGCGGCAACGTGGACTCTTCCCTGCTTCCAGCGATCCTGCGGCTGTTTCCAGTGACTGTCCATACTTCAACTGGTGCATCCGACGGCACTTATCTGCGTTGAGAAGGAGAGACCCGGGAACGACGGCGGAAGGCGACGCGGTCCCTTCTCAGCTTCCGTTACACTTGCCTTTTGCAACCATTATCTGCGGACCTTCTTCATCAGCTGGTCCAGACCTGCATTCACTTCCGTACACATCATGGTTGGATTGCGAACTTGGTCAAGTCTGACCTTGTTCCGTCTCGGCACCTGGGTCTTCTGTTCGATACTCAGAGGTGCATGATTTTTCTACCGGATGAGGTAACCATGAATTTGCTCAAAGGGTCTCTATGATCCTATCCTGCTATTGGATACTGGTTCCGAAGTTGTCTTCTCTGGTGGGGTAGGTCATCTCCACGATAGAGGCGGTTCCATTTGCCATGGTACACACCAGGGAACTTCAGGGATTTGTGATACGGACATGCAGGGTCCGACTGATCATCAAACACTATCGATCACCCCCCCATGTCGAATTCAGCTTGGAGTGGTGGTTGGGCCTTCCGATCTCCTACAAGGAAGATCCTTCCGGATTCCCTACTGGGCCGAGGTCACAACGGATGCCAGCCTTCTGGGCTGGGGAGCTGTTCTGGGTTGCTTTTGTGCTCAGGGGAAGTGGTCCATTGAGGAGTCCCTTCTTTCCATCATTGGGAGTGTCACCTGGAGGACGGGCCAGTCTGAGTGGAGTCCGAGTTCGCCACGGCAGTGGCTTACATCGACAGACAGGGCGGGACAAGAAGTCTCGCCGCTTGGTTAGAGGTCAAGGCCATTCTGTCCTGGGCAAAGGTTCATGTTCCGATCATTTCCGCAGTGCTCATTCCAGGCGTAGACAACGTCATGGCAGACTTCCTCAGTCGTCACACAGTCGACAGCGGAGAGTGGGAACTACATCCGGAGGTGTTTCAACTTCTGGTTCTGAGATGGGGAATGCCCCAGTGGATCTGATAGCAATGGGACACAACAGGAAGGTTCCGCCGTTTTGCTCTCTGTGGAGCGTCACTCTGACTCTGCTGCTGATACAATGTCCATTCCTGGACATTCTCTGGCCATTTTTCCTCTCTCTCTCTCTCTCTCTCTCTCTCTCTCTCCCTATGTTTTATATGGGCGTTACAGACATTGTAATTGGTACGTTGTCCGGTAATTCTGATTGTTCGGGATTGACATCGTCAACCCTGGTATCCGGAGTTTATGACCCTATCTGTGGTGGAGCCATTTCGGCTCCCCTCTCGTCCAGCTCTTCTTCTACAGGGTTATCTGTGGAAGACGATGTTCTTCGGCTCAATTTGACGGCCTGTATGTTGAATCCTCTATGTTATGGAAGAAAGGGTTTTCTTCTGCTGTGGTTTCTACTATGCTTAGTGTCATAAGCCTTTTTCTTCCACGATCTATCACCGTGTCCGGTCGATATTTGTGTCTTGGTGTGCTGACAGAGATCTGTCTCATGACTTTGATCTTCCCACTGTCCTGTCCTTTTGGTTGGACAGTGTTGGCAAGGGATTCAGTCTGAGTTCTCTTACGGTTCTTACTTCGGCGCTTTGTCGTTTTCCAGAAACGCATTGCTATCTTCCTGACTTCAGAGGTTTCTTCCAGGGTGTTGCTAATGTGCGCCCTGCCTTTTGGAGTCTGGCTCCTCAGTGGGACCTTAATCTGGTTTGGGGGTTCTCCAGCGTTCCCCCTTTGAGTCCTTGGCTACTATTCCTTTGCGCCTTTTGTCGTGGAAGATGGCCTTTCCTCCATCTATTGTGTCAGTTGGCCAGGCGGCGGACTTGCAAGCTCTGTCCTGTAACCACCTTATATGGTGTTTCACAAGGATAAGGCTGTGCTTCGCACCTCTTGGAGTCCTTGCCTAAAGTGGTCTCCGAGTTCCACATCAATCAGGAGATTGTGGTGTCCTCTTTCTGCCCTAACCCTTCCTTTGTCAAGGAGAGGGATCTCTACTTGTTGGATGTTGTGCGTTGTCTCAAGTTTTTTATGTTCATCGCACTGAGTCTATTAGGAAGTCTGACGCCCTGTTCGTCATTCCTGAGGGTCCTAGGGCAGGGAGACCGGCATCCGGGGTACCTTTTGCATCTTGGATTATGTCTTCTAATTGAGAAGCTTACAAGTTGGGGGCTAAGCATGTTCCCTTTTGGGTTACAGCCCATTCTATCAGGTCATTTGGGGTCTCTTGGGCCTCCAAGAATCAAGCGTATGCCGCTCAATTGTGCCGGCCGGCCACTTGGTCTTCTGTGCACCCCTTCTTGAAGCACTACCGTGTGGATGTGCTGGCCTTGGCTGATGCCAGCTTTGGGAGGAAGGTCCTGGAGGCAGTTTTGCCTGTCTAAGATCTTTCTTTTCTGCGGTTTTCAGTGCTTCCTTACTGTTGAGCCCTATTGGCTCTGGTTCAGTGTGCTGTGTAACAGTTCTTGGGGTCTGTTTTTACCTCTAGTTGGTGTCCGTTGACACCTCTGGTTAGTTGGGATCTCTGACCGGTTGGTTCATGGAGGTCCTGGTGACTTTGGGGGCCTTGCGCCTGGTCCTTGCCTTCTTCCCACCTCAGGGTAACTCAATGGTTGGACATCCCAGAGTTACCAGTAACCTGTATTGGACGACAGTGAAAATAGGATTTTAGTCTTACCTGTTAAATCTTTTTCACTTAGTACATACAGGTTACTGGTCTTCCACCCTGTCAAGAGACCATGCTTGGCTCTCCTGTGGCATTATGTGGGAGTCCTTCGGGGCATGCTCACAGGAGTCTCTTTTCCTTCTACTATCTAGTCTGGTTAGTTCTCAAACAATTCTGGGTAGACTGCAGCCTGAGAGGGAAGGGAGGCTCCACCCCCTGCATACATTTAGAGAATGTTCCTGCCTACTTAAAGGGGACTGACGCCTCCCAGAGTTACCAGTAACCTGTATGGACTAAGTGAAAAGGATTTAACAGGTAAGACTAAAAACCTATTGTCGCCAGTTTTTTCTGCCGACACCAACATTTGGATCAAGCCCTGAATTCCTTATTGTGCTTATGGCCACGAGCATATATCTTAGCAGCTCTCAACACCCAATATTATACTGCCCACCACACAGATACTTCTCAAATCAGCTTTTTCCCAAAGATAACTACTCAAAGAGAGCGAAAAAGAACAACAGTACAAGAAGAGATAGAGGAGCTCTCAATTGCTCATCTTAGAAATACATCAAAATAAACAAAATTCCCTCCTGCAGCTGGTGAGAGAGTATGCTACAGTCTCTGAGGAAAGAATTCTGCACTGGCTTTTTTTTTTGTTTAACTGGGATTTTTGATTAGCAATGGGCGAAAATTCCCATTTGGTTACCACAGGAAACTTTGCAAAAAAAAAAAAATGCATGGTTAGCTGCTTTCCCGTTGGGAAATTTCACCCATAGAAAACCTGTATATTTTCTACCTTTTGTTAGGAGCACAGAAAAATTGCCAAAACCGGCAGAATCTGGCATGGTGTACTGTAGGAGAAAAGCAGTCTGGAAGGAGACAGAGCGTGGAAAAAAAGTTTAAATCAAAAATAAGAAAAATATAGTTCTTAATTAGTGGTTCATCGTGCTGGCTGACACTATGATCAACTCCACTGTAGGAAAGAAAAAAGCCAGTTGTTGGATGGCTCCTTTGGCTAGTGACTCAGTCTCTGATGAGAAGTCAGTCAGTAACAATAGCGTAACCACTGGTGCTAAAGGGACTGGGATCCCACATTCCCCAGACCACCACCAATGTTTAAAAAGCACTGACCCTGATGCTAGTGACTGAATCATTAGCAGGGTTAGGTAAAACATAGTAACAAAGTAACATGGTTGATAAGGCTGAAAAAAGACATGTCCATCAAATCCAGCCCATGCCAGATCACCCCTGTTGATCCAAGGGAAGGCAAAAAAAACAAAACAACAAACATTGAAGCCATTTCCATTTAAGCCCCAAGTTAGTAAAAAAAAAAAAAAAAAAAAATCCTTCCTGACTCCAAATGGCAGTCAGATAGTTCCCTGGATCAACAACCTATCTGCATTGCAGCCATCTGTCATAATTCTCAATATTATTCTGTGCTAAATAGGTATCCATTGCTTTTTTGTTTAAAACAGTTACAGCATCTGCAAGCACAATATCCCAAGGCAAAATTCCATAGATTTTGCTGTCCTTACTCTAAAAAGTCCCTGCCTTTGTCTTAGTAGAATGTGCCTTTCCTCTACTCTTACAGGATGACCTCTTGTCCTTAGCTCAGCTCTTTACCTAAATAATGTATTTAATAGTTCTTTGTGTTGACCTTGAATATATTTGTAAATGATAATCATACCACTCCTTAGATGTCTCTTCTCTAATGTAAACAAACCCAGTTTGGCTAGTCTATCTTTATAACTCAGATACTCTTATCTTTCATCAATTTTGTTGCACGTCTCTGCAATTTTTCCAGTTCAATATTGTGTTTTGTATTTTTTTTTTTTTTTTTTTTTAAGGAACTGGTGCCCAGAACTGTACTCCATTTTCTAGATAAGGCCTTACCAAGGATTTATACAGAGGAAGTATTATATTAGCATCCTGTGCATCTATGCCTTTTTTATGCAGGATTGTACCCTGTTTGCTCTTGCAGCACCTAAGTGACCCTGCACACTGCTGTGATGTCTATTGTCTATCAGTACTCCTAAATATCTCTAAGGAGGATTACTCAAGTTGTTTCCCATTTAGTGTATATGAAGCATGTTTGTTTCTACAGCCCAAGTGTGTAACATTACATTTATCTACATTATATGTCATCTGACATTTTTCTGCCCATTCATTCAGTTTATCTAAATCCTTCTGCAGAGGAAAAACATCCAGCCCTGTATGTATTTCCGTACTCCGTTTAGTGTAATCAGCAAAGATTGAGATGCTACTTTCAATGCCCACTTCTAGTCTAGATCATTAATAAATTAAAAAGCATTGGGCCCAGGACTGAACCCTGCGGCACCCCACTTATAATCTTAGACCAATTTGAAAAAGTTCCATTTACAACAACTCTCTGCCATCTATCATTTAACCAGTTCTCAATCCATGTACAGATATCACCTCCCAAACTGAAGCCTTTTAATTTATGCAGTAACCTGTTGTGAGGCACACTATCAAAGGCTTTTGAAAAAAAATCAAAGTATACTACATAAATAGCAATTCCTTTGTACAAATTACTACTTACACTTTTGTAAAATGCAAGTAAATTAGTGTGACATTATCTATTCTTCATAAAACCATGCTGACTCCTACTAATAACATTGTTTGTCTTCACATAGTTCTGAATACTGTCATTTAGTAACCCTTACCCACGATGGAAGTCAAGCTCACAGGTTTATAATTTCCTGGTTTGGATCTTGCCCCCCTTTTTTGAACAATTGAACTTTGTTGGCTTTCCTCCAGTCACAGGGCATTATTCCTGATGAAAGTGAATCAATACAGATTAAAGGGGAACTACCACCCCGCAAAAACTGTATGTTAATTAAGTCTTCATCTGGCGACTAGCTGCTTAGTAGCGCTAGTCGCCTGAAATATTACCTGGTTTCAAAGATTTTCTGCTTATTTGGAGGCTGACAGTAGCAGGAAGCACAGACATCTTGCCATAGTGACGTCCATGCGTCTTCGCTGTCAGTCCCTTTTTGAGCCGGCCGGAGCAGGCGCATGGACGTCAGTATGGCAAGATGTCCATGCTTCTTGCTACTGTCGGCCTCCGAATAAGTAGAAAATCTTTGAAACCAGGTAATATTTCTGGCGACTAGTGCTACTAAGCAGCTAGTCGCCAGATGAAGACTTTATTAACATACAGTTTTTGCGGGGTGGTAGTTCCCCTTTAAGTATAATGGTCTTGCTATTACTGAACTAAGTTCCTTAACCCCTTAAGGACCAGCGGTCCAGGGAAGTTACCTTCCCTTAAGGACCGCTTTGATCCTTGCTGACGCGCTGGTACACGTGACCTGTTAAGCGTACCAGCGTGCTGCTTTGAGGCCTAAGAGAGATTGCTCCGGTCTTGGAGCGGTCAATTTTAGGCCCCATTTTTACTTACAGTGCTCCCGGTAGAGCACTGTAAGTAAAAAGTACGTGACGTGCTATGACCTTCACCGGTCCTTAAGGGTATTAGGACCATGACGTCATCGTACGTCACGTAGTCCTTAAGGGGTTAAGTACCCTTGGGTGTATACAATCAGGTCCAGGAGTTTTATTCAATATAAAGTATTCCAGTCTCTCTTGGACTTTGTCCTCAGTAAGCCATGAACATGATAGAAGACATTCTATGGTTTTGTCTATTTGCCCATAGCCTGTCATTGTTGCTTCCTTTGTATATACAGAAGCAAAGAATGTATTTAGGGTGTCAGCTATAGCCTTATCCTCACTAATCAATTCACTTGTCTCAACCTTAAAAGGACCAATATCATCCTTAATCTTTTCGTTATCAATATACTTGTAAATTTGTTTAGGAATTTTCTTGTGCTCATATTCAATTTTAGCTAGCGTAGTTGCTTGTTTGCAGATTTTATTACATTCTTTATATTTTTATAAATGATGTATCTGACCCTTCTGACCCTTGTGATCACTACTTCTTAAATGATACTTTACCTGTATACTGTTAACCCTATGCATTCCAGAGAGGTATCGCGTTGGATACCTCTCTGGTACACAAGGGGTTAATCATGTCAGGATTGCTTGAGAGCACTAGGTCAAGCCAGGCCTCTTTTCTAGTTGGCTTCTCTACTAGTTGGGACATAAAAAAAATTGTCATTAATCATACTTAAAAAATAATTTCCCTTTGTTGTGCTGGAAGGCATATTGCTCCAGTCAGTTTCACATCCCGTTTGGTTTCCACAGGATATTTTACAGAATACATGTGGTTTTCCACTTTTCCCATTGGAAATTTTGGCCATAGAGAAACCCATAGATTTTCTGGTGTTTTGCCAAGATCACAGAAAATCTTGCGAGAATGATTCCATTTCCCACCCTCAGTTGTAGGAGGGGACAGATTTAGGTTACTATGTAACAGAGAGTTGTACTGGATCTACACTTGTGACACATTGAAGCTGAAGGCATTGAATGATAAGTTGGACACATTTACTTTTTTGAATTGTATCTTGGTTGATTTTTTTTTTTTTTATAATTTGTTTTATTTTTATATTTGTATTTATTTTAATTTTAGATTTATATTTTTGTTATTATTTTGTATTAATGTAGAATCTTTATATTCCTCTCTTTCCTATCAAGGTTGTGGGGAGGGTAGGGAGGTTGACTACGGCTTAGAGGTGCCATGTGCCTTGTGCTGTCATACTAGGGTGACCTCTGATAATGGGAAGTGTGAGGTCCCATGTCAGAGAAACCAGGGGACATCTTGGCAGTTGGCATAGGATACTGTTACATATGCCTTGTTTTTGTTGGATTCGACCAGAGATCATTTTTTCCAATTTTGTATAAACTGGATGAAAGTCCCTCATGGTCGCATACTGATTTCCACTCTATTATATGGCATAAGGCATTTGCATTTTATCCGAGGAGAAAGGGAAAAGGTAGGCGTTCACATGGGTGTATTATAGGAATATCTCCTTTAAGAGAATCATGCGGATATACTTGAATAGGCTGAAAGTGTTAATATACACACAGGAAGGGGTTACAGAATGTAAGGTAGCAATTAATTGGACAATACTAGGTTAGAGATTTGATAGGCCAGCCAACCTTTTAAATATACATTAGTTCAATGGCTTCTATATCTTATTTCTCCCTGAAGAAGTGCCGTGGGGGGCATGAAACACGTTGGACAATATAGAGCCATAGGTTGTTTTTATTACTGGAGACACAAAGTGAAGAACGGAACTGACAATACGGCACTTTGATCATTACTTGCATCAAAGCTGATGTCCATCTTTGCCCACTACAGAGCTGATCAAAGAGACCTGACATAAGCATACAAAATACAACAGCCTCCCGCAGTCCTCACCCCGTTGAACTTTGAAGAGACTCAATGATCCAAGTGTATTCTTGAAAAGCAATAAAAACTGCTGTGAGCAGTACAAAGATCTGCAGGAATCCAGCTAAGTACTGTCTATCATATGCTTAGAGCCATTATTAGGGGTTCATTGAGGCTAACGGTTGGGGGCAAGCATGCAGGACTAGGATATCTTGTTGTTACTATCAAGTCTGGAGAGTATTACTGTGGATTACAAATATTTTAATGCATGCAGGAAGATGGAGTATTTCCATTGACTTTTAACTGAGTGTTCTCCGGGAAGTTTATATTGCATTTTTATTTTGCTTCTAGTTATTTTGTTGCGTTATACGGTATGATTGCACTTTTATATATAAAGAATTTCTCTGTTGTCCAGTAGGTTACAGGTAACTTTTGGAAGGCGACCCCCCCTTTATTTAAGCAGGAACAATTCTTGAAAGTGCAGGGTGAAGCCTTCCGTCCTTCCTTAGCTGTGCAACAGCCGATCACCATCCAGTAAGATTTGTTCCTTGATCAAGTAAGGCAAGAGAACAGTTCTGCTTAGTTTTTAGTTATATTGTTTTCTGTTAGATATGGAATACCCACCATTAGGCGGATTACCATTACTGACGTCCCACTGGTGAAGTGCTCAGTTTCCAGGTGCTGTTGTGGACCTTCCAGCCCTGAGGGGAAAATCTTGTGTAGTATGTTTTTTCCCTAGGAGAAGCCAACTGAGGCTTCTTCTTTACCAATGATAATCTTAAAGGGTTAGTAATGCCCCAACATAATTTGTAATAGATTTGTAGAGTCTAAAAAAAAACCCCATCTCTGAAACCGCTATGTCAAATGAAATTTCCACCTTCCCTCTCTTCTCCTAACGTCAGAGTCTAGCTGATAGCAGGAGATCCCAGTCTGGGGATCAGTGTGCTGCTCTGCAGCAGAGCTGAAATCCCATTATTGCAAAATAATTATTTCATTGGAAAGGTTTACAAAGTGTGCCTGGTTTGCAAGCACAATTTATAGACCTTTCCAATGAAGTAATTATTTTGCAGTAATGGGATATCGGCTCTGCTGCAGAGCCTTATTGTGTCGGCCAACACGGAACCCCTTCCGTCAGCTTTACAGCTGACATCAAAGAAGGAGGAACTTTAATTTCCATTGTGGTCGGGGCTTTCAGCGACTGGAAATGCTGAGAGGTTTGCCATAACGTGAAGCTTACCGGAAGCTCGGGTGAATGTCGACTTGGTAGGCCTGAATAGAGGGCCACCTGTGATAAACAATGAATTAATGGGGTGATGGAGGGGGGGGACACAATGACGATGCGCCCCGTGTGAGAGGCTGCAGATGGTATTAATGGCTTGCAGCCCCTCCCACAAATACAGGCCCAGCCTTTTACTTGTGGTCGGGGCTTTCAGCGACTGGAAATGCTGAGAGGTTTGCCATAACACGGAGCTTACCTGAAGCTCGGGTGAATGTCGACATGGTAGGCCTGAATAGAGGGCAAAAAGAGCAAATATATGATGTTAATGTACTTGCGCAAAGATTACGTACTTGGATGAGTTTGTAAAGCCTACTGAAATGTAGCTGAAGGTTTCAGGAAGGAACGTTTCCACGTGCCAAGTTAAATAAGATCTACTGGTAATCAACTTTGAAGAGGGGAATGCTGCTCCAATACTAAATGCGCGACTGGAGAATAAGATTTTATTTAGACCTAGACATGAGGCTGGTTTGAATTTAATAAATTAAATAAGTAGTGAGAGGAAACCTAATGATATGGGGTTGACGAGGCAGATGGCCGAGTAATGCTGGTGCATGGTAGCTGGATAACTGGTGTTTAAAAGGATACCAGGAACTGAGGAAGCAGAGTAAGGAATGTAAAGCCTACATGTATTTGTTCCATATAATTTAGAAACAATAAGGGTGAGGTGGCTGGAGAGCCAACACATGGGTCTCCTTATAGTGAGGGTACCACCCCTGATGCCAGGAGCCTTGCCTGGGCAGGGAAAGATAGCCGATAGAACTAGGAATTAGAACACTGAAGCCATGTAAAATGTATGTAAGTGTGATGAAACAAACTTTGAATCGGCATATTGAAACTAAGTAACTAAGTATGCATGTAGATAGAATGTGGAATCAGGATACTGAACAATGCGTGTAGATATAACAGAAAACAGGACACTGAGACAATAGATAAAACGTGAAACCGGACACTGAAACAATGAACTCAGTAAGCATGTAAGATAGGACATAGAAGAAGGACCCTGAAACAATGTAATTATGTATTTATAATGTAAGATAGAATGTGCTATTAGGACACTGAAACAATGAACTATGTACTTATGAATGTAAGAAGAACTTGGAATCAGGGAATTGAAACAATGACTATGTATGTATGTAGATAGAATGTGGAATCAGAACCCTGCAACAATGTAACCATGAATGCATATAAATAGAACATGGAATCGGGATACTGAAACAATGTAACTATGTATGTGTGTTAGATAGAACGTGGAATCAGGGCACTGAAACGTGGAATGAGGACACTGAAACAATGTAACCATCAGAATACTGAAACAATGTAACCATGTACACTTGATAGAACGTGGAATCAGGATACTAAAACAATGTAACCATGTACGTATGTTAGAACGTGGAATAAGGACACTGAAACAATAAACCATATACATGTGTTAGAATGTGGAATCAGGACACTGAACACTGTAATCATGTACGTATGTTAGAACGTGGAATCGGCATACTGAAACAATATAACCATGTACACGTGATAGAACGTGGAATCAGGATACTAAAACAATGTAACCATATACATATGTTAGAACATGGACTAAGGACACTGAAACAATGAACCAAGTACATGTGTTAGAATGTGGAATCAGGACACTGAACACTGTAGTCATGTACACATGTTAGAACGTGGAATCAAGACACTGAAACAATGAACAGTGTACGTATGATAGAACGTGGAATGGGACACTGAACACTGTAATCATGTACATAAGTAGAACGTGGAGTCAGAATACTGAATAAAGTAACCATGTACATGTGTTAGAATGTAGGATCAGGACACTGAAACAATGAACCATGTACATATGTTAGAACGTGGGGACAAGTTATTGAAACAATGTGATCATGTACATATGTTAGAACGTAGAATCAGGACACAAAACAATGTAACTGTGTATGTAAGGTTGATAGAACGTGGAATCAGGACTCTGAAACAGGGTAACTATGTATGTATGTTAGAACGTGGAATCAGGATACAGAAAAAATGTAACTATGTATGCATATAGATAGAAAGTGGAATCAGGACACTGAAACAATGTAACTATGTTAGATGGAACATGGAATCATTACCCTGTATCTAGGCATGTAGATAGAACGTGAAATCCCGATGCTAAACAATGTAACTATGTATGTTAGAACGTGGAATCAGGACACTGAAACGATAAACTGTGTACATATGTTAGAACCTGGAATCAAAATACTGAAACCATGTAACCACGTACATATGATGAAACAATGTAACCATGTACATATGTTCGAACCTGGAATCAGAATACTGAAACAATGTAACCATGTACATATGTTCGAACCTGGAATCAGAATACTGACACAATGTAACCATGTACATATGTTTGAACCTGGAATCAAAATACTGAAACAATGTAACCATGTACATATGTTTGAACCTGGAATCAAAATAATGAAACAATGTAACCATGTACATAAGTTAGAACCTGGAATCAGAATACAGAAACAATATAACCATGAAAACATTAGGTTTATGATGATTATAGCAGCGAATATAATAATTATTGGGTCGGAGTGTATGGGACTACCGTTCCCTTCGTGCTTAGCAATTCATATGTATTAGATGGATCTGCCAGACTTTATACAACCCGGGTGTAAATCATAACAGGCCACCTAGTATGCAGCTCGTATTCCTATTGTGAAGGAAGGTAATCTTGTACTTAATCTATTGGAGCTTGTTGCTCCGTAAGTGGCTCTTCCCGGGTTTTGAAAGGGCCATGGTAGGGGATTCTAGTAAGGACGTGATGCCTGTAGTCCTTTTTTTTAAAAAATGTATTTATTTATTTTATTATTAATACATTTAAAAAAATGTAACAAGCTACATGGAGTTCTAGATGTTAAAGTCCTTCCCATTAACTGTACCATGTAGTATTTTCCTCACATGTACATAATTCTATATGACAGTACAGTTTTTCTAGAAACATGCTCTGATGGGCGCTTGCATGCCCACAACAAATATGGCTGCTCTGGTGTAAGGTAGACATAAAGTAATGAGCGAAATTGGAAGAAGTGGCAAAACTCGCTGAGGATAATAAATCATACATGAGGGGATTTAGCCCATGCAGCTGAGAACATTTCTTATAGTACGAAGACCTAAGCAGGACTTCACTGAATCGTGTGCAATTTCAATGAACAGCTAAGTGTATACAATGAAATGACAATTACGTTTTTAATCCCAATTCATGACACTGAATAGAAACGATAGTACTAATTAGCCGGCTTGTCTTCTCTTTAATCCTCTGCAGTGATGCGAGTTAATGCAGGGAAAGGAAGCACATATAACCGCATTCAGCGTTAAGATACGGACAGAAGACAAAGTCTAGGCAGTCGTCAGGCTTTTTAATGCCCCATAACTAGCTATACTATGACACATGTATGTACCTAGCATTTCCATATGTCACTCACCCGACAGCCTACCATTCTCAACGTCCCCACTGGTCACCGACCCAAAGCACTCTAAATTAGCAGTACCTGCTTTCCCAAGGACAGTGGAAGCCGCATAGCCCAGCGGGGACTATGTACTGAATTCCAGTCTTGTGAGGCTGGAGGAAAACGCATGGTGGGAGCTATGGGGCCCAACCCTAGACCGGGCAGCACTGGAGAGAGACACGTGAGAATTCTATGTGTGATCTGACCAGATGAGATGATCGTGGAACCAGAAGTTAGCTGACTTGACAACGTAAACACACAATGACGATGCGCCCCGTGGGAGAGGCTGCAGATGGTATTAATGGCTTGCAGCCCCTCCCGCAAATACAGGCCCAGCCTTTCACTTATCTCTCAAACCAGAGTGGGACTTTTTTTTTTTCTCTCTTCTTCTACAAATCCATTACAAGTTATGTTGGGACATTACTAACACTTGAAGACAGAAGACCTGCTAAAAAGGTGAGCAACCCTTTGAGTGCCGAGGTCCACTTGTCCCACGCTTCCCCTCTGCACAGTGGTCTCCTTTGGAGTTCCTACTACATACTCCTGCACTCATTGGGCATATATGTATGTCCTTTGGGGTCTGGAGCACAGGGTTTCTGTGGTAAATTTACCCTTCGTTTGCCATGTTGAGCACTCTTATGGGGATTATTTCCCTACTGGGTTCTGTGTTAATGACCTTTTTTTCTGGTGTTTGTGTTTTTCTGCTTTTAGACTCACTTTGCTTATTTTGCATTATTTGAGTGAAGGCACGCTTTACCGCATAGACACCATGCTCCATTCACCTCTATGGGACTCTACACTTTGAGACATATCTCTGCATCTGCTTGACATAGCGACTTCAGAGATGGCTTATTCTGTTTGTCTACCCTTGTCCTGTCATCCGGTTAAAGTTCTGAGTCTTTTGGGGGCCTCAGGGGGCTTCGGGCACTGTTTTTAGGGTACTTGCCAGTCTTTCCCCTTCCCCTGCAGTGGATCCCTCTACTTTCAAAGACTTGGCTGATATGGAGGGTGATGATATTTTATAGGCTGTGTTCTCCGCCATAGGTACATCCTTGCAACCTACCTTTTGCTTCCGCATGGATTAACAGAGCTGTTGCTGTTTGGACTGACCAGCTGTCTGATGCTGTCCATGTGGGTGCTCCGAAAGCCACCATTTTGTTGCTTTTGGATGGTATTTCTGTGGCTCAGCGCTATCTTTCTGATGCCCTATCTGATGCTGTTACTTTTGAGGCTAAGGCCTCTTCCCTATCTGTGGCTGCTAGGTAATCTCTGTGGCTTAAGTTCTGGTCTGACCCGACCTTTAGACAATCTCTGGCTTCTCTCCCCTTCCGGGGTTCATCCCTTTTTGGCCCTGATCTGAAAGATGACATTGGCGAGGTTACCCTTTAGGCAATCTCTGGCTTCTCTCCCCTTTCGGGGTTCATCCCTTTTTGGCCCTGATCTGAAAGACTACATTGGCGAGGTTATTGGGGGCCAGAGTTCTTGCTTCCCCTTGGCCTCTAAGCGCAATCCTCAGACAAGCAGGCACCATCCTTTTTGCGCTTCTCCTGATGGAATATCCTGATGCTATCTCAGGCACTGTGTTCCATCCCTATGCCGCCACAGCACTGGAGACCAGGCAGCTCCTCCACCGAGCCTAACCTCCTTCAGCAGGATTAGCCGAACCTTGGTCCGTCTGCACCTATTGGTGTCTGTCTGCGGTGCACTTCTTTTCCTTTCAGCGTTCTGCAGACATTGTTGTTTTGACCCTTGGTCTTTGCAGGTGGTTTCTGAAGGGCATTGGTTTCTTTTCATCTTCCTTCCCTCTTCCTTTAGGCCAGTATCAATATTTAATCCTACCAATGCTAGAGGACATTATATCAATACTTTTTATAGTGCTGTGATGCAAGATTTCACAAAAAAATTTGAAGGTAGTAAAAAGAATAATATAAACTCCAACCTTAAAGTAAACGTTCAGCTGGCATTAAGAGTATTAGAAAATAACATTATTATTAAGCCAGCAGGTAAAGGGGGAGGGATAATCGTTCAGAATTTGGAAGATTATATTGCAGAAGCAGAACGTATTTTAAAAGATGGAGTATTATACTATTCTAGCTCAGGATCCCTCTCCCATATATAGAAGGTTGCTTAGTGATCTTATCAATGAGGCCTATGGTAATGGTGTGATTACTAGAGCAGAGAGGGACTTTATGATAATCAAGGAGGATAGAGTGGCTATATATTACCATCTGCCCAAAATCCATAAATCCCTCTCTTCCTCACCCGGGAGGCCTATTATTTTTGTCATTAATAGCATTACATCAAATCTATCGGCCTTTTTAGACTATCACCTGCAAAGGTATGTTATTGGTCTTAGATTTTACTTGAAGGACACAACCCAACGTTTAGATCTGTTAAATGAGATCAAATGGAAGGATGACTACATATGGATAAAGTTAGATGTCAAATCAACCATGATCTCAGAATACAGGCAGTTGAACAGTTTTTGGGACAAGATCCATTTATGCCTAAGAGACAATGTGATTTTTATTTTAGAATCAGTCAGAATCATATTGGAGCATAATTTCTTTACTTTCAATGGTAGTTTCTACCTGCAAACAAAAGGGAGTGCTGTGGGGACAAGATTCGCACTGAGCTTCGCTAACCTATTTATGGGATATTTTGAATTCAAGTACATCTGGCATAATGTGGAGTTCAGTGCGAGTCTGGTCCTGTATAAGTGATATATTGATGATTTAATAATCATATGAAAGGGAGATGAATTGAAAGCCCAAAGACTTATAAATAACATCAATTCTAATGAACTGGGCCTAAGTTTCACAATGAATATGCTTAAAACCAATATTCAATATCTTGATGTAGATTTATCCATTACTAGACAGGGATCTATTGAGACTGACATATTTTAAAACAGTGGATTCAAACAGTTTTCTTGAATATACAAGTCATCATAGGAAGTGGTTAAAGAACGTACCTTTCAGCCAGTTCCGTAGAGTTCGGAGGAACTAATTCATTAATGAATTATGATATGCAAGCTGAGATACTTAAAAAAAAAAAAAAAAAAAAAAACTTTTTTTTTTTTTTTTTTTTTTTCTTTTTATCTGAAGGATATCCATCAAATTTGATTGAGGGAGCTAAAGCTAGAGGTTTGAACAGAGAAGAGATCCTCAAATATAATGTTAGACCAGAGCAGAATGATCAGAAAAATAAGGTTAGGTTTATCACTAAGTATAATGTTAAGCATAGAGAAATTAGAAGGATACTTGATAAACATTGTGGGATTCAATATGTGGGGCGAACCACACAAAGGCTGCGCACCAGATTTGTACAGCACCGTCGAAATAGTGAGAAAAAATTTACTTTGCACAGTCTATCAAGACGTGGCACAAAGACATAATAGTGATCCCTCAGGTATAAAAAAAAATCCCAATAGAAAAGATTCAGACATTGGATACTGCTAAGAGAATCACGTTGCTTAATAATCGTGAACCATTCTGGATCTTTAGGCTACATGACTGAATTATCAGAAGGGCATAATGAACATCTGGAGACAGCAGTATGATGTGGACAGTAGTTTCATATTTTTGGTTGGTGCGATTTGATTAATTACATAATTAACCATTAAATTTTATAATTTATATTTCACAAATTATTAAATATAATGAGCACGATATATTAAAAATGTATAATTATAAATTAAATACAAATGTAAGCACATTTTCACTTGACAGGTATTAGAACATATCACAATTTTTGTGAATTAGTTAATGTTTTTGAAATAGGGCCACAGACTTTTGATTTTTTTAACTATCTAGTTTTTGGTATTTGGAGTATGTTTTTATATTAGAAATATGAGTCATAGTTCGAGTCCCATGATTTGAATGTCCGGTGATTCTTCTGGGGCCCCATTTAATTCAGGTTCATATATCAATGTAGTACAGATTTTACTGGGCACTTTTATATGACTGTTAATATTGTCATCAGTGGAGAAGATAATTTGTGGTCCAATAAATATTGCACACTTTTTTTTAATTACTGTAGGTCGATAAAATGGCCGTTATGTGAGAGTTAATAATAGTATTTTTGGGATCTGGTGTTTAAACCTTTGTGTGGTCCGTATGTGTATTGATCAAGTGAGGGTCTATGTGAGTATCGATGTGATGCTTATGATATCAATGTTCATGGGGTCATAGTGGATACACAGAGGATAGATCTATGGGTATTATGAGTTGTGCTTAGTTTTGGGAGTTTAATAATGTTTCATAACTGATTTCCAAGGGATTGATATGAGTACATACATCCGTTAGACTCACAAAGAGTGTGGGGAATGTTCTGTATTTGAGTCCACTAGGTTTCTTGGGGATCCCTTTGAAGCTGATCCTAATCCCTCTGCTGAGGGAATGATCAGGGCTGTATTATCTACTCTTAACATTCCCCTAGTTCAGAAGGCACCTTCTGATCCATCTGATGTTTTTCAGGAGCCTGCTAAGCCCCTTACATATTTTACACCTAACCCCACGCTTGACCGTCTGGTTTCTGAGGAGTGGAAATCACTGGACAAGACTGCTTCTGTGTCCAGAAAATTGCTAAGCTTTACCCCTTTTCTGAAGCTGCGCTTGCTAAGTGGGTTCATCCACCCCAAGTGGATGCACCTATCTCCAGGCTGTCTAAATCTACTGCCTTGCCAGTTTCTAATGCTTCTGCTCTGAAGGACTGGACTGACAAGAAACTTGAGGTTTCCCTCAAGTCCATTTTTGCTACTGTTGGTACCGCTATGCGTCCAGCTTTTACTGCTGCTTGGGTCAACCGGGCCGTTGCGGTCTGGACTGAGCAACTCACCACGGCTGTCCGTCAGGATGCGCCTACTTCAGATAAATTGCGCCTTCTTGCCAATATTTCTGAAGCGCAACACTGTTTCTGCTGCGTTATTTGATGCCATCAGCATGATGGCTAGGGGTTCTACTATGTCTGTGGTGGCCAGGCGCGGACCCTTTGGTTCAAGGTCTGGTCTGCTGACACTGCTTCCAAGAAAGCTTTGCTTTCTCTGCCCTTTCAGGGTACCTCCTTGTTTGGGCCTGATCTTAAGGACCTAATTAGAGAGGCCACAGGGGGTAAGAGTACTCTTCTGCCCTTGGTCCCTAGGAAGAAAATGCTGCTTAAGCGTAATCAGGTTTTTCGTTCCTTTCAGAATGAGACACATCCTGCGAACCAAGCGGTGCCCTCAGCTCCCGTTTCTCCTCCAAGCCCAAACAGTGGAAGCCCAAGGTCTCCTTCAAGCCTAAGACTTCCAAGACTAGACTACTTTGGCATGACTCGCCGAACCCGGGTCCGCACCCTGCTGTGGGTGGTCATCTGCAACTCTTTCACAGCATTTGGGAGGATTCAGTGATGGACCCATGGGTTTTACAGGTGGTGACAGAAGGGTACAGGATCCCTTTCTATTCTCTTCCTCCTTTTCGCTTTCTTCTTTCTCACACTCCCTAGAGTACCGAGAAATGTTGTCTGTTTGACGGCGCTGTTCAGGCTCTCCTGGGCAAAGACGTCCTGGAGCCAGTGCCTCTTCCAGACAGGGGTTCTGGGTTCTATTCGAACCTCTTTGTGGTCCCCAAAAAGGATGGCGGATGTCGCCCTATTTTGGATTTGAAGGATCGCAACTCCTTTGTGATCCGGACTCACTAGAGCCAGGAATCTCTGTGCACAGTGATTGCTGCCATGTCTCCGGGGGAGTTCCTTGCTTCTCTGGATCTTCAGGATGCGTATTTACACATTTCCATTCACCCAGAGACCCTGCAGTACCTTTTGGTTTTCCTGTGACAGAGGACACTTTCAGTTCTCAGCTCTTCCCTTTGGTCTGACAACGGCTTCTCAGGTTTTCAACCTTGTCCTGGGGGCCTTGATATCCGTCCTCCACCGGGACGGCATCAGAGTTGCTCCTTACATGGACGACTTGCTTCTGAAGGCCCTCTCTGCGGACCTCCTTCATCAACCACTTCAGACCTGCATTCAAGCTCTCACCCTTCACGGATGGATCATCAACTTGGACAAGTTGGATCTTGTCCCGTCCCAGCAACTGGTCTTCCTGGGCCTTCTCTTCGATACTCAGAAGTGCATGGTGCTCCTCCCGGACGAGGTGGCTCACCAGATCGCCCACAGGGTTTCAGCGATTCTGTCTCAGGATCCGGTTCCAGTTCAGAAGCTGTCTTCTCTGGTGGGGAAGTTCATATCCACAATAGAAGCGGTCCCATTTGCCATGGCGCACACCAGGGAACTCCAGAGATTTGTGATCCAGGTGTGCAAGGATCGGCCAGATCATCAGAGGACGTCTGTTTCCCTTCTTCATGTGGAACTGAGCCTGTCATGGTGGCTAGACCTCTCCAACCTGCTGAAAGGAAGATCCTTCATGGTCCCCTTCTGGACCAAAGTGACGACAGATGCCAGCCTCTCGGGCTGGGGCGCAGTCCTGGGTCGCTTCAGCGCTCAGGGACGATGGTCTATGGAGGAATCCCTCCTTCCGATCAACATATTGGAGCTTCGGGCGATATTTCATGCCCTGCGTCATTGGGTATCTCAGTTGGAGGAGTCCGAGTGGAGTCCGACAACGCCATGGCCTTGATTTACATCAACAAGCAAGGCGGAACAAGAAGTCTCGCTACTTGGTTAGACGTCAAAGCTATTTTGTGCTGGGCAGAAGAACACGTTCCTGCCGTATCCGCAGTGCACATTCCAGGCATAGACAACGTCATGGCGGACTTCCTCAGTCGTCACACAGTGGACAGCGGAGAGTGGGAGTTACACTCCCAGGTGTTCCAGCTTGTTGTCCAGAGATGGAGTATGCCTCACATCGAACTGATGGCAATGAGACACAACAGGAATGTTCCAGTGTTCTGCTCTCGGTGCAGAGACCCTCTGGCTCTGGCTGTGGATGCAATGTCCATCCCTTGGATATTTCCTCTGGCCTACATCTTTCCTCCCCTTCCCATGTTACCCAGGGTGTTACAGAAATTGCGACTGGAACATTGTCCAGTCATCCTGATTGCTCCGTGTTGGCCTCATCAGTCTTGGTTTCCGGAGCTTCTGGATCTATCTGTGGCGGAGCCCTTTCGGCTCCCTTACCGTCCAGATCTTCTTCTGCAGGGTTACCTGTGGAATGAAGATGTTCACTGGCTGGCTTTGATGGCTTGGAAGTCGAATCCTCAATTCTGAGGAAGAAAGGGTTTTCTTCTGATGTGGTGGCTATCATGCTTAGTGCCCGTAAACCTATTTCTTTCAAGATCTATCACCGCATATGGTCGACCTTTGTGTCTTGGTGTGCTGACAGGGATCTGTCCCACGATTTTGATCTGCCTAATATCCTGGCCATTTTGCAGGACGTTGTGGATAAGGGCCTCAGTTTGAGTTCCTTTAAGGTTCAAACTTCTGCGCTTTTGGTTTTCTTTCAGGAGTGCATTGCTGCTATTCCTGATGTCAAGGTTTTCTTTCAGGGCATTGCTCATGTTCATCCTGCCTTCCAGAGTCCTGCTCCTCAGTGGGATCTTAATTTGGTTTCTGCCCTAACCCTTCCTCTGACAAGGAGAGAGATCTCCACTTGTTGGATGTGGTGAGTTGTCTCAAGTTTTATGTCCATCGCACTGTCTGTCAGGAAGTCTGACGCTCTGTTCGTCATTCCCGAGGGTCCTAGGGCAGGAAGACCTGCATCCAAAGTGACTATTGCATCGTGGATCAAGTCCACTATTCGTAAGGCCTACGAGTTGAGGAATAAGCATGTTCCCTTTCATTCCACCAGGTCCATTAGGGCCTCTTGGACCTACAAGAATCGGGCTTCTGCTGATCAGCTGTGCAGGGTGGCCACTTGGTCCTCTGTGCACACCTTCTCTAACCACTACCGTGTGGATGTGCTGGCTTCGGCTAATGCCAGCTTTGGGAGAAATATACTAGAGGCAGTCTTGCCTGTCTAGGATAATCTTCTTAGGTTATTGATGCTTCCTTACTTTGAGCCCTGTTGGCTCTAGTTCAGCGTGCTGTGTAACAATTCCTGGGGTGTTTTACCCCTGTTTGGTGTCCGTTGACACTTCAGTTTTGTTGGGCTATCTCTGACCTGTTGGTCCATAGCTTCACTGGTGACTTTGGGGGCCTTGCGACTGGTCCTTGCCTTCTTCCTGCCTCTGGGGAACTCAATGGTTGGACATCCTAGAGTTACCAGTAACCTGTACTGGATGACAGAGAAAAGAGGATTTTAGTCTTGCCTGTTACATCCTTTTCTTTTAGTCCATACAGGTTACTGGTCTCCCACCCTGGCAAGAGACCATGCTTGGCTCTCCTGTGACAGACCGTGGGGGTCCTTCGGGGTCATGCTCACAGGAGTCTTCTTCCCTTCTACTATCTAGTCATACTGTCTCAAATCATTCTGGAGCTGGTTGTCTAACTGCAGTCAAGGAGGGAAGGGAGGCTCCACCCTCTGCATACATTTAGAAAAATGTTCCTGCCTACTTAAAGGGGTGGATCGCCGCCCAGAGTCACCAGTAACCTGTATGGACTAAGAGAAAAGGATTTAACAGGTAAGACTAAAATCTTCTTTTACTAAGGGCTTTTGTTTGGCTAATCTGGCTTTTCTTTCTGTTAACCAGCTGTGCTGGCCAACCATTATTTTAAAATAGATTTAAATAAAAAAATAAAAAAGGGGGGTACAACCTACATTGAATTTGGCAGATATGTAATGTGGTGGTGGACTGTTGTGGTGTGATTGATGTATGTGTTTATGTATCATCATCATCCTCTTCTTCAGCCGTTGTTGATCCACTGCAGGATGAAGGCCTCCTCAGCAAGCATATAACAACTTCGGTCCTGTGCCTTATGTTGCCAATGTGTACCAAGCAGTCTGCTCCTCAATTTAAAATTGTAGGCGATATTTAGGTTGAGCATGTAATAGTATATTTTTACATGTATACACCTGCATATTTAACAGCATATGAATTAACAATTCAGAGGAAAAATAAAATAGATTCTCTCCAAGCGACTAAGTCAGCCATAAGAAATATAGATAATATTTTTGGTACAGACAAATACACTAGAAACCCTATGGCAGTACATGGTTCACCTGCATACTTTCTTGGACTGGAGAGAGTCAGCATACCAGGAGAGCAGGAAATCTAAAATTAAAGTTATTGCAGACAGAAATTAGTTGATAGATTTGGAGGACTTGGCAAAGCATGTGTTAAAGGGACTGTAATGTCCCATAAATACTTCTTATTTTCTTGAGCTCTACAAAAATATAAAAAGAATGGTGCAAACCCACTATGGTTTGAGAGAGATTTGCACTGAAAGTTCGCCGTTCTCTCTCCTTCTCCTGACGTCAACGTCTAGCTGACAGCAGGAGATTCCGGTCCGGGGACCAGCTGGTGGCTCTTCAGCAGAGCCGAAATCGTTTTATTACAAAAGAATTACTTCATTGGAAATGTCTACAAAGTGTGCTTGCAAACCAGGCACACTTTTTAGACCTTTCCAATGAAATAATTCTTTATCAATATCGCGATTTCGGCTCTGCTGCA